>CP141131.1:77600017-78221017 GCA_035236585.1 Warburgia ugandensis | reverse complement strand
GAAAAGAAGTTATACAAGAATTTGAAGAAGTACAATTTCTTAACTAATAGCCTTATGTTCTGTCATTTTTAGTTGATGGAGGAAAGATAGATCCAAGTAAAGTGAAAGCTATTCTCAGTTGGCCAATTCCTTAGTCTCTTCATTATATTAGAATTTCTACACTATTATTGCTCCATCACATAATGTTCAAAGAGAGGAAATTTCAAATGGAGGAAGTACACATAGCATTTAACTCATTAACAAAAGGTAACCAATGCTCCCATTTTCCCTTTACCTAACTTTGGATGTATATTTGGAGTTGAATGTGATGCTTCAAATGTGGGAATCGGGGTCATTCTTAGCCAAGAAGGAAAGCCAATTACCTTCTTTAGCAAAAACCTCAATGATTTTCACTGAAATTACTCCACTTACAACAATGTGTTCTATGCTATTGTGAAAGCATTAGAACATTGGAGCCAATATTTTCTTCCACAACCAACTATTTTCATATCATGAAGCTCTAAGGTTTCTTTAGAGTTAGCAGAAGGTAAGTAAAAAACATGTTATATGGGTCAAATTTATTCAATTTTTCAGTTTTGTGATCAAGCACAAATTAGATACACAGAATGTGGTTATAGATGCTTCAAATTGAGATTCCATGTTTGTATGTCACTTTTGGCATACTTTATGGAGAATGCTTGGAACTTGGTAGCAATTTATCTTGTCATCCTCAAACTAATGGGCAAATTTAGTTGTTAATGGAAATCTACTGCAAAGCTTTTTGGGAAAGAATATCTGTCAATGGGATTTGTTGTTAGCTCAAGCCTAATTTGCTTCCAAATTTCATATAGTCAAACTATAGGTTGTATCAATTTTGAAGCGGTATATGGAAATAATTCTTTCACTACTACACATAAGGCTTTTAAAGTTGGTATAAAGAAGTCATTATTTTGACTACTAACTTCGTAAATATTTTACAAGTCGCTTACAAAAAAATTACTTTAAAAATAAAGACTTAAGAAGTCATTTAATCCAAAATGACTTCTTTAGTCTGGTAGGAACATGATTGTTTTCGTGGGAAACAACTTTTAAAGTCATTTGATTCAAACAACTTCAAAAACCTAGACTTTTGAAGTCATTTTTTTCTAAACAACTTTTAAAAGTGATTGACTTTTAAAGTTGTTTGGACTTAAATGACTTCAAAAGTGTAAACTTTTAAAGTCATTTGAAGTCATTTGAGTTTAACGATTTTAAAAGCATAAACTTTATCTTGAAATAAATAGGGATTTTACATGAAAAAGGACTTTTGAAGTCATTTAGAACTAAGTGACTTCAAAAGTCAATGACTTATTAAACAAATGACTTTAAAAGCATAGACTTTATTTTGGCATGAATAACAATTTGAAGTGGAAAAGGACTTTTGAAGTCGTTTAAGATTAAACAACTTCAAAAGTCAATTAGTTTTAAAGTCGTTTGCTGTAAATGACTTTAAAAGTGGGATTTATCTTTTGATTGGTCCACCTATGCATGATCATCTTACCTTTTACAAATATCTATCAAAACCTTCCAATTATCCCTTGAAAATAACACTTTTAGTATGAAATAATTGCTTTCTCAATTGTGTGACTCTATGTAGCTTGAATGACTAATTCCCTTGGCTTTATAACTTGAATGGCTTGGCTTCCTTAGGTTTCTTAGTTAGACTAGCATGGCTTTTTGGTTGGATCATTTTTTATTCTTTCCATTACCTTCTAGCTTGCCTTAGGATCATTTTGAACCTTGATCATACTTTGCAATGATGACATTTAGGCTTTGGTTTGATATTTTAATCTTGATCTTCAATTCTCATCTTGATCAATCTCAACCTTTAGATTATCTTCTCAACACCTACAAAAGATTAAAAACCCTAATTAAGTCCTAGAAATTTATGATGATTCACATGCTTACTCTGGATTAGCTCCTAAGCCTACAAAATATAAAAATTTTAAATTATTAGTTCAAAGATGCATGTGTCACAAATTTATGGAAAAACCTTAGAAATAACACTATATTTAATAACACATGGGCTACTAATTGGGTACTTTTTATACAAAATTGAATTCTTATCACACATTAATGAGCATTTTTCTGGTCTCGAGCAAACATGCAAAAAATCATGAAAATAAAAATGAATGTCATTTTTGTATGCACTCACAATTGCATTTAGCATATGCAACAAACCCTTAAACCCCTAAGTTACCCCATAGTGGATGAGTTAAGCCTCATGAGAGTTTATGGTGAATATAACTATAAAATTCTAGCAGGTGAAGTTTTTAATTTATCTTTAGAGAATTATCATCCATTAGCACTCTATTGACTTTAATAACTTAAGAAAGATGAATGCAAAATTCTACAAGTCATCCACACACCGAAGCTATTTTATTATAGTTTAATCTTGGAGTGCATGTGTGTATATATAGGCTACATAAAATAGGACTTCTAAATAGTAATGCTAATTAGAACTTCTAAATAGTAATTCTTATTGCTCCATTACTTACAAAAATGTCTTAACCACAAATTCTCACTAGGATACACTTAGAAATAAAGCTCCCAGAGAAATAGGTTCAAATAAATTCCTCTCATTATGTGAGCCAATCCAAAGATACTGATGGTTCGCATAATCTTATAACCACAATTGAGACAAAGAAATGTGATATCTAAGAATAAATGCCATTACCAAGACTAGTAAAGCTATTTCATTTTAATTCCTTCTTATTTATATTCTTATTAAGGCTATCTTCTACCTTAAATTAATAGGTCTTCAGATAGGACAAAACGCAGGCTTATGTAGGGTTCTAAAAAGGTGTATAAGGATTCAAATTTTCAAATATGAGTAGAGGTCTTCAATGTATGTTTGGACACTTTTCCTTTCTTGGTGTAAAAGTGGGGTACTTTTAAAGTCTCTTGCTGGAAATGACTTTAAAGGTGGGGTGCTTTTAAATTCATTTGCTATAAATGACTTTAAAAGTCGAGTACTTTTAAAGTCGTTTGAAGTAAACAACTTTAAAAGTCTGGTACTTTTAAAGTCATTTGTAGTAAATGACTTTATAAGTCGGGTACTTTTAAAGTCGTTTATGCAAACAACTTTAAAAGTGGGGTACTCCAGTACTTTGAAAGTCAATTTTTTCAAACAACTTTAAAAGTACCCCACCTAAGTGATCATTTTCCCCAACCTTACACACACAAAGAGAGGAAACCCGACAGGAAAAAAAAAAGAAGAAGGGGAAGAAGAAGGAGAAGGAGAATAGGGGGGAAAGAGAGAATTGGGAAGCAGTCGTTCTTGCCGGACAGTAAACTTGCTTGTTAGAAAAGACACATCATGCAAGTGAGTAGAAGAGGAAGGGTTTTGGTGCCAAAGTTAGTAGGCTGTTGATGGTGGAAATGACTGCTTGGATCTCTGATTCGAGCCAATCATCTCACTCGTCATGAAGAGCTCAACTTCTAAGTAAGATCCTAGAAAACCTAGATCTTGATTTCAGTGGTTCAAGTCTACTTGTGGTTCAATCATACATCTAGATATTTCTTTCAAGCCTACCTATGGTTCAAGCATACATCTAGATCTTTCACAAGATGAGTGTTCAAGGAGCACTAGGAACAACCTCTTATAAGTGTGCCTTACGGCCATGGATCATCATGTTGCCGAAGGCGTTGTATGTAGAGCTAACAAAGTATATTCCAATGGTGTCAAGGGTTGATATGATGTTATCCTTCTTCAAGTTAATTATCAAGGTATCATTAAGTAGTTATATCATGCGGTGGTAATGTAAATCTTCTACACCTCTTAGGGGCCTTTCAAGTTAGATGTCAAAATGTCCATAATAAAAGAATTAGGAAAACTAGAGGCCCAGTATAGTCTAGGGAATCTCAAGCCTAAGTAGTTAGGGATCCAACTAGAAGATAATTTTGTCTCCATTATATAATTTAAATTTGTTGTGAGCCTTCAAAAAATCAATGTTTTTGTGATCTTCTTCCATATGCTTGATCCTATAGAACACTCAACAGCTTTTGCCTACCAAACTTTATGGTGATTATATGTCTCTGTGATAAGAGTTTGCTGAAGACCTTCATTATTCCCAAAAAATCTCTATAATCATTTGTACAAAAGAGCTCTATTCATTTCGTCTAACCTTCTAATGCCCAATCCATGTTCTTCTTTGGTATGCATACTTTTTTCCACACAACTAGATATAATTCGTTGGAATCATCTACACCTTTTCATAAGAATCTTCTCTAAATTTGATAGATTTTTGAGATGACAGTAGCTGGACACTTCAATATAGACATTTAGTAAAGCTACATGTTCTATAGAGATGATTTAACATGTGACTCTGCCACCCTTGGAGAGATAAGCTCTCTTCCTAGATGAGAGCTTTTTTAGTATCTTTTGGCAAAGGGTCCTAGAGTGATATTTTAGATTTGCTGGAGGAGATAGGGAGACCTAAATTGGTGAATAGGAGTTGTACCACCTTGCAATTAAGATAGGTTGCAATGCTGTCAAGAATATGTGAATAAGTATTTACACCCAAGATTTGTGATTAGCTAAATTCATTTTTTAACTAGTTACGAATTTAAAACATCTGAGGATGGATTTAAATCTCAAGCCATTTGTGGAGTCTCCTTTTTCTATTGGATACACATCCTACGAGCAACCTCCAACCTTAGTCACCCATATAAGAGGTTCTTCTCTCTCTCTCTCTTTGTTTCAAACTACTTTCTGATGTTTATTATTTTTAAGCCAAAACCCTTTGGAGTATACAAGATCTATTGTAGGCTAAGTATAAAGAGTTGTCAAACTACATGGATGGAATAAATTTCTACCAAATCTAATGCTTTTGTATTCTAAAAAAAATCTAGAACTAAAATATAGCAAATTAAACTAAATCTATGATGATAGAGAGTAACTGAGGAATTGTGAATCCACTAAAAGAATCTTGATAATGTTTCTCACTACTTGAAAGCATATAAGTGTTGTCTACAAGTTAAAACTTCTTGTACAAAAGGAGCAAATATTCTAATGGCATGAACTATATAAATTAGCATGAATTATCTACAAACTATAGGCATGACTCATCTAATCTTAGTATAACCCATCCAAGAAAGCATTCACTCAGATATTAATGATCATTTCATAAACATCTCATTTAAACTACAAGTGTTAGAATTGGTACTAGATAAAAATATCAAAATTGGTCTTCAAAGGAATACTTATCATGAAATTGTTCATACATCAATTTCTAAACAAGAACTCAATAAAATTATATGAGAAACATGAGCACTTATCTTTAACTTCATCCAATCTATAAGTTTCAAGCTGGCGAAGGTAAGGAGGTTGTTTGGTGTTGTTGATGGAAGCTTAAAATAAATTGGTTGAGAAAATAAAAAATGATATTAAACAATTACATGAACGAGATTTGATGATAGTTTTATTGTCCTTATGTAATAATTCTCTATCTCAGCCTCTCTATTGTATATCTAATTTATGGGTGGGTCAATGCCTATTAGCCCTCGATTCTCATCAAAACATCGTGGTAGTTGGTTCATGCTATGAGCATGAATCAACCATTTTGTATGGAATTAGTATGCCACCACGTACAAAGTGAGTGTCCATTACCATGGCTTTGGATGTGAATGCTAGCTTACCATTCCCTTTAGAAATGAAAAATATTATAAACATTTGGCAGACAGTTGCATATCACGTCACTTGGCTAAAGGCACTAGTCATTCCCATAGAGTGCACAGTATGTATCTTATGATACTGCCTTCCTTGTCAATAATTTTTAGTTAGAGACCTCAATTTAATTGTTTATTAACTTTATACATTTAATCAACAACAACATGCATCATCAAGGTCGCCTGCCATTACACCATCACCTATTATTGCACCAATGGGATAGGTACTTGTATATATGTTTATTTTTTTCATCATAAATTAGGTACTCTTCATTGATTAATATTATTTAGTTAAAAATTTCCACATATTTTACATCACCTATTTAAGGATCATGTGGAAGTCCCACCTAACATATCTCAATCCCTTAGGTTAATCTATAGTCTCATAACAAAGATAGGGCAATCAATCTTGTACAAATCAAGGAGGGAGTGCTTAACGATGACGTTGTTGAAGTGCCACTTATGGTAGAGGACCTATTACAAGTTTGCCTATGGGATCAACTCGAGCACCCTCACATTGTCTCCCACATAAGGTATATGTACATATTTTCTTATAAAATATTTGAGATTGCATGTTATATTTTCATGGTATCAATAATAATTATTTCTTTTATGCAGCTTCTTGAATGATGCAAATAGCCTTTTTGAGGGTCAGGGTATACTTTACAAATTCCTTAACCCCAGCATCATTTGTGGTGAGGCAGAGTAATGATTGATAAAGAGGTGTGTTGATGATATTTTACTAGGCTTCTTTTGGTGCTCCAAGGAATAGGGCTTAATGATTCCCTACAATAGCGGGTAAGTTTTGATTTTCTTGTTTTCTTGCAAACTTATTCATACTTAGGGATTGTCAACTTTAATTACAATTTATATATAAGGCTCCTTAGATGTTACTTGTTTTGGACGTGCATGGTGGGTAGGCTTTCTTTTTTTTATTCTTGTGGATCGCACATCCATCTCGCACTCGTAGAAATTATAAATAAATCTGATTTTATTCTTTTCATGTGTTATGTGTACATAAATAATTTGTTATTTATTAATAATGCATTTAAAATTTAAATTTGTAGAGCATGGTTAACATGGGCTAATCTAATCGAGATTATACAACCACTAAAATTCACTTAGAAGAATGTCAAGTTATAGAAAAATAATTAATTACTCTATTTTACCACTAAATAAACTTCCAATATTATAAATGATATCTATGGATTCTTTTGTTGTCCTTGTTGCATGGTGCCTTAAATAATAGTCTGACTGTGAGTAGAGGTACTATATGCTGAGATACATGAGGACCCTAGTATTCGATTGTATTGGTGTCTCCTAATTAATAAAGGTAAGACACTTTCACTTTTCATAATCTTATATTTTTCATAAATTTTTATAGATTCATTTTAGAAACATGACCGGAATTAAATACATTGTATTACAAGCTGTTGTGCTTTCTAAGTGGACAAACCAGAACAGTTACTCCAAAGCAAACCGCAACGAAATACTAAGTGAATGGGCTAACAATGTATTGAGATTTAATTAGAACACTTGGAGTAGCTACATGATTGTACAATACATAATAAAGTATTTTTTTTCATTCACTTGTATGTGTTCTTTTAGTGTTTATTATTTTCTTTGAAATATACATATATTCTTTTTAAGCTATGAATGAGTGGAAACTTGGAGTATCGAAATAAATAAGTACGAGATAGAGTTGTAAGTGAAGTGAATATGGGAGTTGGTTTTCAATATACTCATTGAATTACATAGCTTTTATGGAATGATAAATGAGGGTAGCTTACTATGGGGCATGGAGTTGTAAGTTAAGTGAATATAGGAGTTGGTCTTGAATATATTCATTAAATTATATAAGTTTTATGGGATGTTGAATGAGTGTAACATCGTGTGGAGTATGGGAGTTGTAAGTGAAGTGAATATGGGAGTTGGTTTTCAATATATTCATTGAATTATATAACTTTTATGGGATGATGAATGAAGGTAACTTAGTGTGAATGTGAAAGTAAATGCGAATGTATATATATTTACAAATGAAGTGAATATGGATGTTGTAGTAAATACATGTGTTGTGGTTAATTTCTCATTTGTAGTTTTTCAAGATAGTTGTGGATGAATAATTAATGATGAGTTTATATGTTTTGTACACAATGTAGAAGTAAATGTATGTTTGTTTTCCATGTGTATAAAGATTGTAAGATTAGGAAAATGTTGAATTGTATATAGGTGGTAGTGATTGGAATGTCAAAAATGAAAAAAAAAAAAAAAAAACTTTTGAAGTCATTTAGTTCTAAATAGCTTTAAAAATAGCCAACTTTCGAAGTCGTTTATGTGACGACCCGGGTTTTTGTAACACGTTTTGTAATGTATTTTGAAAGGCAGGGCCCTTAAGAGTGTAAAAAAATTTCGCAAAACAAAGTAGGGGAAATTCTTTTCTTTAGAACTTGTTTTGAAAACCCAAGTCACCACTTCATACATAAGATAAGCACAATTTGTGTACAAAATAAAATTCCATTGAAGGAATATACTTTTATTAAACTCTAGGATCCATCTAGTGGTTCACAGTATAGCCAAATCTAGTACAATACCTATCCAAATTACATAATCCAAAACTCAAGCTCACCATACAATAAAACTCTCAACAAAGAAAAATACATATCTTCAAGGGTATACCTTGAAGATTATTCTCTTCAAGTCTTCTATCGTCTTCAGCTCCTAACTCTCCTTCCTTGTATCTGAGATATTGCAACAAGTACAATATCTCAGCAAGCAATGCTTGGTAGGGGATTCAAGAAACATAAAATTGACAATGTAATTCCAATACTTCATAATCCCATTATCATTAAACATACTCTTTACTTTGTAAGTTATGTATATCTATATACACACATACCCTTCATGGGTAAACTAGTTAAATTTGTGAAAGTAGTCAAATGTCATTCCCAACTAAGCTGATCAATTCTCTTCATTTTGAGAATTTAGTATTACAACTAATCTTATATTGAGAATTTCCCTTCTTGGGAAATATTGGTAATATACAATTACCTAGCATTTCACTATGCTACAACATAAGGCATTTCACTATGCCTATTCTCATATGCATCATAGTGCAAAATAATCAGAAAGGTTGCTATGCTGCAGTCTAATCCATACTAGCGTGCTCGGATAACTGCCCTGTTCACCACTGATACCATGGTGGAAAATATTATGTCACTGCCCGTATGGGGGGGCAAGACTTTCACAGTGGTGGCCTTCCCATAATTGCCACCACTCGAATTTTAGCCTTTCTTTGGGCAAGGTATCATCATATCATCAAATTTCAAGGAGCGGGTGGCCAAACCCTCATACCTCCTCTAGCAATAGCATGCCCCTAGGCTTATGCCTATTAAAACAAACTCACAAGCCTCCAAGCTTGTATGTAAAATAGATTTCATATGTATCAGACCATATGTCTGTTTACTTAGGGCTAAAATATTTTCTAGTTCCCTATTCACTTATAGTTTAGTCCTTAACCATCTTATATGTGTTTGGTTGGATCATAAGGTTTTCAAGAGATTTAATACAAGTATTAACATTACTCTTGTCAATATAAGATCATGAGTACAATCATGTATATCTCATGTAAATGCATTCATCAAATCCTCCTACCTTTAAGGAGTGATCTCTTTTCCCAAATCTTCCTTAATCCTGACTGATGTATATGATCTATACATTCATACGTATTGTCAATATATAAATTATGAACAATCCTATTGATCACTAGATCTGATGTTTAGAATGATCTTTAGATCATTCTTATCTAAGTATTTTTCTATCTCTAAGTCTTTGTATGTCTATCTCCTTGATCTTGATCTTTCATAGATCCATAGATTGATAATCTACACATGTTGATAAAGATCAAGGTCCTAGATCTTCTATCATCTAGGTCTTCTTTGATCTAAGTTCAATTATTGGATCATCCCTACGGAGGATGATCTTGGTTTTCTTCCTTGAATCATCTTTGATCAAGGGTTTGGATTATCTAATCTAATGAACTACAACAAGCATACTAATAAACATGCATACTAAGTACAATATAATATTCTATTTCTTATTGTTCTTGATCATCTAAGATCTAATGGATCTTGTTTGATCAGCCTTATCTTACTTACTGTTTTTATTAGGGTCAGGTAATTTACTAACCTTTTATGTTCTTATTATTATTATTCAACCAGTTAATGTGCTTGTTGAAGGTAACTTATTCAATCCTAAATCTAGACTGCTCCTCCTATTTCCAATTCGCTAAGGCTTACTAGCTGAATGGGTGAACACAAAGTGGTTACTTCAATCCTCATGTAAGGAGGCGTTTAGACCTCACAAATGTCAATGGAAGGTACGGGAAGAGCGAGGCTCTATTAGATAACCTCCTTAACCACTATGTTCATCATCACTAGAATGACCATAGCTCAACCTTTCATAAGGTTCCTATAAGCATGTTTACCCTAAGTACTCTTTTTAAAGGATTTTAATTACGTCCATGAATATTTATAATGTTATTCATGGGGTTTATTATTCTTTTCCTAGTTTGGGCCAAGGATTTGGTAATGTGACGACCCGGGTTTTCTCATGCATTTTTTTAAATGCAATATCTAATTCCTAAGGCGGGATGCATCCCTATGTGAAAACCATTTTATGAAAACCATGCAGTGCAGCAGAAAATCTTTTGTTTTAAACTCATTTTGGAAACCCTGAGTGTCATTTGCTTACTCAATAACCAAAGTAGTTTTTGAAAAACTTCAGAAATCATAAATGTTTTTCCCCAGGTCTATCTAGTCACAGCACACAGCCCAACTGTAAATAAATACAAATACATGTCCAAAGGGTAGAGAGTTTACTCACATGTATAGTTGTCTCCTTTGTTTATTCACTTGCTCGAAGCACTAATATCTCCTGAGGCATCTTCTATTTGTAAGTGGAACTATCCTGAAAAATGTTAAGGATAGGGTGAGTATATACTATACTCAGTAGGAGTCTATCACTACTAGTTTTGCAATGCATGCTATGTTTAAAATCATATGCTCTTTAAAACATGTGCATGTTCAAGCAATCATGGTCAATATCAATATTAAAAACCACAGTTGAATTGGAATACTGACGACTTAAAGAAATAGCATAATCCAAGTCGAAAGTATCATATATCATAAACATAATGATATGCATAAGATGCTCAACTGAATCCAACTCATGGATATATGGTATGGTCGACCAACCTCGTGTCATGCCATATGCAATGCAAGTAAATCATCAAACCATAGGGTCCAACTATGCCCACAACCTTGCCGCCTTGTAGTCCCCAGGTACTTGAGGACACTCGGTCATAGCCTCAACGGGGCATATGACACGTCGACCCAGTGCCATGACACCAGTGGTAGCCCCTTGTACCACATGCAGTAGATGTAGGCACGTTGCCCTTTTTGGGCGTGGTACCCATCCACCTAATAGTGGTAGAGGCTAGAGACCAACCCAAACCTCTCGGCATAGCGCCCACGAGCTTATCAACCTAAATCATATCAGATCAAACAAGCGAAAACCTCTTTTTCAAAACCTGTCCTCTTTGGGTCCCTCACAACTGCTTGGCCCTCACAACTGCCTACCCAGTATCTTTTGGGCACTCCAGCGTCTTTTGGTAACCCTCAAGGACATGCAATCTTTCAAGAACTCAATGCTCACAAATCATACAATGCATGCAATTGTTTACAAAACATATCTATGCATAATGTATATGCAATTATTTGCAAAACATATCTATGCATAAAGCATTTATCATATATACGCTGAATTAAGTCATGCTAAACAAGTCATATACTTATACTTAAAAGATGCATTCTAAAAACAATCATGGCTCTTTTTAAAAGTCTAGTAGCAATACAGCACCTACCTCAAAGTCTCCTGGAGTCGCGTCCTTGTTCACTTCAACCTGTTCCTAGGTCTCATTTATAAACTCCTGGGTACGAATGGATACAAGGAGTCCTTATCAATTTCAATCTATTTAGATATTAGACCACTAGATCTGTCTTTTAGGGTCCATGGTCCTTGCCTCATTCATTGTCAAGCTAGATCCTACGATGTGGATTTACTATTCAATGGTTAACTCCGTAAATTGTACTCTAATCCTAACTTTAAAGTCTCATTAGGTCCGTGTGACCCAGTTCCCAGGACACTAGTGCATCCTGGTTGAACCACAACCGCCTCACGTGCGTGCGCGCCTAAAGACCATACCAGGGACCATGTTTTGCACGCGCACATGCATGCTCAAGTGACGCGCTATGATGCGCATGGACGTACCTTGTAACATGGCGCGTCTCAGCTCCTAGGGCACCCTGTGCATTTTGGTTGAGCCAGGACCTGTGCTCCATGTCGCGCGAGCACCTGAAGGCTACCCTAGGATAGTGTACGCACTGTCATACACCTGGAATCCGTGCTAGGGACCTAGTCCCAGGCGCAGGTGGTGCATGGCGTCCTTGGGACTCCTGGTTCATGCAAGGCAGGTTGGAACTGGCTTGGGGCATTTTTCGGCCAGGAATTCCGGCTGGAAACGGTAAATCAAGTATGGATCTAGCCTGAGAGGAGGAAAAAATGAAAAAGGAAAGAAGAATGCTTACCTGGGTAGCTTGGGGAGTGTCCTTTTTCCCGATGGGTGCTCTTGCTCACTGGAAAACTCGAAGAAGGGACAAGGCCCATCGTTCCGGTGCGACCAGAGGGAGAAAGGGGGAAAGAAGAGAGGGGAATGGGTAACTGGCAATGGCTGGCCTGACTCTGGCCTGGCTATTGCCGAAAAACTCAGAGGAGTCTTGGCTTGAGACGGGTTTCCAATTTTGCTGAAAACCCCAGTCTCAAAATGACAGGAAAATCACGTTTTGGAGAGGGGGGAGATGGGGCTTTTTATAGCCCTGCTATGGCAGTGCTGCCAATGGCGGTGCCGCCCTTGGCGGTGGCAGATCTCTCTGGAAAAATCAGGATTGAGGCTTTCTGGAGAAGTCTAGAGGTGGAAGACGATAGGGGGTGCCGTTATCAAAATGGCACCCTGCGTTTTTCATCTTTTTTGTTTTTCTGTTTAAATTCCAGAACTGCCCCTGATCTTTGAACGACCGTAACTTCTTCATACGAACTCCGTTTTGGGTGATTTTTGAGGCGTTAGATTCCATTTTTCAAGTAGAATCTAATGGTACCAAGTTTCTTTACAAATTCCTTTGTTTAATATTTTAAATAAAGTCAAACATTGAACACAGTTCATTTCCCGTAAAATGTCCAATTTTCGTTAAAATAGAGTAAATTGCTCAGGCATTACAGGTAATCCTTATATTGTCCTACTAACTATAGCCCTTACTAATTAAACCCAAAGTAATCCATTCTTATTTGTGTCATGAAACTCTACTTTCTCATTAGATTACATTTTTGATGTTTTATGCTCTTTATCTCATAACAAGTAGTTCTACTAATAACATTTAACCATAAATGAATTATAAATTCAAAGCATAAGAATACCTAATTTAACACTTAATGATAATGAGGCAAGGTACTTAAAATTACTCTAACATGATTTCCAGCTAATATACCTTAATAACTCAATTTAAATTAATATGGACTTAAGGTATAATCTCATACTATAGTATAAACTTATATGAAATTCTGTCATTGTCCTAAGTTAGAATGGCATGAAATCATATTAAAGTGCCCCTAAGATAATTAAATCTAGGACCTTATGATAACAATGAAATCACATATCATACTAAAGTCTTAATGTTATACTAGCATGCTTTATAACATAATCATATTTAAAATGCTATTATATAAAATAAAACTAATTACATTAACATTTTTAGAAACCTTTATTTATGATCCAACCATTAGATCTTAGATCTTTTCCTTTGATTAAGGGTATTAGTTATACTCAGGGGATTTTCTTTATTAAGGTCCAAAGATCATATTGATCTATTTTTGTCATAATCTATCCATGATTTCTTGGATTTCATCATATCAACATTCATTTTATCCATCCCAAGGATCTGATCACACTTGATCTCATTGATTAAGTGGGTCCCTTTCTATTTTTAGGGTTTTTCTACCATAATGGGTAGATCCCTTAATATATCTCAGATATGTCCAATTAAACCATAGATATCACTTTATTTCAATAGTATATCATTAGTAAAACTTGTTTCCAAGATCTGATCATCTCAGATCTAGCTAATTGGAAACTTGTTTCTTTAATACAGAAAGTTTTACTTAATATTATGTCCATTTTATCATTTCATCAGAAAATAGAGGTTTCAAGATTTCCATAGCTTCTTTCCGATCTCAATTTGGAGTTCAGATGACTTCAGAATGTGATATGGAAGTTCACAGTCCTTCCTAGGGCCTGGATTTGATCTAGGCCCAAGGAACAGACGGCCCAGATTAGTCGGGCGGAACGACTCCGGTGGAACTCACTCAATTCGTTGGTCTCATCCACTACTATGGAATGCAGAAGCGCCCTTATGGGGCATCAATGGACGCGGATGGGATGAGTGGGACACTCGTCGTCCGCGCGCCCGCAAGCGAGATGCTCATCGGGCGCGTTCGCTTGTTATTTTGACGGACGCACCGTTGTGCTGCTTGGGACGATGTCCCACACGCAGCACACCCGGAACATTCCCGCATGTGCCATTTGCAATGGTGTGTCATGTGTGCGTCTTGGGTGCTATGAGATCCGGAGATCGGATAGTCCATTCTGGACCATCCAATCAATCCTCTCTCAATTGAGGGCCCAAAACGTCTCAGATCTTTGTGAAAATTCTACCCTAGGGGTTTTGGACCCTTCTGGATCTATTGATTTGTCAGAATTTTCATCTGAGTACTCTATAATCCTGAATTAAGGGTTCTGTTATTACTTTATTTTTACCTTATTTTAGCATCAAAATAAATTACAGTAAACTAAAAATTACATAAACCAGTATTAAACATCTATAGAAAGTATTCCCATCTACTTGATTGGAGAAAAAACCTTGGTTATATGCCCAATTTAAAAAGAATACCTTGCTGATGAAGATATGGCCTAAGATCCACCTTTCTTGCAAATTCCCATTGTTTGAACCGTTGGATCTTGAAATTGCTTCTGGGGTTTTGTAGAATAGATATGGTGGGAAGTTTTGGATGGTGAAATTGATGAAATAAGATCTTGAACAGAGTGCCTAATTGATTTTAGGTCTCTTGTTCCAATCTAAAAAGAAAAAGAAATTGCAAAGAGAGATATCTTTTGGAAATTTTGGGTCTTTGGGGAGGGATTTAGGTCTAATTTTTCAGGGAGAGTTAAGAAAATTTCGTGGAGATTTTAGGAATATTTTTGGAGGATTTTTGGGGTTGTATTTATAGGCATTTTGGGTCTTTTTTCATGATTATAATATTTAATTTTTTATTATTAAATGGCATGAAAGTCTCCCATGCTCCATTTTTCTTTCCTAAGACCAGCTGGTGTTTGTTGACCCATGAATTCATGTGGGCTGCTCATAAGATTCATTTTTGGGTCCCTAGTGGGCCCCACATGGTGTAAAAAGACGGTTTTGCCATTTATGTATAAAATTTTGGGTTTTATTCCCATGATCTCGGATTCGTGGGATGCTCATAAGATTCATTTTTGGGTCCCTAGTGGGCCCCACATGGTGTAAAAAGACGATTTTGCCATTTATGTATAAAATTTTGGGTTTTATTCCCATGATCTCGGATTCGTGGGATGCTCATAAGATTCATTTTTGGGTCCCTAGTGGGCCCCACATGGTGTAAAAAGATGGTTTTGCCATTTATGTATAAAATTTTGGGTTTTATTCCCATGATCTCGGATTCGAGTGTACTTAGTGGATTTGGATTTGTATTTCTCACTACATTGTAAATTTTGATGTCTCATATTTTGATTTTTGGGAGATTTTGATTTTTGGTAAAATTATTATTTTACCCTTTTGTCCAAGTAATAAAGAAACTTAAGGATTTTTCATTTGAATTCAGAATTTGTCATGCTTATAGTCATTTTGAAGGGTTTGCTAAGTTTAATTTCAATTTTACATGTCTTATTATTTGATTATACTCTTATAAAAAGTATATTCTAAAT
This sequence comes from Warburgia ugandensis, assembly GCA_035236585.1. Lineage (NCBI taxonomy): Eukaryota > Viridiplantae > Streptophyta > Magnoliopsida > Canellales > Canellaceae > Warburgia > Warburgia ugandensis. The sequence continues at coordinate 78,205,206 of CP141131.1, read as the reverse complement.
AACCCTAATATTTCGGCCCGAAATATGTGAAACTCAAACTTTATTGATTTTCTTAATCAATTACAAAAATTGGGGTTATTACAGTTTAGGGCTAAACAACTTTAAAAGTTGGAATTTTTAAAGTCGTTTAGACCTAAACGACTTTAAAAGTTAGGCACCATTGAAGCACTTTTGAAGTCATTTATGGATAAACGACTTCAAAAGTTAAATACTTTTAAAGTTGCTTACATAAAAGATTTCATAAGTTCAATACTTTTAAAGTTAGCTCCATAGAAGTTGCTTTTTAATCAACTTCTATTATTACTTTTTACTGATTTTAAAAGCCTCCTATATTAAAGTATTTGAATCTTATTGGATGTAGTACCCCTACTACTAGCCAATAATTTCAATAGAGATGCAAAAGAGAGAGTTAAGAAAATTAAGAAGATTCATGAGTAGATCCAAGCAAAGATTGCAAGATAAAAGGAGAAGTATAAAGAACATGCAAAGAAGCACAGAAAGTCTACTAAGTTTCAAGAAGGAGATTTGGTATGGTCCCATCTTAGAAAGGATTAATTTCCATAAGGACAACACTTTAAGCTCAAGTCAAGAGCAGTGGGTCTTTTCAAGGTTTTGAAGAACTTGGTCAAAATGCTTGCAAGATCAAGCTACCCACATAATTTGAAGTTTTAGATACTTTCAATGTAGTAAATCTTTTACCATAAAATGGAGAGGATAATGCAGACAACTTGGAGATGAGTTCTTTTCAACCCAGACAGAATGACACAAGTGTACCAATACTCCAAGATTGATGGTGGATTAAGAGAGATAAAGGAAAATCAAGCAGTGAACAGCTAAGATCATCATCAAACCCTCTTGGATCAAAATGTTTTGGATGTGTTAGACCATAGATGAGGGGAGAACTTGAGTATTGAACGAATGAATGCTTTAGATTTGTTGAAAGAAGTATCTTTGAACCAAATAAAAATGGCCTAATTATATGATGAATGGTCATCTTGGCTTAAATGATGGAGGGCATCCTAGATTACAACAAATGAACATTCAATCCACCCTACCATTTTCACATAGCTCCATGGTCAAAAGAGCTACATTGAATTTCTAATTGCATAGTTGAAATGTTTCTAATTGCTTTCCTTGGTGAAGGTGTGTTGATTAGTGAAAGATTCTAAATCAGCCAAGATTAAGGAATGATCTTGCATGGGAATTTAAAGATTTTAGAAACTTGATTATTTATAATACATGTGTATGGAAACTCTTTTAATGTATTTAGGAAACTACATAATACTTAGAAAGTGTTATTTGAAACACCTAAGTTTAGGAACACTTGTTGGCAAGTACCTAATACCTAGAAAGTGCTCTTTAACCTAGGAAACTATTCTATTTAGATGGTTGCATAATAGTTTGAACATTCCTTCTTTGGAAAGGCAGTTCTCTTCTATTTAAACCTCTTTGTAGAATGAATTCAATGGCATGGCATAGTTGAATTGGACATTTTTTTCCATTGTGAGAGTTAGAGTGCATCTTACCTTTCTTGTGTTTTTTGTATCTCTTAGAGGGCTCCAAGGGTGGTGTGGCACTAAGTTCTGTATCTTTAAGGTGATGAGGTATCTATATCCTCAAAGTGGTGAGATTGTTTCTACCTATAGTTTTGTATCTATTTGGTGGCGTTTTTATATCCAAGGGGTGATGTGTTATTACTACACTTTATTTTGTATATCTATGGTAGTGATTAATTTGTACCCATAGAGTAGTGAGCTATTTTCATACTCTAAATTTTGTATCTATCTGGTGGTGCACATTATGATGAATGACTTTCAATTTATCCTATTATCTTCTATTTTACCCAACTATCTAGTATCAGAACATGCAAAAAGAATAGCAACAGAAGTAACATGATTTGGTTTCAATTCTTTGGCCATCATCTAATAAAAAAACTCTAGTGCTTCCTTGCCACGGCCACTCATTCCTTAACCATAAAACAAGGCTATCCAAGTGACAACATTTTGGTGGCACATCCCCTTGAAGACATCATTAGCATAATTTAAAACACCATATTCATTATAAACATCAACTAACATACTTCCTTCATAGACATTTGATTTGAACCCATTCTTAATCACATAAACATGAATCTTCTGATCTTACTGCAAATATGCTTACCTTGCACAAGCTTGGAGAACACCGACAATCATAGTTTTATTCACCTTTGCACCCTCCAAGTGCATCCTATTATATAAGTCCAGTGCATTATTTGATCGCCAATTCTCAAAATTAGAACCAATCATTGAATTTTGTGAAACCAAATCTCTATGAGCCATTTCATCAAACAATCTTCTAGATGCTTCAATCATCCCACATTGGGCGTACGATGAAACTAATGCACTAATCAAAACTACATTTTGAGCAAAGTCCATTTTAATTAGGGAACTATGGAGCTACTTTTTGAGGCTCAGAAGTTTCAACTAACAACATACATTCAAGATTGTTGAAAATTTGAATTTATTAGCTTTTAATCCTCTTTCATGGAATCTAACAAAGAAAACAAGAGATTTCTCGCATCAGCCTCTTTCTATGTGAGCTATATGAATTATATTCCATGAAAAGACAATGGGTTTGGATATTGTATTAAAGATCAGTGTAGCTTCCTCTAGATTATCACAAGAAATATACATGAAAACTAGTTTAATTCTTAGTGGGATCTCTCTTTTAAATCCATTTCCAACAAGATAGTATTGGATAAATTTACCTTTGATTACGATCTTTTTCTTGGTGCAAGCATCCAAGAGAAATCAATATATAGTGGAAGTTACGGGATGTCTCTCCTCTTCCATCAACTTTAGAGTTTCAATGGATTGGGTTAAGCAACCGGATTTTGAAAGTTTAATTATTTTAATGATTGGTTTTCAATTTCAACTCTGGTTTTGGTATAAGATGAGGCAACTGTACATTTGGGACTGGAAAAGTTTGAATTTTGATTTGTGGGTCCAAAAAATTTTGTCATGAAAAGAATCAGGTTTTGGTTTATAGAAAGAAACAAATCGGAATGATTGATGAAAGAGTGTACTAGTGTAGCACTAGCATGGTAGTTGAGCGAATGAAGAGTCAGGAGTTGTTTCATGAGACAGTTCTACTTTCTTTTTGTTTTTGAATGTAGAAATTCTAATTTTTGAAGAACAAAGCCAAAGGCCTTCTTGCTCAAAAGAGAAAAGCCAAATGTAAAGCATTTGATGTATGAAGGTGGCAAACATTCATGAGGAATGCTAAAGGGAAGCTGCATGGCAGAGCTTCCATGGACCACTTCTTCAATCAACTCATTCATGTGAGTACTTAGCTTTAGATGTTCAATAGCCATCCTCTGTAATTAATTGAGGAGGCAATTGGCTTGTGGAAAGTTATTAGAATTTTATTATAACACGCATTATTAATTGAAGTATCCCAGTTAATCATTTCTTGACCAATTTTCATATTGAATAGGGCAAATCAGAGGTTGATGTCTTGCTTGAAGACCCTTAAATATAGCAAGGGTTTAGTGGTTCTTGAAAGGAGACAATAGGACTTGAGATGAGATTATATGAGCCATATCACTATTAGTGATGCTTGGTCAGAGATGAGATGAAGTAATATCTCCTCATCTCATCTCATTGTTAGTGATGCTTAAGATGAGTTGAAATGAAAATCATCTCATTTCCATCATGTTAGTTGTGCTTAATATTATATGAGAATTCCCAATCTCATCTCATCTCATCTCACTATTAGTTATTTGCATAACATTTCCATCTCAAGCACCTTGTCTCATCTAATTCATATTGTAAAAGAGAGTAATTTCTTCTCATCCCAAAATTCAGCCCCAACAGTAAATTTTGCATGAGATGGAAAGTGCCCGTATGTAATATCCCAAATTTTCATATTATTTTTACAATCAATAAAAATATAGAGTTTATTCAAAATCCAAAAATTGAGATTTTGAAGCTAAATAATTAGGCAATAAGACCTCTATGGATGGATAGAGTTTGAATAGAGTTATCCAAGGGTAGTAAGATAGCTAACATCCAATGATGGAGAAGTTATGAATAAAATAAACTTTTATGTTGACAACGTTAGCCATTTCTAAATTTAGAGTAAAAAATTTCTAGATGGTACTTGAATTCACCTACCTACCATGATTAGGTAGCCTAGTCAACATCCAAATTCATTGAATCATGCATGGGGACATTTTTAGCTAGGTTCGTGCATCTATAAAATCTAGAAAATAATAGGAATCAATAAATACATTCAAAGAATGAAATGAACATAGAATCTAAGAATCACATATTAGGATATCTAAGATAATAACTAATTAGAAGGAGATCAAAATTAAAAGATAAACAAAATAAGAAAGGATCTTATTTAAGATAAAAACAAAAAAGACATTTAATAGATAGGGATGCCTTCGGCTAGGGAAAGAAAGAAAGTGAGTGAGAAAGAAAAAAGGAGAGAAAGAGAAAGGGAGAAAGAAAGGAGGAGGAGACACCCCACCCCCTTTGACAAATTAGAAAAGTGATCCGATTCACTGAAAGGTATAGAAGAGGAATGAGGGAAAAGCTCAAGAGGAAGCATGGAAAATCCATCCATGAGGTAGGTAGATCTGGGCTACAAAGCTTTCAACATCCTGAAAGAGACACCCCACCCCCTTTGACAAATTAGAAAAGTGATCTGATTCACTGAAAGGTATAGAAGAGGAACGAGGGAAAAGCTCAAGAGGAAGCATGGAAAATCCATCCATGAGGTAGGTAGATCTGGGCTACAAAGCTTTCAACATCTTGAAAAACTTAATGAGGCACTCTTGAATCATGCTTTGAAAAAAACTTTAATACCATTGATCTTTAGCACCAGATTATCCTTATTGAACTCATATGTTGGGAAATTTATAGCATTTTCAATGCCCAATAAGTAGTTTTCAAGTCATTTTTGAACTATGAATAATTTTGGCCAAACTTGATTTTCTACTATGGGTTGCGCACATGAATTAGACTATGAATGATGTGATAATACAATCTAGTAAAACACTTCCATTTTGTTGTTTTGTTTTTGGAGAATGCTTGATTTTGGTGACTCTAATGTTAACATGCTATTACTTGATTCATGCTATTGTATGTGTGCATATATTAGATTGCAAAAAATGACGGAATATTGATTTGTTGTAGTACTTGATTGGTAGATGTTTTTTGCTTATTATTCCCATCCTAAAACATGTCATTGCCTTATGAATTATGCACATAATTTTTGGAAGTCTATGAATCAACTTTTGGTATTTAATGCATGGTGGGAAAGTTTCTTCCTAGTCAAGTTAGATGTAACAAATGCCACATTAAATTCTAAAATTTTTGGGAATGCAACTTGATCTAAGATTATAAGATCCATGTTACTACACCCCAATTCTAGAAGATGAGGATTTAGTTTTCCATGAAAAGAATTGTGTGAATACTTTAACTGAGTTGAAATATTTCAATACTAAATCACATGGATTCAACCATGTGCTTGATCTAATGGCTCTATTCAAAATGTTAGATGGTCTAACTGAGTATATTTAAACTATGTGGATGGACCCATACTCCCTCATGTTTGAATTTTAGTATCTTGTTAGATGAGTTGATTTCAATTTGATTTGACATGACTCATAATTTGAAATGGATGGCTGAAATTGGTAATGTTGAAAACTAATCCATAGATCAAGTTGGTAGGCCTAAAATTTGGCCATGGGTGTGAATGTTTTAAAGTGATTTATTCCTGGAAGTAATAGATTTCCAAGGATCCAGTGTGTCTGTTCCTTGTGTAATTGTGATCCCGATGTGATGAAGGGATTTTCTATCATGAGGAATACTAAAATAAAGTGATTTATACTTTCAAAACTCTGCATAATTTCTAATAATGTTAGTATAATATTTGTTTTGAAATTCCATAATATGCATAAAAGTGATATCTTATATATTTATATGTGTGTGTTGAGAATATAGGTTTTAGCTTTCCAGAACATTGATTTAAAAATTATGTTTCTATCTACTAAAGTTGCTTTTGAAAGTAATGGTTTTCCTATATTTTCAAATATACATAGAAATCAAGATCTTATAATATGAGTTGATTGAGTAAAATGTACTTTTGGAAAGTTTTGAAATGCCAACTAAGATGGCAGGATTCAATTATTGAAAAGGAAACAACTTTCCAATCCTATACTTGATAAGATTTAAAATATGAGATAATGGGTATAGTGATACCCTGGATATATGTTTTTAACGCTAAAGTGCCTAGTGGAAACTATGCTAAGGAGTTGTTATGGGTTAGTCTCCTAGCCCCAGACCACCAAAGGGCAAAAGGAAACTAAAGCCAAAAAGTAGCAATTTTCTTGATTGGTTGTTGACACCACAATAGTTGACTCATGGTAGGTGACTCACAGCACTCTTTTGAGATAGGTTGGTAGGCCTCATGAGGACATGATCAAAGTCCCCCTTGGATACTGGTTGGCACACAATTCATTGACCTAGTCATGAGCATAGTGAATCCCATGAGATTTCTATTTTTACCTTGAGAAGCTAGACTTGTGGTTCTATGTAAGATGAACCTAAGATAATTGGCAAATGTACTTGCCAAGGTGCCAATGTGCACAAGATATTTGTCGACAAGAGTGCCAATGCAATGGTTTTACTGAGTGATTACTTTAATATTTTGATAATCATAATTTACTTGACTTTATGGAAATGTGATTATCTGTTTATGTGAATTGATGATGTGGAAATGCTTATTAATGCCTGTAAATGTACAACATGAAATGGCTAAGGTAAGACAATCATGTGATTTTATTGAATTGAAAATATGATTCAAAGCACGTATGTCCTGGATGCCGTGATTTTTGAGTTTGTGGTCTAAGTTTATCTATTGAATATGGTGTATACTGAACATACAATAAAAATGCAAATTTGTAGCAAAAAAACTAGGAGTGAGGAGTAGAGGATTCGCTCTCTCTCTCTCTCTCTCTCTCTCTCTCTCCACACACACACATACATACATATTTAAAAGACAATGTGAGGACCTATCAATTTTAAAATTTATTTTGATTTTCGAGAAGACTATTCATGTAATAAGGCACAATATGTCAAACTCTATTTATAATGATGAATACAGTAGCAATGTGGTTTGTGACTGTTCCATTTTGGGCAACTATATCATTTGATCTTGTGATATATATTAAATGGCTCAAAAATGGACTTGCTTTTGAGAAAAGAAAATATCTTGAGAGAAAAGCATGTGTGAAAAAATGAATTTTTAAGGAAAATAATTTTCTGATATTTTGTATTTCTAATGTGATTTCAAAAATAGTGATCAATCTCACCTGAAAAGCATAATTAGAGAAAACTGTGATTTAAAAACCCAGGTTGCCACACCATATCATGTCACCTCAACCATCTCATCCAACTCATCTCAACCCATCTCCTCCAACTCACCTTAACCATCCCATCTAAATTCATCTTGTCCAATTCATCTCAAACCCGCATAATTGATATTCTCATTGATTTTCACTTTGTCTCATGCCAAATTAGAGCATCTTAACCTAGCTCAAATCATCTCAAATCAAATGTCATCTCAAGTTAGCTTATCTCATCTCAAGATTTGGTTGTTAGAATATATGGGTTGTTAATAAAAAACTATTGAATTTGAAGGTTTGAAAAGAGGGACATAATGGAGCAGCAATAGATGTTAATTCAGAGGAACATGGGGTGGTATATTTTACGAAATAGCTCATTTTCTGCACTAGAAAAAAAGTCCTCGTAGAGTCCATGCAAAAAGTGTGGAAGGAGTCTACACCATATTTTTTCAAACATGATTATAGTTGTTATGGTTCTAAGCCATTCATCATGTTCCAAATGGTTTATATAGGCTATGTACAAGATTTCATGCCCATTGGATACCTTCAGACTATGTTTCTTTATAAAAAAAAAAAACTACCATTGACTTTTAAAAAAATTTTAGAGACTAAAAATAAATGGTTAGATATCCATTCATCTATTTCTCATGAGTTCACTATATTTTATATGCTGGACATGATGAATGGCTTGGATATTCCAAAAAAGATGAAAAAAAGGTGGCGTGGACTCCTTCCATACTTTTGAGTGTGGACTCCTATAGGGACACAAAAGGAAAAAATCTACTAATGTAAGCGCCCCTTTTTCCCTCACGAGCCCCTTAATAAATGGTATGAATGGCTATGACTTTATGTGGGTCGAGACCTACGAAGATCTGAACCATTGATGATTTTTTCTTTGGTTTAGATGGATCATGTTTCAAAATCTTGTTCATTGAATGACTCCACCATCTATTTTCTTGAGTTGAAAAGTCAGCAATAAAAAGTTCAGTCATTCATTTTAATACTAAACATAGCACCTGTCAGGATCACTCAATGGATGAGAATTTTAAAGCATGGCCCATTAAAGCCAAGGGCAATATGTGAACAGTTTGGATCTTTAAACACCTGGTACCACATGAACTTATAGCTGTTTGAATCATTTTATTAAGGGGCCCATGAAGAAAAACAAAGTTGCATATATCACTAACAAAAAAATAACACATTGTTTTCTCTAGGAGCAAAAATGAAAGCAATTGTATGAGGAGAATTTTGATGATAGTCATGTAGATCATCTTAGCAACGCTAACAAACCGGTGGGAAATTCTAAGTTCTACTAATGAGTACTTATTAGTAGCCAAGCTCTATACCCACCTAATAGTTCTTTGCATTTTTCTCTTTGTTGAATGTTAGGTAGCAAATTAATCCTTTAGGTTGATCTAAGTATTTGTAACTGATCGGCTCTTTTCATAAGCCATTCCATTGTGTATTTTCTACATATAGAAAATAAAATGATGCCTCTTAATTAGTATAAGAGGAATGCTAAACCAAAGCACTTATAAGTGCTTGGCCTCAAAGCACCTCTTATTTAATGCATGAGGCAAACATTTGGATGATCTGAATTGTTTATCCAGTTGCTCGTATTTTATATATCTTGTAAACAAAAAATGAACAGTGTCATGTTAAGACATGGTGCTTTGTGTTTTTGATTATAGACTGTTGCTTACAAAGTTTCTAATAGTCTATGTAAAAAAGAACTTTTTAGATGTTAAAATCATCCAATCCGCGTGACATTTTAACTAGGAGAGATCCAAAGCCAAAGTAATTCGATGAACCAGGTAAATCTTTTCTAAGTCAACCCCTTCAAGCAAAAAGTTGGGGCGCTTTAACTCGAAGTGCTTTTCTTTAACGTTCTCTTGAATTAATAAGTGTTACCAACCTCCAAAACCTAAGATAACATTTGTGGCCCATGATAAGCGTTTCAAGAGTCAATTCCATGACAAGAAGCTCTAAGTATTTGTTGATTGGAAAACTACGAGCCCATAAGATGAATCTGACTATCGATTAAATAACTCTTGGGTGCAAGCTCTCAGAATAGAAAAATGAAGATTAACATCAATAAGTGATTGAGTTTAGTAGTTTCTCGTATAAAATTACTGACTGCAGAGATGGTAGTATGAGGAGGACAAAATTGTTTGAGATCTTTTCATTAGTTGGGGTGAGAAAGCAAGTTTTTTGAGGAAGGTATTGAAAGAGAATTTGATTTGGTTAGACAATGTATGGTTGGTAAACAAGGATTTGTTTTTAGCAAGGTACATAATATATGGTCAAACATTCAATATGATTCCATCACAAGATCTATTTTCGTTCAAGTAACAAATTGCTGCTTTGCCCTTTGGTAGAAGATTAAACTGGGATTAACTTTAGATGAGTGTTTCTATAAATCTTCGCTTGTACTTAAAAAGGGAGGGGGGGGGGGGGAAAGAGAGATCGTCGATCCGTGAATTTCTATTATGCATATTGGGCTCACTTCTTTCATTTTACAATCATCCAAGTCTTTCATTCATCCAGCTTGTCTTAGATCTATTGAACATCCCATCTACTTGGTACATCTAAGAATTTTTACTTGGATCATATGTAGTTGTCAAATAGACTGGCTTTGAATTGTTTGTGTTACATTCTATTTTCAAAAAAAAAAAGACCAAAATAAACAAGATCTTACTTTCATCCAATATATGAGCAGAAGGTACAATTATTGGAAAATTACAATAGTTTGTTACAATCTTTCATTGTTGTTATGCATGAAGAGGAAGTACATGGTGTTAACTATGTTGATATCAGGTCCTAAGCAACTAGGGAATGACATTGACGTTTACGTAGGTTTGTTGATCATGATCTTAAGACATTATGAGATGTAGGGGTCAAAGCTTATGATGCATACAAGGAAGAGTCATTCACCCTAAAGGTTATACTATTGTGGACAATAAATGACTTCCTTGTGTACGATAATTTGGTGGGATGCACTATGAAGGAATACAATGCTTGCCCTATCTGCAACTATCAAATGTGTGTAATATGGCTTAAATATGATAGGAAAATGGCATTCTTAAGCAATAGAACCATAGAAGATGGTTGCATAGAAACCATCCATGCTGTTTTTAAAAGGCTGAATTTAGTGGTAGTGTAGAGAAAAGAACATCTTCAAAGATGTTGATCAGACATTAAGTATTACAAAAGGTTGAAAACCTTAATAACTAATGGGGGAAGAAGAAAGCAAATAAACATATAGGTGGCAGCAACTCTACAAATTGTTGGAGGAAGAAGTCAATATTCTTTAAAATTGAGTTTTGGAACTCCCTGCATGTACTTGATGTCATGCACATTGAGAAGAATGTTTGCAAGAGCTTTATTAGTATTTGCTTGACATACCACAAAAATAAAGGATGGACTTATAGCTCAAATGGATCTTACGAAGATGGTTTTAAAGAGATGGGAGCATTTATAAGATAGGAGCAACCAAGGAACATACTAGCCCAAGGCAAATTATATGCTCGATAAGGAGGAGAGAAGAATCATGTCTAAAACCCTATTGGCACTCAAAGTCTCAGATGACCACTCTTCAAAATTAAAAGCATTACGTCCATGGAAGAGCTAGAATCACTAGGGATGAAGTCCTATGATTACTCTGCCCTGGTGCAACAACTCCCTATAGTAATACATTCTTGTGCCACTAGATAAAGTTAAAGAATCTATTAGAAATTTTTGCTACTTCTTCAATACTCTATGCAAGAAGGTGGTAGATGTAAGAAATGCAAGACATCTAGTGACAAACTTATGTGAGTTTGAGACAATCTTCCCACCATCTTTGATATCATGGTACACTTAATAGTGCACCTCATTGATGAGGTCAGACTCTATGGGCCAGTTTATTTGTGACAAATGTGCCTATTTGAGAGGTACATGAAAATGTTAAAAGGGTATGTATAAAATCATAATTGGTCAAAGGGGTGCATTGCTAAATGTTACATTGAAGAAGAAATAATGGAGTTTTGCATAGAATATTTATTAGGAGTGGATGTGATTGGAATCTTGAGAAGAAATAGTCAGGTGGGTTTGATTCAAAAGTTGGTGAACCTCTCTCTAGTGGTCATTATCGATCGCTAACTTTAAAGAATGGGACATAATGCAATGTCATGTCATGCAAAATAATGTTAATGAAGTTTATCCATACATTGAGTAAGTTGACTCTCTCTCTCTCTCTCTCTCTCTCTCTCTCTCTCTCTCTCTCTCTCTCTCTCTCTCTCTCTTGTTGGTTTCATATTTTCCTCTATTTTATGTAAATTAAGGATACTATGTTGCTTGACATCTCTTCATTGTAGGGAGCACATGGAGTTCTTTAAGCAAGGTATCTTGGAGATGCAATGAAACAAAAGTGGTTGTAATATGAGCACTATCACACCTTCACTACTTGGCTTCATTAGAAAGTAAGATGAAATAATGCTTCATTACCTGTTATTAATTTCAAACATATACTAATTTATTGTATTAATTAAAACAATCATCCCACCTAATATACATAAGTTCAAGATCAGTGAGATGTTCTAGGTCATAGTATATCTGAATCCTTAAGATGGATGGTGATGGGACCTCAACCATATGTAATAAAGTATGATACATATACCATCAATGGTTATCACTTTTACACAAAAGACTATGATAACTCAAGGGCACAACCGAATAACAAGATTAGCCTAGTTTGCAATTCTATTTTCTTTTCTAGTTCAAAGGACAACAACCTAATTGTGGCGAATGATGCTTATTACGGGATTATAAGATATACATGGACACTGGGTTATACTTATAAAATTGCGGTTGTGTTTAGTGTAATTGAGTGGAACACAACAAAAGAGCATAACAAAACTGATGCCCTTGGATTGACATTGCTTGACTTATATAGGATCCATTATAAGAATGATCACTTTATCTTGGCATCTCAAGTGAAACTAATATTTTATGTATAAGATGGACGATGATAAGAGATGGTCAATGGTTTTTATTAGCCTCCTCAAGTGACTTTTATAATGAAGATGACCTAGGTGATATTGTAATAAATTACCATTGTATTACTAAAACAATGCCATCACTAGATGTAATTGGTGAAAATGAGATGGTTTATGTGCATGATACTTGTGAGGAGGCTGCTTAGGTTGAAAATAATTTATATGATATGGCAAATTAAAATGTAACATTTAATATATGTAAATAAAGGATGGTTAATTAGGAGTTATTGAAAATTTTATTTTTGTTTATGTATGTGTTTGTTTGATAGCAATTTATTGTATATATATGTAGTTATATATGATGCACATATATCAAGAATAGCTAGTTCAAAAAATTATAGTTTTTTGGAAGAAAGAAATTAGACAGTTATTAAAAACCATCTTAAAAAAGTCAAAACAAAGATGGTTTTTGAAACTTGTCTTAGAAAATCTTAACAAATCATCCTTTTTAAGATATTTTTATAAAACCCTCTTAGAAAGCTCTATTTTAAGAGGGTTTTAAAACCATCTTAAAATTTCTTAAAAAATTAAATATATATACCTTGTTTTCAAATATCACCAATTCCATATAAAAATACATGTAACCCTGGCTCTCTCTCTCTTGAAAAAACCCAACCTTCACTGGGAATGGATTCATTGTTGTGCTCTCTTGCATGAAATTTCTCTTAAAGATCTCAAACACTGCAACCACTCTTCCCATCCAAAGTGGGTTTTCTCCAAAGAAGAAGAAGAAAGCTAGGAAGACCAAAAAATCTTTCCTTCTTCGATGACTATTTTGACATCATCTCCCTCTCCTCCCCTCTCAAGTTCATCTCCTTTTCTCAAAACCCTAAGGACCATTGATAGATCTAAACATCAATCAACAAGTAAGTTCTCATGACAACAAATGATAAGACTGTAGGAACATTCTTTATTGCTACTATGTAGAGAGACTCAAAAAGTTCCCTCTTATTTAGGAAGATTGTAAAAGAGTACCTATTAGAATTTGCAGTATTCTAGAAAGTACATCTATCAATCTTGAATAACAACCCAAAATAATTTACTACTAAAGTTATAGTCTAAGAGGATTCTTTCTTCCACAATAGAACATGAATAAATTCTATGTATGAAGTTTAAGGATATAGATTTTCATTCCAAAGAGAAAGAAAAACATTTTTTGACTATTAATAGACTCATAAATATTACATATAATATCTCTATACTTAGCAATTTTAACCTAGATTTGTTTTAAATATCACTAATTAGGGTTTATTTTACATTTTGCAGTATTAGGTGTAACTGAGATAAATGCATATCTTTTGCACTTGAAACCCTAAAAGAGAGCAAATATGCCATCGAGGGCCCACACACTATAAAACATAAAGTTTGAAAGTTTAGAATGCCAAGGGGGTGTCATTATCATATTTAGAGCAATTAGAAACCACGACTGACCTTGTCTGCACAAAAGAAGTTGTCACTACCAAAAGATAGGGTGGCGAACTTCTCAATACATGCATGCATGCAAAACTAATGCCTTGGAGATCTTCTAAGGAATGCTAAAATTCCATGTAATGAGCCACATGTACTGAGTTTGTACTGAAGACCAACTACTCAGAGATTCGGACCCACATGAAGTCTTTTTCGATTCACTCTTTCTCTCTCTCTCTCTCTCTCTCTCTCTCTCTCTCTTAACTCCAAAATGGGACCACTAAAGGGAGTTCACAAATTTTCCATGCAAGTGAATGCACTACACAATCCAAAATGTGATTTGCATGAAAAAATATAAGAGAATAACAAAGAAAGAAAATGTGGAGTGAGGAGGAGCATTTACGAGAAATCTACAATCGACATTCATCCTCACTTTTGAAGAAACAATGGCTAAGATCTACCCTAACTCAAGGCTATCATAAAGAATCCAATGAGAAGTGACTTAAGCTAGGATGGACTAATGAGAATGAGCCATGCAAGATGATGAAGCAAAGCATCTTGTGGAGATATTTTTGGTGGGCTAATGGGTATAAAAAATTTGTTGTGATCATTGTAAGTTTTTAAGTCGCATTTTAAAAAATAATTTTGAAATTTGTTTATTTCTATTGTAAGTTCTTTTATTTTTTCTTAAAGAATATCCTTTCATTCAACATTCATTAAATATCTAACTTTAACTTGTTAATAAAAATGAACAAAAATTCAAAATGCTACCCTTATGCTAAAGAGATTCCAATCAAACCTTAGAATGTGTGTGTGAATATAGTCAACATATACATAATAATTAGTCTCTAGGTAAACTATAATAAACTATGATCCAAAAGTACTCTTTGACTTCAAATCTCACAAGATGTAATTGACACTTAGAAAGAAGTCACACAAAAGTGGGTAACACTCTCATCAATATGTGAGCATATTAATATTTATCAAGGCCAAATTATCTCCCATATTTTACAAGAAAGAATGATAATTCAACAAAATGATATATGGGCTCACGGAATGGATACCAGCTATTAAAAATGTTACACTCTACCAGATTCCTTACTAATTTATAACCACATTGAAGCCATTCTGCTCATAAGATCAAGTTCAAACTTTTACTAGGACTAAACATAGAGCTTAGGATAGGGTTATCAAAGAAAGTGGTATAAGGGTAAACAAAGTTTGTTTTGAAGAATATGTAATGATCTTCTACTAAAGTAATAAAAAAAAATTTCCCACATGATTGAACAATCTTTTTCATTGGCTATCCTTTTTTTCTTCACTTAACTTTTGAATATAACCTTTTTCCACTTTTGAAACCTTTTGATGTTCACCTCTTGAACTATATGGTTTATATTTACTCATCAAGATATTTCTCCAACCATCTCTATCTATTTACAAAACAGAATGGGTAATGATATTATATAGGGTTAAGGTATGGGTAATGGTTATTGGTTAACAAGAAAAGTGTTTAATAAAAAGGGTCAAAGGAACTAACTAGTGAAAAATATCATAGCGAAGGTTAAAGGATCTAGGTTAAACAAAGATGAGCTCTATCATTTCCTAGGTTTCATATCACCTAAATATGTCCATAAACTCAATAGATATATGATATAGTCTGTCATATGATTTCTCAATAGTTGACCAAAACAAAGAATAATGAGACCAACTACAAATTAATATCTGCTTAAAAAAATTTAAAATTTATATGTAGCCCTTACATAGAAAGAATATCTCTAGCTAGTCTCACATGGGTTATGTCTCTACTAATTTTCTTTAGGATCTCTAAGTTATACTTACTCTCCAACTTAAGAATATATATGGATATTGTATAATAAATATTTTGAGGACAATTTTCATGGAAAAATTTAGAAAAATAATAATAAAATGAACTAAATGTATACAAATTTATTAATAAGCTAAAGCCCAAAGATAATATTCAAAATTTGGAAAATCCAAATTCTCATCCTTGTGAAGGAACTTTACACAAAAATCTAAAGAAATTTTCATTTTTAAATGTTCTTTTTTACTCAAAAATAAAAAAAACTTACAATGATCACATCAAAATTTTGAAATACCCCACTCTTAGACTTAAATTAAACATTGTCCTTAATGTATAGGATTAAAAACCTTGAACAAATAAAATAATAAACCTGAGAGCTAAGGTAGGAATAATTGTACTTGCACTCCAATGATGTACTTAAAGCTGTTGATGTGAATAATTGAATAGACAGGATCTTCTAGAGGGATTTCCTCCTTCACATTAGGGTTCCTAAGTTCTAAGAAAGATTTTAGCCTTTGACCATTGACTTTCGAGAGGACTCCATCTTTCTCAATCTTGATTATAGCATGAGGATAAACATCACATACAATAAAAAGGGCCAATTTATCGAGATATCAATTTCCTTATAAAGAGATGCAAGCACAAATGATATAAAAGGACCATTTGATCAAATGTAAATGTTTTTCTCAAAATGTGTCTACCATGAACCAATTTCATGCTATCCTTATATTGTTTTTCCATATCATAAACATTTCTCCTAATGTTCTCCAACTCTTCTAGTTGGAGTTTCTTATGGATGCTTACTTTAGTGAAATCAAAGTTGAGCTACTTAATTACCCAATAAGTTTTGTGCTCTAACTCAACCGGCAGATAACAGTCTTTTCCATAAACTAGATGGTAGGGGGACATACCAATACTGTTTTGAAACAAGTATGGTAACCCTAGAGTGTATCACTAAGCTGTAAAGGCCAATCTTTGCTATTAGGATTTATCGTCTTTACTAAAATGTGCTTGATCTCTCGATAAGAGACCTCTACTTGTCTACTAGTTTGAGGATAGTCGGGTGCTGCAACTCTGTGGGTTATTCCATATCTTTTCATTAAAGCCTCAAAAACTCAATTGTAAAAATATTTTCCACCACCACTAATAATGATGTGTGGAATACCAACATGTGCAAATATATTATCCTTTAAAAATTGGATCACCACTTTGTGGTCATTTGTTTTGCACATTATAGCCTCTACCCATTTAAACACATAGTCTTCTCTCACAAGAATATACAAATATCCAAAAGAGCTAGGAAATGGGCCCATAAAATCAATAGCCCATACATAAAAGATTTCCACAATTAATATAGGGTTTAAAGGCATCATGTTTTAATGTCCCATGCTTCCTAACTTTTGGCAATGGTCACATACCATACAATGAGCATGAGAATTCCTGAAAATTCTAGGTTAATGAAATCCATATTGCATAATCTTTGCAATAGTTTTTTTTTTTTTTTTTCACTAACGTGACCTCCACAAGCATGATCATGACAAAAGAAGATGATACTTTTAGGTCACTATGAGGAACACATCTCCTAATGATCTGGTCAGGACAGTACGTGAATAAGTATGGATCATCCTAGAAAAAACACTTTACCTTAGCTAAAAATTTATATTTATCTTATTTTGACCAATGGAATAGTATTCGACTTGTAATAAGATAGTTAACAATGTTTGCAAAAAAAGGCAATTGAGAAACCTACAACAGTTTCTTATCCAAAAAAGATTCGATTATGGCACTGATTCACTAGTGGACTCTATAATTAACTTGGATAAATGGTATGCTACTACATTTTTAGAACCCTCTTATCTATAATCTTAATATCAAACTCCTGTAGCAATAAAATCCAATGGATTAAACTAGGTTTAGCATCTTTGCTAGATAAAAGATACTTTAAAGTAGCATGGTCTGAATTTATTATAACCTAGATCCTAAGCGATAAGATCTAAATTTATCCTGTGCGAAGACAACAACCAACAACTCTTTTTCTTAGGTGAACTAGTTGAGTTGGGCATTGTTTAAGGTCTTACTAACATAGTATATCTCATTGGGTAATTTTGCAATACACTGCCCCAAAATAGTACCAATTGTGTAATCGAAAGCATCAAATATTATTTCAAATGGTGCACTCCAATTTGGTGATCGAATGATAGGTGCATAGGTTAATTGAACCTTAAGGTGCTTGCATGCTTTGATATAGTCATCATGAAAGTCAAAGGAAATGCTCTACCATGTCTGAAAAATACTCATCACACACCTTTGAAAAGTCGTAGGTGCATTATATAACCCAAAAGGCATGCATGTGTAAGAAATAATTCTAAAAGGACAAGTGAAGGCAATCTTCTTTTGAATCCTTTGGTGATATGAGAATCTAGTTATACCTGAAATACCCATTAAGAAAGAAGTAGTACTCATGTTCAGCTAACCTTTCTAGCATTTGTCAATAAATGGGAGAGAAAAGTGGTCTTTCCTCATGACTGAGTTTAGTTTTTAATAGTCTGTACATACTCTTCAGTAGTCATTTGGATGGATTAATTCATTGTCATCATTTTTTACTACCGTGACATTAGAATTCTTGGGTACAACTTGAACCAAACTAACCTAAGAACTATAAGAGATGGGATATATGATTCCAACATCTAATAGCTTTAACACCTCCACTCTAACTACTTCGTTCATGTTAGGGTTAAGCCTCCTTTGCATCTCCCTAGTAGGTTTCACATTATCCTCAAGGTGAATATGATGCATACAAATGGCTGGGCTTATTCCCTTTATGTCTACTATACACCACCCTATTGCTATTTATGTTCTCTAAGAACACTAAGTAGCTTATCCTCTTGTTCTTTGTTCAAATAAGATGTGATGATTATAGGTAGGGTCTCTAATGGACCTAAAATTGCATATTTTAAGCTATTAGGCAATGGTTTTAGGTCAAGAGTAGGGGGTTTCTCAATAGGTGGAACATTGTTAGTATTAGCAAGTATAGGTGGCTCCATTTTAGCTTTCCATTTAGAAGTGTCTAAAATAGGTGCTGTTTCAAGTAATGCATTTACATCAATGATGGAATTGTATATATCAAAATTCTCATTAAAATGAGATAGACATACTGCAAGTGGATTAGAGTTGGAGGATGTAAGGAATGTATCATGGATAAGACTCTCAATCACATTGACTTCAAATGCATCTACTAAGTTTAGATGTTATTTGACATTAAAGACATTAAGCTTAATCTTTATGTTTCTAAAAGAAAATTTTACAATGCCATTTCTACAAATAATGACTATGTTAGTGGTGGCAAAGAATGTTCATCCCAAAAATAATTAGTATTTGACTATTAGGATTGGTTACAGGTTGGGTGTCCAATATAAGAAAGCTTACAGAGAATTTTTTTTTCAACATGCACTAGTACATCCTTTACCACACCAAGAGAAATTTTAATTGATCTATCTGCCAATTGCAGTGTGATGGTAGTCAGTTTTATCTTGTCTAAACTAAGTTGCACATAGACTATATATGACAGCAGGTTTACTATAGCCCCTAAGTCAAGTAATGCCCTATCAATTGTGTGTTCCCCAATCACACATGATATAGTGGGACACCCAGGATCTATACTTTGGAGGGTTGTTGTACTGAATAATAAATCTAACTTGCTTGGGAGAAAAGCTTTCTTTCACACGTTCAACCATCGCTTTTGTGTGTAAAGATCCTTTAGAAATTTAACATAAGAAGGTGTTTCCAAGTTATGAAATGTTGATATTAACCTATTTGAACACATCAATTATCTCTTGAATATTACCACCCTTCTTTGCTAAGTTGAGTCTTTGAAGATAGGGAGCCTTATGAATATATAGTGCTTCAGGCAGGGGTTCAGAGGATGAGGGAAATGATCAAGCCTTCTCTTTACCCTTCTAAGATTGTGTAAGGTCCTCTTTTTCCTCAATCATTGAGAAATCCTTAGTCAAGTATACCTTGTTATTGATATGCTTTCCACTCCTAAAGGTAGTAGCTAATTTGGCGTATTCTTAAAACTTTTGATCTTTAGACAAATTGTCAATTTCAAACTACACCTTAGGGTTTGGTACTGGTTGACTAATGAATTTACCTTTTTTCCTCTCACTTAAAGTAGTAGATAGCTGACCCATTTGATATACCAACTTCATAATAGATTGCGAGTTGGCCTATAGAGTTTAACTCAATGTCATTCTGAAATTGCAATGAACTCTACACAAATAAATTGTGGATCTCCTCAATGGATGGTTTCCTTGCCTATTGTAAAACTATTGAGGAGGCTAATGATGTTGTGACATTGTGGCCCAAGGAAAAGGTTGGGGACAGAGGATTCTAAGTGGACCTCCTTGGTGATTTTGAGAAACTTGATATGTTCTAAATTATCTGCAAGCGCATGGGTATGTTGAAGTATAATTCACACAAGGATGGGTTGATCCCATGAGGACTCTAATTTTCAAAGTTACAAAATTTTAATTAAAACCCTTTAACCTAGCCAATGAATTTAGTAATAAACAATCAAATAAATCCAAAAATTCTAAAAGGAATAAAATTTACCAAATTTAAAGTCTAGTGCTTAGAATCCACCACATTAGAATTGAATATATCCAAATTCATGTAACTTAAATTCTACCATTAAAAAGCCCTAGTGTCTAGATTTTCTCAATTTTAGGGTTTTGTCTAATTTAGCATATTATTCTAAGACAATTTGTCTTCTTAGGGCATAAATTGTCTAATATTTTTCATACTTAATTAATTAACCTAACATACTAGTATCTAGATTTGGAGAGAGCACTAATTATATAAGTTAAATCATTGGACCCAAAATTGATAATTAAGTACATTTAAATATAAAATTACTTGAATATAAATATACCTAAACTAATGTGATTTCATCCTAACCCGAGAGTGAACACTAGTCTAACATACTTAACATTTAAATTATACTAGACATAAAACTAACTACTAACTATTATAAGCACAAAATTAATTAACACTTTATACTATATTAATGTTAACTAAGATAAGAAAGTAACTAAACATAAGAATAAAGGAAAGCTAAACTAGAATATATTAAAAGATAGCATAAAACTAAAGGAAATAAATATCTACTAAAGCAAATAACAAACTAACTAATTAATGGAAAGAAAAAATAAACTTTATTGCTTTAAATTTAAATGTATTACAAGAATGATACATGAATTGAAATAAAGAAACTAAATCCTATGAGAAGGAACAATATCAGCAATGTCTTCTCGTTATGTCACCTAATGGAATCCCCAACAAACTTGCTCCAACTTG
Organism: Warburgia ugandensis; assembly: GCA_035236585.1. Lineage (NCBI taxonomy): Eukaryota > Viridiplantae > Streptophyta > Magnoliopsida > Canellales > Canellaceae > Warburgia > Warburgia ugandensis. Next base: position 78,184,190 of record CP141131.1, on the reverse strand, counting down.
TGCTACCGCCTTTCTAAAATCATTGAAACTGTGACTTGTATTCGTTGTGTCACTCAATGAGTACCTATATCACCACCCTATAGCCACTTACTTAAGGAGAAAACACTAACCACTCAAACATTCTTATCCAAGTTCAAGAAAGAGAGAAAGGAAAGATGGAAAGGTGTGAATGCCAAGAGAATAAATGGATGGAGATGGTGCATTGATGCACTATATGAGAAGAGTGTGAGTGCATTGAGGAGTTAAGAGAGGGAGAGAGTGAGGCATGGATGTGCAAGATAAAGTAAGGGGATGAAAGAGAGATGTGAGTATGTGTGGTGTTTAAAAAAGAAAGGAGGAGGATGGGGATAAGGCATTGAAAAGAAGAAATGGTTTAGGAGAAGTAGTTCTTGCATGATTTAGGATGGAAGGAAGATGGATGTTTAATGGAGAAAGAGAGTAGGGGGTTTTAATGCATTCAAGATGGGAGATGGATTGGATGGAGAGGTCCAATGATCTTCCTCTTGGAGTTTCTCCCCTTTCTCTCAATGATATTATGTTGACGACCTTGGAGGATGGAGATATTTTCTTCTAGCTTTCTACCTTCTTCCTTTTTTATTGCATTGAAGCACAAAGGGGGAATGGGTTGTGCGTTAGATTCCCTCCCCTCCTTATTCATGTGGAAACCTAAGAAGATGCTACCTCCTTTCCACTCCTTTAGATGGCACCTCCTTTTTTAGGATATCTCTTGCTCTTTCTTTCTCCAAGGGGATGGGGCTAGGTTATGTGTTCTTCTCCTCTTTTCTTACTTTCCTCCTTTGGATCATATGCTTGCCCTAGAGTGGATGTGTGATGACGTAGATTTTCATATGCAATTTTAAATGAGAAACTAAGTCCTAATGCAGGATCGATCCCTATTCAAAAATACTTTTATAAAAACAATTCATTGCAGCAAAAGAATATTTTATTTTAAATTCAGTTTGAAAAACCCCGAGTGTCAATTACTTCCAAGAAGACAAAATAATTTTAAAAACTAAGACAAAGATATATGCATCCCAGATTTAGCCAGTCGTAGCTCACAGTCCAACTGTATAAATTACATGTCCCGAAAAGGATAAGTCATATACTTACACTCATACTTGTCTTTACCTTCTCTCAATTGATCGTAGCACCAAAAATTCCTGATATTTCTTCTAATCCTGCTCAAGTTGATCTGTAAAATTATATTTTTGGTTGAGTATTTCTCATATCCAGTAGGTGATCTAATACTATTAATTTGAAAATACAGCATTCAACATGCAGAATTTTGAGAATGGTTTTTCAAGGAATAAAATCATGCAACCATCTTATGTAAACATGGATATTCATGCATAAATCATTTGCACATTTATATATTCAAGTAATGGAATTTCTAAAAAAATTAATCAATAAATAATAATATAAACAATACTAACTTCTTAAAGTAGTAATCGATAAAATCCGATGCTAGATATCCCAACCCTATAACAGTTTTTATGCACATGGGTATCTTGGCGAACACGTCTACCGACTGGTCACGAGTACTCATTTGAGACCATCTTAATGCATTATGCATGGCAATACAAAATAGAAATCATAGGGACCACTATTGTCACCACCAGCCCTCGTTGAAATCGTGTCTCTAGTACCTAGAGGCTAGCCACCACAGTCTCAACAATTGACTGTCGATATGTCTTAAAAAGGGTGCTGTGAACACCTCTAATGACCATTTCCTACTACAATAATAGAGAAAAATAGGTACTTCTTTGGGCATGGATACCTACCACCTTTGGTGGTTAGAGGTCGGGAGGCTAACCCCATACAAACAACCTCTTAGCATAGTGCCCGCTAGGCTCACTAGTCTGAAATAGATATATGTCCTCCAAGTTTTAACATATATTAAATCATGCAATTTATGCAACTTGTTTCAAAACATACAAACAATGCATATATAAAACTATTCTACCATTCAAGAGTAAAAATAGTGGGCTATTAAAGATATAAGCAATAGTATTTTTAATCAAGATCATGAATCATGAAAATAATTTGCATACTCATTATAAGAACACCACGTTACATTATCATTTCAAAAACCTACTAAACAAGGAAATTATTTCAAGTAAATTGCTTAAGTTTGGAATTTAGTTGAAAACTTAGTAGCATCAGACCACCTACATCAAGGATGTCACTTAGTACGCATTATTCTTCAGTTTGAATCCTGGATCTCCTTCAAGGTCTTTGTGGGGTCCTAAGTATAGTTTAAGGGAAAGAATCCATGTATTGTTTCCCATTCTCTATTGATCATCAATCAGTTTAATAGATCAATGCCCTATATCATCAATCTAGATTCCAATCCTATCTATCAATGGTTAGATCTATGATCCAAGGATTGATGTCATTATATTAGGGTTGATATGAGTATATTGATGTGCTAAATTATACAATTGATCACTTCTTTAGGTCTAATCATCTTTGATCTTATAGATCTATGAGATTTGTATAGTTTCTAGGTCATGACCAGTTAAATTATTCTCTAATCCTAAATTTTATTGTATAATTAGGTCCGTGTTGTCAAGACAAATCCAACAGGCCTTTCTAATCATAAATTGAACTTGTATAGACTTTTGAATTAGAGATTTTGTGTTTCAGATTTATTTAATGGTCCAGATTAAAATTTTGGATCCAAAATGTGGCAAAATGAGGACTAGGATGTACTGGAGTTGTACGCACCTTCTAGAATGTGCCGATGTCTCTTAGCACCTGTGATGCACTGGGCTACGTCTTAGTTCCCAGGATGCAACTGCGTCCCAGTCGAACTATGACCTCCCTTGCATGCAGATGAGCCAAGAGGATACATCTCCATCGCTTGTTACAAAGGAGTGTCTTGGTCACTTGGTCTGGGTGAGTGAGATGAGACAATCCAATCTGGACCATAAGATCTTTTCAGTCACCAATCAACACTTAGGATGCTCTAAAATTCACTGTTTTTGGGGTTTCTAGGGTTTGGGGTCCCACGAATTCATCGGATGGCTCAAATCTCCCATTTGAGCTGTCCTTGAGTGTGTTCCATCTTAGATCTACTGATTCCCTAGGTTGCCAGTGATGGGGAACATGATCACCGGAGGAAGAGGAGAAGAAGAGGGAGAGGGGAAGGAGATGGGGAGAGATGATGATGGATGGGGGAAGAGGGGAAACACGTTGGGGTCTTTTATCATTGATGATCTACCTTTTGCAGTCATCAACCTATTTCTCTGATGAAGGAGTTAGAGATGAGTGAGGTGCCATTATCAAAATGCCCCTACATTTTAGATTATTTCTATTTTAAAAAATCAGTTAAATGGGCAACTTAGAAAATTACCAAACTACCCTTTAATTTCACATGTTCATAACGTTTTCATCTGAACTTTGTTTTGAGCATTCTTAGTGTCATTGGATTTCATTTCCCAAGTACAATCTAATTATCAAGGTTCCAACACTTTATTTGGCTTCTATAAACTCTCATTTATTAGAATTTTAAGGAAAAATTGTATTTTATCCTTCCTTTGAAATAAAATTTACATAAAACTAGATGTTAAAATTTAGGGTTATTACATCCTTTCCCCTTTAAAGAAATTTTTGTCCTTGACACTATTATTATTGTTTACATTTGTTGACACTACAATCCCAATATATTCGAATGCTATCTTTCACTTTTCATATGACACTTGATTCCTAAACCAAAGCTTATGTCTCATCATTGTCTATTTGTAAGTGTTTTCAATGATGGGTTTGCTAGGTCTACAAGGAGTGTTTTACCTTGTTACAACTTTGCTTGTATCAAGCTACTTCTTTTCACTTCTTGGAAGCACGTTTTCTCTTTTTTAATATCCTATATCAATACATTATTCAATCATTTATCAAAGACATCGTCGACAGCCATTAAGCCTCAATTATCAAGAAGTAGCATGAGTATTAGTGCAATGGTTGGTTCCTTCAATTTCTAGAAGTTTGCCTTTCACGTGTTACCTCATACTCATCTTATGTCCTTAGTTGTTATCTTAATTAAAAATAAAATAATAATCATCCAATATGCTATCACAGTGTCTAGTAAGGTTTAGGAATTTCTATAATTTCGTCACTATTTTAATTCTTTTCCTATTTCATTTTTGCCCTAACTGTCATTGGATTTATTGCAATTATAAATTTTGAAATGACTTAGCCTAATAGGTCGATTTCCTTTAGTGAAGGCTCATGTATAAGTATCCATGACGCTCCTCTAAATGTATTATATAGTTTAGGGTGTTGTTTACTAATATACTAACAAGTTTATTAAGAAATGGTTGGAATACCTAGTTCAAGTGACAACATTATTCTAAGGTAATGACAGTTAAATCCATTGCTAAGTAATGACCTCAAGATATTTACTCTTCTAATTCTCCTCTAAGATATCAAGACCTCAAGTTAATCCTTCATAATAGTCTAGTTGGTGAAGATTGATCTGAGGAGTCTCTTTTCTTGAATATATATATATGTGTGTGTGTGTGTGTGTGTGTGTGTGTACACACACACTTCTTATTCCTCATTATAACTCCATTCAATCATGTAATAATAATGTAATGTATTATCAACTTATCCTTTTATTGACAAGAATCACTAGTGTCTCATAGTAAAAACAATGGGTCTAATAAAATTCTAATTTCAACAGTTCATCTCATTGTTTTCTTAATATTTTTCAATTCTGTAAGCATTCTACAATGATCAATTTTGACTCTAAAACTAATTTTAGAGTTTAATTCCTCATTGATCACAATCCTTCCTTGGAAATTCTGAAAATTCCTAATAATACACTATCCTTAATTTAGGCACTCTACTGCTTCTAAAGTTTACTTATCATTCTGTTTTACCAATATTATAATCTTTCATGATAAAATCACCAACTTGATCTTATTTAACCTTTCAAATTTGGCAAAACAATTCAAGATCCTTCATGTTTGATGTCTAAATTTAATCTATGTCCTTCTTCCTTAACTACATTAAGTTCATGAACTTCTTGCTTCAACCATTCAATGTCCACCAAATATGATTATTTACATCTCATGTTTTCTTACAACAAAATTCTTCCTTTTTGACCACTTGGATTAATGTCTTCATTTGATTTGTTGCATATAATAGATACCACATGCACACTTTTGGTCAATAGATATTATGAATTGAATACTTCTAGGTCATGCTAGACTTCTCTAATAACAACATCAAATTCCTTAAATGTCCATATTTCCAATAAGTCATTGCAATACCTCAAGGAATCCATTGACATTTTTGTATATTACCTCAGTACGATGCTTCTCTACCTTATAAGCTCATTTATTTTCCACATTTAATTTCCATGATCCATCTATCATCACAGATCAAATATCCTTAAGTAGAATATCATCAAAATCTTCTATTAACTATCGTTCTAGTCAAATTCTTTGTAGTACCACTTGAATTCTGTCTTTTACATCTAATAACATGTTTGTACTCATGTCGTGTTCCTCTTGATCACATAAAATATCATTTACAATAATTATTTTTTGATCTGTTCCATTATACTCAAGTTGTTACTAGAAAATAACACTTAATTCTCACAAAGTTTCATGTAACTCATCCAGAATTGGACCAAGTTCTTCAGGAGTATCACCTCAATCAATCTAATATAAGTCAAAGTTATCTACTAAAGGCAACACCAATATCATCTTGTACTCCCATTCTTCACTCTCAAAATGATATTAATCTCATTGAATTATTTAGTCATTTATTTTTTTTAACTATAAGGGTTAATAGTTTCCTTATTTACTCCACTACTCAACACTTCTTAACCTTAAGTAGTTTAGACTTGATTTTGGTAGGGTTCGTACCTTCCACTACCTAATTGTTTGTTAAATCTAACTCTCTCTTTTTCCAACTTACTTATGATGTATTTCTTTCTCATTTGATACTATTTCCTATACTAGTCATCTCTATCACCCATATTTAGACTACTTGTTCTTACTTATTCTAGTCATATATGACCTTTAGACATGTAGGATTGCCTGTGATAGGACAAAGCTGAGCTTTGATACCACTTGTGATGACCCTAATTTTAAATGCAAAACTAATTCCTAATGAGGGATAGATCCCTATTTGAAAACACTTTTATAAAACAATTCAGTGTAGCAAAAGAATCTTTTATTTTAAATTCATTTTGAAAAGCCTTGTGTCATTTACTTCCAAGAATATAATAAATTTTAAAACTAAGAAGAAAATATAAGCATCTCAAACCTAGACTGTCATAGCTCACAGTCCAACTGTATAAATTTCATGTCCCAAAAAGGATAAGTAATATACTTACATTCATACTTATCTTTACTTCTCTCACTTGATTGTAGCACTAAAACTTCCTGATGTTTCTTCTAATCCTGCTCGAGCTGATCTGTAAAAATATATTTTTGGTTGAATATTTCTCATACCCATTAGGTGATCTGATACTACTAATTTAAAAACATGGCATACAACATGCATAATTTTGAGAAGGGTTTTTCAAGTAATAAAATCATGCAACCATCTTATGTAAACATAAGTGTTCATGCATAAATCATTTGCACATTTATATATTAATAAAATCATGAAACCATCTTATGTAAACATGGGTATTCATGCATAAGTCATTTGCACATTTATATATTCAAGTAATAGAATTTTCAACAAAATCAATCAATCAATAATAACATAAAGAGACCAGCCAGCACACCCTCCATGGTCAACTGTGGATATGTCTCAAAAAGGGTGCCATGAACACCTCTAGTGGCTGTTCCTACAAATAGTAGTCTAGAAAAATAGGTGCCTCTTTGTGCACAGACACCTACCACCATTGGTGAATAGAGATTCGGAGGCCAATCCCGTACAAACAACCTCTTAGCATAGTGCCCACAAGGCTTACTAATCTAAAATAGATATATACCCTCAAAATTTTAACATGCACCAAGTCATGCAATTTATGCAACTTGTTTTAAAACATGCAAATAATGCATATATAAAACTGTTCTACCATTCAAGAGTAAAAAACATGGGCTATTAAAGATATAAGTAATGGTATTTTTAATCAAGATCATGAATCATGAGAATAATTTGCATGCTCATTATAAGAATACCATGTTTTATTATCATTTTGAAAACATACTAAACACAGAAATAGTTTCAAGTAAATTGTTTAAGTTTGGAATTCAGTTGAAAACTTAATAGCATCAGACTACCTACCTCAAGAATGTCACTTAATTCATGTTTTTCTTTAATTTGAATCTTGGATCTCTTTCAAGGTCTTTGTGGGGTCCTGGGTATAGTATAAGGGTAAGAATCCATGTATTATTCCCATTCTCTATTGATCATCAGTCAGATTCATATATTAATGGCTAGATCATCAATCTAGACTCCAATCCCATCTATCAATGGTTAGATCTATGATCCAAGGATTTATGTCCTTATTTCAGGTTGATATGGGTATATTAATCTACTAAATTATCTAATTGATCACTTCTTGGGGTCTGATCATCTTTGATCTTATAGATCTATAAGATTTTTATAGTTTCTAGGTCATGATTAGTTAAAATTGTTCTCTGATCCTAATTTTTATTGTATAATTAGGTCTGCATTATTAATATGAATCTAACGGACCTTTTTGATGATAAATCATACTTATATAGCATTCTAAATTAGATATTTTGTGTTTCAGATCTCTTTAATGGTCCAAATTAAAATTCTGGATCCAAAACTCGGCAAAACAAGATACAGAGATGCATTGAAATCAGATGTGCCTTCCAGAATGCGCCAGTGTGTCTTGGTAACCATGACACTCTAGGCTGCATCTCAGTTCCCAAGCAGTAACTGCATCTAGGTCGAACCGCGAGAGAGCTCTCATGCATTGCATGCATGGAGATGCGACGAGAGGATGCATCTCAGTCGCGCATTATCAGGGAGTGTTCTGGTCGCCTGGTCTAGTCGATCAGGAGGAGACAATCTTGTGACGACCCGGGTTTTTGAAACACATTTTATAATATATTTTTCAAAGGCAAGGGCATCCCCTCAGTAAATTTTTTTCGCAAAACAAAGCAGCGGAAATTCTTTTATTTTAAAACTTTTTTTGAAAACCCAAGTCACCACTTCATACATAACATAAGTACAATTTGTGTACAAAATAAAATTCCATTGAAGGAATATGATTTTATTAAACTTCCAGGATCCATCCAGTGGTTCACAGTACACAACCCATTGTATCCTTACAATACTTGTCCAAATACACAATTCAAATTACAAAGTTCTAAATACAATACATGCTCTCTATACAATGTTTCAAGGGATATACCCTTATTACTTATTCTTCACTAGTTCTTCAAGTCTTAAGCACCTAAGTCTCCTTCTCTGTATCTGAGATATTGTAAACATTCAAATATTTACAATGTCTTAGCAAGCTATGCTTGGTAGGGGATAAGAATGTAAGTTATTGACAGTAGAATCTCAATATTCACTTATCACATAATTCATTCTATCATAAACACATTCATAGACCACTATTATTGATAGGAACATCTCACTTCCTTGTCATTTGTGTTCACCTTTATACATACATAGTATATACGAACAAATCCGTTAAAATTGTAAAAATAATCAATAATCATTTCCATACAAAACTGATCAACTCCTTTCATTATAGGAGATTTGTATTTTAGCTAGTTACTGGGATTTTTCCTTCTTGGAAAAAATATTGGTAATTTACAATTACCTAGCATTTCATCATGCCATCCCTTAAGGCATTTCACTATGCCAATTTCATATGCATCATAATGCAAAATAATCAAGGACTACTATGCTTGGAGTCTGATCAGTACAGCGCGCTCGGATAACTGTTCAATAATCCACTTATACCATTCTCAGTGGAAATTACAATATCCATGTCCATATGGGAGGACCATGGCTGTCACAGTGGTGGCCTTCCCATAATTGCCTCACCTGACTTTTAGCCTTTCTTAAGCTTGGTATTCAATATCATCAAGTTTTAAAGAGTGGGTGGCCAAACCCTCTTAACTCTCCTAGCATAGCATCCCCAGGCCTATGCCTGTTTAAAACAAAACCACCAGCTCCCAAGCTTGTATGTAAAATAATACGTATACATATTAGATTGTCTGTCTGTTTATCTAGGGCTGGAATATTTTCTACTTTCCTATTCACTTAGGGTTGTTCTCAATTCTTAACTTAACCATTTAATACTTATTTTTCTCATCATTTGGTTGGATCATATTTCAATTTGAGGTATTTACCTTAATATATTGGTATCATACATGTCAATACTTCAAAACATAAGATCATGTAATAGAAATGTATCTTCGTGTAAAGGCATTCTTAATAATCCACCTACCTCAATAAGGTATTCTTACTCCTTGAAATCTATCATAGTCTTGATCAACATATATCTATCAAATCATATGTATAATGTCATTTTTCTAATCAAGGGTACATACTACATGGTCTTTTGATCATCCTTATGTAGGATAATCTGACTCTTTCTTCCTTGAATATCATATATCCAAGGGTTTAATATCATCTATACAAATCTTATCTATATCATACATAAACAATCTAATCTACATTGGTGTTTCTTTTTCCTTATTGTTTTTGATCATACAAGATCTCATCTTGTTTGATCATCCTTATCTTACTTACTATTTTTATTAGGATTAGATAATTTGCTATCTTTTTATGTTCTTATTATTATTCAACAACCAGTTAGTGTCTTACTTGATTGAAGATAATTTATTTCTTCATATTACTAGGCAACTCCTTATTTCAGGATGACTAGTACTTACCAATTAAAGTCTGCTCAAAAAGTGGTTAATACAACCCTCATGTAAGGAGGCGTTTAGACCTCTCTTACATCAACAGGAGGTGAGGGAAAAGCACTTGGCTCTTTTATACCCCGTATAACCACAATGTTCAGAGTCCACTGGAGTGGTACTAGCTCAACCTTTGATAAGGTTCCTATGAGCTCTTTACCTTAAGTCCCTTCTCTAATTGATTTTAATTAATTTCCATGGATATGCATAATGTCATCCATGGATATTCATTATTTTCCTACTTTGGGCCAAGGAATTGGTAAACCATTCCTTATATTGTCCTACTAACTATAGCCCTTATTAAGTCAAAATCATTCATTCATCTTAGTTGTCCATGAATCTCTATATTTCATTAGTTTACATTTTTGGTGATTTATGCTCCTTATATCTTAACAACTACTTAACAATTGAATAAAATTTGACAATAAGTAAATCATAAACTTGAAATCATAAATCAAATATAAGTTTAACAACTATATACTAACATTCTTCCTATGAATGTAACTTAAGCTAGTGAAATAAAACTAACATGATCCTAAGTTATGAAATACATAAAATTGTACTTCTATCTTAATGGAATCATGTTTAAATATCTAATTTACACTAACATGATCCTAAGATAATCAAATCTACTAACAAATTACTCATTTAGGGCATATCATACTAAAATTTAAAGATTACACTATCATGCTTTCTAACTTAGAACATAAATCACATTTACACCTTTATGTCCAATAAAAGACAATTAAAACTTAGAACATAAATCACATATACACTTCTATATCCAATAAATGACAATTAAAGCAATTATATTAATATTATTATAAGCCTTTAAATATGATCCAACCATTAGATCTTAAGTGTTTTCCTTTAGATCAAGGGTTTTAATTTCCTTTAAGGCTTTTAATCCATTAAGATCCATAAATCATATCAACTTGATTTTGTCACATTTCATCCATGATCTAACTGGATTCCATCATAATATCATCCATTATTAAGAAAGACAATTAACCATGAGGATATGTGGTTAACCAAGAAATTATTGCCCTATATGTGGAAATTAGCACTAGAGGATTTTCATGGATTAGAGAATTATTGATATGATACTTTGGTGCTATTGAAAATAATTTTGGGACTATTGTAAAGAGAAGTACCTTTGGTATAGATGGTGAAATGATCATGGAACATGAAAACAAAGAGAAATATTGATTAGGAAAATATAGTCATTGATTATCATGAAGAGGAGTACATCTTATTGATCAAGGCAAATGAAGAGCTAAATATGAATAGAGATATTAATTCCACTTACATGATGGAGTTGGTGATATTGAAAAATTTAAGAAATATAGTAAGGGGAAATATATTTTTGAGGAAAGGTGAAATAAAACATGAGAAATGAAAACAAATATTGGTTGTTAAATTTAAGTTTAAAGATGATTGTGAATGAGTTATGAATCCAAATTGTTGGAGAAATAAGTGGTTAGAAATTTTAAGATAGTTTGAAGATTTTCAATCTTATATGAGATTGAATGAGAAAATATCTATAATAGTTGAGGAAATTAAGTATCCTTTTTCTCTATAAGGATGAGCATTTTCAAATTTATTATTAATTGGGAATTGGAAATGCAACATCAAAGTATAAAATCAAAACAAATTTTAAAGTTCTATGAGTTAGATAACAGATGTTCATGAAGTTGAGGAGAATGAAATATATTGAATGAAGTGGTAATGATATATGGAAATAGATTTAAAGAAATCAAGAGCATTCATGGGACATATGTTAGACACTTACAAAACTACATGTGATTGAAGAAAGCAAAGTTTAAGTTGTATAAATTTTAAGAATAGCATGGAATTTGACCCCAACAAAGGTGGAATATGAGATCAAAATATGAAATGACAATGACAATTAGAGAAATATATCTCTTAGTGATTTTATAACATAAGGATGTTCTTTTAATGAAATTTTGCCATTAGTTACATAAATCCTAAATGAGTTGATAATAGATTGTTGAGAATTGAAGAATAGATGATAAATTATGGTGTTTGTAAAGACTTGAGAAGGGATGATTACAAAGTCAATATGGACTCTTTTAATTGGAATTATTGAGAATATTGCAAATAAAGGGTTAGTATGATATGATAGAGGCTATGAGGTATGTTTGAAAGAAGCATGAGGAAATGCAAAATCTAGAAATTTTGAAGCCTATGACATATAAATATATATACATGAAAGGAATAGAGATAAATATTATCATAGATTGTAAGAATGTTCAGAATATTGTTCTGAATATGAGAAAGAGATAACAAAAGAGGATTAGGAATATATATGCAGATTTAAATGACACTATCTTGGAAGGAAAAATGTAGAAAGTCAAGTATTATGAATAAAATGGCACTCAAAGAGTGTTACAAAACTATTATTCAATGACAGAATTTGAAAAGAAGTTGTCAATAGAAGGAAATAGTAAAGAAGTATGAACTGTAGAGAAGAAATAAAGTATTCACTTCCAAATAATGGAAGAATAAGGAAAGAGAAAATTACTTGCAAAGATTGGAAGGTTGTTACAAAGAACAACAGTTGAAGTTGTAGAATCTAATCAATATATTATTGTAGGTAGTCTAAGGACTATACATAGTAGGAAAGCTATGTCAAAACTTTATGTGTTGAAAAAGAATGAGGAGGTATAATGGAAAATTGTGAAGCATGGAAAGATTGGTGAAAATTACCAGTCAAGTGAAATGGAAGGTTTTGAAACAAAAGGGATAACTCAATAAGACTTATTAACCCCTTTTGGGAAATTCTAGCAAGAACCAGCTTTAGTATATAGTGCATTAGTAAGGTTAGTCATGGATGAGCATTTTAACCTTTGAGAAGAAGGTAGTATAAGAAAGGAACGAAAGGAAATAGGATTTCCATAAGTGGCATGGCCACATGCGTAAGGCTATGAAAGAATTGTGAAAACTCCTAAGTGAGTTGTATTACAAATTTTGAGGATGAAATTATTATAAGGGGGGAAGATTGTAATAACCCCAATTTTTGTAATTGATTGAGAAAATCAATAAAGTTTGAGTTTCAGAAATTTTGGACTGAAATATTAGGGTTACTTAGAATATACTTCTTATAAAAGTAAAATCAAGGAATAAGACATGTAAAATTGAAATTAAACTTAGCAAACCCTTCAGAATGATTGTAAGCATGACTAATTCTGAATTCGGATGAAAAATCCTTAATTTTCTTAATTTTTTTGGACAAAAGGGTAAAATAGTAATTTTACCCAAAAATCAAAATCTAAGACATCAAATTTAGAATGTTCTGAGAAATATGAATCCCATTCCACTAAGTACGCTCAATTCCGAGATCATGGGAATAAACCCTAATGTTTTATACATAAAGGGCAAAATGGGCTTTTTACGCCATGTGGGGCCCACACAGGGCCCCAAAAACGAATCTTATGGCCAGCCTACGTGAATTCATGGGTCAAACTATACCAGCTGGCCTTAGGGAAGAAAGTGGTGAATGGGAGAATCCAATGCTAAATTAATAATAAAAAATTAACCATCATCATTACACATCATCATGAAAGAAGACCCAAACTGCATATAAATACAACCCCAAAAATCCTCCAAAAATGTTCATAAAATTCCCACAAAATTTTCTTCACTTATCCTATAAATTTAGACCTAGATCCATCCCAAAAAGCCCAAAACTCTCAAGAAATCTCCCTCTTTTTATTATCTTTTTTTCGCTCTAGATTGGAACAAGAGACCTAAATTCAATTAGGCACTCTGTTCCAGATCCAATATCACAAATACCACCATCAAAAACTTCCTACCATACCTTAGCGACAAAACCCCCAAAGGAATTTCGAGATCCAACGGTTCAGACGATAGAAATCGCAAGAAAGGTGGATATTTGGCTATATTATCATCAAAACGGGTATTCTTTTAAATTGGACCATATAACCTACATTTTTCTCCAATTAGGTAGGTGAAACTACTTCCTGGACATTGTTATTATTGTTTGATGAAATTTATACTTTACTGTAATTTTAATTGGGTGAAAAATGATAAAAATAACGTAAATAACATAACCTTCAATTCAGGACGATTAAGGGCTCATATGTAAAATCTGACCTTACCAATCGATCCAGAAGGGTCCAAAGCCCCTAGGGTAAAATTTTCATTAAATTTTATGGAGTTTTGGGACCTCTATTGAGAAGGGATTGATTGGATGGTCCAAACGGACTATCCTATCTCACAATCTGACCCAATCCCATGGACGGCGGGCGAGACGGAGCACGCGACTGCGCAGTGCATGCGATGTCATCCCGCGCCCACGCAGCGCGCGCAACGTCGTCCTGCGTGTGTTTGTGGACATCCTGGGCAGGAGCGTTCGTCTCTCATCTGCGATGGACGAATGCAACAAGCGGAGCATTTCACTTGACTCATTTCCGCCTGACTAATCTGTGCCGTCCATTCTGATGGGCTTAGAACAAATCTTGGCAATAGGAATGGATTGTGAAATTCCAGATCTAATTTTGGAGTCATATGAACTCCAAATTGAGATCAGAAAGAGGCTACAGAAATCTTACAACCTCTACTTTCTTGTGAAATGATAAAATGGAGGAAATATGTAATAAAACTTTCTGTATTTAGGAAACAAGTTTCCAATTGCCAAGATCTTCAAGATTTGAGATGATCAGATCTTGTAAATATATTTTAATAATGATATAATATTACAATTTAGTTATATAAATGGTTTATTTGGACAGATCTAAGAGATATTAAGGGATTTAGGCATTATGGTGGAAAAATCCTAAAAATTTCAAAGGGACCCACTTGATCAATAAGATCAAGTGTGATTAGATCCTAGGGATGGATGGAATGGATGTTGATATGATGAAATCCAAGGAGATCGTGGATGGATTATGACAAAAACAAATCAATATGATCTTTGGACCTTAATAAAGAAAACTCCCAAAATATAACTAAAACCCTTAATCAAAAGGAAAAGATCTAAGATCTAATGGTTAGATCATAAGTAAAAGTTTATAATAATCTTAATCTAATTAATTTACATGTCTTTTATTTGATAAAAGGATAGTAAATGTGATTTATGTTATAAATTAGGAAGCATGATAGTGTAATTCTTAAATTTTACATGCTATGCTCTAAATGTTATTAAATTGTTATAATAGGCTAGAAATTTAATTATCTTAGGGCCAAGTTAGGTTGAATTTGATATTCTAGCATGATTCCATTAGATTACTAGTAAAATTTCATATATTTCATAACTTAGGATCATGCTAGTTTAAGTATAGTTTTATTCCATTAGGTTAAGTTACATTCATAGGGAGCATGTTAGTATAAATGTTTGTTAAATTTATATTGGAGTCATGCTTTCAAGTTTATGATCTAATTGTTGTCAAATTTTATTAGTAGATTCAAATGTTAAGTAGTTGTTGAGATACAATGAGCATAAATCACCAAAATGTAATCTAATTGAAAATTAGAGTTTCATGAACACATAAGAGTAAGGAATGACTTTGACGTAACATTAGTAAGGACTATAATTAGTAGGACAATATAAGGATTATCAAATCCTTAGCCCAAACTAGGAGAATAATAAACCCCATGAATGACATTGTAAATGTTCAGGGGCTTAATTAAAATCTATTAGAAAGAGTACTTAAGGCCCACATGCTATAGGAACCTTATGAAAGGTTGAGCTATGGTCACTCTAGTCAATGTTGAACATAGTGGTTAAGGGGGTTATCTAATAGAGCCTCGCTCTTCCCCTACCTTCCGTTGACATTTGTGAGGTCTAAACACCTCCTGACATGAGGATTGAAGTAACCACTTTGTGTTCACCCATTCAGCTAATAAGCCTTAGCCAATTGGAAATAAGAGGAGCAGTCTAGACTTAAGTTTAAATAAGGTACCTTCGACCAGCAAAACATTAACTGGTTGAATGATAATAATAAGAGCATAAAAGGTTAGTAAATTATCTAACCCTAATAAAAACTGTAAGTAAGATAAGGATGATCAAACAAGATCCATTAGATCTTGAATGATCAAGAACAATAAGGACAAGAATATTATATTATACTTAGTATGCATGTTATAGTTCACTAGATTAGACAATCCAAACCCTTGATCAACGATGATTCAAGGAAGAAAAATAAGATCATCCTCCTTAGGGATGATCCAATAACTGAATTTAGATCAAAGAAGAACTAGATGATAGAAGATTTAGGACCTTGATCTTTATCAACATGTGTAGATTGTCAATCAATGGATCTATGAAAGATCAAGATCAAGGAGATGGACACACAAAGACTTAGAGATAGAAAAATACTTGGATATGAATGATTTAAAAGATCATTCTAAACATCAGATCTAGTGATTAATAGGATTGTTCATAATTTATATATATTGATAATATGTATGGATGTACAGATTACATACATCAGTCAGGATCATGGAAGATTTGGAAAAGGGATCACTCCTTGAAGGTATGAGGATTTGATGAATGAATTTACATGGGATGAACATGATTGAACCCATGACCTTATGTTGAAAAGAGTAATTGTTAATACTTGTATCAAATCCCCTGAAAACCTTATGATCCAACCAAAGACATATAAGATGGTTAAGGACTAGACTATAAGTGAATAGGGAACTAGAAGATATTTCAGCCCTAAGTAAACAGACAGATGGTCTGATATGTATGAAATCTATTTTACATACAAGCTTGGAGGCTTGTGAGTCTGTTTTAATAGGCATAAGCCTAGGGGGATGCTATGCTAGAGGAGTTATAAGGGTTTGGCCACCCGCTCCTTGAAATTTGATGATTTGATGATACCTTACCCTATGAGAGGCTAAAAGTCGAGTGGGACAATTATGGGAAGGCCACCACTGTGAAAGTCTTGTCCCCCCATATGGGCAGTGACATAATATTTTCCACCGTGGTATCAGTGGTGAACACGGCAGTTATCCGACCACGCTAGTACGGATCTGACTGCAGCATGGTAGCCCTTCTGATTATTTTGCACTATGATGCATATGAGAGTAGGCATAATGAAATGCCTTATGTTTTAGCATAATGAAATGCTAGGTAATTGTATATTGCCAATATTTCCTAAGAAGGGAAATTCCTAGTGTAAGATTAGCTGAAATACTGAATTCTCATAATGGAGAGAATTGATCAGCTTAGTTGGGAATGATATTTGACTACTTTCATAAATTTAACTGATTTACCCATGTATAGTATGTATGTATATGGATGTACATAACTTACAAAGTAAAGAGTAGAGACATGAATATGTTTAGGGATAATGGGATTATGAAGTATTGGAATTACACTGTTAATTATTATGCTTCTTGAATCCCCTACTAAGCATTGCTTGCTGAGATATTGCAAATGTTGCAATATCTTAGATACAGGGAAGGAGAGTTAGGAGCTCAAGATGATAGAAGACTTGAAGAGAATAATCTTCAAGGTATACCCTTGAAGACATGTATTTTCCTTTGTTTGAGAGTGTTGTATTGTAATGAGAGTTTCATTGTATGGTGAGCTTTGAGTTTGGATTATGTAATTTGGACAAGTATTGTAATGGATTTGGCTGTACTGTGAACCACTGGATGGATTATAGAATTTAATAAAAGTATATTCCTTCAATGGAATTTATCTTTTACAAATTCTGCTTATGTTATGTATAAAGTGATGACTTGGGTTTTACAAAACAATTTTTGAAGAAAAGAATTTCCGCTGCTTTGTTTTACAGAATTTTTTTACACTATTAAGGGCCCTGCCTTTCAAAATACATTACAAAATGTGATACAAAAACCCGGGTCATCACAGGATGTTCCTACCTACTTAAATAGTTCAACCCAGAAATGGCTGATGAAGACCCCGTCTCTATCCGATACAATGGACTAGGGCTAACCATGTAGTCTAACAACTTCTTTGATAAAGATGTGAGCTACATCCTTGGCAGTGTAAGGGCAACTAAGAGGAATGAAGTGGCTGAACTTGGTCGACTCCATGTGCCCTTTGCAAGCCACTAATGAAATCGATGGAAAACTCACTCTAAACCACTTTAAGAATGGGAAGAGGTTGAAGAGGACTTGCTAGTTTAGTAGGCAAATATCACAAGTGGATATCAATTTCCAGATATCCTGGCGCATTCCCTCCCAATGAAGCACGTTGGATATGCATTTATAAGTGCGGGTGAATCTTGAATGTCCCCCTCCTGGAGTGGAATGGAATTCTTGTAAGAGGGATTTGATACAAGGCAAAGACTTTGGAATAACTAGTCTTCCTTAAAATAGTAATAAACCATGCTTAAGTGTATAACTGATGTGACTGTCTAGATTCACCAAAAGGTCTTGAATAATACTACGAATCTGGTTATCTTCTTGCTTTTCCTCAACTAAAGAGTTCAAATTAGTACACCGAACCATTGATAGAGCAAGATGTTATAATAATATATCCTTCTCATCTAAGGGTGGGGAATAAGGATCAATTGGGTCCTTATCCCTTGTGGTATTTTTCTTGTTGTTGAGAATGTGAGATTCCTGACACCTAGACAAAGCATCAACTACTCTATTCTCAGAACCCGACTTGTACCTAATGATGAAGTCATACCCAATGAGTTTGGTTAACCACTTCTGCTGATCTTCATTAAGCATATGCTGGTCCATTAAGAACCTAAGGCCTTTTTGGTTAGTATGGATGATGAAACGTCACCTCATAAGGTAATGCCTCCACTTGTGTACAGCAAGAACTATGGCCACAAGCTCTCTTTCATAGACTGATTTGGATTGTGATCTAAGGGAGAGAGATTGACTAAAGAAAGCAACAGGCCTACCCTCTTGCATATGGATAGCACCAATTCCTTTGCCTGATGATTATATTTCCAGCACAAAGGGTTTGGAGAATTCTGGTATGGCCAAGATAGGAAATGTTGTCATGCCTCGTTTCAATGCCTCAAATGTATCCTGAGCTTCCGTAGTCCATATGAATCCATCCTTCTTAAGTAGTTTGGTTAAGGGAGCAGCAATGAGTCCATAATTTCTAACAAACCTTTTGTATTACCGATAAGCCCCAAAAATCCTAAAAGTGCCTTGGTGTCTTTAAGAATAGGCCAGGACACATACATTCTACTTTGGAATTATTAGCTTCTACCCCTTTTTCATATATAATATGTCCTAAGTACTCTAAAGACGGTTGTGCAAATGAGCACTTCTTCTTGTTGGCAATTAACTAGTGTTCTTCAAGTAATTGCAGGACAATGGTAATATGCTCCAAGTGTAGAGAAAGATTACTGCTATAAACTAAAATGTCATCAAAGAAGACAAGGACAAACTTGCGTAGGTGTGGACGAAATACCTCATTCATGAGCGCCTAAAATGTGGCTGGTGCATTGGTTAAACCAAAAGGCGTAACCAAAAATTTGCAGTGGCCTTCATGAGTTCAAAACGTTGTCTTTGCTATGTCCTCTTCCTTGATTCAAATTTCATAGTACCCTGATTTAAGGTTGAGTTTTGAAAAGATGGTTGGTCCTCCTAGTTCATCTAGCAACTCATCTATAGTGTGTATTGGAAACTTGTCGGGTATGGTCACCTTGTTTAGTGCCCAATAATCTACATAAAACCTCCATCCCCCATCCTTCTTTTTGGCTAGTAACATTGGGCTAGAAAAAGGGATTTTGCTTGGTTGAATGATTCCTGAATTCAATAGTTCCTTAATGATTTTCTCAATCTCATCCTTTTGTGAATGCAGATACCAATATGGCTTGCTATGTGGGGGTTGTGCACCCTCTACCAGCCGAATGGCATGATCGTGAGTTGATTGAAACTTTTTATAATAGAAATTTGATTGATGTTTGATAATCTCATGATGCTGAGCCAGACTAGCTTCCATACCATAGAGCCAGACTAGCTTCCATACCATAGTACTCCAGCATACAATTGAAGGCAACCTTAGGAACAACTTGAAGGATATTTTTGAAGGATACCATAGAACAAGAGAGGGTTGGATCCCCTTTCAAGATGACTAGCCATCCTTCCACACTGAACCTCATAGTTAGATCATGAAAATTTGTAGAGATCTCCCCTAGTATTTCTAACCACGCTACTCCCAAGACCATATTTGCTCCTCCCAAGTCAAATGGGTGGAAATCTTGAACCACCATGATCCCTAGTAGATTCAATCATATTTGCCTACAGATACTTTAGCCTCTAATACAGTGCCCATCTCCAACCTGTACCACAAACTGACGTGATCGATCCATCGATAATTGGAGTTCGGTGACTAATTGGTTGGAAACGAAGTTGCGGGAAGCTCCACTCTCAATCAGTACCACCACGATCTTCTTCTTTACTAGACCCTTCACTTTCATCGTATTAGCAGTCATAAAACCTGAAATGGAATTGAGAGATAGTTCCAGGGTTCTTTTCTCCTCGGCCATTTGGTCGTCCATGTCTACCGAAGTGTTTTCCCTCTCATCCTCTTCTTCGTCGACAAGGAGCAGCACTTATAGCTACCTATTTTTACATTTGTACCCTGGATGATACTTTTCATCACATCAGTAGCACAATGCTTGCGATCGCCATTGTTGCAGCTCAACATTGATAAGTTTTATTAGGTTTGCTCTTTTTTCGGCAAAATCTTCACTTAGTTGTCTCTCCTAGTCGATTTTCATACGGAAACCCTTGTTTCTGTTGATGTTGGGGACAACGATGGGCAATTGATGAAATTGCCCTTCCAGCCCTACTTCTATCGGGTTCTTCTTGGGCTGAAAATGAAAGGGCCCTAATGACATTGGCCCAACCTCACTTCTAAGTTGGTGGGCCTGTATCTGGACCAGGGTCAGGTTCTTCTCCTCGATCTTGTGGGCTAATTCTGTGAACCTAGACAGAGAAGCAAGCCTAAGAAGCTTGATCTCTACCTTGATGTTGACCCGTAACCCATTTAGGAAAGCTCCTCTTAGGACTTCATCAAAGAGGTTGACCACGTGACCAGAGAGTAGCTCAAATGACCGGAGATACTCAGCGACACTTCCCGTCTCTCGTAGTGCTAGCAAGTTTTTGTAATCATCATCGGATTAGGACGACAGGAATCTTCAGAGTAGAGTTGACCAAAAAGAATCCCAAGATTAGAAGGGTGTGCGCGATTCTGACACAAGAACCAATGGAGGGTTTCTTTCTCTAAGAAAATGGATGCTGCTCGAATCTTTTCATCTTCGTTGATCCAATTAACATGGAAATAATGTTCTATTATGCACAACCATCTGTAGGGTTCTTGGCCGTCAAATACTGGTAGATCCAGTCTCCAACCTTGAACATCTTGATGATGATGATGGCCTCCCGACAAGAAGGGACTTCTTTTGGTGTGGTCAGAGGTTTCCTTCACTTCTTAGTTCTGATGACAATCTCTACCTTCTTCCGTCATATCCCTGTTCTTGATCCATTCATGTATTTCCACCAAATATTCCCCAAATGCTTTGACATTTGTTTGTAATCTTTTGAGATGATCCCTCACACCCCTTCTATCTCTTTCTCCATGCTTTCTGTTCTCTCCATCCTAGTTCTAACCATTCCCAAGGCTCAAACTAGATACCACTTGATAGGACTCACAATTCCAGTAAGAAGAGTAATGAATTTCTTATGGAAAACTCAATTACAGTGATTCAATATACAACAAGAAGGTTGACAGATCCAGCATTGCTTATTTTACATGTATTAGTATGTTTACAAAATTCCAAAACAATTACATTTCTAGGTTTTGAGGAGCTAGAGCCTCCCAATTACTCCCTCTTCCTTACTTCTTTCCAGCCCTTTTATTTTCCCCACTTCTGCCAGCTGTTTCTTTCCCTTCCAGTACTAGAATCCATTCTTGTTCTAGGTCCTGTTATTCTCTGTTAGAAGATTCTCAATTCTATTAAAAATTAGTAGAGTATTTGTTCTTACTCTTTCTTATGTAGAACTTACCAAATCTACCTTCCTTTGGCTCCTTTGATGTAACACTATGCCTTGGTTAATTTTTATTATTTCAATCATTCAAGGTCTATCTTACCAAATAAAATTCAATTTCTAGCCAAAAAAGCTAAAGGTTTAAAGGAATTGGGCATTCAGTAAGAGAGATTTTTATAGTCACACGCATGGTGTATAGATTCAAATATAGTGATGCACTTCCTTCTAATATGCAATTTAAACTCTTGCAATAACCACGGTATTTCTCATTAGAAGATAGCTAACTCCTACTATCATACAGATGATAAATTTAACATCCAAAAGATTGCATTTAGAGCAAAACATAACATGCTTCAATTCATAGTCAAAGGGATAGAAAAATGCCGAAGGTAACAATGTGCTAGCTAGGTGTTAGAGTCTCATCCTTTATACCAGAAATTCCTAACTGATTCATGCACCATTTCCATACAAAATTAAGACTCAATTAATAATGAATCATACAATAAATTAGTCTTAAATCAGGAGTAAGAATCATCTTCATCATGCACCAGTTCTCCCCCAAAAAAAATTAACACATGTTAGGGTTTTACTGCATGAAGAAATCATGATGAAGTCCTATCATGTTCTATCTTTTTGAAACCATAACCAAAGAGAGTATTAAGAATCTTTCTAATGCCTCTTACATGGTAGGATTTCCTCTAAATTGGAGGTCTTTTACTACTAGAAGCGGAACACCAACGATCAGAATATGTCTACAATTCTAAGCACATTTCTCCTCTAAGCTTATTGCTCCTTGCCCTCTTCTTCCTAGTTCTCTTCCTCCACTCCTTTACTCTTTCATCTTTTCAACAGTTTGCTATATGATTTTTCCCTCTTTAGAAACTAGGTTGCATGCTTATTGGATCCTTTCTCTCAAACTGCAACAAGGCCCCTCCTCCTGGGCTTTTTTTTTCTCCTCATAGCTTACTTTCCTTCTCTCCTCTTCTCCCTTCTTCTTCCTCACCTCTCCTTCCTTGTTTCCTTGGTTTCCCTTCTATGGTTTTGCTAGTTTTCACTCCATTCTAACACCAACACATAGGTCTAATGGCCCAAGACAAAGTGGGAGAGTGTAATGACTCCAATTTTGTAACATTAAAATCCGAAGTTAGCAATGAAAAGTACACTTTTTGGAGATAAGGGTATTTTGGTCATTTCACTATTCACCCTAATTGAACCCAGAAATTTGGTCCTGAAAATGGTACCATTAGGTGCGTCTCGGAAAAACGAATCCAACAAGACCAAAATCACCCAAAACAGAGCTAAAATGAGTAAGTTATGGCCCTTTGAAGTTCAGGGGCAAAAATGTAATTTTCATTAAAAAAACGGATTTAGCCTGAAAACACGGGGAACCGTTTTGATACGGGCACCCCCTTTCTTCAACCTCCTAGAGGGTTTTAGAATGGCGGTGTTTGGAGGATAAATCACCGCCATTCTGGAGATTTCTCCACCGCCATTCAAGGGCGTTGAGAGCCCCTTCTAGAACCCTCTTATAGCTCTATAAATAGAGCTCTTGGGCGCCTCTAATGGCAGCCCAAAAGCTTGGGAAAAACCCATTTTGGAGAAGAAACCAAGAGGAGAAACGTGGAGAAAAACCCAGCAACGAACTAGGTATGCCCAAAATCCCTCCAAACCCGTCTTCTCATTAGTCCTAGGCTAAGTTTTCCTAAGTTTTTGCATGAAAAATCATGCAAAACAGAGCCATAGAGAGTCACCAAGGACCTAGGGACGATCCTTGGGGCACACTGGTTCGACGAACCAGGGTGTCCCGAGGATGCCCCGGTCCCCCAATGAACAAAACGCGTCATCCGCATTCGAGAGGAACTAGCGGGTGCGTTCACGGGCAGAAGCCAGGGTGCGTCTACCGACGCGCCTGTTGAGGCGCTTGCCACAGATGCATGACGCATTAGCGTCCCAGGCTTCCACCTTGCTTCATTTGACCTTTTATGTACACGTGATACTAAAAAGCTTATAACTTGAGATCTAGACCTCCGATTGAGGCGCCGCAAAAGGCGTTGTGTCCGCGTCGACGCAGACACACCCAAACTATAAAATCCCTAATCAAGGCCCAATCTCAAGTGGGCACGACCCTTAGAATAGGATGGTGGCGCGTGGCCACTAGACCTTTCGAAAACTGATGATACCAAGGCCCAATTAGGACCTTAGGACACCCATAGGCATGGGGATGAACCCTTAATGCCTAAGTAGTAAGACCAATCACTCTAAAACCTATAAAAGATAGGCCAAACTATCCTTGATTCCCTAAACCATGTTCAGGAGCATACGAGGACAAGGGGATTAGCGCAACCTAACCAGGTAGGTGCTCTATTGCTACTAGACTTTTAAAAAGAGCCATGATTGTTTTGAGACTGCATGTTTTAAGTATACATATATGACTTGTTTAGCGTGACTTATTTGATGACTTGTTTAGCATATAAATGAATTCAGCATGCATAGGATAAAAACATTATGCATAGAAATGCTTTGGAAATAATTGTATTGCATGATTTGTGAGCATTGAGTTCTTGCAAAATTGCATGTCCTTGAGGGTTACCAAAAGACGCTGGAGTGCCCAAAAGATGCTAGGTAGGCAGTTGTGAGGGCCAGGTAGTTGTGAGGGACCCAAAGAGGACAGGTTTTGAAAAAGAGGTTTTTGGCTTGTTTGATCGTACATAATTTGGGCTAATAAACTCGTGTGTGCTATGCCGAGAGGTCTGGGGTGGCCTCCCAGCCTCTACCACTATTAGGTGGATGGGTACCATGCCCAAAAAGGGCATGTCCTTGCTTCGACTGCAAGTGGTATAGGGGGCTACCACTGGGTCGAAGTGTCATATGCCCCGTGGAGGTATATGATCCTATGTCCCTAGGTACCCAGGGATCACATGACGGTGAGGTCGTGGGCATAGTTGCACCCTATGGTTTGAGGATTTATTTACATTGCATATGGCATGACATGGGGTTGGTCGACCATACCATATATCCATGAGTTGGATTCAGTGGAGCATCTTATGCACACCATTATGTTATGATATATATATGATACTTTCGACTTGGATTATGTGATTTCCTTAAGTCATCAATATTCCAATTCGATGATGATTTTTAATCTAGATATTGAACTTGAGTATTCAGACATGCACATGTTTCGAAAGAGCATATGATTTTAAACATCGCATGCATTATAAAACTAGTAGTGATGGACTCCTACTGAGTATAGTATATACTCACCCAATCCTCAACATTTTTCCGACACAAAGTAAACACTTAAGGGCAAGGAACGCTTGTGACAAAAGACACCCAGACTAAGTGCAAGTAAGTAAACCCCTACCTTATCTTTCAATGTTACTTGATTGTAGTTACTCACTATAACTGAGGCTGTGACTAACACTTTCTTGGGAATATATTCAATTTAAAACTATGCCATGCTAGATAATTGAAAAATGTGTTTTGACAATCTGTGTTTTATACAAAAGATTGTTTTCCAAAACAAAGAGATTTTCATGCATTTCATATTTATAAAACAAGAGATCTCTCCTTTTTATCAAATTTGCATCATATAAAACCCGGGTCGTCACAGTTGGTATCAGAGCGCGGTTTGACGTTACTCACAGCCCAGTTATGTGGAGAATAACTTATAATCAAGTTTCATCCATGAAAGAGTAAGGGGTAATAGGATAACACATACTAAGGTTTGGTAAATTACCTTGTGATTATAGGTGCCTAAGAAGAAAGGAAGCAATGTTCCAAGACCTGAAGCCCCACCAGTGGACTCCACTGGGTCAGGCAATGGGATGGCTGAATTGTTCTAGCAATTACTACAGAATATGGGACAATACCTGAATAGTCAAAGCCAAACCCCTACCACACGAGATCCTTCCCCTTATAAAGCGATAGATAGGACTGAGGTTCAGTTAGAAAGGTTTCAGAAATTAGCTCCCTCATTCACAGGAGAAGATGAAGCATCTATAGCTGAAAAATGGTTAATTGATATTGAAAAGATATTTAAAACCATGAACATAGCTAAAGAAAGAAAAGTACCCATGGCCACATTTGTGTTTAGGGGAGAGGCTACCTTTTGGTGGGAAATAGCAGAAAGTACTTATTTTGACCAGCAAGAAACAATAGGATGGGAAGAGTTTAAAAGGTTCTTTAATGACAAATATTATCCTAAACACATAAGAAAACAGAAGGAAAAGGAATTTATGGACTTAGAACAAGGAAATATGACTGTCCAACAATATGAAAATAGATTCATCAGCCTCCGAAGATTTGCACCATGTGCTTGTGCTGAAGAGGAAGATGCGGCAGAACAATTTGTAGATGGGCTTAAACCAGGACTCAAGAACAGAGTTTTAGGTTTCCAACCTTCCACAGTAGCCAAAGCTGTGGAGATGGCCTCCCTATACGAAAATGATTATCAAAGGAACCAGGCAATAAAGGAAACTAAGAACATCAACACCATGGGAAATAAAGGAAAGAGATCATTTCAGTCATCTGGACCCATGCCACCTTTCAAGAAACCGTTGGAAAACAAAGGAAGAAGACCAGACTGGAAGACATGTCCTAAGTGTAACAAGTATCATTCAGGCAAACCATGTCCAATTTTCAATATCACTTGCTATCTTTGTGGAGAATTAGGACATTTTGCTCGTAATTGTCCTAAAAGGAAAATTGAAGAATGTAAAGGAGATCAAGTTCCAAAAAGCCAAGGACGTGTCTTTGCACTCATTTCCAGTCAAGCCCAGGCTTCAAATGCAGTAGTTGAAGGTATTCATTCTATGTATGATACACCTGCTAAAGTTTTATTCGATACAGGCTCCACTCATTCTTTCATATCCCGGGAGTTTGCATCATCCTTGGACATTATACCACAGGACCTGGACCTCAGTCTAAAAGTCATGACTCCTGTAGGCCAGGCACTTCCCACCTATTCTTATCTCTAGGATGTCCCCATTTTGATCAAGGATCATTTGCTACATGCCAATCTCATTCACTTAGATATGAATAACTTCGACATCATCCTAGGTATGGATTGGCTAGCCTTTCATCAAGCCTTTGTTGATTGTTGCAAGAAACATGTCACTTTTACCCTACCTAATGGAGACACTTTCACCCTCCAAGGAAGAAAGGATTATTCTGGAGCGTGTGTTATTTCTGCCATGAAAGTAGTTAAGCACATTGCTCAGGGATGCCCATTCTTCTTGGCCAAGATTGAATCTGTCGAGAGTCCCCAACCAAAGCTAGAGGATGTCGATAGTCCGAGAATTTCTTGACGTATTCCCTGAAGACTTACCAGGTCTACCTCCACTAAGAGAAATTGAGTTTATCATTGATCTT
Source organism: Warburgia ugandensis (assembly GCA_035236585.1). Taxonomy (NCBI): domain Eukaryota; kingdom Viridiplantae; phylum Streptophyta; class Magnoliopsida; order Canellales; family Canellaceae; genus Warburgia; species Warburgia ugandensis. Next base: position 78,156,957 of record CP141131.1, on the reverse strand, counting down.
ATACTCGGCACTTCCCCCATTTCCAAAGCTCCTTACCGAATGGCTCTTGTAGAACTAAAATACCTGAAGACCCAGTTTCAGGAACTACTTGACAAAGGGTTCATACGACCTAGCGTATCTCCGTGGGGAGCTCCAGTCCTTTTTGTGAAGAAAAAGGATGGCTCCATGAGATTTTGCGTAGACTATCGGATGCTAAATAGGGTCACCATTAAGAATAAGTACCCCCTTCCCTGAATTGATGGTCTTTTCAATCAACTTCAGTCAGCCAGAGTCTTCTCTAAGATTGATCTACGATTTGGGTACCATCAACTTCGAGTTAGAGAAGAAGATATCCCCAAGACAGCCTTCAGGACTTGATACGGCCATTATGAATTCAGAGTGATGTCCTTTGGTTTAACTAATGCTCCAGCTGCGTTTATGGACCTCATGAATAGGGTGTTCATGGAGTACTTAGATAAATTCATCATAGTGTTTGTGGATGATATCTTAATATATTCTGAAACTCCTGAAGACCATAAGGAACATCTAAGGATAACATTAAGCACCCTACGAGCACACAAGTTATATGCAAAATTCAGTAAGTGTGAGTTTTGGTTGGAAGGGGTTAATTTCTTAGGACATATTATTTCTCAAGATGGCATAGCAGTCGACCCTGCTAAGGTTGAATCAGTACAGAAATGGAAAAGACCCAAGACAGTCACAGAAATAAGAAGCTTCTTAGGACTTGCTGGATATTATAGGAGATTCATTAAGGGTTTTCACAAATTGCTTTACCTCTAACTAAGCTGACCAGGAAAGACACAAGATTTGAATGGACTGATAAATGTGAGGAAAGCTTCCAGGAACTAAAAAGAAGGTTAACTACAGCACCTGTCCTTACCTTACCTTTAGGAAGTGGCGGATTTGAGATATACAGCGATGCCTTACAACAAGGACTAGGATGCGTACTTATGCAACATGGGAAGGTAATTGCTTATGCTTCTCGGCAACTCAAGAAGCATGAAGTCAATTACCCGACCCATGACTTGGAATTGGCGGCCATAGTCTTTGCCTTGCGAATCTGGAGACATTATTTATATGGGGAAAAGTTTGAAGTTTTTATAGATCATAAGAGTCTTAAATATATCTTTTCCCAACAAGACTTAAACATGTGACAAAGAAGATGGATGGAATACTTAAAAGACTATGATTTCTCCATTCATTATCACCCTGGAAAGGCGAATGTGGGAGTTGATGCATTAAGTAGAAAAACCCATGGGATGTGTGCAAGTTTATTAACTAAGAGATGGAAGCTATTACAAGAAGTAATCACATGGAAACCAGATATAAGTAAGCACAAGATCGTTATGGCAGGTCTAACAATAATCAGCTGTTAATGAAAAGGTTAAGCAAGAATAGAAAGGAGATCCGGATATACAAGCTTTCAAAGACCTACGGGATTGTTACAACCCCTTGAGTTACCCGAATGGAAATGGGACCATATTACCATGGACTTCATCGTAGGGTTACCCAGGACCTCTAAGGGTCATGACATGATCTGGGTAATTGTTGATAGATTGACTAAGATAGCCCATTTCCTTCCTATATGCCATACCTAATCCACCGACAGCCTATCTCAGCTGTACATCAAAGAGATAGTAAGTTTACATGGCATACCCCTTAGTATCACTTCAAATAGGGATAACCATTTCACTTCGCAACTCTGGAAGTCCATCCAAAAATCCTTAGGATCTTCCTTGAACTATAGCACAGCCTTCCATCCACAGACCGATGGATAGTCAGAACGCACAATCCAGATAGTCGAAGATATGTTGCGAACCTGTGCCTTCGATTGGAAGCAGAGCTGGGATGAAAACCTACCGCTAGTCGAGTTTGCGTACAACAATAGCTTTCAGTCGAGCATTGGCATGGCTCCGTACGAGGTGCTCTATGGGAGACCCTGTCGTTCACCCACCAGTTGGAGTGAAGTTGGAGAGTTCAGGGTGCTCTAGTCTAAGCTGGTGGAGCAATGCGCCTAGAAGGTCAAACTCATAAGAAGATGCCTCCTCATAGCTCAAAGCCGCCAAAAGAGCTATGCTGATCGAAGGAGGAGACCATTGGAATTCGACATAGGAGAGCACATTTTCCTGAAGATATCTGCCACTAAAGGAGTTATGCAGTTTGGTATCAAAGGCAGGCTTAGTCCACATTACATAGGACCTTTTGAAATCTTGGAGAAAGTGGGAAAAGTGGCCTACAGGATCGCACTACCCCCTCAGCTATTTGAAGTGCATAACGTATTCCATATATCTATGCTAAGGAGGTACGTGCCTGACCCTGCTCATGTCATCAACCAAGTACCCATAGAGTTGACAGAGGATCTCAAGCTAGAGACGAGACCAGTTGAGATCTGGGCTCATAAGAGTAAGAAGCTGTGGAACAAGGGCATACACTTAGTCAAAGTTTTGTGGAGAAATGCGCACATGGAAGAAGAGACTTGGGAACTGCAGTCAGAAATGCGAGAAAAGTACCCTGAGATCTTTTGATTGTATATATTGTAGAATTTTGGGGACAAAATTCCCCTAAGGGGGTAAGAATGTAATGAATCCAATTTTTTAACATTAAAATCCCAAGTTAGCAATGAAAAGTACACTTTTTGGAGATAAGGGTATTTGGGTCATTTCACTATTCACCCTGACTGAACCCAGAAATTTGGTCCTAAAAATGGTACCATTAGGTGCGTCTTGGAAAAAGGAATCCAACAAGACCAAAATCACCCAAAACAGAGTTAAAATGAGCAAGTTATGACCCTTTGAAGTTCAGGCGCAAAAATGTAATTTTCATTAAAAAAACAGATTTAGCCTAAAAACACAGGGCCCCGTTTTGATACAGGCACCTCCTTTCTTCAACCTCCTAGAGGGTTCTAGAATGGCGGTGTTTGGAGGACAAATCACCGCTATTCTGGAGATTTCTCCACCACCATTCAAGGGTGGTGAGAGCCCCCTCCAGAACCCTCTTATAGTTCTATAAATAGAGCTCTTGGGCGCCTCTAATGGCAGCCCAAAAGCTTGGGAAAAAACCCATTTTGGAGAGCAACCAAGAGGAGAAACGTGGAGAAAAACCCAGCAACAAACCAGGTATGCCCAAAATCCCTCCAAACCCGTCTTCCCATTAGTCCTAGGCTAAGTTTCCCTAAGTTTTTGCATGAAAAATCATGCAAAACAGAGCCCTAGAGAGTCACCAAGGACCCAGGGGCGATCCCTGGGGCACACTGGTTCAACAAGGTCGAACCAAGGTGTCCCGAGGACGCCCCGGTCCCCCAACGAACAAAATGCGTCATCCGCATTGAGGGGAACCAGCAGGCGCGTCCATGGACGCACCCGCAAATGAAAAACCAGGCGGAAGCCAAGGTGCGTCTGTAGACTTGCCTGCTGACGGGGGACGCGTTAGCGTCCTAGGCTTCCACCTTGCTTTATTTGACCTTTTATGTACACGTGATACTAAAAAGCTTATAACTTGAGATCTAGAGCTCCGATTGAGGCACCGGGAAAGGCATTGTATCTGTGTCGACGATGTAGACACACCCAAACTATAAAATCACTGATCAAGGCCTAATCTAAGGTGGGAACGACCCTTAGAATAGGATGGTGGCATGTGGCTACTCAACCTTTGGAAAACTGATGATACCAAGGCCCACTTAGGACCTTAGGACACCCATAGGCATGGGGATGAACCCTTAATGCCTAAGTAGTAAGACCAACCACTCTAAAACCTATAAAAGATAGGCCAAACTAACCTTGATTCCCTAAACCATGTTCAGGAGCATACGAGGACAAGGGGATTAGCGCAACCTCGCTAGGTAGGTGCTCTATCGCTACTAGACTTTTAAAAAGAGCCATGATTGTTTTGAGACTGCATGTTTTAAGTATACGTATATGACTTGTTTAGCATATAAATGAATTCAGCATGCATAGGATAAAAACATTATGCATAGACATGCTTTGCAAATAATTGTATTGCATGATTTGTGAGCATTGAGTTCTTGCAAAGGCAGTTGTGAGGGACCCAAAGAGGATAGGTTTTGAAAAAGTTGTTTTTAGCTTCTTTGATCGTACATAATTTGGGCTAATAAGCTCGTGGGCGCTATGCCGAGAGGTCTAGGGTGGCCTCCCAGCCTCTACCACTGGTAGGTGGATGGGTACCACGCCCGAAAAGGGCATGTTCCTGCTTCGACTGCATGTGGCATAGGGGGCTACCACTGGTGTCACGGCACTGGGTCGAAGTGTCATATGCCCCGTGGAGGTATATGATCTTGTGGCCCTAGGTACCCTGGGACCACACGGCGGTGAGGTCGTGGGCATAGTTGGACCCTATGGTTTGAGGATTTATTTGCATTGCATATGGTATGACATGAGGTTGGTCGACCATACCATGTATCCATGAGTTGGATTCAGTGGAGCATCTTATGCACACCATTATGTTATGATATATATATGATACTTTTGACTTGGATTATGTGATTTTCTTAAGTCGTCAATATTCCAATTCGATGATGATTTTTAATCTAGATATTGAACTTGAGTATTCAGACATGCACATGTTTCGAAAGAGCATATGATTTTAAACATCGCATGCATTATAAAACTAGTAATGATGGACTCCTACTGAGTATAGTATATACTCACCCAATCCTCAACATTTTTCCGACACAAAGTAAACACTTAAGGGCAAGGAACGCTTGTGACAAAAGACACCCAGACTAAGTGCAAGTAAGTAAACCCCTACCTTATCTTTCAATGTTACTTGATTGTAGTTACTCTCTATAGCTGAGGCTATGACTAACACTTTCTTGGGAATAGATTTAATTTAAAACTATGCCATGGCTAGATAATTGAAAAATGTGTTTTGACACTTGGGGTTTTATACAAAAGATTGTTTTCCAAAACAAAAAGATTTTCATGCATTTCATATTTATAAAACAAGAGATCTCGCCTTTTTATCAAATTTGCATCATATAAAACCCGGGTCGTCACAGAGAGTTGATAATCTCATACCACTTTATCCCTTTCATTTAATTCATCCCAACACTCCATTGTGTAAGAAGGGAGGCTTTTGCCTTGCTGCAGCAAACCAACTGCAACCTCACTTCATTTCATGTGGGGAGTGTGACGACCCGGGTTTTTGAAAACATGATTTGTAAAGTATTTTGCAAGGCAGGGCCCTTAAGAGTGTAAAAATTTTTCGCAAAACAAAGCAGCGGAAATTCTTTTCTTTAGAACTTGTTTTGAAAACCCAAGTCACCACTTCATACATAACATAAGTACAATTTGTGTACAAAATAAAATTCCATTGAAGGAATATACTTTTATTAAACTCCAGGATCCATCCAGTGGTTCACAGTACAGCCAAATCTAGTACAATACTTGTCCAAATTACATAATCCAAAACTCAAGCTCACCATACAATAAAACTCTCAACAAATAAAAATACATGTCTTCAAGGGTATACCTTGAAGATTATTCTCTTCAAGTCTTCTATAGTCTTCAGCTCCTAAGTTTCCTTCCCTGGATCTGAGATATTGCAACAAGTACAATATCTCAGCGAGCAATGCTTGGTAGGGGATTCAAGAAACATAATAATTGACAATGTAATTCCAATCCTTCATAATCTCATTATCCTCAAACATACTCTTTACTTTGTAAGTTATGTATATCTATATACATACATACCCTTCATGGGTAAACCAATTAAATTTGTGAAAATAGTCAAATATCATTCCCAATTAAAATTTGATCAATTCTCTTCATTTTGAGAATTTAGTATTACTGACTAATCTCATACTGGGAATTTCCCTTCTTGGGAAACATTGGTAATATACAATTACCTAGCATTTCATTATGCTATAACATAAGGCATTTCACTATGCCTATTCCATATGCATCATAGTGCAAAATAATCAGAAAGGTTGCTATCTTTGCCTCGATCCGTACTAGCGCGCTCGGATAAGCGCCTGTTCACCACTGATACCACGGTGGAAAATATTATGTCACTGCCCGTATGGGTCCAAGACTTTCACAGTGGTGGCCTTCCCATAATTGCCACCACCCGGCTTTTAGCCTCTCATTGGGCAAGGTATCATCATATCATCAAATTTCAAGGAGCGGGTGGCCAAACCCTCATAACTCCTCTAGCAATAGCATCCCCTAGGCTCATGCCTATTAAAACAAACTCACAAGCCTCCAAGCTTGTATGTAAAATAGATTTCATATATATATCAGACCATATGTCTGTTTACTTAGGGCTGAAATATTTTCTAGTTCCCTATTCACTTATAGTTTAGTCCTTAACCATCTTATAGGTGTTTGGTTGGATCATAAGGTTTTCAAGAGATTTACTACAAGTATTATCATTACTCTTGTCAACATAAGATCATGAGTACAATCATGAATATCTCATGTAAATGCATTCATCAAATCCTCCTACCTTTAAGGATTGATCTCTTTTCCCCAATCTTCCATGATCTTGGCCGATGTATGTAATCTGTACATCCATACATATTGTCAATATATAAATTATGAACAATCCTATTGTTCACTAGATCTGATGTTTAGAATGATCTTTAGATCATTCATATCTAAGTATTTTTCTATCTCTAAGTCTTTGTATGTTCATCTCCTTGATCTTGATCTTTCATAGATCCTTTGATTGACAATCTACTCATGTTGATAAAGATCAAGGTCCTAGATCTTCTATCATCTAGTTCTTCTTTGATCTAAGTTCAGTTCTTGGATCATCCCTATGGAGGATGATCTTAGTTTTCTTCCTTGAATCACCTTTGATCAAGGGTTTGGATTATCTAATCTAATGAACTATAACAAGTATACTACTAAACATTCATACTAAGTACAATATAGTGTTCTTATTCTTATTATTCTTGATCATCCAAGATCTAATGGATCTTGTTTGATCATCCTTATCTTACTTACTGTTTTTATTAGGGTTAGGTAATTTACTAACCTTTTATGCTCTTATGATTATTATTCAACCAGTTAATGTGCATGGTTGAAGGTAGCTTATTCAAGCCTAAATCTAGACTGCTCCTCTTATTTCCAATTGGCTAAGGCTTACTAGTTGAATGGGTGAACACAAAGTGGTTACTTCAATCCTCATGTAAGGAGGCGTTTAGACCTCACAAACGTCACCAGAAGGTAGGGGAAGAGCGAGGCTCTATTAGATAACCCCTTAACCACTATGTTCATCATTCACTAGGATGACCATAGCTCAACCTTTCATAAGGTTCCTATAAGCATGTTTACCCTAAGTACTCTTTCTAATGGATTTTAATTAAGTCCATGAATATTTATAATGTCATTCATGGGGTTTATTATTCTTTCCTAATTTGGGCCAAGGATTTGATAATCCTTATATTGTCCTACTAACTATAGCCCTTACTAATTAAGTCCAAGGTACTCCATTCTTATTAGTGTCATGAAACTCTACTTTCTCATTAGAATACATTTTTGATGTTTTATGCTCTTTATCACATAACAAGTAAATCTACTACTAACATTCAACTATAAATGAATTATAAATTTAAAGCATAAAACTACTTAATTTAAATGAAAATGAGGCAAGGTACTTAAATTAACTCTAGCACCTTATGATAAGAATGAACACATAAACTCTAAATGTTATACTAGCATGCTTTATAACATAATAACATAAAATGAAACTAATTAGATTTACATTTTTAGAAACCTTTCCTTATGATCCAACCATTTGATCTTAGATCTTTGCCTTTGATTAAGGTTATATTTAGAGAATTTTCTCTATTAAGGTCAAAAGATCACATTGATCTATTTTTATCATAATCCATCCCTGATTTCCTTGGATTTCATCATATAAACAGTTATTCTTTCCATCCCAAGGATCTGATCACACTTGATCTCATTGATCAAGTGGGTCCCTTTGTATTTTTTTTGGGTTTTTCAATCATAAAGGGTAGATCCCTTAATATATCTCATATATATCCAATTTAAACATAGATATAACTTTATTTAAGTATTAGATCATTATTAAAACATGTTTCTAAGATCTGATCATCTCAGATCTTGAAAATCAATGTAATTGGAAACTTAATTCTTAAATACAGAAATTTTTTATTGAATAACATGTCATTTTTATTATTCCATAAGAAAATAGAGGTTTTAAGCTTTCCATAGCTTCTTTCCGATCTCAATTTGGAGTTCAGATGACTCCAGAATTGATCCTGGAAGTTCACAGTCCTTCCTAGGGCCTAGATTTGATCTGGGCCCAAGGAAGGAACGGCCCAGATTAGTCGGGCGGAACGGCAGGCGGAACGAACCGAGCGGAACGAACCGGGGTCGTCGGGCGCGTCCGCTGGGAAGAAACTCCCAAGCGCGACTGCGGGACGTCCACAGACGCGGACGGGACGAGCGGAACGCCCGTCGTCCGCGCGCCCGCAAACCGGGCTGTCGCTGGGCGCGTCCGCTCGTCATTTTGGTGGACGCGCCTTCATTGCGCTTGAACCGACGCCCCACGCGTATCGCACGCGCCGTTCCTACGGTGCGTCACGCGGGCGTCTTGGGCGTCGTCTGATCTGGAGATCGGACAGTCCCTTCTGGACCGTCCAATCAATCCTCTTGCAATTGAGGGCCCAAAAGGTCTCTGATTTTGATCAAACTTCTACCCTAGGGGTTTTGGACCCTTCTGGATCTATTGGTACAGTCAGATTTCTCATCTGAGGACTCCATCATCCCTAATTAAGGGTTCTGTTGTTTACTTTATTTTTATCTTTTTATTACCAAAATTAATTATAGTAAAATAAAATTTACATAAAACAATACTAAAAATATATGAAAAGGATTTCCACTTACTTGATTGGGGAGAAAACCTGATTTACATGCCCAATTAAAAAAATACCTTGTTGATGACGATATAGCCTAAAATCCACCTTTCGCGTAAATACCGTTGTTTGAACCGTTGGATCTTGAAATTCCTTTGGGGGTTTTGTAGAATAGATGTGTTGGGATGTTTTGGATGGTGGAATTGATCAAATTAGATCTAGAACAGAGTGCCTAATTGAATTTAGGTCTCTTGTTCTAATCTAAAAAGAAAAACAAATTGGAAAGAGATTTAGCTCTTGGAAATTTTGGGGTTTTGAGAGGAATTCTAGATCTAATTTTTCAAGGAGATTGAAGATAATTTCGTGGGGATTGTATGAGGATTTTTGGAAGATTTTTGGGGTTGTATTTATAGGCATTTTGGGTCTTTTTCATGATTATAATATGTTATTTTTTTAATATAAAATGGCATGAAAGTCTTTAATGCTCCCATACCTAACCCCATGACTAGCTGATCTTTGTTGACCCATGTTTCACATGGGCTGCTAATCAATTTGGTTGTTGGGGACGTGGTGGTCCCCATGTGGGCCCCATGTGGGCCCCACATGGTGTAAAAAGTCCGTTTTGCCCTTTATGCATAAAACTTTGGGTTTTATTCCCATGATCTCGGATTTGAGTGTACTTAGTGGCGTTGGATTCGTATTTCTTAGTACATTCTAAATTTTGATGTTTCATATTTTGATTTTTGGAATATTTTGATTTTTGGGTAAAATTACTATTTTACCCCTTTTGTCCAAAAAATGAAAAACTTAAGGATTTCTCATCCGAATTCGAAATTTGTCGTGCTTACAGTCATTTTGAAGGGTTTCCTAAGTTTAATTTCAATTTTACATGTCTTATGATTTGATTATACTTTTATAAAAAGTATATTTTAAATAACCCTAATATTTCAGCCCGAAATATCTAAAACTCAAACTTTATTGATTTTTCTCAATCAATTTACAAAAATTGGGGTTATTACAGGGAGTTGGTTCTCTCATGCATGAAATGGCTAGCCCTCTATACTCTCATCTCATGATTGTCTCTTGCACTCCTATTTTCCTAAGTCTCTTTCTCTTATATTTAGTCCATCATCTAAAAGGTCAGCTCGCCATACAATCAATGATAGCTGCCACCACCAAGTGATTCACGTGTGGGAGCATTGGTAGCTCCCCACACCACTTTCTACAATTGTCATTGCAAGTCATACACCCTATGTTAGTGTATATGCTATATTGTTCACATGTACTTGGTTTTAGTTTGAACAACATACACCATACCTATTTATATAACCTACCATCCTCTGTCAAGCACTTAGGTTTACATACATATTTTATATGGTCATAGAACTTACATACGTCAGGCACTTGCTCAACAATGAAATCATTAGGTTAGGTCACAGTGATTCATTCTTTACCCACCTAGCTTATATTGTTTTTATTAAACATTGAAGGCATCATTAATTCATTATCCACCTAACTTCTTAACTTATCTCATCCATACTAAACAATCATGCAATGCAAGATGAAAAAGAAAAAGAAAAATAAAAAATAATCCTATTTTTTTAAATAATTGTACTGATTATAATATTTCTATATATTGTACTCTTTCCCCCTTACAAAAATTCCATCCCTAAAATTGCATAAATACCTTAGATTGATAACAACTTTGGTAATCTCTCTCTCATGTCACTCTCCAACTCTCAGGGGCTTCCGCATATGAGTGATGTTTCCACAGAAACTTGATGAGGGTGATTGTCTTGGTTCTCAAAGTCTTCTCCTCCATTCCAAGATCTATATTAGTCACTTCTAAAAAGTAAGATCGGGCTATAACTCGGCCTGTATAATAAAAATGTGTGTGGGATTTGGCATGTACTTCCTCAGCATCAATGCATAGATGCTCATCTCAATAGCCTCTTTAGTCTAATGCATAAGCTCTCAACATATCCTCTAATGTCTAAATGGTCCTATTAGACTTCCTATTAGTTTGTGGATAAAAGGTAGTGCTAAGCCATGTAGAGGTACCTAAACCCTCCTGTACACTCTGCTAGAAGTGAGATGTGAACTTGCTATCTCTGTTTGAAATGATCGTCAATGGCACATCATGCAGGCTCACTATCTGCCTGATATACAACTTGGCTAGACTCTCAAGTGATTGCTTCTATCAAATCGGTAGGAAATGGGTGGACTTGGTTAGTTGGTTTATTAAGTCCATGGTTATGTGGTCTCGCTTCCACTTTGGAAGCTCAAGAGTCTATGATAACCCTTCGATCTTTGGTGCTATGTCTTCACTTGCCACAAGTGATGCACTACGCTACATAGTCACCAATATCATTCTTCATTCCCTACCACTAGTAGTGCCTCTTCAAATTCGGGTATGTCTCTGCACCTCTTAGATGCTTGGTGAATATAGTTCTTGCCTCAAACCCACAATTTCTATCACAACAAGTCTCCCTCGGAACCTCACACTACCATCTAGCCCATTCTCGAACCCATATTTACCACAAAGAGCCTGGGTCTCCTCACATGAATATTTGCTTGTATGATCTGGTCTAAGAAAGCTAAGCAAACTATAATATTGGAAATCGTACTACTCGACTTCCCGCTAAGGGCATCTGCAACAATGTTTACCTTGCCTGGGTGATATTGAATGGTAAAGTCAAAGTCCTTAAGATGCTCCAACCATTGCCTCTGCCTCATTTTGAGGCCACTATAATAAAATAGATACTTCAAGCTGTCATGGTCTATAAATACATCTCACCTTTCACCATACAGGTAGTGCCTTTATATCATTAAAGAGAAAACATCGTCGACCAACTCAAGATCATGGGTAAGATAGTTCAGGTTATGCTTCTTGAGTTGACTGAAGGGATGTACAATCACCTTATCACTCTACACTAGGACATACCCCTGTCCCTTGCAAGATGCACCATTGTGTACAACAAAGCTGCCACTTTCTTTTGGTAAGGACAAGATGGGTGCTGATAAGAGTCTCTCCTTCAGCTCTTGGAAGCTCTCCTCACACTTCTCTATCCACATGAACTTCTAATCTTTCTTTGTCAATGTGGTTAGAGGCTATGCAATCCAAGAAAATCCATCCATAAATCATCGATAATAGCTCACTAGACTAAGAAAACTACATACTTGTGTCACAGTCTTAGGCCTCACCCACTAATAAACAGCTTCGACCTTGACTGGGTTGACGGCAATGCCATCCTTGGATATAATATGACCAAGGAAATGGACCTCGTCCAACTAAAACTCACACTTCAAGAACTTAGTATACAACTGGTGTGCTCATAAGATGCTCAACACTATCCTCAAGTGCTCTCTATGCTCCTCTACACTACTAGAGTAGACTAGGATATCATCAATGAAAACAATCACAAACTTATTGAGATAGTCCTTGAACACTTTATTCATAAGGTCCATGAAGACTACTATCGCATTTGTTAAAATGAATGGCATCATTAGAAACTTGTAGTGACTGTAATGAGTCTGAAAAGTAGTCTTGGGAACATCCTTGTCTTGTATTTAAAGCTAATGGTAGCCAGTCCTCAAATTGACCTTGGAGAACACCATGGCCAGGTGTAACTGATCGAACAAGTCATTGATGTGAGGCAAGCGCTACATGTTCTTCATTGTCACCCAATTCAACTACTTGTAATCAATAAGGAACCATCCTTTTTTTTCCAATATAAAAGTAAGGCTCCCTATGGAGAAACACTTGGGCTTTTAAATCCCTTGTCTAACAAATCCTAAAGTTGAACCATCAGCTCCTTCAATTCTGTAGGAGCCATGAGGTACTAAGCCTTCAAGATAGAAGCCACTCAAGGCAGTAGCTGAATAGTGAACTCCATCTCTCGCATGGTTGGCAAACCAAGCAACTCCTTAGGAAACATATCTTGAACGTCTTACACTACATTGATCTCCTTCAACTGGAGTCTAAACTCCTCATGTACCATGACACTAGCAAAGTATGCTTAGCATCCATGACTTACCAAACAAGCCACCTAGATAGCAGATAAAATCTTGACACTAGATGTGTTAAGTCATCCATGAAACACAAGAGTCTTCATGTCTAGCCTACACAATGTCACCCGCTTCTTTTGGTAGTCAACTACTGTCCCATGCTGTGCCAACCAATCCATGTCACTCTAGTATCATTAGATTAAGGGTAAGCCTCCTTTCTGAGATAACTATTGGTATGCCTCATAAGAACTCCTAAGCAATCACTAACTCTCCTACTAGAGTACTAACCTCTACACAAGTTCCCAATCTATGTATAGAAATGTCTATATTGGACCACAGTGGCTATATATAAAGGAGTGCATAGCCCCTAGATCAATCAAAATACATGCATGTCTACCGAATATCAAGAGAGTACCTTCCACTACTTCACTGGAGCTATTGTCCTAATCCGTGGTCAAAGTGAACACTCTCCCATGACTCTTGGGTACTTCATCCTATTGAGATGTGAGATCCCTCCTACTCCATGTGCAATCCTTTGCCGGATGACCCTTCTATCTACAATTGAAACAACAACCTTCTTCACCACAACATGGCTTGCCTGGATGTTGATGATGGTAGGTAGCACACTCCTCTTGCCCTACCTCTTTCCTCCTATAAGGGCAAGCTGTTGGCTATATGGGCTGAGTGATAGTCTTCTACATGTTGAACTTCCTTTTTCTATCTATACTAGCTATGGACTAGGGCCACTAAATCTGCCCTTATCCTTGAAGGGGTATAGCAGCCCTCTCTCTAGAATCGAAGCAAGTTCCACTACTCTAGCAACAGTGGCAAGCTGGGATGTTAGGATCCTCCTCTTAAGGTCAAAGTTTAGGCCTCTAACAAATTTTTGAGCTTCCTTCTACTTAGAAACACATACATTTAGTGTAAATATCCATAATCAAGCAAAATTAGCCTAATACTGCGTTATCATCCTAGAGCTCTATACTTGGCTCAAAAACTCCAATGCCATCTTCTCCTGCACATGAGGAGGAAAGAACCTGTCTATGAAGACAACCTTGAAGCCATCCCAAGTGATCACAACACCACCCTCGGCATAGTTTCTTAGTGATGTAGGCTAGCACATAGCGGTCTTGGCTATCAACATAAAAGTTGCCACCACCACCTACCGATCCTTAAGTATTAACATGGCTGTGAAAATCCACTTTGAATCATACAACTAGGTTCTACTACCTTTGGCCCATCTTTGCCCAGGAACTTAAGAGCAATCCTCCTAAATCTCTTCAAAAGTGTATCTCCCTAAGACCATCATCATCAAGTAAGGTATCACTAGAAGTCTCCCATGCTCCCTTGGAACCTATAATCATTTCCTCATCCTCTGAAGTAGTATCTTGCTACCTCATCTACCACATCTCATTGAGCCTTGGCACCCACGTGGGTCCATGTGGTAGTGGACCTATTAGTAGGGGGTGGGGGATCAACCCTGCTTCTTTTGGGAGACATCTTGAATCAAAAGAACACCTATAAGTTCTAATTCGACTATTTCCTTAGGGTTTCTAGGCTTACTGCCTGACAATTGACATGTATGGTTACTAGATCCAGTTGTAAGCAATAAGGCATGTTCTCTAATACCAAATCTATAATATCCCAAATTTTCAAAATATTTCTTGGATTATTCTTATAAAATATGCATTGAAATTCTGTTAAAAGGGTTCATGCAATTTGGAGTTAGAAAAACCTATCCTATTTGAGTGAATTTTCAAAATGCACCCTTTATACTGGAGGTACTTCAATAAATATCCACATATAGTTAATTAAAAGAAGGTGTAGATAGATATATACATGCGTTAGGATAGATAACTTGCCATAGAATCCATTGGTCACAAGCTGGGTCCACTACGTTTGGAGTAATTCAACAGTCCATTCACATTTCAAAAGATCTAAATGTCCACAAAATATAGAGTCCCATAAGCATCTTACGTACAAACCATAAGTTTATTACATCATCTGAACTACAAAATACTTATGTCTCCAATTAGTTGGAAGTCCCCTTCCCCTTCTCTTGCTTGCTCAATCTTCTTGAATTCTCTCTTGAAAAATGTTGGTGGGAGTGAGCAATACTGCTTAGATAGAAGAAAACCTAATAAAGTCTAGGCCAAGTAAAAACATGGCACACAAGCATACTTTCATGAAATATTTTATTAGTTCATTCATCTTTAGTTACATGTATTATGCTTTGTTCAAGTCTCTATCATGCAATTTATTAGTCTGTTCTCATGCGATTGTTCATACACCACCTGTATGATTCTAAGTTTTCTTCATATAAGAGTTTGGTTTCATCATAACTCATAAGTCATTCATGCATTAGTATCCATGGGGCATTCTAATCATACTCAAATATAAATAACATCATAATATATCTAATGTGATCATTCAACTATAGGTAGTCAATAATATGCATGAGTGAATCAATCATGATGCATGTGAGTTGATAAAATCATTTCCTTTCATATCATGCAATCACATTGAATATAGAAAGTTAATACAAATGAACAAGTAAATCCATTAGTAAATATGGTGAGAAACTTGATATCGATGAATGATAAATCAGTAAAATCCTTCACTTGACTTCACCATGAATCTGTGACAAAATGTCTTGAACTTATCAAGTCAAAGCTCATTGCCATCATTTGAAGCTGACATGGTTATATCTTGCCACCATCAAGGACTAAGTCTTAACTTTGCAGAGTGATTGACATGTTAGCCCATGTTATCATCAAATCCAGACCATTATGCATATAGTGTGACTACAGTTATGCTCTTAGGAAACTCCACTGGCCCCATGGGGATACTAAGTAGCCTCAAAGTGTGCCCAATGAAATAGCACTCTGTAATAAGCTCCCATTGAGCAGCTCCTATTGAGCTAGTACTAAGTCAAAGGATATAGGCCACCTGCTCCTCCTAGCATAGGGCCTCACTTGGGACTTACTCGTTTCTCAACCAAAGTGCTCCATAGTGAGCCATGATACATCATAAATTAGAGCTCCATAATGAGCATGAAAATAAAACATGTCTGTGCTCCATAACGAATTAAAATAATACATGTCCATGCTCCATAAGGAGCAAAAAACAACCCATGATAGTGCTCCATAGTGTGCAAAAAAAATAAATTCTTTGTGCTCCGTAATGAACTAAAACTGTACATGTCAGTGCTCCATAATGAGTAAAAAATAATACGTGTCCGTGTTCCATAACAAGTGAAAAACAACACATGTATGAGATCAATAAAGAACAAAAAGCAACACATGCCTAAGTTTCATAATGAGCTATTCAACCATCCACGGGATATGAAGTCATATTTCAAGACTTGTAAAAATGATTGATAAGTGTCCAATTTGTATTGAGAGTACCCAATTAGTAGTCCGTGTGTTATAAAATATAGAGCATTATCCTAGGGTTTTTGAGAAATTCATAACACATGCAACTTTGAGCTAATGATTTAAAAGTTTGATATTTTCTAGGTTTAGAAGCAGAAGCTAAACCAGAGTAAGTATGAAAATTAAAATAATTTCTAGGACTTAATTAGGCTTTTTACTCTTTTGTAGGTACTGAGATGATGATTCAATAGCCAAGACTGATGAAGGTGAGAATTGAAGATTAAGATCAAAAGAAAGAGCCTAGACTCAAAATTCATCATTTCAAAGCTTGATCAAGGTTCAAGATCATCTTAAGGCAAGAAAAAGAAGTCGAAGGAAGCAATTGGAAGAGTCAAATGTGATTAGAAAGGCCCATGCACAAACCATGCAATTCCACCAACTTTGCATGATAATTGGAGCCAGGTAAGCCACCTTGGCCATACAAGCCATGCAAGCCTTGAAGCCAAGGCATTAAGCCACTCTATCCATCAAAGTGACCCATGAAGCCATCTTAGGCAAACCACACGGACCACGCTATTAGAGGAAGATTTTCAAGCAATTATCCATGCTAAAAATGTGATTTTCCAAGAGATAATTAGAAGGATTTGATGGAGATTAGTAGATGGTAAGATATGCATGCATAGGTGGACCAATCAAGAGAAAAACGTCTCCATTTTCCTTATCTTTTCCTCTCTTTCCTCCCTCTTCCCTCTCTCTTTCCTACCCACCACATGATGCACCTTATAAGGGATGGAGTTCCACACCACCATCCTTAAAAAGTAACTCCACCGCCGCTTTCTAATTCCTTAGAGTTTCCACCTCATCCCACCTTCTAATTGCCTTTCCCTCTCAACTATCTCACCTTCCTATCCTAGAGTCCTAGTTCAAATTATTTTCTTTCCTCTCTTCTCATGATAGATTTTTATCAAATTAGAATGAAAATCACCTATATAAAGGGACACATGGCTTCTACATTGAGATATAGAAGGGTGGAGATGCATCTTTTCTTTGAAAAGTGGTGCCTCCTTCTTGCTTATTCCCCTAGGGTTTCAATGCACTTACCTTGGCTGCTCCTTCACTTGTGTTCCATGCCTTCTTCAAGATTCCTTTTCCTTTTACTTTCAAGCTTTTCCAACTTAGTCTTCATTGTTTGTTTCCATGCCTCGTTGACTTCACTTTAATGCAAATAGTTCTAGTTTGATTTCCATTTTTGTTTTACATCCAAGTTGCTAAGTTTTCTTGCTTAGTTTTCCTTGTTCCAAGGTTTCTTATATAATAAGAGCATAAAAGGTTAGTAAATTATCTAAGCTTAATAAAAATAGTAAGTAAGATAAGGATGATCAAACAAGATGAGATCTTGAATGATAAAAAACAATAAAGGAAAAGAAATACCAATATAGATTAGATTATTTATGTACAATATAGATAGTACTTGTATAGAAGATACTGAACCCTTGGTTATATGTAATTCAAGAAAGATAGATTCACATCATCCTACATAAGGATGATCAAAGGACCATATAGTATGTACCCTTGACTAGAAAGATGACATTATATGTATGATTTGACAATATATGTTGATGGAGACAATGGCATATTTCAAGGAGTAAGAATACGTTATTGAGGTAGGTGGATTTTAAGAATGCCTTTACATGAAGATATATGTTTAATACATGATCTTATGTTTTGAAGTATTGACATCTACAATAACAATATATTGTGGTAAATACCTTAAAATTAAATATGATCCAACCAAATGATGAGGAAAACAAGTATAAAATGGTTAAGTCATGAAATGAGGACAACCCTAAGTGAATAGGAGAGTAGAAAATATTCCAGCCCTAGATAAACAGATAGATAGTCCGATATGTATAAGTATTGTTTTACTTATAAGCATGGAGGCTTGTGATTTTGTTTTAAATAGGCATAGGCCTGGGGACACTCTACTAAGAGAGTTACGACGGTTTGGCCACATGATCTCCAAAACTTGATGATATTGAATACCAAGCCTAAGAAAGGCTGAATGTCGGGTGAGACAATTATGGGAAGGCCACCACTGTGACAGCCATGGTCCCCCATACAAACATGGATATTGTAATTTCCACTGATAATGGTATAAGTGGATTATAGAGCAATTATCGAGCGTGCTGAATGGATCAGACTGTAAGCATAGTAGTCCTTGATTATTTTGTATTATGATGCATATGAAATTGGCATAGTGAAATGCCTTAGGGGATGGCATGATGAAATGCCAAGTAATTGTATATTACCAGTATTTTTCCCAAGAAGGGAAATCCCAGTATAGTAACTGGTTGATATACAAATCTCCTATAGTGAAAGGAGTTAATCAGCTTAGTATGGAAATTATTATTAACTATTTTCACAATTTTAATGGATTTGTTCGTATACAATATGTATGTATAAGATGAACACAAATGACAAAGAAATGAGATGTCCATATAAATGATAGTGGTCCATGAATGTGTTTATGATAGAATGAATCATGGGACAATTGAATATTGAGATTATACTATCAAAAACTTAAATTTTATCCCCTACTAAGAATAGTTTGCTGAGATATTGTGAATGTTTGAATGTTTACAATATCTCAGATACAGAGAAGGAGACTTAGGAGCTCAAGACTTGAAGAACTATTGAAGAATAAGTAATCAGGGTATATCCCTTGAAATATTGTATTGAGAGCTAGTATTGTATTTAGAGCTTTGTAATTTGGATTGTATATTTGGACAAGTATTGTAAGGATACAATGAGCTGTGTACTATGAACCACTGGATGGATCCTGAAGTTTAATAAAAGTATATTCCTTCAATGGAATTTTATCTTGTACAAAACTCTACTTATATTATGTATGAAGTGGTGACTTGGGTTTTACAAAACAAATTCTAAAGAAAAGAATTTTCATTGCTTTGTTTTGCAAAAAAAAAATTACTACTAAGGGCCCTATCTTTACAAAATGTATTATAAAATGTTTTATAAAAACCCGGATCATCACAGTTGGTATTAGAGCCATTCATCCATTCATAGTACAATCCCAATATGTCCAAGGGAGAGTTGACAATCCAAATTTAGATTAAGATAGAAATGGTATGAGAAATACTTATAGAAATTTTGGTTTATGAGTAAATGCCACCCAAGAAAGTCACAAGGCAGACAGCTCAAGGTGCTTTAGAAAACAATATGGAAGGATTATCAATGCGCAATATGGAGGAGATGTTAACAAGAGTATTGAGGAACCTTCTTCCTAACATTCAACTACCCCGAAGTTCATTGCCTCTAGTTGAGAGACCTAGTATTCAGGCACAAGCTCAACCTGAAGTTAGACCTCATACAACAACACTAGTACAAGGTCAATCTTCCCTTGTACCAAGTGGGGAAGTTGGAAATTCTCCATTAGCACTAGAAAAAAATGACAAAATGATGGAGAGATTTCAGAAGATGGTAATTGGATATAATGGCAAGGGTGAAGCTGGTAAAGTAGAAGAATAGATGTGCGAAGTAGAAAGAACATTTGGTGTACTACGTACCCTTCCAAAATTGAAGGTCAAATTTGCCACATATCTATTCAAATAGGAGTTTGCTTTCTGGTGGAGATCAACCAACAACACTTTCTCAAATTTTGATGGGGCTGCTTGGGAGGAATTCAAAGAAGATTTTAATAATAAGTATTTTACTATCCATGTAAAATTAAGAAAGGAGAAAGAATTCTTAGAACTTAAACAAGGGAACCTATCGGTGGTGGATTATGATAACAAGTTCACCCAATTAAAGAGATTTGCTACACATATGTGTGACACAGAAAGGCCTAGTGTGGATAGATTTATGGAGGGATTACAGCCAGCGCTGAAGGTGAAAGTGATGGGTGCTAAACCCACCACTCTGGCTGACTGTGTAGAGATGGCTTCCAGGTTTGAAGAAGAGTTCAAGAAGACTCAACCCATTAAGTTTGGAGGAGGTGGAAACTACAACCAAAGGCCTTTTTAGAAGGGCAAGAGACCCTTCAACAATTTCAAACCCCCAAGAAATCAAGGGAATCATACAAAAAGAAGGCCTTGTCCTAAATGTAGAAGATTCCATCTTGGAATTATGTGTCCCACCCCGATACAACAACAACCTCCGATCAGATGTTTTAATTAAGGAAAATTCGAGCATATATCTGCAAACTGCAACAAACCATTAGCTGTTAAGGAGGCAAAACCAGACGAACAGGCTGGACTGTCTAATGCTGTGATTGAAGGTACATTACTTGTATTTGACAACCATGCCAAAGTACTGTTTGATTTTGGATCTACGCATTCCTTTATATCTTGCATATTTGCATTTAGTATACAATTGCCAGTGAAAACCTTGGGATTCAATCTAGATGTAACAACTCTAGTGGGTAAAATAGTTAGACTATAAGAATACCTTCATAATGTACCAGTAGAAGTACTAGTGAAAAGAATGGATGCAGACCTCATTTTACTAAACATGGTGGACTTTGACATCATATTGGGTATGGACTAGTTAGCAAAATACTAGGTAGTTATGGATTGTAACAAGAAGAAAATCACATTTAGTATACCTGGTGAGGAAGTAGTAGTATTATATGGGAAACAACATGACTTAGAAAAATCCATTATTTCAGCTATGAAGGCTGTCAAACACATGTCTAAAGGGTGTTAGGCATTTCTAGCAATAGTGGTTTCTTTGGATTTGAATAGCCCAAGATAACAAAAATTGTTGTAGTTAGAGCATTCCCAGCGTCTTTCCAGAAAAGCTTCCAGGATTACCCCCACATAGAGAAATTGAGTTTACCATTGAAGTAATTCCTGGTACAACTCCAATTTCTAAAGCACCTTATAGGATGGCCTAGTAGAATTGAAAGAGTTGAAGGGTCAGTTACAAGAATTGTTAGATGAAGGATTTGTTAGATTAAGTAGTTCACCATGGGGAGCACCAATAATATTTGTGAGAAGAAGGATGGGTCTATGAGATTGTGCATTGATTATAGAATGTTGAATAATGTCATAGTGAAAAATAGGTATCTCTTATCTCTCATTGATGATCTCTTTGATCAACTCCAATTTGCTAAGGTCTTTTCAAAAATCGAACTTAGATCATGATATCATCAATTGCATATTAAAGATGAAGATATACCCAAGTCAGCATTTAGAACATGGTACGAACATTATGAGTTTCTAGTCATGTTGTTTGGGCTGACCAAATGCACCTGCAGTGTTTATGGATCTAATAAACAGAATCTTCAAGGAATTCTTGAACAAATTCATGATCGTATTTATTGATGATATACTAATTTACTCTACCAGTATGGAAGAACATCAAGAAAACTTATGAATTGTACTAAATACCCTCGAAACACATAAACTATTTGGTAAATTTAGTAAGTGTGAATTCTCGTTAGAGAAGGTCAATTTCTTGGGTCACGTAATTCCCAAGAATGGAGTAGAAGTGTACCATGCCAAGGTTGAAGTAGTAATGAATTGGGAGAAACCTAAGACTGTAACAGAAATATGTAGTTTTCTGGGACTAGTAGGATAGTATCGTAGATTTATTCAAGGATTTTCTTGTGTAGCCCTTCCTTTGACTTCATTAACTAGAAAAGGGGTACAGTTCACTTGGACAAATGAATGTGAGAATAGTTTCCAAGAGCTAAAAAAGAGGTTAACTACCGCACAAGTCTTGACACTGCCATCAAGAAGTGGGGGATACGAAATATACTGTGATGCTTCAGGCAAAGGGTTAGGCAGTGTATTGATGCAAAATGGGAAGGTCATTGCTTATGCATTTAGATAATTGAAGAAACTTGAAATAAATTACCGAATACATGACCTAGAATTAGCAGCTGTAGTTTTTGTATTAAAAATTTGGAGCACTATTTGTATGAAGAAAAATTCAGTGTATTCACAGATCATAAAAGTCTCAAATAGATCTTCACTCAGGCTAATTTGAATATGAGACAAAGGAGATGGATGGAATACATCAAAGACTATGATTTTACCATCCACTACCATCTTGGAAAAGAAAACGTAGTTGACAATGCATTAAGTAGACAAACAAGAGCTGTACTTACAAACATCACCATTAAATCAGGTTTTGTAGAAGGAGTCCTCAAGGCCCAAGAAGGGGATACAGCAACTCAGGGATTGTGTACAAAGACAGGGTTTTGTAAGGGCACAGATGGAGGTATACATTTTCATGAGAGATTAGTGGTTCCTTCAAATATAGACTTGAAAAAAGATTTGTTACAAGAAGCCCATCAGTCCAAATTTTCTATACACCTTGGGGGTACAAAGTTGTATCAACATTTGAAAAGAAATTTTTGGTGGGACGGTATGAAAAGAGACATAGGCGAATTTGTGGCTAAGTGTCTAATTGTCAATAAGTAAAAGCTAAACATCAAAGATCAGCTGGAATGTTACAAACACTTGAACTTCCAAAATGAAAATGCGACAATATCACTATGGATTTTATGGTAAGATTACCAAAGACAAGGGAAGGTCATGCTATGATTTGGGTGATTGTGGACAGATTAACAAAGTCAGCACATTTCCTTCTAATGAGACAAAACCAGTTAGTTGACAGTCTAAATAAATTGTACATAAAAGACGTATTAAGTCGTCATGGGATTCCTTTATCCATCATGTCTGATAAAGATGGGATAATTACTTCAAGATGTTGGAAGAACATACAACAAGCATTGGGAACCTCACTTAGATTCAGTACAACATTTCATCCCCAAACAGGTGGTCACTTAGAAAGGACTATGTAGACCTTAGAAGATATCTTGAGGGCATGTGCATTAGATTGGAAAGGGAATTGGGATGAACATTTTCCATTAGTAGATTTTGCATATAACAATAGTTTTCAGGAAAGTATTGGCATGGCACCATATGAAGCATTGTATGGGCGACCATGCCGATCACCAACTTATTGGAGTGAAGTTGGAGAAAGGAAACTAATGAAGTCAGAACTGGTGGAATAGTGTGCAGACAAGATTAGAATGATAAAGAAGAGGTTGTTAACAACACAGTAGTCAGAAGAGTTACGCGGACAAAAGACATAGAAATCTGGAATTTGATGTGGGAGAGCATGTATTTTTGAAAATATCACCAGTTAAAGGGGTCATGAGATTTGGAACTAAAGGTAAACTCAGTCCTAGGTTCATTGGTCTATTTGAAATACTAGAAATAATTGGTATAGTGGCTTACAAATTGGCCTTGCCACCTCAACCCTCTTAAGTACACAATGTATTTCATGTATCCATGTTACAGAAGTACCTACAGGATGATACACATATACTTCAAAGAATACAAGAGAAATTGAAGCCAGACCTAACCTTTGAAGAAAAGGCAATACAGATCTTGAACCGTAAGGAATAGAAGTTAAGGACTAAAACAATTTCTTTAGCCAAAGTCTTGTGGCAACATCACTTAGTTAAGGAAGCTACATGGGAAACAAAAGTAGAAATGAGGAAGACACATCCTAGTTTATTTGATTAGGTTGTAGTATTACAAATTTTGAGGCCGAAATTATTGTAAGGGGGAAAGATTGAAATAACCCCAGATTTTTGTAAATTATTGAGAAAAATTAATAAAGTTTGAATTTTTAAAAATTTTGGGTTGGAATATTAGGTTGTTGGAAATTCTCTTTTTAAAGAGACTAAACCATGATTTAAAATCTAAATATTTTGAATGTACTTGGAAAACCATTTGAAATAACATTAAGTACGTTCAATTCCAAGTTAAAATGAAAAATTCCTAATTTTCTAAATAAAAGGGTAAAATGATAATTTCACTCATAACCAAGAATTAAAACATGAATATTTGGAATTTACTCAAAAAACTGAATGAAATGACTCTAAGTATAATAAATTCTGAATTCGGGCAAATAGTGCATATTTTCTCCATTTTTGGGAATAAAAGTGCAAAATAGTCATTTCACTTTTTACTAGGACCCACAAAAGTTAGGTAAGGATTGAGATCAACAATGATGCAAGTCAAGCATCAGCCAACACTCAGCCCTTAGTGGAGGTAGTGGAATTTCCACTCCCCAATTTAATATTTTGAGTGGAATTTAGATTAAAATAAGAAATTAATTAACAAAGAAATTACAAAAGCTGCCTATAAATACCTCTAAAAATTCTACAAAAATTTCCAAAACTTCACCATGAAATTCCCTAGATCCCCTGAAAAATTAGAGTAGACCACGTCCCCCATTTTCCCCAATCTCTCTCTCTTTCCCTCTTTCTATAATAGTACAAGAACCCTAAATTCAATTAGCCACTCTTTTCTATATAACATTTCACAAATCTCACCATCCATATTGTTCTAAATTCTTTGATCTACAAAACTCCAAAAGTAATTTCAAGATCCAACAGTTCAATCAATGGGAAAACACAGATCAAGCTTTATTTAGTGAGTTATGACATACAAACGAGGATTTATTTCTTTTGCCATCAATTCTTCATTTCTAAGAAAATCAAGTAGGTGGATATCATCCCATATTCATTTTATGTCATGTTTGATATATATAATTTTACTAAATTTGATTTTCTATTAATTTTTGGGAAAATCAAGTTCTAGTGAAAACCCTCCATATCTGCATCATGGAAGGCTCAAAGGAAAAATCTGATCCATTCAATAGATTCAGAAGAGTCCAATAACCCTAGGTAAGAAAAAACAATGAATTTCATGGAGATTTGATGTCCCAATTTGATGGAGGAAAGGGAGATGTTAATTTGATGGTCCGATCTGGATTGCCTCACCATTTGTAGGTCACCACCCCATTTCCACCAGTCGTCATAGGTAAAACAAGGCAGGATGCCCAGTTCCACTTGTTTTGTCCTATTCTAATATCCAAATCAAATCTGGACCGTTAAAATGACTATGACCTTCATAGTTCAATTGTGGAGTCATCTGAACTCCAAAATGAGCTCAAAAAGAAGCTATGGAAATCTTATAACTTCTATTTTCTTCTGAAATCATAAAATTTAGAAAATTCTTCATGAAACTTTTTGTATTTAAGAATTAAGCTTCTAATTTCATGATCTTCAAGATCTGAGATGATTAGATCTTGAGAATCTGATTTACTGATGATATAATGTTGAAATCAAGTGATACCCATGATTTATTTGGATAGATCTAAGATGAATTGAAGGATCTAGTCTTTATGGTCGAAAAATCCTAAAAATACAAAGGGACCAACTTGATCAATGAGATCAATTATGATCAGATCCTTGGGATGGATTGAATGAATGATATTATGATGGAATCCATTGAAATCATGGATTGAATATGATCAAAAGCAAAGGAATATGATCTTGGACCTTAATGGAGTAAAAGCCCTAAAATTCATTAAAACCCTTGATTAAAAGGAAAAGACCTAAGATTTAATGGTTGGATCATAAGTAAAAGCTTTAATAATGAGAAATGGGTTAGCTTGAGTTATGCAATGATTTCATTTGATTTATTTCATGAAAATAAGATCCATGATAGATTATTTTAGTATAACTTCATTTCAAATGTCCATAAAATTATTCATGAATGATAAATTATAACTTAAGACCATGCTAGGATTTCATGTTAGATTAGACTATGGTATGAGATGATATCTTAGGTCTATGATAGTTTAATTTGAGTTTATTAGAAAAAGTACATTAGTTAGAAATCATGCTAGTTTAATCTTAAGTATCTTGTACCATTATCATTAGGTTCTTCAATTATGTAGTTTTATGCTTTAAAGTTATAATTCATTTATGGTTAAATTTTATTAGTAGATTTAATTGTTAAAGTACTTATGAGATAAAGAGAATAAAACACCAAAAGTGGAATCTAGTGAGAAAGTAGATTTTCATGACACAAATAAGAGTGAATTATTTAACTTGGACTTAATTAGTAAGGACTATAGTTAGTAGGACAGTATAAGGATTATCAAATCCTTGGCCCAAACTAGGAGAATAATAAACCCCATGAATGAAATTTTAAATGTTCATGGACTTAATTAAAATCAAGTAGAAAGAGTACTTAGGGTTAACATGCTCATAGGAACCTTATGAAAGGTTGAGCTAAGGTCACTCTAGTGTATGTTCAAGATAGTGGTTAAAGGGGTTTTCTAATAGGGCCTTGCTCTTCCCCTACCTTCCGCTGATGTTTGAAGTAACCACTTTGTTTTCACCCATTCAGCTAGTAAGCCTTAGCCAATTGGAAATAATAGGAGTAGTCTAGACATAGGCTGAAATAAGTTATCTTCAACTAGTAAAACATTAACTGGTTGAATAATAATAATAATAATAAGAGCATAAAAGGTTAGTACATTATCTAACCCTAATAAAAATAGTAAGTAAGATAAGGATGATCAAACAAGATGAGATCTTGAATGATAAAAATCAATAAAGGAAAAGAAATACCAATATAAATTAGATTGTTGATGTATGATATAGATAATACTTGTATAGAAGATACTAAACCCTTGCTTATATGTGATTCAAGGAAGATAAAATCACGTCATCCTACATAAGGATGATCAAAAGACCATGTAGTATGTACCCTTGACTAGAAAGATGGCATTATACGTATGATTTGATAGATATATGTTGATGAAGACAATGGCAAATTTCAAGGAGTAAGAATACCATATTGAGGTAGGTGGATTTTAAGAATGCCTTTACATGAAGATACATGTTTAATACATGATCTTATATTTTGAAGTATTGACATGTACAATACCAATATATTGTGGTAAATATCTCAAAATTAAATATGATCCAACCAAATGATGAAGAAAACAAGTATAAAATGGTTAGGTCAAGAATTGAGAACAACCCTAAGTGAATAGGGAAGTAGAAAATATTCCAGCCCTGGATAAATAGACAGATACTCTGATATGTATAAGTATTGTTTTACATGAGTCTTGTGGTTTTGTTTTAAACAGGCGTAGGCCTGGGGATACTATGCTAGGAGAGTTACGAGGGTTTGGCCACGTGCTCTTCGAAACTTGATGATATTGTATACCAAGCCTAAGAAAGGCTGAAAGTCGTAGGGCAATTATGGGGAGGCCACCAATGTGACAACCATCATCTCCCATACGGACATGGATATTGTAATTTCTACTAATAATGGTATAAGTGGATTATAGAGTAGTTATCTGAGAGTTATATGGATTAGACTGTAAGCATAGTAGTCCTTGATTATTTTGCATTATGATGCATATGTGTAACAACCCAGGTTTTCATAACACTTTTTAAATACAAAATACACTGACTTAATGAGCTCGATTTCTAATAAAATTGTTTTTAAAGTGTAAACAATTGTGAAAGAATCTTTTCTCTTAAATTCACTTTAAAAATCCCCGAGTGTCATTTTCCTTTTCTCGAAAGCAATGATTCCCGGTGAAAATCAATCATACTCATGAGGATTAAATCAGCACCAAGTTCCCTACCTGAAATCACTATAGGTACATCTCGTAAGAACTCTCGTGCAATAACCATTTCACCCATTGCGGTACTAACTTCTAGAAAAAATGCCAATCTATGTACAATAATATCCATACACTATGCAAAGTCACATGAGATGAATGAATGAGTAGAAGCAGGATCAATAAAAATACATGCCTGCTTGTCAAATATCAACAGTGTACCTTCAACTATGGCATTAGATGTGTGGGCTTGGTTGGTAGTCAAAGAAAAAACTCTCCCCTGACTCTTGGGTAACAGCTCTGCTTTGGCACTTGAATCTATATGACACGGTCTCCTAGGGTGGTTCTTAACCATGTGCCCCTATTCGCCACAGTTAAAACATCTCTAATCACGATAATAACACATTGTGCCATCGTGGAATCTATTGCAATGAGGACACTGTTTGAAGTCCCTTTTTTCTGTTTGGCCTATGATATTGTCCTTTCTAGGGCTTCTGAGGTCCTAAAGAGAAACTTGAGCTCTTCCTTTCTCCATGGCATCCCCCGCTACCACTATAACAAAACCTTCCTTTTTCCTTGTTGTTGTGGCAGTTTGCATCTTCACCTGTTCCTCCTTGGCAATGCAAGCCATCTCCACTGCCTTAGCCACACTAGTAGGCTGTGTCATTTGAACCTTACTCCTCAATATGGGGTTCAACTGTAACAACCCGAGGGCCCACACACTGCAACGATATTGTTCGTGCTGGAGTGCCCATACACCCCGCACGGTTTTGTTCTTCCTTAGTTACCCAGGAAAAAGGCCTCGTTGCAAGGGAAGTCCTCATCACTCTTATTAATAGCCCAGTAACTTTCCCCCTAGCGATGTGGGACTAACTCTCAGTCTCTCACCTTGCCTAGAAGCCTGTTAGCCCTCTTAGCCCGCCCTCATCGGTCAAGGCTTTACAACCTCTCCCTCTTAGGGGACACGCGTCCCCGCGTGTCTTACCACACGCGAGCGCCCACATGCGGCTAGCCACTCACACTGGCTCGGGGTCTGGCAGGCTTCTAGGCAAGGTGAGGCTTGAGAGTTAGTCTCACATCAGCTAGGGAAAAGGTTCCTGAGCATTGATAAGGGTCTGGGTGGGCTTTACCAGTAATGACACGTTTTACCCCATCGTGGGTAAGAACAAAACCTAGTGTAACTGGGACAATATCATTACTGAGGAGCCTAGACCCCAGGCGTTACATCAACCCTTCTACAAACATCCAAGTTTCTTTTTCCTCTGTCATGCACACATCTAGCACCATTCTCAAGAACTGAGTGAACTTATCTTCAAACTTGAGAACGGTCATGCTTCCTTGCTTGAATGCTAGGAATTCTTGCTCTTTCTTTGCCTTAATGTGGGGAGGAAAATATTTGTTGTAGAAGACATTCTTGAATTATTCCCAAGGAACATCACCTCGGTCCTTGAAAAATGTTCTCCTTACAAATAGTCACCAAAAAGAAGTCGATCCTATCAAAACAAATGTTGCCACCTTCACCTTCGGATCATCTAGAATATCCATTCCCTCAAATATCTTCTCTATCTCATGCATCTACCCCTCTGTAGCTTTTAGCTCACCATTGCTAGCAAATACAGGTGCAATCTTCTTAAACCTCTCCAATAGGTTATCCACCTTAGTCTGATCCCTGCCCATACTTCCCTCACCCGTATTAGGCACAAACGAGGTCTGGGGATGTGCTTGAGGTTATTGCTACTGCTGTTGTTGTAACTGTTGTTGCAGTTGTAGTGCATTTGTTGTTCCTGCTGCATCAAATGACTAAGTTTTTGCATCATATTGGCCATGAAGTTTGTCGTTTGACTCCCCTGGTGAGATGGCTCAGCAGAGAGGCTTGTTGTCCTCTAACTCATCCTCTTAGGTGGCATCTTTCACTTCATCATAAGAACTTTTTATGAGTTACTCTCTACACATCAATTTCAACATCTTTCTTTAGAGAATGCTTAAGACTTACTCAATGTGATTGGTTGTGAGTGGACTGAACCTAGGCTCTAATACCAACTGTGACAACCTTGGTTTTCATAACACTTTTTAAATACAAAAAACATTGACTTAGCGAGTTCAATTTCTAATAAAATAGTTTTTAAAGTGAAAACAACTACAGAACAATTTTTTCTTTTAAATTCACTTTGAAAAAGCCTGAGTCTCATTTTTCTTTTCTCAAAAGTAAGGATTCTCAGTGAAATGAGTGCTCATTTCTACTAAAAATTTGGCAGAGTTTTCTTTATTTTTCGGACACATGACATTTAACGCATGTCATTGTGATGTACCAGATAAACATTCATTGAAATTTTAAAACATAAATGGAGGTTGTCTCATTTTCATACATCTAACCAAATAAAGACAAATCAAATCAAACAAAACACACCCAGAAACTCCACGTCACAACCAAATCACATAAGTTATCCAAACTCCCCCAAATTACATGTATAACAGTCTCTTTCCCTTCTCTAGTAAAATAACTTCAAACATAAACCAATTGTTACCTGTCTAAGTCAAAAGCTTTTGTCGGCACACTCCAGTCAGTAAGCTCCTATTTCTTCAGAATCCTCTGCTCTCAGATATTATAAACAAATAAATATCTCAGCAAACTTACGCTTGTGTAGATGAAATAAGAAGCAGTTGTATATAAACAAAGTCATGATATTTCTATATAAATTAATTTGTCCATGCTGAAATGTGCAACTAACATTCAATTATCATTTAGCTTGAAATTATTCAACATTCATTAAAATCATGAATTCATGCCAAAATGGAAGAAACATCAATGCATCAGTACTAAAACATATTCTTGCAATGCAAGTATGCAATCACATGTCAAACTTACAAATCATTTTCATTTCCTGATACCAGTCTTTGCTCATACGAACCATTTTACATTACCAAATACCAACGCATTGTCATGTGTATCAAGTATATAGCAGAAGTGACAATGCTTATTTCCATGCTAAGGGTGTTTCATTAGCTATTGATTGATAGCTAGTTGAATGACCTATGGTTACTGGATTGCCAAACCACACCATTGCTCCTAGACTGGCTATTCACCACTTTTCTTAAGTGGCTATAAGTTACTCTCACTCTTCATTGGCCTTAAACTCTTGATCCTTAACTGGATCAAATCTTGGTTTGAAGTTAGATAGTATTTTCATAATATAGTCCTCAAGACATTTCATAGTTATATTCTTTGATCTGATTAGTATTAGAAACATCATGAATAGTTCATGTTACCCATTCTTTTGTAGTTTCCTATAAATTTGAGGGTTGAAAAATGTACTGGTAGAATCTGATCATTGATCAGACATTTAACCTTACTATTGACACAGTAACAGATTGGATGGTCCAGATTATCTGATCTGTTTGTAGCATGGATCACTAATTTATCAAATCCCAACCATAGTAGCCATGTATTCAACTATTTTTAGGCATAAACTATGATTTTTTACAAATGGATTTAGCGGACCGGGCCTCAAGAATCAGATCATCCCCATTCTAGCTCCAATCAGATGATCAGTTCCTCGAACAGGTGGATCAATGCTCCTGATGATTTTGTCCTTTAATCGAGGATGTGATCAACCATCTGATCTAACCTTTAAGGCTGGATCATTTACATTGTAGCCAAAACCCAATTTTTCTAGTTTCTACGAATAGATTGAACAATAAATTGGGAAAATCATGCATGGCCCACATCTATAGGCATCCACAATCTCCAGTCGTTGCCAGAGAAGATGCTGGTTGAGGGTTTTTTGGTAACTATCTTCGGCACATCACTTTCCCCCTCTAATCTGGTGTCATTCCTCCTCAAATAGCAATGGAACCTATGGGGTTTTGTTTCTCAGCTCCTGAAGGTTTGATGAACGGTGGGATCTCTGACCGAAGCTGCCGTTGTCACCAGCAAACTTAGTTTCTCCGATGACAGTCAAAGCCTCCCTCACTGGTACAATCTGGGTTTGTCATGGTGTGGGTTCTCACTCTCACTCTCTCTCTTCCTTCTCCTCTTCTTTCTCTCCTTCTCCTTTCTTCTTCTCCTCTTCCCTCCGTCATCAGGTTTTCTTTCTTTTTCTTCTTTTTTTTTTTGGTCTGTACTTTGGGTTTGGGAGGAGATAGACCCAATGGGTACTCTTACGAGGGGGGGGGGGTGCCAGTATCAATTCTGGCCTCATTTGTTTAAGTGGTTTTTTTTTTTTTTTTTGCTGCTACATTCTATCCCCCTTAAAGAAAATTTTGTCCTCAAACTTACCTTATTATCATTTGTCGAACAACTCTCGGTATGTTTTCTTCATCTCGTCCTCAGTTTCCCAAGTGGCCTCTTCCAATGAATGATGTTGCCAAAGTACTTTGACCAATGGAATGGTCTTCATTCTTAGCTTCCATTCCTTCTTGTCTATAATTCGTATTGCACACTCCTAGAACGTTAAATTGGGTTGTAGTTCTACTGGCACTTGCTCAAGAATGTGTGTGGGGTCTGGGATATATTTCCTCAACATTGATACATGGAAAACATTGTGAACCTCGGATAGCTAAGGAGGTAAAGCAAGTCAATAGGTAACTCTGCTCACCCTCTCCAATATCTCAAAGGGTCTCACATACCTTGGCCTTAAACTCTTGATCCTTAACTAGGTCAAATCTTGGTTTGAAGTTAGATAGTATTTTCATAATATAGTCCTCAATACATTTCATAATTATATTCTTTGATCTGATTGGTATTGGAAACATCATGAATAGTTCATGTCACCCATTATTTTCTAGTTTCCTATAAATTTGAGGGTTGGAAAATGTACTAGTAGCATTTGATCAATGATCAGATGTTTAACCTTACTGCTGACACAATAACAGATCAGACGGTCCAGATTGCCCGATTTTTTTTGTAGCATGGATCACTAATTTATCTAATCCCAACCACAGTAGGCATGTATTCAACTATTTTTAGGCATAAACTATGATTTTGGATAATTGGATTTAGCAGATTGGGGCACAAGAATCGGATCATCCCTGCCTGAGCTCCAATCAAACAATCAGTGCCTCGGACAGGTGGATCAACGCTCCTAATGATTTTGTCCTTCAATCTAGGACATGATCAACCATATGATCTAGCCTTTAGGGCTGGATCATTTACATTGTATCCAAAATCTAGTTTTTCTACTTTCTACGAACAGATTGAACAATAAATTGAGGAAATCATGTAGGACCTCACCTCTGTAGGCATCCACGATCTCTAGTCATTGCCAGAGAAGGTGTCGGTTCATGGTTTTCTAGCAACTATCCCTGGTGCATCACTTTCCCCCTCCAATTTAGCATCATTCCTCCTCAAATAATGATGGAACATGAGGGGTTTTGTTCCCCAGCTCTTGGAGGTTTGATTGAATGGCGGGATCCCTGATCGGAGCTGCCGTTGTCACCGGTGAACTCAATTTCTCTGGTGACTATTAAACCCTCCCTCACTAGCACGATCTAGGTTTGCCAAGGTGTGGGTTCTCATTGTCTTTCCCTCCCTTCTCCTCTTCTTTCTCTCCTTCTCCTTCCTTTCCCCTTTCCCCTTACTCTCTTCTTTTTTCGCCTTTCTCTTCTCCTTTCTTCTTCTTCTCCTCTTCCCTCCTTCATCGAGTTTTCTTTATTTCTTTATTTTTTTGGTCTGTACTTCATGTTTGGGAGGACACAGACCCAACTGGTCCTCTTACATGGGGGGGTGCCAATATCAATTCTGGCCCCCCTTCATTTAAGTGGTTTTTTTTCTTCTTTTTTTTCTCCTATTAGAATATGAAATTGGCATAGTGAAATTGTATATTACCGGTATTTTTACCAAGAAGGGAAATCCCCATATAGTAACTGGTGTAGATACAAATCTCCTCTAGTGAAAGGAGTTAAGCAGCTTAGTATGGAAATGATTATTGACAATTTTCACAATTTTAATAGATTTGTCCATATACAATATGTATGTATAAAGATAGACACAAATGACAAAGAAATGAGATGTCCATATAAATGATAGTGGTCCATGAATGTGTTTATGATAGAATAAATCATGTGATAATTGAATATTGAGATTATATTGTCAATAACTTACATTTTTATCCCCTACCAAGCATAGGTTGCTGAGATATGGCAAATGTTTGAATGTTTACAATATCTCAGATATAGAGAAGGAGACTTAGGAGCTCTAGACTTGAAGAACTATTGAGAAATAAGTAATCAAGGTATATCCCTTGAAACATTGTGTTGAGAGCTAGTATTGTATTGAGTGCTTGCATTGTATTTAGAGCTTTGTAATTTGGATTGTGTATTTGGACAAGTATTGTAAGGATACAATGGGCTGTCTATTGTGAACCACTGGATGGATCTTCGAGTTTAATAAAAGTATATTCCTTCAATGGAATTTTATCTTGTACAAAACTCTACTTATATTATGTATGAAGTGGTGACTTGGGTTTTACAAAATAAATTCTAAAGAAAAGAATTTTTGCTACTTTATTTTGTGAAAGTTTTTTCTATTAAGGACCCTGTCTTTACAAAATGTATTATAAAATGTGTTATAAAAACCTAGGTCGTCACAGTGTGACTGGATCCAAAGATACTAATAATTCACATTACTTTTTAAGCACAATTAAGAATAGAAGCCCTTACTAAGACCATTAGGTTTACCTTAAATTATTCCTATTTATATCCTCATTAAGTCTATTGTCTACCTTAATATCAATAAGTTTTAAGATTGGATGAAACATAGGTTTGGGATTGGTTTTAAAAAGAGAGGTTAAAAAGGATTGAAAAGTTTCAAAACTGAGTAGAGGTTTTCAATGAATATTGTTTGTAAAACTTTACTTTTGAGCTGAAGGAATATCTTTTTTATGTTTCCTTTCTCTTCATAGTTTTTTCTTTTATTTTCTTGAAAATTCTTCTAGACTTTCTTTTTGTAATTCTTTGAAAGAAAGGCTTTCCCTTTGTAAGCACTTCGATATTTTTCTCTTCATAGAATTTGGCAATTTTTTTTTTACCATCTCTACTCATTTTTTAAGAATTAGTAATGGATATTTTACGAGGTTTTCTTGGTGTACTATACTGTTAGGGATTTATATCTCTGAGCTAAAAAAATAATGGCCTATATCATTTCCTAAGTTTCTTAAAGACTATCAGATTCAATAAATGTTCAAAAAAATGTGGAATTATATATATATATATATATATAACCCTCACGGTCTCTAAGTTATAACCATTTATCTATCTAAACTATGTACTTCGTGTATATATGCTCTGATATTTTAACTTCATAAAATGCATCAAGACATGAATAAAATGCCTTAACCATATGCATTTCTATTAAGAAATTAAAGTGGGAGAAATACTAAGCTTAAAAAAATCTAATTCTCATCATTATAAAAGAACTTGACCTTACAACTTTGAAAAACTCAAAAAACTCTATTTTTTTTATAAGAAAAGTTAGATGTTTCATGCATATCTACCCCCCCAAAATGAACTAAACATTCTCCCCTATGTTTTAAAGCATGGGACTCCTATATGATAAATGGTTAATGTAGAACAATGAGACTTCCTAAAAAACCCTAGGGTTGCCTCCCAATAAGCACTAAGTTTAACATCTTCAGCCAGATGTTCAATGCTTTCATAAAATACAATGACGAATACAAATCTTATGATTGATGTAGGTGTCATGGGACATGTTAAGGTGGGTCTTAGTCGACTCATTCCTCTAGCAAGATTTCTTCTACTTCAAGGTTTACCAACTAGATAAGTTTCAACCTTTATCTATTGACTTTAAAAATCTCACCATCCTTTTCTATCATAATGGCCTCATGAGGATAGACATGTCATACTATGTAAGGTCTAGTCCATCTAGAATGAAGTTTTTCAGGAAGTAGATGCAATTTAGAATTATACAAAAGGACCTTTTGTCCTAGGGTGAAGGATGGGTCTATCATGATGGCCTTTCACGCAGTCTTTGTATATCATAGCAGACTTATATGCATCATTCCTTAGTTCATCCAACTCACTAAGTTGGAGCTTCCTATGGGTCACAACACTCTCTAGGTCACACTTTAGCTTTATAATTTCCCAATATGCTTTATGCTCAAGTTCTACTAGGAGATGACAGGCTTTTCCATAGATAGGCAGCAGGGTGACATGCCTATGGAGTATTGTATGTAATACAATAGGCCCATAAAGCATCACTCAGTCTTATAGACCAGTCGTTCCTATTTGAATTGACCATCTTTTCTAAAATTTTCTTTGTCTCCCTATTTGACACATCTACATGTCCACTAGTCTGTGGATGATAAGGGGTAGCAATCCTATGGGTAACACTATATTTTTTCTTTAAGTTCTCAAACACTATTGTAGAAGTGTTTTCCATCATCAGTAATTATGGCCTTTGGGGTACCAAAGCATGCAAATATATTTTCCTTTAAAAACTTGACCACCACCATGTGATCATTTGTCTTGCATGCTACGGCTTCTACCCATTTGAACACCTAGTTTGCTCCCATAAGGAAGTACAAATAACAAAAAATGTTAGGAAAAGGTCCCTTAAAATCAATGCTCCAAATGTCAATAAGCTCAATAATAAGACTAGGGTTCAAAGGCATCATATTTCGTTCTCCTATGCTACCTAATTATTGACATTTAACACATTCTATGCAGTAAGCATGTGAATCCTTGAAAATGGTGGGCCAATAAAAATCACATTGCAAAATACTTGTAGCTATCTTTCTAGGACTAAAATGGCCCCCTATATGCATGGTCACAACAGAAGAAAATGATTTTATGATGTTCATTATCAAGTATGCATCTCCTAATGACCTAATTAGGACAGTACTTGAACAAGTACGGATCGTCCCACATAAAGTGTTTGACCTCAATAAGGAACCTTTTCCTATTGTTTAGACCAATGATTAGGAATTGTGACACCCCAGTTTTACAAAATAAAATTGAAAAATATAATGAAATAGAATTTAGAAATTGGGGTTGTTACAACATCTAATTGGATTATTTCATTGATGTTTATTAGTATGGAGGGTTAAGAAGTATGAGATTAGTATGGAAATAAAAGAAAAAAATTATCCCATTTTTTGTTATTGTGATTTGTTGACCTATGAATAGATAATTGACTATATCTATGTACCAAGGCAATTAGGAAATGTACAACAATTGTTCAACTAGAAACATTTCTGTTATAGGCACATTGTCTCTAGTAAACTCCACAACTAGCTTGGACAAGTGGTCAGCTACGACATTTTCAAAACCTCTCTTATCCAAAATTTTTAAATCAAACTCCTATAGCAAAAGAATCCATCGAATTAGCCTATTTTTGGAATTTTTCTTAAAAAGAAGGTATTTTAATGCTGCATTCTCTAAATAGATAGTAACCTTAAATCCTAGCCAATATGATCTATACTTATCCAATGCAAATACAACTACTAACAACTCTTTCTCTATAGTGGAATAATTGGGTTGTGCATCATTGAGTGTCTTGTTAACATAATATACCAGATGGGAGAGTTTATCAATACGCTACCCCAACACAAACCTGATTGTGTAGTCTAAAGCATCACATCAAATGGTGCACTCCAATTTGGTAGTTGAATAATAGGCACAGAAGTTAATCCAACCTTTAGGTAGTCAAATGTTTTCATATAATCATCATCAAAGCCAAGATTTGTCTCCTTCGTAAGTAAATTACATAAGGGCTTAGCAACTTTACTAAACTCCCTTGATGAATCATCTATCGAAACCAGCATGGCCTAAAAATGATCAAATTTCCTTCATCGTCATTGGAGGAAGGTTAGAAATTAAATCCCCTTTGGCTTTACCTATTTTTATGCCATTATGTGTTATGATATGTACTAAAACAATGCCATTTTGAACCATGAAATAACATTTCTCCCAATTTAACACTAAATTCTTTTCTAAGATCTAGTAAGGACAAGTTTTAAATGGTGCAAGAATTCATCAAATGAAGAAAACATCTCCACTATATAAAAAAGTATGCTCAACATACACCTTTGAAAAGTAGCTGGAGCATTACGAAGTCCAAAAGGCATATAACAGTAGGTAATGGTGCTAAAAGGGCAGGTGAAGGTAGTCTTCTCCTAGTCTTCAAGTGCTATGGGGATTTGGTTATAGCCAAGCATCCATCAAGAATTTAGTAATAACTATGACCGACTATCCTTTCTAGCATTTGATTAATAAAGGGAAGAAGAAAGTGCTCTTTCCTTGTGACCGAGTTCAGTTTTCAATAATCTATACAAACTTTCAAGCTTTCCATCTGGAGATCATGCAAGTGGGGACTAACTCATTATCCTCATTTCAAATTACCACGATTCCATACTTCTTAGGTACAACCTAAACTGGGTTGACCTAAGGGCTGTCAAATATAGGGTAGATGACAACAATATCAAGGAGTGTTAGCACTTAGTCCCTCACAAGCTCTTTCATATTAGCATTTAGTCTTCTGTATGTTTCTCTAAATGGTTTAGTATTTTCTTCTAGGTGAATTCTATGCATACTCACAGTAGGGCTAGTTTCTGTTATGGTCCACCCCAAGGCTATCTTATGTTCTCTGAGAGCATCAAGAAGCTTACCTACCTATTCTTTATCTAGACCTAAGGCTATGATTAGAGGAAAGAATTCATCTGGTCCTTATTAAGAATATTTTAGATTTTCTTAGAGTGGCTTAGTGACCAAGGTAGCTTATTTTTCTACTGATGGTATTGGGATAGAAGTTGGGGGAAGAGGTTCCACTTGAGGGCCCCATTTGGAGGTATCCATTGTATGTGCAACATCTAAAAGATTATTTACCTCATGAATGGATTTGTCTATATCAAATTCACAACTAAAGTGAGCTAGGCATGCCTCAAGTGGGTTTAGAATAGACGATGGTGTATTAGCATTTTGAATTAGACCTTCAATTAAATTTACTACGTAGGATTCATCTAAGTCTAGATGCTGATGATCAGCACTAAAAACATTGACCTTTACTTTCATATTGTCGAAGGATAATTTCATTACACTGTTTCTATAATTGAAGATGGTGTTAGAAGTTTCCAAAAATGGTCATCCAAGAATTATTGGTTCTGACTACTAGGGTTTAACAAAGGCTAGGTATTCAGGATAATAAAATCTACACGAAAGTAAAATTGGTCCACTTGTATTAAAACATCTTCAACCATACCAAATGGAATTTTAACTGATCTATCTACTAAATGCAAAGTTGTATTGGTTGGCTTAAGGTCACTGAGCCCAATTTTCTTATTATTTGAATATGGAAAAAAAATATCACTAGTCCCTAAATCTAGTAGTGTCATATCAATGACATAATCTCCAATAACATAACTTAAGAGGGGTCTAGTGTTGGATCAAAGAGCTCAGCTATAGGGTGAGGAAGGCTTTCTTTTGCCTAGTAAGCTTATATTTTTTTGTGCAAAGCTCTTTGAGAAATTTTGCATAAGCAAGAAATTCTTTAATAGCATTGAGTAATAGGATATTAATTTTCATAGCTTAAATACATCCACTATCTCATGAAAATTAGTTCTTTTATTAGATTGTTTTTACAATTGAGGGAATGGAGCTTTAGGCACATAAGGTGCCTCCACTATAGTCTCAAATGGAGTAGGAAGTTTCTGTTAGTTCTCTTTCTCCTTAATTTTAGCTAGTTCATTTTCCTCTATATTTTCCATAGCCCGCCCTTCTTTATTATCAACTTAACAGCCACTCCTAAGGGTAGTTATGGACTTTGGTTGATCATTTGGTCTACTTGAACTTAACACTATTACACGCTAGACCTTTAGGTTTAGAATTGGTTCACGGGAAAATTATCCTTTTTCTGTATCATTCAATGCATTAGACAATTGGCTCATTTAATGCATCAGCTGACTCGCTCATTTTGTAATTGGTGCAAGGCCTTGTTAGCCTGTTCATTTTGTTTTAAGAGTAACTAAATATTGTCCTCGACTAATAATCTTTTGTTGTTGAGGAAGTCGAAAACCAAGTGGCTACTGGAAAACTAAAGTTGTAGCAAATTTTTGTGTAGAGAAGTTCATAGATGTACCTCACTAGTAATTGTTCTTAGACCATGACAAATTAGGATGCTTAGCCCATCTTGGATAATTGGTCTCAGAGTATGGATTATTCTTAGGTTACAATTTGCATTCAGAGCATTCACTTGTTCTAAAAGATATTAAGTGTACACTCCATTAGATGGACAAGTTGTGGTTAAGTGTACTGGGCTGGAACAAATAGCACAAACCTTTTATTAAGGTTTCATAGATGAATTGATAGCCATGAAGGTAAGGAACATATTTTCAAGCTTGTCCAATAGTTCAACCATGTAGTTAAGCTTATATGATATATCTATGGTCACTTCTATTTCATATAGGACTCCTTTCTTTTGAGGTTGGGTATTTCTCTCTCTTTCCTATTAGAATAATCCCCTTGCTAGAAATTCTTGGCCAAGGTCTCAAAAATATTCTAAGTCTCTATCTCATTTTTCAACATGAGGGCTCCTCCCCTAACTACATCTTCCATCTATCTATTTTGAGGTGCTAGTGCCTCGTAGATGTACTAAACTTGCTACCATTTTTCAAATCCACGGTGAGGACAATTTTATAGCAATTCATTCCACCTTTCCCAACATTCATAATATTGCTTATCATCTCTTTTCTGGAAATTTATAATCTCCCTATGAAGGGAATTAGTGTTATAGATAAGGAAGAATTTGTTTAGAAACTTTTTAGACAACTAGCCCCATGTGGTAATGGAACCAACCTCTAAAGAATTCAACCATGATTTGGCCTTATCTTTCAATGTAAAGGGAAACAACCTAAGTCTAATATAATCATCCAAAACATTTCAAAATTTGAATGTAGCACAAATATAAAGGAATTCCTTGAGATGTAGGTATGAATCCCCTCTTTCGCAACCATAAAAACATGGGAGTAACTGTATAACCCCAGGTTTAAGTTCAAAGTGGTCTACGTTGGTGGGTGATAATGTGATGAAGGATGGATTATTCAATTGGAGTGGTGCATAGAAGTCTCTTACAGCCTTGTGCTCAACTACAACTCGTGGGACTACCATGGGGTTAGGAATTTGATTTCCTATCCCATGCTTATGTGTTCATTCAATCTCAAGATCAAATGGTCCTAATTCTATGTTTTGGGATTGATGACCTTGCATGAACTGAAATAAAATACTATTGAAATTATGCAAACTCACTCTAAATGTGACTCCTAACTCTATATGATGCTCAATGAACACTAATAGTCTATTAACACAATTCTCATGTGAGGAGGTGTTTAGACCTCAACAAATGTCAACAAAAGGCATGGAAGAATCACATGGATTTTGGATACCCATTATAACCATGATGCTTAGAATCCATTGGAGTGACAATAGATCTACTCCTTCAAAAAGGGTCCTACAAGCTTGATACCCTAGTCTCTTGCTACTTAATTTTAAATTAATGTTTATGGAGGGTTTTTCATTGGAACTTGATTTTCCAAAAAATTAACAGAAAATCTAATTTAGTGAAATTTAAATATCAAACATGACATAAAATGAATATGGGATGACATCCACCTACCTGATTTTCTTAGAAATGATGAATTGATGCCAAAATAAATAAATCCTTGCCATATGTCATAACTCACTAAATAAAGCTTGATTTGTGTTTTTCCATTCATTGAACTGTTGGATCTTGAAATTACATTGGTAGTTTTATAGATCAGAGAATTTAAAATAATATGGGTGGTGAGATTTGTGAAATGTTATCTAGAATGGAGTGGCTAATCGAATTTAGGGTTCTTGTATTATTCTGAAAAGAGGGAAAAAGAAAGAGATTGGGAAAATGGGGGAGGTGGTCTACTTTGATCTTTTAGGGGATCTAGGAAATTTTGTGGTGAAGTTTTAGAAATATTTTAAGAATTTTTAGAGGTATTTATAGGAACCTTTTGTAATTTCTTAATAATTTCTTATTTTAATCTAAAATCCACTGAAAATATTAAAGTGGCGATGGAAATTCTACTACCTCCACTAGGGGCTGAGTGTTGGATGATGCTTGACTTGCATCATTGCTGATCTTAGTCCTTACCTAACTTTTGTGGGTCCCATTAAAAAGTGGAACGACCATTTTTCCCTTTTATTCCCAAAAATGGAGAAAAAATGCACTATTTGTTCTAACTTGGAATTTAATGTACTTAGAGTCATTTCGATCAATTTTTCTAGTACATTCTAAATATTCATGTTTTAATTATTGGTTATGAGAAAAATTACCATTTTACCCTTTTGTTTAAAAAATTATGGATTTTTCATTTTAACTTGGAATTGAATGTACGTAATGCCATTTCTAATGTTTTTTGAGTACATTCAAAATATTCACATTTTAAATCATGGTTTAATCTTTTTAAAAAGAGAATTTCCAATAACCTAATATTCCAACCCAAAATTTCTAAAAAGTCAAACTTTTTTTAATTTTCCTCAATAATTTACAAAAATCTGGGGTTATTGCACACAGTGAGATAAATTTGTTTCACACTTTTCTCTAAGAGATTTATTTTTTGGAGTATACGAGGGAGAATCGGTCAAGAAACTTTTTTAATGGAGTATAAGCATTTCTGTTTAGAAGTTCAAACTAATGTAGCCTATACACACACCGCATTGTTAGATATAACTATAATAAAATGGATTTGGTATGTGTGTAACTTGTGAAATTTCTCATTCATCTTTATTAAGTTGTTAAAGCTAGTAGAGTATTAATGGATGAAAATTCTCTGAGATAAAATAAAGGACTTAGCCTTAGTGAATTTTGTAGCTATATTCACTATAAAGCCTCATGAGGCTTTAACTCGCCCACAAGAGGTAACTTAGAGGTTTAAGGGCTTGTAGCATATGGTAAATACAATTGTGAGTTCCTACAAAAATGCTGGTTGGGGTGTGTGATAAGTGTCTAATTTTGTATCAAAAGTACCTAATTAGTAGTCCATGTATGGAAATTTGTAACACGCATTTCTGAGTGAGTGATTCAAAAGTTTGATATTTTTTTGGTTTAGAAGCTAATTTAAAGTAGTATGTGAACTATAATTAATTAGGATTTTTACTCTTTTGTAGGTATTGAGATGAAGATCCAACAGCTGAGATTGATCAAGATGAGAATTGAATATCAAGATTAAAATAGAAAGCTAGGACTTAAAATTCATCATTTCAAAGCTCAATCAAGGTTTAAGGTTATCTTAAGGCATGCAAAAGAAGTCTAAGGAAGCAATTGGAAGAGTCAAAGGTAACTAGAAAGGCCCATGCACAAACCATGCAATTCCACCACCGTTGCATGATAATTGGAGCCATGTAAGCCACCTTAGCCATACAAGCAATGCAAGCCTTGAAGCCAAGGGACTAGGCCACTCAAACCATCAAGCAATGAGCCATCAAAGTGAGCCATGAAGCCATCTTAGCCAAACCACATGGAGCCACATAATTGGAGGAAGATTTTCAAGCAATTATCCATATTAAAAATGTGATTTTCCAAGGGATAATTAGAAAGATTTGATAGAGATTAGTAGATGTTAAGATATGCATGCATAGGTGGACCAATAAAGAAAGAAACCATCTCCATTTTCCTTATATTTTCCTCTCTCTTTCCTACCCTCCACGTGATACACCTTATAAGGGAAGGAGTTCCATACCACCTTCTTTAAAAAGTAGAGCCTCCTCCCTTTCTAATTCCTTAGAGTTTCCACCTCATCACACTTTCTAATATCCTTTCCCAATCAACTACCTCACCTTCATATCTTAGAGGTCTAGTTCAAAAATTTTTCTTTCCAGTCTTCTTAGGTTAGAATTTTATCAAATTAGAATGAAAATCAGCTATATAAAGGGACCAAGGGCTTCTACGTTGAGATATATAAGGGTGGAGATACCTCTTTTCCTGGAAAAATGGTGCCCCCTTCTTACTTATTCTCAGGGTTTCAATGTACTTACCTTGCCTTCTCCTTCACTTGTGTTCCATGCCTTCTTCAAGCTTTTGTTTCCTTTGATTTTCAATTGTTTCCAAGTTAGTCTTCATTGTTTATTTCCATGCTTTGTTGCCTTCACTTTCATGAACATAGTTCTAGTTTGATTTCCATTTAAGTTTTGCATCCAAGTTGCTTGAGTTCTCTTGCTTAGTTTTCCTTGATCCAAGGTTTCTTCTCTCTTGTAGTGACATCCAAGAGAAAAGTAACCTTGAATCAGCCTTGTTTCCTTTTCATTATCTTGTTCTAGCGTTTGCTTTGGATCTTTCTTAGCCCATGTTTTGAATTCGTTCTTACCCATCTTTCACTCTCTCTTTGATTCGCTTTTGGGGTTCACACACACGTTATCTTGGATAATGATTGTTGGACTACATTAGAGGAAATTGAAGACAAGTATTTTGTTATGTACAAA
Organism: Warburgia ugandensis; assembly: GCA_035236585.1. Lineage (NCBI taxonomy): Eukaryota > Viridiplantae > Streptophyta > Magnoliopsida > Canellales > Canellaceae > Warburgia > Warburgia ugandensis. The sequence continues at coordinate 78,112,803 of CP141131.1, read as the reverse complement.
TCTTTGAACAGTGTGTACCTTGCTTGTTATGTTCCTAATTTTAGATGAATGATGTGCACTAAGTTGTAATCAGGTTCATTCAACAAACAAAGTTGTTTCATGCTAAATCTTCTTTATTTCATGTGTTCTAGTTCCATGTGCACCATTCTTATGCTAGGTTATGCACAAAGTTATTTTCAAGATCCATGTGCACTTTTCTTTTAAATGTGCTATTGCAAACTTCCTTTGAATCAAGTGTTTCATGCTTGATGTTTCATCTGAACCTTCCATGTCTTTGTGCAATATTTTCATTCAATTTTGCACTTTTTTTTTATTAGGATTAGTACATGTTAGGTTTATATTTCATTGCTTAATTTTTTTGCATCTTAGATTAGCTTACAAAATTTCTAAGTTTAGGTCTTAGGAAGTTTTACTTTTAACAAGTTTCTAGTTTAGAAAGTTTCCATTAGCTGAAGCTCCCTAGATTAATTCATTTCTTTTTTGCATTAGTTTCTCTCATTGAATGTATTTTAGTTAGGAAATTTTCTAATTCCATTGACTCTCTTTATTTTTAGAAAGTTTTCTTTAGTTCATGTTTTCAATTCCACGCATGTTTCCTTTTCCATGTCATTTAAATTCCTAGTTTAAATCAAATCCAATCCTTCTTTGGCTATGATAAGTGGTTTAAATAAAATCCATTCAATATACAAAAACCATAATATTCCTCACGAGATTGACCTCTCTCACAAGCAAATTACTACACTCATATGTGCACTTGCGAGTACTTTTAAAGCTACAGCAATTATCTTATATGTAAAATGTTCTGACCACTCAATTAGTTTGATATCATCATCCAAGAGACATAAATCTTAAAAAAACAATGAAAATGATAAGTGTTCATAGATGTTGATTCAAGTAAACTTAAATTACACATCAAGGGTCGTTACCCTTGATCCAATGTTTCATTTAGTCCCTCCTTAGGGTCAATGCAAGTATCTTTACTTGCACATTTTCCCTCACTATCTTCACATAATTTAGGTATATGTAATTGTATTAAAAAACCCACACTATTAGAGAATAATCATTGATAATGTGGCTGTAATTCATGCCTTTAAATGGTTTGTTTCACAACCTAAGTTGGCATATTACAATGCCTCGTGTGTAACCATAAGTCCATGTAGCTTACCTTGTTCCAAGCCCTCACATGGGCTGCCAAAATTCTCATTCCATAATACATACATCAGAAAGGAGGGTGATGATTTCTATTAAGCCTTGTCAACCATTTAGATGTGTAGTATTCATGCATAGCCATGTCAAATTCCATACTTGTTTCATATGGAAACTAGTAAAGGGTATGAATCATTCAAGGGTTTGTTCAATGTAGCTACTAGCCCATTCAACCCTTTGGTGAATTTCAAAATAAATTTTTTCACATATGATAATCTATGTTATGGATCAATTTTCCTAACCTACAATTAGTATTGACATGTTTTCACCATTCTACCATTTCACCACTCTAGGCTAGAACAAGGCATCAAATTTCATGTAAAGAGATCAAACCATTTGGAGATCTAAATCAATGAGTAGAGAATCAAATATTGATTTTGGATCAAGATTCTAACCTAAGAAAGTGGATAAATCATTAAGTCTTTCAAGGCACTTCTCTGTTCGCTTCTATAGTTTCCAACAGGGAGTGTCGTTCTTATTCCAATGATATCTATCTAAATTCTAAATATTTTTGAGCAATTATTTTTCTAGAACATATCTTAGATGATAGGGTAAGGTCCCCATCAAGATTTTTTGGGATCCCATTCTCTTAATAATAGAAACATGAGAAAACTTTCTAGTCTTTCAAGGCACTACTTTGCAGGTTCTAGAAGAGAGTGTCTTAGCAATTTTTATGGTTTCTCCCTCAATTCTCATTTTTTTTAATTGATTAATTTTGTGACACATGTTTTTACTAATATAGGAATATCTCCATGAATTTTTTTTGTAACACTCAATTTTCTTAGAAATATCTGAATTGAGCAAACTTCCAAGTTTTCCACTATGCCTCTCAACTATCCCTATAGTGAGTCTTTTAATTGTCAAATTGCTAGGGGCTCTTATTGTTGTTTTAATTAAAAACCTTAAGCATGAGAATCATTTGCAATATAGCATGCTAGTGAGGTCAATCCCATGAGGAGTTGAACAAATGTGATACTAGTGGTTCTTACTTAAACTATCTAACTTAGCCAAAATTCAAGAGATTTTTCTTCTAATCTAAGTATGGAAATCAAACATAGAAATAGAAATAATGGAAAAATTAGAAACATACTAAAATTAAAAACTTTCCTAAAACATGCACTTTCTAAAAATAAAACTTTCCTAAACAAAGAGCTTTCCTAAATTGAAAACTCACTAGAAATGCAATTAAGCAACTTTCTTAAATTAAATTTTCCTAAGCATGAATTGAAGTAGCTAACCTAAGGAAACATGCATTAAACAACTACTTTCCAAATCATGCAACTTCTAAAGCAAGCAATTAAACTCATGGAATGGAAACTTTGACAACTAACAGCAATGCAACAACATGCTAATAGCTAACTACAAACATCAATCAACCACTAACTAAACTACTTTTCCTAACATGAATGATTGCATCTAACCTTGTAATTCAATCACTCACAAATCACTGAAAACCATGCACACCACTTATGGACAGCAAGCATGATTTCAATATGATTTGAGATTTTTTTTCCATGCTTGATTAAATAAGCAATGAAACTAATGAACTATGGATGGCATGCAAGTTAACACTATCATTCAAGCTTCAACCTTTCAAACATGCCTTCAACCTTTGGATTGGATACATGATTCCAATAGTTTTTTGGGTTGGTTTGATTAGAAACAATAATCTTATATTACACATCCAACCATAGAATCAAATTGTAAACAAATCAACCTTGCTAGCATTCATCATTCAAGACAATATTTAATCATCAATTGTTATTGAATTGAAAACAAGAGATCAATGATGGGGCATGCTAATCTTGATTAGTATGCACCACGCTTTGCAACATCACATTTACAATTTAACTCTCACTAATTTCTCTTACTCCAACTAGCATTAAGAATCAAAAGGAAATTTCAATAGAATAACAAAGGTAAATCTTGAAGAACACTAAGGAAACAAGTTAGAGATCAATGAAATTGAAGGCTAAGCAACAAAGTAAAGGACAAGGGAAAGATGCCTATCTTTCTTGAAGAGGTGTGTATAACATAAAAGAAGGAAAACCCAAAAACGTGGAAGGATGAAGCTCCTAAGGTAAGTTGCATTTTTTCCTTTCAAAGTAGTTCCCAAAAGTTTTAACACACAACTCTTTAAGGAAAAAGGATGCGCCACTTTTTTAGGCGTCTCCTTTCTCCTCTTCAAGATACCCCCTATGTGGTATCCCTTCTCCTTTATATACTAAGCTGCCTTCTAATTAGGATCCCCAAAGAAAAAATGTAAACCTTTTAAGGAGGAAGGAGGCACCATTTTTTTAGGCGTCTCCACTCCCTCTCAAAGATGTTCCATGTTAGATTGCTAAATGGGTGTTTTGTATGTTATTTTATGATCCTATGGTGGAAGGGGATTAGATCTAATGTGGAGATGAAAGGAGATCTAAAGTGGTTAGGAAAGAAATGGGTAAGTGAGGATATGGCATGCAATGAATGGCTAGCTTAGAGAATGGAATGGGAAGGGAGTTCCTACCTTTTAGGGTCTAGGCATGGAACTCCTTTCCTTGGAGAGTTTCACGTGGAAAAGAGGTGAATAATGAGAAAAAATCATTTGGACATGTTTGGGTAGTAAAGAGGAAAGAGATCAAGGAGTACGATGTAAGGGAAGATGTGGCAACTTGGTGTTGGTCCCCCCAATGGAGGGCAGACATTATTGTTCTAAAGAAAATGTCTTTCCCTTATGGTTTTCACATGGAATTCATATTAGGAGAGATAGTTATGAAAAAAAATGAAAATAATGGCATCCCTTGGATTAGATTTGGATGGTGGAGATGATGGGTTGAAAAAGAAAGGAGGCTAAGGTGGAAAAAGGTGATTGGCTAGTTTAGGATGGAGTTAGGATTGTTGGATGGTTGGAATGGAAGGTGGGAGAGGTTTAGAAAATTATAATATTTTAGAGGAAAGTATCATAGTGCATTTTAGAGGTGAGGTGGGAAGTGAGGAACAAGTGGAGAAAAGTGAGAAAAATATAAAAACGAAGGCTCTCATCCTATTGGTCAACATGCCAACTTATCCTAATGAAATTTCCATTAATTCTCTCAAAAATATCCCTTAGAATCTTATGGATAATTCTCTTAATTTCCTCCAATCCTAGCCTTCTATTTAGCTTAGGTTAATGGCTTAGATGGATAACTTTGAGGGCTTCATGGCTAGCTTAGATGGCTCTCTTAGCTTAGCTTCATGGTTCCATTCCTTGGCTTGAGTGACTTAAATGGTTTGGCTTAAATTTCTTAGTTTGTCACCCTGTTCATGGCTTGAATTTGGCTAAGGTGGCTTATAGAGCTTCCATGCAAAGGTGGTGAAAATGCATGGCTTACTTCATGCAGCCACTTTGGCCACCTTTAGCTCCTGGATTGCATCCATTACTAGCCATAAATATGATCTTCATCTTTGATCTCATGTTAGATTGATGATTCGTAGGTTTTGACTTCATCTTTTGATCTTAACATTCAATGTTCATCTCAATCGATCAAGGCCATTGGATCATCATCTTGCTTCCTACAAAAAGTATATTTTTTTAATTAAATCTTAAAAAACTTTGATTAATTAGACACTTACCTCAAATTAGCCTTTGGACCTACAAAATGTCAAATTTTTGCTCCATTAGGTGAAAAATGCACGTGTTACAAATTTTGGTCTAAAAACCCTAATTTACCCTTATAAGTTGTAACAAATTGGCAACTAATTAGAGGTTTTTATTTGAAATTATACATTTATCACACCCTTAACTAGCATTTTTCTAGTTCAGAGTAAAACATGCAAAAAATTATTTTAGAAAAACAAATACAAAGTGCCACTTTCATAGGTACTCATAATTTCATTTAGCACATGCAACAAGCCCTTAAACCCCTAGGTTACCCCTGGTGGATGAGTTAGGCCTCATGAGGGTTTGAAGTGAATATACTTACAAAATTCTAATAGGTTGAGTCCCCTATTTTATCTAAGAGAATCATCATTCATTAGAACTCTACTAGTTTTTCACAACTTACTGGAAAGGATTGACAATTTTATAAATTATCCACATATTAAAGACATTTTAGTCTAGTTATTTCTTAGAGTGCATGTGTGTGTACCACCACATAAGTTCTGAGTTCTAGCTAGTTATGCTTAAATTTCACTAAAAATTTGTCTTAAGCTCAAATCATCATAGGTATACTCTCATAAATGAAGCTCTCAAATAAGGATTGAACATATTTGTCTCATTATGTGACCAGATTCAGCAAAGCTAATGGTTCACATAAATTTTGAAGTGCTAAAGAGACAAAGGAAAGTGATCCTTAAGAGTGGATGTTATTACCAATAATAGTCGGGGTATTTTACCTTAATTCCTTCTCTTTATTTCCGCTTTAAGGCTACGTTCAACCTAAGATCCATATGTCTTTAAATAGGAAGAAATGTAGGCTTGGATAGGATTCTGAAAAGAAGGATATAAAGAATTCAAAGGGCTAAAATTGAGTAGAGGACTTCATTTTGATTGCTAGACAATTATACCTTGAGTATATTGAAGTGAATTTCCTTTATATTCTTATCTTTCAAAATTTCTTTTCTATTGTTCTTATCTTTCTTTTGACTTTTCCTTCTTTTTGTTTTGATTTCTTTGAAAGAAAGACTGTTAATTTTCTCACTGCTTTGGCTTTTTGTCCTCCTTTGAACTTGTCTACTAATTCTACTTATTTTGAAAATGCGTAATGGTTATTTATTTTTCTAACTTATTCTAGGTTAAGGTAATTGGGGTTAAGGAAAAAAAGCTTAATAATAGGCCCAAAGGGCTAACTAGTGGTATGGAATATACTGGGTAGGCTTTATTTCTTTAGGCTAAACAAAGGTGGCCTATGTCATTTTCTAGGTTTCCTAAAGCCTATCAGATTCAATAAATTTTCTAAAAATAAAGCTATTACTCCTATTTATTCTTAATAATTAACCAAATCAAGGATAACAAAATCACACTAAATTACGTACACTGATTACCAAATCAAGGATAACTCTCTTAAGGAAGATAGTCTCTAAACCCACTAGGTTATAGGTCTCCACTAATTTTCCTCAAGGTCTCTAAGTCATACCTCTCTATTAGTCTTGACTATATAATATGTTTAGATATTTTCTAAGAATTAACCTTCATAAAATGCTTCAACAGATGGATAAGATGCAAAACTAGTCAAATGTGCTCCCATTATGACCAGAAAACAATACAATTACTAAATTATGAACATCCAATTGTCATCATAGTAAAGGAACTCTTTAAAAAATGTTTTTCTTTTTTAAAAGCTCTAGAAAATTCAAAGTCTTTATATGCACCTACATCCCCCAACCTAAATGAAACATTGTGCCCAATGTTTGAAAATATAGGACTCCTTATGGAAAAATGTAGAAGATGGAGATTTTAAAAACATCTGGGTTGCCTCTCAAGTAGCACTAAGTTTTATGTCTTCAGCCATACATAATGATGACGGTTAGGATGTTAAGCCCAAGAGTTCCTAGAAAAGTGTAAGATGGGTCATGATAATGAGGTGCCACTAAAAATGTTTCATCAATCTTAGGGTTAGAAAATTCTAAAAAAGGTTTTAACCTCTGACCATTAACTTTTTAAATCTCCCCATCCTTCTCAATATTTATGGCCCCATGAGGATAGACTATGTACACTATGTAAGGTTTGGTCCATCTAGATATGAGTTTGCATGAGAAGAGATGCAATCTAGAGTTATATAATAAGACCTTTTGTCCAAGTGTGTTGATTTTCTTAAGATTTTTCGATCATGGGTAACCTTCATTTGGTCAGTGTACAGTCATACAGAGTCCTATGCATATTTCGTCAAATTTTCTAGCTCATTGAGTTGCAGTTTTTGGTGGATCCCAACAAAATCTAAGTCAAAATTGAGCCTTTTGATAACCCATTATGCTTTGTGCTCTAACTCTACTGGTATGTGGCAAGCCTTACTATAGACCAGGCATAAGGGTGACATTCCTATAGGGGTTTTATATGCTGTATGATAAGCCCACAAAGCATCATTAAGTCTCATAGACTAGTCTTTCCTACTTAGATTGACTATCTTCTCTAGAGTCCACTTTATCTCCCTATTAGATACATCAACTTAGCCACTGGTCTAAGGGTGGTATGGGGTGGCTATCCCCTATGGTTGACACCATACTTTTTCATTAAATTCTCAAACCAAAGTATAAGAAAAAATAGGCCAAAGCCAATTCAACTTCTTCAACAGGAAAGACCTAGTCCTCATAGACTTGCAACTCATCCATGACCTGTTCGTGACCCATAGAAAACAAAACTAGAATCAAAAGCCTTCGGACTAGATACATACATCATTCCCTTTCCTTCTTTCTAGCGGGGCCTTCTTTCCTTAGAGTTCGATCCCAAAGCTTCCCTAACCTGGGGATGTTGCAAAGAGCATATCGATCTCTTGCTTCTGGAATTCCTTGACTTCTTGAATGAACCATTAAATTGATTGATATTCAATCTTTACTCCATATCATACCAAATTCATCAATCCTAGTCTTTTTCATTACACTTAGGTGCTTAGTAAGTCCCTCTTCACTATCTTCCCCAAGGCTGCCTTCATTAAAGGCTTCAAAGTAGAGACAGGGCAGAGTTTAATTGGTGCATAATAGCCTGTAGCATAGTGAAATTAGGGTATCCCCTTCCATCTAGGCTAATAGAACTCCCTTTATCTACAAAAAGGAGTAAGGACTAATAAGCATTGCCCTGGTATTTCCTTGTTTTCTCTAACTCCTGCCAAGTCCTTAAAAGTCAAAGCTTGGATCCGAGAAACCTTCTAAATCATTTAATCCCTCCCTGTCGCTACATGGAGAGCTAACAACAACTGATATTAAATGGCAAGTTCTATGATAAAGGCAAAGAGCATCTTCCTGCGCATAGATTAGCTCTGGAGAATAGGTTGTTTTAGCATTTCTTAGTATGGATAAGTGGATACACTAAATAAGGTGTCTTTGTCTCCTTACCTTGAATCCCTCACTCACTCTTAGTATGGATAAGCACTCTAGCAAGACGAGATTAGAAAACTAGCGCTCTTTTCAAGCCTATAGCTTATATATGATTTTTTCTTAGCCATCCATAGGGAGTTCCCCACCAGCCTGTGGGAGTGCACTATCAATAAGAAAAGACTTCTTTCCTCCTTAGGATATCTCCTATTTTACATTATTAATCTAGCATTGGACTCTTACTTGGACTAAGAAGACTTCTAGTTCTAATAATACATTTCATAACGAGCTAAACGTTCTACCAAATGAAATGGTCGAAGGTCTTTTCAATTTTCCTTCCAATTGCTGAAGTACTAAGGCCAGTTGTTATAGTTGGAGTATTAATCTAATCCCTTGCCAGCCGAGCTTCGCACTATAATAAGCGAGTTGGAGAATAAAGGTAAACCTATCCAATAGCAGTCCTATGGTAAGCAAGCTCAGGTTCAGTATACATAGGATATGCTTGTTCCTATCCCTGCTCTGGTTTAGAACCCTATAACTGACTAGGATTCCCTGGTAGAGCCATAGATAAGATTCTTTGGATGTATTTCCCTCTATTTGGTCCTTTCTTTAGTATTCAAGGTGGGCTCTTGAAAGGGCTCCTTCGGTAGCGCCTTACGTGACATTCATTCTTATCCTTCTTTCTTTGTCTTCATTATCTGGAGTAGTGAGCTAGTCTGCCGAAAGCCAGTGCTTCTTCGGCTGGATTCCATCTGCTTCCTTCCCCCAACATTGCCCCTACATTGATAGCTTTTTTCCTTCTTTAAGCTCCATAAGCCCCAAGTGACCTAGCCTAGCTCTCACTCTGAGTTTCTTTTAGATTTGCTTAGTGAGAAAATAATTTCTGATTGGCTTTATTTGTTTGGGTTCCCTGAGCTGAATCTAATTTTTTTGCCCTACCAACTTTTTTTCCATAAGAACAATTGGGTTTTTTGGTGAAACCTTAGATGTTAAAGCATGGGCGGCAGCTTAAGCCCATTACGAGTGACCTATTCGACCTAGAAACAATGCTTTTTACTTAAGAGAGGGACCCTGGGGCCAAACTCAATCTTTCTGGAGCTAGAGCATACATTGAGCTAGCTTTGCTAGATTGGACTGCGTTCGTCTTAGAGCACCAGTCAAACTCATCACTAGGTGATGAATGAGTTGAAACAAATGGTGATTAGAGGTGGACAGCTAGCCAAGCTCTAGCTAGTGGGGCAAGGGCTGAGGCTGTAGTTTCAAATCCAACAAAGTATTAAGCATAATCTAAGGCTGGATAGAGGTTGTCTGCTCTAAACTAAAAGTAGTCTTGACTTCCTTTGGAGGCTCCTCAGGGAGGTAGAAAGGGTAGAGATACGAGCTAGAGATCCTACCCTCAAGTCTATGTATGAAAGGTCCTTCAAAAAGGGGATTCGATCTTGGGAACAGGACTAAATGAAACTCCCTCGAGAAGAAGAGCTTTTAAGCCACATTGAGAATGGTCGATTATGTATTCTTTGGCATAGACATCAAAATAAGAATGGTTAAGCAATAGCTGGGAAGCAAAAAGGGGTGAACTGCCCTCGAACTTCTGTCTACTCAGGCCCTCTAATGATTTAAGCTGTGTTGATATATGATGTCTTAGCATTTCCCTCCTCGTGTGGGATGTAGGTTGTTTAATCAGGAGGGCTATGAGTGGAGTAAGCAAGGTCTTTGTCTGGCGTTGGGGAGGCTTAGGAATTTCACTACTTTACCCAGTCAGTCATTCTATCAGCCTCTAGTAGAGGAAACCATACCGAAAGAACCTTACTTTACAGCAGCTCTCATAAATGCTTGTTTAATGTCCTAGCTTCAAATGTTCTTAGGTTGACAAGAGTAGAAATAGCACACTCATTGAAGGTGAGAGGAATCCCCTAGCATTCAATTTGATTTAGTTGAAATTACAAAAGTGTTTTCCCCCATCACTTATTATGACCCTTGGAGTACCAAACCTTGAAAAGATATTTTCTTTTAAGAAATTTACCACAACTTTGTGGTCATTGGTTTTGAAGGGTATAGCCTCCACCCACTTGGACATGTAGTCTACTCCTACTAGGATGTAAACATTTTCAAAAGAATTAGGAAAGGATCCCATGAAATCTGTCCCCCAAACATCAAATGGTTTTATGACAAGGATTGGGTTGAAGGGCATCACATGTCTCCTTCATAGACTTCCTAACTGTTGGCACCTCACACATGCTATGTACTAAGCATGTGCATCCTTAAATATGGTAGGCCAATAAAAACCACATTGGAAGATTTTTGCAGTTGTCTTTCTCAAGATAAAATGGCCTTTGCATGCATGATCATGCCAAAAGGAGATGATTTGATTGTGTTCACTATCTGGTCTATATTTCTTAATCACCTAATTGGGACAATACTTGAATAATTACTAGTCGTTTCAAGTAAAATATCTAACTCAGTAAAAAATCTTTTCTTATCCTATTTTGTCCAATGAATAGGCATTTGTCCTATAATAAGATAATTTACAATATAACCATACCAAGGTAACTAGGAAATATGTAGTAACTATTCATTTGGGAAGGATTTAGTTATAGGCATGTGATCGCTAATGTGCTCTACCACCAATCTGGATAAGTGGTCTGCTATGACATTTTGAAAACCTTTTTTATCCTAAATTTCTAAGTCAAACTCTTATAGCACTAGTATCCAATGGATCAGGCTAGATTTTTAGAAAGGAAGTACTTCAAAGCCGCATGATATGAATACACTACAACTTTAGACCTTAACAAATAAGGTTTAAACTTATCTAAAGTAAACACTATAACTAACAACTCTTTTTATGTGGTCGAATAATTGAGTTGTGCATCATTTAGTGTTTTACTAGCGTGATATATTACATGGGGAAGTTTATTAATGCACTACCCCAAAACAACTCCAATTGCATAATTCGACGCACCACACATTATCTTAATAGTGCATTCCAATCTGGTGGTCTAATAATGGGTACAGAGGTCAACTTGGCCTTGAGTTGCTCAAACACTTTCTTACAGTCCTCGTCAAAGGCAAAAATGGCCTCCTTCATAAGTAAATTACATAGGGGCTTCGTAATTTTGCTAAAATCTTTAATGAATCATCAATAAAAGCTAGCATGTCCTAGAAAGGAGCAAATTTCTTTCACTATCCTTGGTGGAGGAATCCACTTTTGCCTTATTGACTTCTACCTCATTAGTTGATGTTATGTGCCCTAGAACTATCCCACTTTGTACCATAAAATGACACTTTTTCCAATTTAGAACATGACTCTTCTCTTGACACCTTGCAAGAACTAACTTTAAGTGATATAGGTAGTCATTAAAAGATGACCCAAATACTGAGAAGTCATTCATAAACACCTCAAGAAACCTTTCCACCATATCAAAGAGAATGTTCAACATACACCTTTGAAATGTTGCAGGAGCATTACAAAGCCCAAAAAGTATATGTTGGTAAGCGAATGTTCCAAAAGGGCAGGTGAAGGTAGTCTTTTCCTGGTCATCTAGTGCTATAGGAATCTGGTTGTAACTGGAGTATCCATCTAGAAAAAAGTAATAATTATGTTTATCCAATCTCTTTAGCATTTGGTTGATAAAATGTAGAGGAAAGTGATCTTTCCTTGTGACTGTGTTCCATTTATGGTAATCAATGCATACTCTCCACCAGGTGGTCATGCAAGTGGGTACTAATTGATTTTCCTCATTTTTGACTACCATGATCCCAGATTTCTTAGGTACAACCTGAATGGGTTGACCCAAGTGCTATCAAAGATAAGTTATATTATGCTAATATTTAAGAGCTTAAGGACTTCATCTCTACTCACATCCTTCATATGGGGATTCAAACACCTTTGGGATTCCTTAAAAGGTTTTTCATTTTCTTCCTCAACCAATTTTGCAGTTTTGAACATCAAATCAGTAGGCATTAAACTTAAACCTTGTGAGAACATAAGAACTACATTGATCTAGGTTTCCCCTAAAGTTATTTTGTATTTCATGACATTTTTTCATTGTGCATGTCACTAGAGATGACCTAAATTCGATCATCTTCTCCGCTAATAACAACTTTTTAAGGTAAGGGTTCAGGAAAAAAGAAAAAAGTTGTAGATCTAGGTTAAATTTTGCTCACTTTATGAAAAAGTGTTGATGGATGTTTGATTGGATATCATCCAACCATTGAAAGTACTAATCCAAATGTAGTGCAACAATAAGAACACAAAATTTGTTTGATTCACTCATTAAAAAAATAAAAATCTATCGTCGACAAATAAATTTTTTAAAAATAATCAAACCTTAAATTGTGACAAAAATTAAAATCTACTCGTCCAACAACCTTAAAATGCATAAATTGAGAATTATAGGTTCCCAAACAATAAACAGAACAATGAATTAGAGACCATTGGTGCTAATCTGAGCATACAACAACCGATTGGTGTTCTGATCATCAATCTATAGCTTAGAAGTTAGATCAATGGCCTTATCAGTAGAAATCTTGGAGAAATTGTGGCCAAATAGTGAAAAACATAATTAGATAAATTATAGTAAATTTTGTAAATTAAACGTATTGCTGATGAGTGATTCAGATAGAGATGCTTGAAATAGAATTCTGAAATCCTTTTAAACTTTTATGTTCAAACTAGGTTTAAGTAAAGTTTGACCTGTGATTGGTATCCAACCCATGATCTACTAGTCCAACGACCTTAAAATGCATAAATTGACAATTCTAGGTTCCCAAACAATAATCAGAACAACGAATTAGAGACCATTGGTGCTAATCTAAGCATACAACAACCGATTGGTTTTCTAATCATCAATCTATAGCTTAGAAGTTAGATCAATGGCCTTATCAGTAGAAATTTTGGAGAAATTGTGGCCAAATAGTGAAAAACATAATTAGATAAATTATAGTAATTTTTGTAAATTAAAGGTATTGCTGATGAGTGATTCAGATAGTGATGCTTGAAATAGAATTCTGAAATCCTTTTAAACTTTTATGTTCAAACTAGGTTTAAGTAAAGTTTGACCTGTGATTGGTATCCAAACCATGATCTACTAGTCCAATGACCTTAAAATGCATAAATTGAGAATTCTAGATTCCCAAACAGTAACCAGAACAATGAATTAGAGACGATTGGTGCTAATCTGAGCATACAACAACCGATTGGTGTTCTGATCATCAATCTATAGCTTAGAAGTTAAATCAATGGCCTTATCAGTAGAAATCTTGGAGAAATTGCGGCCAAATAGTGAAAAACATAATTAGATAAATTATAGTAATTTTTGTAAATTAAAGGTATTGCTGATGAGTGATTCAGATAGTGATGCTTGAAATAGAATTCTGAAATCCTTTTAAACTTTTATGTTCAAACTAGGTTTAAGTAAAGTTTGACCTGTGATTGGTATCCAAACCATGATCTACTAGTCCAATGACCTTAAAATGCATAAATTGAGAATTCTAGGTTCCTAAACAGTAATCAGAACAATGAATTAGAGACGATTGGTGCTAATCTGAGCATACAACAGCCGATTGGTGTTCTGATCATCAATCTATAGCTTAGAAGTTAAATCAATGCCCTTATCAGTAGAAATCTTGGAGAAATTGCGGCCAAATAGTGAAAAACATAATTAGATAAATTATAGTAATTTTTGTAAATTAAAGGTATTGCTGATGAGTGATTCTGATAGGGATGCTTGAAGTAGAATTCTGGAATCCTTTTAAACTCTTATATTCAAACTAGGTTTAAGTAAAGTTTGTCCTATGATTGGTATCCAACGCATGATTCATACTTCAAAGATAGGAAAGAGACAGGTAAAAACCCTAAACTCTTTTCATTATCATTGATTTCTTGTTGATTTTGTAGCTTCAAAATATGAAAGTTTGGATATGTGAAAGCTTGGAGATTACATGTAAATATCATGGATAACTCAATCATTTTAACTTATGTAGAATTATTATGTATTACTCTATATCTGTGTATTTCATATAGTTATTATGAAAATGAGATAAATCTTTGACTACTAAAATAGTAAACCTTGACGACCACTTGGTAGACTATGATGATGGAGCCTCACAAGATGGTAAACCCTAAAGAAAAGGGCAACCTACTTGATTCCAACTATGGTGTAGCCACTTAAGATGGTAAACACTAAGGAAAAGGGTTGCTTAGTTGATTGTAACTATGGTAGAGCAACCAAAGATGGTAAACCTCTAGGGATGAGCTACTAGATAAAGGAGCAACACGATATGGTAAACTCTAAGGTAAAGGGCTACCAAGCTAAATTCAACTACGGTGGAGCCCCCCAAGTTGGTAAATCCTAAGGAAAGAGATGCCTGACATACTACACTTATGATAGAGCTATTGTAATGACTCCAATTTTGTAACATTGAAATCCCAAGTTAGCAATGAAAAGTTCACTTTTTGGAGATAAGGATATTTTGGTCATTTCACTATTCACCCTAACTGAACCCTGAAATTTGGTCCTGAGAATGGTACCATTAGGTGCATCTCAGAAAAAGGAATCCAACAAGACCAAAATCACCCAAAACGGAGTTAAAATGAGCAAGTTATGGCCCTTTGAAATTTAGGGGCAAAAATGTAATTTTTATTAAAAAAGGATTTAGCCTGAGAAACATAGGGCCCCGTTTTGATACGGGCACCCCTCTTCAACCTCCTAGAGGGTTGTAGAACGGCGATGTTTGGAGGAGAAACCACCGCCATTCAATGGCAGTGAGAGCCCCCTCCAGAACCCTCTTATAGCTCTATAAATAGAGCTCTTGGGCACCTCTAATGGCAGCCCAAAATCTTGGGAAAAACCCGTCATGGAGAAGCAACCAAGAGAAGAAAACATGGGGAAAACACGTGTGACGACCTGGGTTTTCTTATGCATTTTTAAATGCAATATCTAATTCCTAAGGCAGGATGCATCCCTATTTGAAAACCATTTTATAAAAACCATGCAATGCAGCGGAAAATCTTTAGTTTTAAACTTATTTTGAAAACACCGAGTGTCATTTGCTTTCACAACCACCAAAGTAGTTTTTGAAAAACTTTAGAAATCATAAATATTTTGCCCCAGGTCTATCCAGTCACAGCACACAGCCCAACTGTATTTAAATACAAATACATGTCCAAAGGGTTGAGTGTTTACTCACATGTATAGTTGTCTCCCTTGTTTATTCACTTGCTTGTAGCACTAATATATCCTAAGACGTCTTCTATTTGTGAGTGGAACTATCCTGAAAAATGTTAAGGATAGGGTGAGTATATATTATACTCAGTAGGAGTCTATCACTACTAGTTTTGCAATCCATGCAATGTTTAAAATCATATGCTCTTAAAAACATATGCATGTTTGAACAATCACGTTCAATATCGATATTAAAAACCACTGTCAAACTGGAATACTGATGACTTAAAAAATAGCATAGTCCAAGTCAAAAGTATCATATATCATAAACATAATGATGTGCATAAGATGCTCCACTGAATCCAACTCATGGCTATAAGGTATGGTCGACCAACCTCATGTCATGGCATATGCAATGCAAGTAAATCTAGGAAACTATAGGGTCCAACTATGCCCATGACCTCGCCGCTGTGTGGTCCCCGGGTACCTGAGGACACTCAGTCATAGCCTCACTGGGGCATATAACACGTCGACCCAGTGCCGTGACACCAGTGGGAACCCACTGTACCACATGCAGTCGACGTAGGGACGTTGCCCTTTTTGGGTGTGGTGCCCATCCACCAAATAGTGGTAGAGGCTAGAGGCCAACCCAAACCTCTCGGCATAGCGCCCACGAGCTCATCAGCCCAAATCATATCAGATCAAACCAGCGAAAACCTCTTTTTCAAAACCCGTCCTATTTGGGTCCCTCATAATTGCCTACCCAACGTCTTTTGGGCACCCCAACGTCTTTTGGTAACCCTCAAGGACATGCAATCTTTTAAAAACTCAATGCTCACAAATCATGCAATATATGCATTTGTTTGCAAAACATATCTATGCATAATGTATATGCAATCATTTACAAAACATATTTATGCATAATGTATATGCAATTATTTGCAAAACATATCTATGCATAAAGCGTTTATCATATGTATGTTGAATTAAGTCATGCCAAACAAGTTATATAATTTGTACTTAAAACATGCATAAAACAGTCATGGCTCTTTTAAAAAGTCTAGTAGTGATAGAGCACCTACCTCAAAGTCTCCTGGAGTCGCGTCCTTTATCATTTTAACCCATCCCTGGATCTCATTTATAAACTCCTGGGTATGAATGGATATAAAGAGTCCTTATTAATTTCAATCCATTTACACGTTAGATTGCTAGCTCTGCCTATTGGGTCCATGGTCCTTGCCTCATTCATTGTCAGGCTAGATCCTATAATATGGACCTACTTATTCAATAGTTAAATTCTATAAATGGTCCTACGATCCTAATTTTTAAAGTCTCATTGGGTCTAAGTGTCCCAATTCCAAGGACACTCATGCATCCTGGTTGGACTGCGACCACCTCACATGCATGCGCTCCTAAAGGCCGTGCTAGAGACCTCGTTTTGCACACGCACATCCATGCTCAAGTGACGCGCTATGACATGCATCATCACACAGATGCACCTTGTAGCATGGCGCGTCTCAACTCTTAGGGCACCGCCTGCATCCTGGTTGAGCTAGGACCCATGCCCCATGTCGCGCAAGTACCCGAAGGCCGTACCTGGGACAGTGTTCGCCCGTGCACAAGCATGCCTAAGCGACGTGCTATGACGCGTGTCCTAGATGACCTCGCACGAACACACCTTGGCATAGTCGAAATGTGCCTTAGCTCCTGGGCCACCAATGCTTCCCGGTCGAGCTTGGACTGTGCCTGGGACGCACCGAGGCCACGCCCATACACAGTCGCGTGCCCTTGTGCACAGTGGTGTGCTTGGGGTCAGTCCATGGGCTCAGTCGGGTGTGCATCAGGTACCATGCCCAAGACCGTCTCCCTCGTTGGTCTGGTCCTGGGTTCTGCAATTTCCAACCAGAAAATGCTAGGTCCAGCCTGGGTTTTACCTGGGGAAGTGGAAGGGAAGGACAGCTTACTTGGGCAGCCAGTGATGGCACTCCCCATGCCTGGTCGTCCTCCTTTCTGGTTCTGAAAACCCCATGTGACCGGAATTTCGTGAAGAGGAAACCCCCATGCCAAGATCGGAAAGGGAAGAGAGGGGAATGGGGAGAATGGCAATGGCTAGCTTGACTTGGCCTGGCCGTTGCCAGAAAACATAGAGGGACGGGTTTCCAATTTTGCTGGAAACCCCAGCCGCAAAACGACTGGAAAAATCGTGTTTTTGGAGAGGGGGAGTTGGGGTTTTTATAGAGGGGTGAAGGCGGTGCCCCTCAATGGTGGTGCCGCCATGGCTGTGGCAGATCCCTCTAGAAAAATTGGGATTTAGGGTTTCTGGAGGGTTCTTGAGGTTGAAGACAATAGGGGGTACCGTTATCAAAACGGCCGCCTACGTTTTTCGTCCTTTTTCGTTTTTCTGTTTAATTTCCAGAAACACCCCTATCTTTGAACGGTTGTAACTTCTTCATACGAACTCCGTTTAGGTGATTTTTGAGGCTTTGGATTCCATTTTTTGAGCAGAATCACATGGTACTAAGTTTCCTCACAAATTCCTTTGTTTACTATTTTAAATAAAATCAAACATTCAACACAGTTCATGTCCTATAAGATGTCCAATTTTTGTCAAAATAGCGTAAATTGCTCAGGCATTACATTATTACCCCCTTAAAAGAATTTCGTCCTCGAAATTCCATAAATTATCATCTTCAAGGTATTTTGTCTTTTGGACAACTTCTTGGTGAATGCATTCCCCCCTTAGGAATCGAATCTCGGCTTAGCCTCAATTTATCATTTCTAT
This sequence comes from Warburgia ugandensis, assembly GCA_035236585.1. Lineage (NCBI taxonomy): Eukaryota > Viridiplantae > Streptophyta > Magnoliopsida > Canellales > Canellaceae > Warburgia > Warburgia ugandensis. Next base: position 78,094,665 of record CP141131.1, on the reverse strand, counting down.
TGTTCCTTCAACAAGACCTTACCTAAAAGGGCTGCTTTCATTGCGTACTCTGATGCACACTCTTATACATGCCAGTTTAACCATAGCGGTTTCTAGCTATAATTCATCTATCTCGAAATCCTTAGGTGCCCATACTTTTCTCATCATGTATAGGATAGTCTCCTCGTAGGATCATGCTTCTATATTCATGTATAAATTACGCCATACTTCTTTGAGATCATACGATCTTATTTCTCCTATTTTGAATATCATAGGATAATCCCTTTTTCTTTTTATCTTTCAACTAATGATCTCTTCATCATCCATATCTCCTTCTAATGGTTGGTTATATGTCATTAGTATGAGTTCAAAAATTACCTTCTTTCTATTGTGTCAAACTCTACTTCTTATCTTTTATATCTGTCCCCAAGATACTTCAATAACTGATATGGTATCATGTGCTCTATAGCCAAACTCTTACTTAACATTAAATTTCAACTGTCCGTCGTTTTCCATATGTGACTTGATTTCCTTGACCAAGGTTACATTCAAAATAAGATCATGAAAGCCAATTAGTAGCATCTTCCATCGAGGACCTTATCATATACTAAAAGTAAAATGTCTTAACTCTATATCCAATTGAATTCATTAAACGCTTTTCTCATGTCAAATGTTAATGGTTGATTCATCATCATGGGTCATATGTTCTTGTTCAGAGGCCTATCTCACTATTCACATCAATTTGTCATTAGGATTTTCAATAATGTTCCTATTTATGCAAAGCAAAAAGTCTCTTATTCATCACCGAGCACCCTTACTAGGTCATAGGTGAATCCTTTGTCATTATCTTCTTTACCCTTTCTTTGCTTAATGGTTTCCTTCGTAACCTTTCAATCCAAAAGTTCTGTACTCAATCTGGTAGGGTTAGTCCTAATAAGTTCCTTCAATTGATTTTTCGTACTTGGTATATGCTCATAACAACTAACTATTTGTCTAAAGGCAAAGTAACATCACATCTCGCCTTATATTGTGCTGGCCACCTTACCTTTTCTCCTTCCATCCCCCATGTCAATATATTGTTCAATCTTTTATCAGGGCTTTATTGTCAATCATGCATAAGTAGTGATTTTCTCAATTCCTCAAATTTTATCCTTCAAGTGCCTCCTCATACTTAGCTTACAATAGCAGTTCTTGTTCAATAGCTACTACATCAAGTTATGCTAAGGTTGTTAAATCATCAAATTTGAAAAACACTTAGGTAAGCATGGAACATATAGAAAGACTTTATTTGATTACTTATTAATCTCTTTCCAAACATATCTTTGTCATAAGCTCAAGGGTCTCTAAAGTGATTGGTACTTATCTACCTTTCTTTTCAATTCAAGTCATCAGCATCTTTCAGACCCACAGTGATTTCTATGGTTTGTCATGGTATCTGTTCAGGTTTGAAAAAATCTATCTCACTAGTGGAGATCGCTCCTTATTTTTGCTTTTGTCTCAGTTGTTACTATATTTATTGTACTTGTAGCTCCTCCATGATGTGGCTTAATCAACTAACCTCATACCCTCAAATAACTTAGTCTAACAAGTAACTTCTTTTAGGTAAAACTTATGTCCAAATACTTATAATATCCTTTTGAGTATATAACTTCGACTACTAACTCATAGATACTAACATACTTGATGAATTAGGGTGAGATACCTTTATTTAGTCAATAGTACTTTAAAGGTAATGACTAAATAATGGTCTTAAGATTTTTGGTCTTCCAATCTATGATAGTAAGCCCTCAATTTGATCCTTGATGGTACCCTATTGCTAAATGGACAAGTTACTATCCCAGCTAATTCCTTTATTCACTCATGTAGTGGCAAGGTAAGATATCACCAAAATTTTCTTTTTATGGACTATATCCATTGGTGTTCCTTATAAGCTAATGGATTCAATAAGATTCTAATTGCCATAATTGATATAGACATCAAACCACTTGTAGAATTTAATTTCTAGTTGGTCACTATTCCTCTTCGAAAGTTTCTTGTCGCATAATCTCCTAAAATTCGATACTCTACTCAAAGTCTTAAATCCCATATGCTATATTTCTATTATACTCTTTTTACAATAAAATCACCAACTCTACTAGTATTATTTCCTCAAATTTGATTGGTTTGATCTTCCCATCGGATTTGTATGTATCTTCATAAAGTCATGATCTTCTTCTTTTGAATATTCAATATTGAATACTTATAGTTACATCTCTATCTCTTTCTCTCTTTTCTTCAAAATCCTCATTTGGTCTACCTGGATCAATGTCTCTATATGCTTTGTTGCACATAATTGACACTGCATCTACTTCTTTAACTATCTTAAGATCATTGAAATCCTCAATTGCCTATAGCCTCAATAAAATTCATACAATGTCTTAATAATGGCATTGACATTTTGGTCATGCTATACTTCTCTTACAAGTTCATGCTAGGATCAATCTATTATCATACTTAGTAGTATCATCAAAATCTTTTGATAACTCGGTCTAATTCATTTCCCCATCATATTCGTGTTATGTTTCTCTTAATCACATAATATGTCATTTGTATATATCTTCTGATTTGCACCAAAATACTCCGGTAGTTATTAGTCGACAGCACTTCACCCTTCATAAGACTCTAATTAAGGTATCCAAATTGAGCTAAGTCTTTTAGGATCCATACCTTTGTGATCTGGTACGAGTCACAGTCATCTCCTAATATCATCTTGCATTCTTATCCCCCATAGATTATCATCAAAATTCTTCTCAGAGTCTATCTTTTACATCCCCTATCATACTCATATCATATCCTTGTGATAGTGTACTCATAGTCTGATATTCTTTATGATGGTAAGATAGCCATCTAGGTTTTTCGATGTTCCCACCTTAGATGAGATTACTTTATTGCAGGTCAACACTATCTACTAACAAGTCCATTAATCATCTTCATTCATTCATTCTCATCATAATATGATCCTTATATGAGATTTCATTTTTGCACCACTGCACAACAATCCTTATTTCCTATGATTTTGATAGGATTCAAGCAATCCAATATCTAAGTATTTGCTAGGACTATCTCCTTTTTCACCTATGTGTTTATGCTGAAATGCCTTGAGCATTAATATTGTAATCCTCAAATAGAAGTAGTCATCTCTACTACTCCTATTTATACTACTTCTTCTTGATTTTCTCTATTGCCTATAACCCTTGGACATGCTGGACTGACTATGAAAGGATAAAACTTGGGCTCTGATACTAACTATGACGACCCGGGTTTTCTCATGCATTTTTAAATGCAATATCTAATTCCTAAGGCGGGATGCATCCCTATTTGAAAACCATTTTATAAAAACCATGCAATGCAGGAGAAAATCTTTAGTTTTAAACTTATTTTGAAAACCCCGAGTGTCATTTGCTTTCACAACCATCAAAGTAGTTTTTGAAAAACTTCAGAAATCATAAATATTTTGCCCCAGGTCTATCCAGTCACAGCACACAGCCCAACTGTAATTAAATACAAATACATGTCCAAAGGGTTGAGAGTTTACTCACATGTATAGTTGTCTCCTTTGTTTATTCACTTGCTCGTTGCGCTAATATCTCCTGAGACGTCTTCTATTTGTGAGTAGAACTATCCTGAAAAATGTTAAGGATAGGGTGAGTATATATTATACTCAGTAGGAGTCTATCACTACTACTTTTTGCAATGCATGCTATTTTTAAAATCATATGCTCTTAAAAACATGTGCATGTTTGAACAATCACGTTCAATATCGATATTAAAACCACTGTCAAACCGGAATACTAACGACTTAAAGAATAACATAGTCCAAGTCGAAAGTATCATATATCATAAATATAATGATGTGCATAAGATGCTCCACTAAATCCAACTCATGGATATCTGGTATGGTCGACCAACCTCATGTCATGCCATATGCAACACAAGTAAATCCACGAAACCATAGGGTCTGACTATGCCTACGACCTCGCCGCCATGTGGTCCCTAGGTACCAGAGGACACTCGGTCATAGCCTCACCGGGGCATATGACATGTCAACCTAGTGTTGTGACACCAGTGGTAGCCCCCTGTACCACATGCAGTCGACGTAGGGACGTTGCCCATTTTGAGCATGGTACCCATCCACCTAATAGTGGTAGAGGCTGGGGGCCAACCCAAACCTCTCAGCATAGCGCCCTCGAGCTCATCAACCCAAATCATATCAGATCAAACTAGCAAAAACCTCTTTTTCAAAACCCATCCTCTTTGGGTCCCTCACAACTGCCTACCCAGCGTCTTTTGGTAACCCTCAAGGACATGCAATCTTTTAAAAACTCAATGCTCACAAATCATGCAATATATGCATTTGTTTGCAAAACATATCTATGCATAATGTATATGCAATCATTTGCAAAACATATCTATGCATAATGTATATGCAATTATTTGCAAAACATATCTATGCATAAAGCGTTTATCATATGTATGCTGAATTAAGTCATGCTAAACAAGTTATATAATTTGTACTTAAAACATGCATAAAACAATCATGGCTCTTTTAAAAGGTCTAGTAGCGATAGAGCACCTACCTCAAAGTCTCCTGGAGTCGCGTCCTTTATCACTTTTACCCGTCCTTGGGTCTCATTTATAAACTCCTGGGTATGAATGGATACAAAGAGTCCTTATTAATTTCAATCCATTTGCACATTAGATTGCTAGCTCTGCCTATTGGGACCATGGTCCTTGCCTAATTCATTGTCAGGCTAGATCCTATAATATGGACCTACTTATTCAATAGTTAAATTCTATAAATGGTCTTATGACCCTAATTTTTAAAGTCTCATTGGGTCTGAGTGTCCCAGTTCCCAGGACAGTCATGCATCCTGGTTGGACCGCGATCGCCTCACGTGCGTGCGCGCCTAAAGGCCGTGCCAGAGACCTCGTTATGCACATGCACATAGCGTGTCACTTGAGCATGCACATGCATGCTCAAGTGACGTGCTATGACATGCATCATCACACGGACGCACCTTGTAGCATGGCGCGTCTCAGCTCCCAGGGCACCCCATGCATCCTGGTCGGCCTAGGACCCATGCCCATGTCGCGCACGTACCTGAAGGCCATACCTAGGACAGTGTTCACTCATGCACAGGCATGCCTAAGCGACGCGCTATGACGTGCGTCCTGGATGACCTCGCGCGAACACACATTGGTGTAATCGAAATGTGCCTTGGCTCCTGGGCCACCCATGCATCCCGGTCGAGCCTGGATTGTGGCTGGGATGCATCGAGGCCATGCCCATACACAGTGGCCTGCCCTCGTGCACAGTGGCGTGCCTGGGGTCCGTCCATGGGCTCAGTCGGGTGTGCATCACGCACCATGCCCAGGACCGACTCCCTCGTTGGTCCGGTCCTGGGTTCTGCAATTTCTGGCCGGAAAATGCTAGGTCCAGCCTGGTTTTTACCTGGGGAAGTGGAAGGGAAGGACAACTTACCTGGGCAGTCGGTGATGGTGCTCCCCACGCCTTGTCATCCTCCGTTTCGGTTCTGAAAACCCCATGCCACCAAAATTTTGTGAAGAGGAAACCCCCATGCCAAGATCGGAAAGGGAAGAGAGGGGAATGGGGAGAATGGCAATGGCCGGTCTGACTTGGCCTAGCCGTTGCCGGAAAACACAGAGGGATGGGTTTTGAGATGGGTTTCCGATTTTGGCAGAAACCCCAGTCTCAAAATGACCGGAAAATTCATGTTTTTGGAGAGGGGGAGTTGGGGATTTTATAGAGGGGTGAAGGCAGTGCCCCTCAATGGCGGTGGCAGATCCCTCTAGAAAAATTGAAATTTAGGGTTTTTGGAGGGTTCTTATGGTTGAAGACGACAGGCGGTGCCGTTATCAAAATGGCCCCCTGCGTTTTTCGTCCTTTTTCGTTTTCCTATTTAATTTCCAGAAACACCCCTATCTTTAAACGGCTACAACTTCTTCATACGAACTCTGTTTTGGGTGATTTTTAAGGTGTTGGATTCCATTTTTCGAGTAGAATCTCATGGTGCTAAGTTTCCTCACAAATTCCTTCATTTACTATTTTAAATAAAATCAAATATTCAACACAGTTCATGTCCTAAAAGATGTCCAATTTTTGTCAAAATAGCATAAATTGCTCGGGCATTACAACCCGGCCACGAACCAGGTATGCCCAAAATCCCTCCAAACCCGTCTCTCCCTTAGTCCTAGGCTAAGTTTCCCCAAGTTTTTGCATGAAAAATCATGCAAAATGGAGCTCTAGTGAGCCAAACAGGACCCAGGGACGGTCCCTGGGGCGCGCTGGTTCAACAAGGTCGAACCAGGGCGTCCCGAGGACGCCACGGTCCCCCACTGAATGAAACACGTTGACCACATTCGAGAGAAACTAGTGGGCAGGTCCGTGGATGCAGCCACAAATGAAAATGTCTGGCGGAAGCCTGGGTGTGTCTGTAGATGTACCCGCTGAGGCGCCTGCTGCTGACGTGGGACGCGTTAGCGTCCGAGGCTTCCACCTCGTTTCGTTTGACCTTTTATGTACATGTGGTACTAAAAAGCCTATAACTTGAGATCTAGGGCTCTGATTGAGGCACTGCGAAAGGTGTTGTGTCCGCGTCGATGACGCGGACACACCCAAACCATAAAATACCTGATCAAGGCCCAATCCAAGGTGGGCACTACCCTTAAACTATGATAGTGGCGCAGGGCCACTAAATCTTTGTAAACTTGATGATACCAAGGCCCAATTAGGACCTTAGGACACCCATAGGCATGGGGATGAACCCTTAATGCCTAAGTAGTAAGATCAACCACTCTAAAATGTATAGAAATAGGCCAAACTAACCTTGTTCCCCTAAACCATGTTCAAGAGCGTACGAGGACAAAGAGGCTTGCGTGACCAAACCAGGTAGGTGCTCTATCGCTACTAGACTTTTAAAGAGCCCATGATTGTTTTGAATGCATGTTTTAAGTATAAGTTATATGACCTGTTTAGCATGGCTTAGTTTTATAAATGAATTTAGCATGCTTATGACAAATACATTATGCATAGACATGTTTTGCAAACAATTGCATATACATTATGCATAGATATGTTTTGCAAACAATTGCATATATTGTATGATTTGTGAGCATTAAGCTTTTGAAATATTGCATGTCCTTGAGGGTTACCAAAAGACGCTAGGTAGGCAGTTGTGAGGGCCAGGTAGTTGTGAGGGACCCAAAGAGGAGAGGTTTTGAAAAAGAGGTTTTTGGCTTGTTTGATCATACATGATTTGGGCTAATGAGCTCGTGGGCACTATGCCGAGAGGTCTGAGGTGGCCTCCCAGCCTCTACCACTATTAGGTGGATGGGTACCACGCCCAAAAAGGGCATGTCCCTGCTTTGACTGCATGTGGTACAGGGGGCTACCACTGGTGTCACGGCACGGGGTCGAAGTGTCATATGCCCCGTGGAGGTATATGGCCCTGTGTCCCTAGGTACCTGGGGACCACACAGTGGTGATGTCGTGGGATAGTGGGCCCTATGGTTTGAAGATTTACATGCACTGCATATGGCATGACATGAGGTTGGTTGACCATACCATATATCCATGAGTTGGATTCAGTGGAGCATCTTATGCATATCATTATGTTATGCTATATATATAAAAATATATATATATATATATGATAGCTCCCTCTAGATAGAAAAAAAATATAAAAAAAAATTCATGCATTTCATATTTATAAAACAAGAGATCTCGCCTTTTTATCAAATTTGCATCATATAAAACTCGGGTCGTCACAACTATCCAAGATGGTAAAGCTTGAGGAAAACAACTGTGTAGTTGGTTGCCACTATGGTTAAACCACCCAAGATGGTAAACCCTGAGGGAAGAGCTACTAGTTCATGCAACCACCTAAAATGGTAAACGTTGAGGGAAAGTCCTACCTAGTTGCTTGCAATCATGATGGAGCTGCTAAAGATGGTAAACCTTGAGAGAATAGTTGTCTCAAGTATGATACTCATAGTATTGCTGCCCAAGATGTTGAACCTTCAGGGAGAAGGCTACTTGATTAGTATGATGAGAGACAATTACTTTATGTGTTAACATGCGAGGAAAGATTTGGCTACATAATTTATCTGTGAATCATAAGTATGTACATAATCTTTAAATGCTATGTTTACTTTTATTACTATGGAAATCATCAAATAAACACATTCCTATGTGATTCTATTTAAATACGGAACTTACTATTTTACTATCTGAAATATGGAATGATGGTATTCCTAAACAGATGGTCAATTTGATATGTCTAATGATACATGCTCATGACTTAGCTTAATTATCTATTAAATGAAAATGAATGTTCCATGATTTGAACATGGAGGTGTAGTTGAGATATGCTAAACAAGAATCACAGGACATGTATGGATTTACGTCTTTTTCCTTACTAGGATTTGCAACTCATATTATCATTTTCCAAGTACAAGTTGACCAGAAAAAAGAAAAGGAACTTATTAGTGGCAAGTAAGACTTGACTTGATAGTTATCATGTTTCGTATATGCCTGTGTAATAATGAACATTGAATATATCTTTATAGCATGGTGAGATAGCCTATGTATATGAATCTAACATTTACTATTTTAAAGTTGATGATTCATACATAAATTTAACTTAGAACTTTGGGTTTGGTAAACATGAGTCATAGTAGATTCACAAAATTGATGGATTATGAGGAGATTGGATATTCTTTGGTCAATTTTAAAACTATGCTCTTATTTATCAGTTGAATATCATCACACGTGTTAAATTTATAGTATAAAAAAATAGAGGAGACTATGTGGAATTTTTTATAGACTTGAGGATTTAATTTTCATCGTTTAAAGAATGCCTTGCACAAGACAAGAGCATCTAGATCTGTCATTACTTCTATGATATATATTAAAATAAAGAGCCATGTAGGCCTAGCCTAAACCAATTGTGATAGTTTGTTATGCCAAACTATGGCCTCAGGGTTTGGGTCGTGACAACAAACTATGATGCCTCAGGCTTTTAAATTCATTTTTAAGTCATTTTTTAGAAGCCAAGATCCATTATTTGAAAATTACTTTTTGAAAAACAAACAATGCAAACATTTTACTTTAAGAAAACACTTTTCCAAAGCTTCAAGTTTCATATATTTCACAAAAAGCCTGGATTTTATAGCAAAATGGACATCTCATTTCCACCAAAAATTGATAGTCTCCAATGTTTTATATATGCATATAAAGCATGTGATGCAACAAAACTAATAAGCATATATAGATGGCCATCAAAATATACTTGGAGACTCCATCTGAACATCAAAACATTCAAAGGATTTGAGAGAAAGAAGCAATATTTTTAGTACAAGCTATTTAAAAACAACCTTGCTATCTACCCCAAAGTTTACTCTAGTCACATTCCACATTCCACTATGTACATCATGTGTATACATTCCATGTCATAATAAGTAAAACATAGTTATAAAATCCATTCACTACTTCCATAATAAAATAGTAAAGATTTACATAGTGTAGTTAGATGGCACAATTGTGCTTCTATAATTCACATTCAGGAATCCTTCTTCAAGTCGAACAACCTTACTTTTAAGTTACTTCAAATCTAATATACTGTAAACAATTAAAATAACTTAGAAAGCTATCATTTGTTTAGGTGTCTAACATTACATTTAGTAGTTCTCATGATTTTAAATGAAAAAATACACATGCCAATGTTATGTATGCTCTTTAGAAAACCATCTTTGATCAGTAATGATGCATCCAAAGAGTTAAAATCTCATAAATCACTTAAATAAGTGTAAAAATTCTATCATTAGTGGGGATACCCTATATCAAAGGGTCCCATGAGTGCCTCAAACACTCATAATCTAGTCATGGGTACTCATACCATCATCCAGGCACCATCATGCCATATCAGCGTAGGTCCTATCACTCAGTTGTGATTGTAGCATCATGTTTCCTTTGAAATCATAACAAAAACAAATGGACTACTATGCATCTGCAACCCATACCTAATGCATCTACATGCTAACCATCGATACCATAGCAAAGAGACTCAATTTGACTCGCATGGGGAAAGTTCCAACCAACTCTAGTGGGGCCTTCCCATGATGCCCAAACAGGAAATCCCAATCATAGTAGTATCAAGTATCTCAATTTTGGAGGGTAGGTGGCTAGTCCAAATACCCTCCTAGCACCATTTCCACCAGGCAAAAGCGCCAATCTAAAACAAATCCATAAATAATAAGTGACAAATATGATACAACCATACCCAATGTGACTTATTAGTTGCATACAAATCATCCATAAAATCATGAAGGAATCACAAATGCATGCTATGCATAAATACATCTATGCATCATTACAAATCATGTAAATTTTGTTGTATTTTGAAATCATGCCATACAGTGGATTAACTAAAGGCATGTATAAATCAGAGATAAGCATTTCACTGAAATCACATTTTCAATAAACAACAATTCACTAACAAGCTAATTATGATGAAAATAGCACAAAACCCTCATAATCAACCTGAAATATCATCTCAATGTTTATAATTCAAGCAAAGAATTCAATTATACTATAATGCAGTGACGATAGGACACCTACTTTAGAAGGGAAACATATCAAATATACTCAACTCTAATGCATGAGTCACCGATCAAACTCCAAAATGAGAATAAACTCTATCTATGCACCAAAAATCTAGATAGTATGCAAAGTCCAACTAAAATTTTGGATTCCATTCAAGTGTTCAATTCTGGACAGCATATCAATATAATTCTTCTTCTTAACCTTCATTTACTTAGATTCTACATCTATCATCATTAATTAATGGTTCAAATCATCTCACATCAGGTACAAACCAATATTTCCATAATCAATGATCACATCTTCTCAATTTCGTTAATATGCTTTTCAAGCTACTTTGAACATTTACCAATTGTTAGACTTCAGATATGCATCGTTGGTTTTGAATCAATGAATCAGATCTATCAACTAACCATTAGATCAACACTAATAGTCATAATTTTGTCTATTTAGGCCTATTAAATACTAGATTATAGTTCTTAGCATGTATCATAAAAGAATCATGTGCATACATTACATAAAACAATGATCTACAATATGCATGCTATAGAAATTAAAAATCTAAAGAATATTAATGAACGGGTTAAGGGGTTTATTCATTATGTTGCGAGGATAGTGATGAGTGGCTAGTTCTTCAATTTGAATTGTCCTTGTCACCAAGCATTAGTGTAACTAGCAAATTAGTTAAATTTGCTGGATTTTGTCACCTGCTACGTAGAGTGAGGGTTGACTGATAATGTGGAAGAAGATGGGGAATTGGGCTAATGCAAGAGAGGAGAAATGATAGGGTAGCTATAGCTAACTAGTGGAAAACCAAAAGGGTTTTCTAGTTTTTTTCACTCGTTGTCTTAACCACCACATTAGTATGTCCAAGGAAGAAGGAAAGAGTTGAAATGGGGACATTTTTAGGGTGGCTACTTTGCTGGTCAGCTTGGTTGTCGCACTAGTTGTCGCTGTAGAAGGTGAAGGTGGGAAGGCACACCAGAGAAGTAAATAGAATGCACTAGCTCTTAGGTAGGTTGTAATTCCAATAGCCAAACATTGCTAAAGAAAGGAGCAAAAATGGGTGCAGCTACCAGAGAAGAAAGAAGATGGGGGAGAGAGGGTTTCTACTAGAGAAGATCTAAACAAAAAGGGGGGAGGGTTTCGGCCACTGAATTTTCTTCCTGTGTTCAATACCCCCCTTTTTTGATGTCTCAAGTCACCATTGGACATGGGGAAGCTAGATGGTGCATGGTGGGCTGACAGCCTAGTGTATTGAGCTCAGTTTCACATGTCGCGGCTAGGTCAATTGGATCAAAGGCTCAGTAGGGAGGGGTGTCAGTATCATTTTTTACCCCCTTCCAATTTTTATAATTTTGGCATTTTTCTACCTTAGTCTCCATTTCATTCAAGTTTTATGTCATTGGAATCATCTTATTGCATATGTTTCAAATCTTAAGGTTTCCAAGTCAATTTTGAATTTTAGAAGAATTCAATTCCTCATTCCATTTCCCATCAAAAAGTAGTAAAATACAAAAATGAAACCCAAAAATTTGGCTCGTTATATCCTTTTTGCATTATAAAAATTTCATCCTCAAAATTCTTTGGATATATCTTTCTTACCTCATCACAATTGCTAGTTTCATGTTACCTTTTAGAATGAATGTTTCTACAAGAGGACTTTAACCAAATGAATTTCTTTATTCCTCAACTTCCTTTTTATTTCGAATCTCACAAATTCTTTAATTGGGGATATCTTTAGAAAATCATTTGATTTTCAACTTTAGCTCTAAGTCTCTATGCTACTTATTAGCGTAGCCTTTTCTATCTACTTTTATCTGTAAAGTGTTGCTTCTACTATGCACTCTATTACTCAACCATCAGGATGTGTAAATCAGAGTTGGAATGAAGAGACACTAAAATATCATCTCAAAATAGTAAATCCATGCCCAAACATCTTAGAGTATACTAGCATAGAAAATAGGCAAATCCATGCCAATCATGTGACAACCAGGTTTTTATAATACTTTTTCAATACTAATAGTGGAACATTTTCTTTTTACAATAATAATAATAATTTTTTTTCACAAAACCTGAGTGTCATCTCCACAATAGCAATACATTTTAGAGGTTTTGAAAACTAATGAGTTTATATTTTACATTTTTCAAGATTCTATCCAGTCGCAACTCATAGTCTAATTGTAGAAATGTATATATACATACATGTCCAGAAAGATAACAGACAAGTCATATACTTACATTGGCATCACAGTCTCGCGCTATTATTGTCCTCATCCACATTTCCATCTATGCTTGGAAGGTGTTTGAGCATCTACTTTGGAAATATACATAAAGCCAAATACAATTGGATATCCAGGCCATTTATAATCTATTCAAAGGGAGAATATACATTCATAAAGCCTTAACCATATGATAACATTCATATCACTTACATCTCAATATTAGTTCAAATAATCTCATTTCATAACATCTTAACATATATGGACTCATAATGTTGACAAATTTATGTCAATCCATCTAATAATATATAAAATCACTAAGTAGGCAAAATTCATGTCAAGTCACATCAAAATAGTTTATAATCACGTGCAACATGATTAGTATAACATAATCTCATCCATGTCCAACATCAGCAAATGTAAAAATCATAAGATATCTATGTAAAGGATAATCCTTCATTGCGCATAAATTAGTAATAAAATGATAAAACAATTGAATTGTTTTTCGATTCAATACTAGGCAAATCTATGCCATATCAAATCAAAGCATATCAGCTCATAACAGGTAAATCCATGTTAAATCCATATTAGAGCATATCAACACACTAGAGTTAAATCCATGACGAATATACAACTGAGCATATAAGCTCACTATCGACAAATCCATGCCAAAAACTAAATCTCAAATCAAATCATGCATGTAAAAATAATCTCACAATTCATCTCCACCCAACCCACAACCATATCGTGGGCACCTAGAAGCTTGCCACCTAGAATTCTGCTAATGCGACATGTACCGGCCCTCATGGGCCTCCCTCATTAGCCGTCCTCTTAGGCCACTCTCATCAACAACCCACAAGTACAAATCATGAATCAAACTTTGATTACATGCAAGAAGACAAGAACACAATGACATACAATCACGTGACAAATCATAGTTACATATCAAAACAAAACAAGAGATCAAATCCATGACATGCATAAACGAAATGCAAGTTTTAGTATATCATTTTCATTCATATGTCTCGATAATACCTATATGTCATGGTAATTCACATATCTCAAATCATGTCCACATACCAAATTAATTATCTAATATTATCATCATGAAAGGGAGATATATATTATCTTATTTAATCGTTGAAGAATAATGCATTCATAATTTGTAATCATATCATCTATCAATTCATTAAAATCTATCATAACATGTATTTGACTAAACACATCTTATTTGACTAGACCAATAATCTAGTTAAAATCCAAGCATACGAATAATTTAAAGATGTCAGAACATCCGACCTCTGATCGAGCACTTCAGGTTTACTGACACGAATAACTACTCATTTCATGCAGGCACTATCGATCAATAACACATCTATAACAATATAAGTACATATTTGGATCTACAATCTAGGTTTCATAAATGCAAAAGCTTATTATATAGTGTAATTCAATATAATCAACATTTGATCTAATCACTTGATAATGATCTGATAGTTCACAATGGTTGGTTCATTAGTACAATTCACTAATTATTAAATCTAACACATTCCATCATTTGATCTAGGATTGGATGGTCGAATATGGTTCATATCTTATTTAATACTACCACACATATCTTATTTAATACTACCAGTCACCTAAAAATAAACGACTTTAAATAGATAAACTTAAGAAGTTGTTTAAGGGTAAGTGACCTTAAAAAACTGGCGCAACCTGAAAAATTTTCGCAGAGTAACTTTTTTAAGTTCCTTAAAAATAAACGACTTAAAAAGTGATAAACTTTTAAGGTCGTTTAGATATAAACAACTTAAAAACTTAATGACTTTTTAAGTCATTTAATTAAGTGATTTGAAAAGTATCAGATAAATTTGTGTAATGCCCAAGCAATTTACGCTATTTTGGACATTCTATAAGAAATGAACTATGTTAAATGTTTTACTTTATTTAAAATAGTAAATGAAGGAATTTGTGAAGAAGTTCGTATGAAGAAATAACGACCGTTTAAATTCTACTCGAAAAATGGAATCCAACGCCTCAAAGAATGCCGAAAACGGAGTTCGTATCAAGAAGTTACGACCGTTTAAAGATCAGGGGTATTTTTGTAAATTAAATAGAAAACGAAAAAGAACGAAAAAAGCAGGGGCCATTTTGATAACGGCACCCCTTGTCATCTTCCACCTCCAGATTTCTTCAGAAACTCTGCTTTCACCGTTTTTCTAGAAAACACAGGGGAAATGGCAGCACCGCCATTGAGGGGCACCACCTTCTTCCCCCGATAAATACCCCATCTCCCCCCTCTTCAAAATCACGTTTTTCTAGTCGTTTGGGACTAGGGTTTCTGGTAAAAATCAGAAACCCAGTTCTCTGCAATTTCTGGCAATGGCTAGGCCCGAGTCAGGCCGGCTATTCCCGTCTCCCCATTCCCCTCTCTTCTATTCTCCGGTTTTGACATTGGGGTTGTTTCCGTTTCACGAGTTCCGGCGAACACGGGATTCTCAAGCGGAAAGAGGGTGTAATGACTCCAATTTTTGTAATATTAAAAGGGCATGAAAAGTTCAATTTTAAAGATAAGGGAATTTTGGTCATTTCATAAGTTGCCTTGACTAAACCTAGGAATTTGGCCCTAAAAATGGAGCCATTAGATGCATCTCAGAAAAATGAATCCAACGAGACCAAAATCACCCAAAACGGAGTTAAAATGAGCAAGTTATGACCCTTTGAAGTTCAGGGGCAAAACAGTAATTTTTACAAAAACGGGTTTAGCGGCAAAACACAGGGGCCCGTTTTGATACGGGCACCCTTCATCTTCAACCTCCTAGAGGTTTCTGGAACGGCTATGTTTCAAGAAGAAACCACCGCCATTCTGGAGGTTTCTCCACCGCCATTCAAAGGCGGTTAGAACCCCTCCAGAACCCTCTTTAAAAGCCCTATAAATAGAGCTCTTGGGTGCCTCTAATGGCAGCCCAAAATCTTGGAGAAAACCCATTGTGGAGCAGTGACCTAGAGGAGAAAATGAGGAGAAAAACCCAGCAACAAGCCAGGTACGTCCGAGATTGCTCAAAACCCATCTCCCCCATAGTTCCAAGGTCAATTTCCCTAAGATTTTGCATGAAAAACCATGCAAAACGAAGCCCGGGAGAGCCACCAAGGACCCAGGGACGTCCCCTGGGCGACACTGGTTCGACAGGGTCGAACCAGGGTGTCCTGAGGAAGCCCCGGTCCCCCAGTCGACGCAGACGTTCCAGTCGGAACGTGACGCGTTGAACGCGTCTGAAGAAAACCAACGAGCGCGTTCGGGGACGCGCCCGCTAAAGAGGAAGACGGGCTGAGGAGTGCCGTGCGTCTGCAGACGCACCCACTGAGGCACACGCCGTAGATTTGCAGCGCGCTAGCAGCGTGATGTTTTTGGTTCCTTAAGGAAGCTCGGGCACACGACGCAGTCGCACAGCGCCCTAGCATTCTGACTTTTTGTCTTTAAGACTTCTGTGTACGTGCGACACTAAAATGCTTATAACTTGAGATCTAGAGCTCCGATTGAGGCACCGCAAAAGGTGTTGTGTCTGTATCGATGGCGCAGACACATCCAAACTATAAAATCCCTGATCAAGGCCCAATAAAAGGTGGGCATGACCCTTAGAATAGGATGGTGGTGCGTGGCCACTAGAACGTTGGGAAACTGAGGGTACCAAGGCCCAATTAGGACCTTAGGACACCCATAGGCATAGGGATAGACCCCTAATGACTAAGTAATAAGACCAATCAGTCTAAAACCCATAAAAGATAGGCCAAACTAACCTTGATTCCCCAAACCATGATGAGGAGCATTCGAGGACAAAAGGGTTAACGCGACCTAGTCAGGTAGGTGCTCTATCACTATTAGATTCTTTTAAAAGATCTATTATTGTTTTGAGAACATATGTTATAAGTATATGACTTGTTTAGCATGACTTGATTCAGCATGCATGTGATAAATGTTTTGTACATAGAAATGTTTCGTAAATGATTGCATATACATTATGCACATATATGTTTTGCAAACAAGTGCATACATTGCATGATTTAAGTACTTGCAAAGATTGCATGTCCTTGAGGGTTGCCAAAAGACGCTGGAGCGCCGAGGGCCAGGCAGTTGTGAGGGACCCAAAGAGGACAGGTTTTGAACAAAGGTTTTTGGCTTATTTGATCGAACATGATTTGGGCTAGTAAGCTTGTGGGTGCTATGCCAAGGGGTGTGGGTTGGCCACCCAACCTCTACCACTATTAGGTGGATGGGTACCACGCCTAAAAAGGGCATGTCCCTGCTTCGACTGCATGTGGTACAGGGGGCTACCACTGGTGTCACGGCACTGGGTCGGAGTGTCATATGCTCCGTGGAGGTATATGATCCTGTGTCCCTAGGTACTTGGGGACCACACGGCGGTGAGGTCGTGGGCATAGTGGGACCCTATGGTTTCGTGGATTTATGTGCATTGCATATGGCATGATATAAGGTCGATCGACCATACCATGATAGATATCCATGAGTTGGATTCAGTTGAGCATCTGATGCATATTTTTCTGATATATGATTACTTTCGACTTGGATTATGATATTTCTTTAATTCATCAGTATTCTGGTTTGACAGTGGCTTTTAATGTCGATATTGAACGTGATTATTTGAACAACATGCATATGTTTTTATGAGCACATGATTTTAAAGATCGCATGTATTATAAAACTAGTAGTGATAGACTCCTATTGAGTATAGTATATACTCACCCTATCCTTAACATTTTTCAGGATGATTCCATCCATGAGTAGAGGACATCTATGTTAGTGCTACAAGTAAGCGAATCAAAAAGGAAACAATTATATATGTAAGTAAATTCTCAACCCTTTGGACATGTATTTGTATTTAATTACGGTTGGGCTGTGTGCTGTGACTGGATAGGCCTAGGGAAAAACGTTTATGATTTCTAAAGCTTTTCAAAAACTACTTTGGATATTGTGAAAGCAAATGACACTCGGGGTTTTCAAAATGAATTCCAAATAAAAGATTTTTTCGCTGCATTGCATTTTTTTTCATATAGGGATCCCGCCTTAGGAATTTAGATTTTTCATTTAAAAATGCATGGGAAAACCCGGGTCATCACAGTTGGTATCAGAGCCCAGGTTTTATCCTTTCACAGCCAGTCCAGCATGTCCAAGGGTCATGAACAATAGAGAAAATCAAGAAGAAGTAGTATAAATAGGAGTAGTAGAGATGACTACTTCTATTTGAAGATTACAATATTAATGCTCAAGGCATTTCACCATAAACACATAGGTGAAAAAGGAGATAGTCCTAGCAAATACTTAGATATTGGATTGATTGAATCCTATCAAAATCATAGGAAATAAGGATTGTTGTGCAGTGGTGCAAAGATGAAATCTCATATAAGGATCAGATTATGATGAAAATGAATGAATAAAGATAATTATTGGACTTGTTAGTAGATAGTTTTGACCTACACTAAAGTAATCTTATCAAAGGTGAGAAAAATCAAAAGACCTAGATGGCTATCTTACCATCATAAAGAATATCAGAATATGAGTACACTATCACAAGGATGTGATATATGAAATGTAAAAGACAGACTTTGAGAAAATTTTGATGATAATAGGGATAAGCATACAAGATAATACTAAGGGCTAGCTGTGACTTGTACTAGATCACAAAGGTATGAATCTTGAAAGACTTAGCTCAATTTTGGATACCATAATTGAAGTCTTATAAAGAGTGAAGTGCTATCGAATAATAACTACTTGAGTATTATGGAGCAAATCCAGAGATGCATACAAGTGATATATTATGTGATAGGGAAATGAATTCAACCGAGTGATCAAAAGATTTTGATGATAATACTAAGGATGATAATAGATCGATCCTAACATGAACTTGTAAGAGAAGTATAACACGATCAAAACATCAATGCAATTATTAAGACATTGTATAAATTTTATTGAGGCTATAGGCGACTGAGGATTTCAATGATCTTAAGACAAGCATTCAGTTTATCATATCTGTTAAGTAAAGGAATAGATGAAGTATCAATTATATGCAACAAAGCATAAAGAGACGTTGATCTAGGAAGACAAAAGTAAGGATTTTGAAGAAAAGAGAGAAAGAGATAGAGATGTAACTACCAGTATTCAATGAATATTGAATATTCAAAAGAAGAAGATCATGACTCTATGAAGATACATACAATTCTAACATCTTGAATCCTATAGGAGGGAAGATCAAACAAATGCAAAGGGATAATACTAGGTGAGTTGATGATCTTATTGTAAAAGAGTATCAAAGAGAGGAAGCATATGGGGTTTAAGACTTTGAGTAGAGTATCGGATTTCAGGAGAATATGTGATAAGAAATTTTCAAAAAAGAATAGCGACCAACTAGAAATTAAAAAATAAAAAAATAAAAAAAATTCTACAAATGGTTTGATATCAAAAAGATTCTTATCAAGATCCATTAGCTTATGGGGGACACCAATGGATATAATCCATAAAATGGAAAATTTGGTGATATCTCACCTTGCCACTACATGAGTAAATAAAGTTATATTGAAAAGGGAAATAGGCCAGGACAGTAACTTATCCATTTAGCAAGTAGGGTACCATCAAGGATCAAATTGAGGTCTTGCCATCATAGATTGGAAGACCAAATATCTTAAGACCTTCATTGCGTGTTGTTGAAAAGGCATCCCACCCTAATTAATCAGGTATGTTAGTGTTGATGAGTTGGTAGTTGAAGTTATATACTCAGAAGGATGTTATAAGTCTTTAGACTTGAGTACTTGTTAGGCTAAGTCATTTGAGGGTATAAGGCTAGTTGATTAGGCCACATCATGAAGAGCTGCAAGTACAATAAATATAGTAACGACTGAGATAGGAGCAAAAAATAAGAAGTAATCTAAACCAATGTAAAAGATTTTTTCAAACCTTAGTGGCTACCATGACAAAGTGAAGAAATTACTTTGGGTCTGAAAAATACTACTGACTTGGATTGAAAGAAAGGAAGATAAGTACCGATCACTCTAGAGGCCCTCCAGCTTATAACGTATCTGGGAAGAGAACAATAGGTAATCAAATAAAGTCTTTCTATGTCTAAGAAAATGGTTATGCTTATCTGAGTATTATAAAACTTGTGGAATTAACAACTTCAGTACAATTTGATATAATTGCTATTGGAGACGAATTATTGCTATTATAAACTAAGTATAAGAAGGCACTTGAAAGATAAAATAAGGAGGCTCTTGAAGAAGAAATTTTGAGGAATTGAGAAAATCACTACTTACGAGTATACCTCCTGACAATATAGACTGCATGATTGACAATAAAGCCTTGATAAAAGATTGCACGATATATTGACATAGGGGATGGAAGGAGAAAAGGTGAGATGGCTAGCACACTATAAGGTAAGATTTGATAACCAAATAGTTAGTTGTTATGAGCATATACCAAGTACTAAAAATCAATTAAAGGAATTTCTTAAGGACTAACCCTACTGGATTGAGTATAAAACTTTTGAACTAGAAGGTAACGAAGAAAACCATCAAGCAAAGAAAGGACAAAGAGTATGATGACAAAGGATTCAACCATGACCTAGTAAGGGTATCCGGTGATGAATAAGAGACTCTTTGCTTTGCATAAATAAGAACATTATTAACACTCCTAATAACAAATTGATGTGAATAGTGAGATAGGCCTCTAGAAGAGAACAATTGACCATGATATAATTGACATGAGTATGCATAAACTCTTCAAGAAGAAAAAAAGCATTTGATGACTTCAGCATCTATGAAACTTCCTGAACAGTTTGGATGTCCTAATCATAATATGAGGTAGTATTAGTGATGGAAGATGGTACTAATTGGCTTTCATGATTCTATTTTGAATATAACCTTGGTCGAGGAATCAAGTCACGTATGGAAAACAACAGACAGTTGAAATTCGAAGATAATCAAGGGTTTCGCTATAGAGCACATGATACCATATTAGTTATTGAAGTATCTTGGAGACAAGGGTAAGAAGCAAAGTTAGACACAATAGAAAGAA
Source organism: Warburgia ugandensis (assembly GCA_035236585.1). Lineage (NCBI taxonomy): Eukaryota > Viridiplantae > Streptophyta > Magnoliopsida > Canellales > Canellaceae > Warburgia > Warburgia ugandensis. Next base: position 78,073,721 of record CP141131.1, on the reverse strand, counting down.
GGTAACTTTTTGGACTTGTGGATAATGAAAGAGATCACTAGATAAAAAGGATTATCCTATGATATTCAAAATAGGAGAAATAAGATAATATGATCTTGAAAGAAGAATATGCATGAGCAAAGAAGCATGATCTTACGAGGAGACTATCTTATACATGATGATATAAGTATAGGAATCTAAGGAATTCAAGATAGATGACGTACCGCTAGGAAACGGTATTGTTAAATTGGCACGTACGAGAGTATGGCGCTGCATCAGAGTACGCAGCGAAAACAGGCCCTTATAGGTGAGGCCTTATAGGAGGAACAATGGAAATGATAAATTAAGGATGAACCTAGAATTGCTTCCTAAGGGGGAGAACGCATTCACCAAGAAATCATCTGAGAGACAAATACCTAGAAGATAATAAGTTATGGAATTTTGAGGACGAAATTCTTTTAAGGGGGTAATAATGTAATGACCCCAATTTTTGTAATATTAAAAGGGCATGAAAAGTTCAGTTTTAAAGATAAGGGAATTTTGGTCATTTCACTAGTCACCTTGACTAAACCCAGGAATTTGGTCCTAAAAATGATGCCATTAGATGCGTCTCAGAAAAATGAATCCAACAAGACCAAAATCACCTAAAACGGAGTTAAAATGAGCAAGTTATGGCCCTTTGAAGTTCAGGGGCAAAACTGTAATTTTTACAAAAACGGGTTTAGCGGCAAAACAGAGGGGCCCGTTTTGATACAGGCACCCTTCATCTTCAACCTCCTAGAGGTTTCTGGAATGGCTGTGTTTCAAGAAGAAACCACCGCCATTTTGGAGGTTTCTCCACTGCCATTCAAAGGCGGTTAGAACCCCTCCAGAACCCTCTTTAAAAGCCCTATAAATAGAGCTCTTGGGTGCCTCTAATGGCAGCCCAAAACCTTGGAGAAAACCCATCATGGAGTAGTGACCTAGAGGGAAAAACGAGGAGAAAAACCCAGCAACGAGCCAGGTATGTCCGAGATCGCTCAAAACCCATCTCCCTCATAGTTCCAAGGTCAATTTCCCTAAGTTTTTGCATGAAAAACCATGCAAAACGGAGCCCGAGAGAGCCACCAAGGACCAAGGGACGTCCCCTGGGCGACACTGGTTCGACAAGGTGTCCTAAGGAAGCCTCGGTTCCCCAGTCAACGCAGACGTTCCAGTCGAAACGTGACGCGTCAAACGCGTCTGAAGAAAACCAACGGGCGCGTCCGAGGATGCGCCCGCTAAAGAGGAAGACGGGCTGAGGAGTGCCGTGCGTCTGTAGACGCGCCTGCTGAGGCACACACCGTAGATGCGCAGCGTGCTAGCAGCATGATGTTTTTGGTTCCTTAAGGAAGCCGGAGCGCATGACGCAGTTGCGCAGCGCCCTAGCATTCCAACTTTTTGTCTTTAAGACTTCTGTGTACGTACGACACTAAAATGCTTATAACTTGAGATCTAGAGCTCCGATTGAGGCACCGCAAAAGGCGTTGTGTCTGTATCGATGGCGCAGACACATGGAAACTATAAAATCCTTGATCAAGGCCCAATAAAAGGTGGGCATGACCCTTAGAATAGAATAGTGGCGCGTGGCCACTAGAACGTTGGGAAACTGAGGATACCAAGGCCCAATTAGGACCTTAGGACACCCATAGGCATAGGGATGGACCCCTAATGACTAAGTAATAATACCAATCACTCTAAAACCCATAAAAGATAGGCCAAACTAACCTTGATTCCCCAAACCATGATCAGGAGCGTCCGAGGACAAAAGGGTTAACGCGACCTAATCAGGTAGGTGCTCTATCACTATTAGATTCTTTTAAAAGATCTATTATTGTTTTGAGAACATATGTTATAAGTATATGACTTGTTTAGCATGACTTGATTCAGCATGCATGTGATAAATGTTTTGTACATAGACATGTTTCGTAAATGATTGCATATACATTATGCACATATATGTTTTGCAAACAAGTGCATACATTGCATGATTTAAGTACTTGCAAAGATTGCATGTCCTTGAGGGTTGCCAAAAGACGCTGGAGTACTGAGGGCCAGGCAGTTGTGAGGGACCCAAAGAGGACAGGTTTTGAACAAAGGTTTTTGGCTTATTTGATCGAACATGATTTGGGCTAGTAAGCTCGTGGGTGCTATGCCAAGGGGTGTGGGTTGGCCACCCAACCTCTACCACTGATGTCACAGCACTGGGTCAGAGTGTTATGCCCCGTGGAGGTATATGATCCTGTGTCCCTAAGTACCTGGGGACCACATGGCGGTGAGGTCGTGGGCATAGTGGGACCCTATGGTTTTGTGGATTTATGTGCATTGCATATGGCATGATATAAGGTTGGTTGACCATACCATGATAGATATCCATGAGTTGGATTCAGTTGAGCATCTGATGCATATTTTTTTGATATATGATTACTTTCGACTTGGATTATGATATTTCTTTAAGTCGTCAGTATTCTGGTTTGACAGTGGCTTTTAATGTCGATATTGAACGTGATTATTTGAACAACATGCATATGTTTTTATGAGCACATGATTTTAAAGATTGCATGTATTATAAAACTAGTAGTGATAGACTCCTACTGAGTATAGTATATACTCACCCTATCCTTAACATTTTTCAGGATGATTCCATCCATGAGTAGAGGACATCTATGTTAGTGCTATGAGCAAGCGAATCAAAAGGGAAACAATTATACATGTAAGTAAATTCTCAACCCTTTGGACATGTATTTGTATTTAATTATGGTTGGACTGTGTGCTGTGACTAGATAGGCCTGGAGAAAAACGTTTATGATTTCTAAAGCTTTTAAAAAACTACTTTGGATATTGTGAAAGCAAATGACACTCGGGGTTTTCAAAATGAATTCCAAATAAAAGATTTTTCCGCTGCATTGCATTGTTTTTCAAATAGGGATCCCGCCTTAGGAATTTAGATTTTTCATTTAAAAATGCATGGGAAAACCCGTGTCGTCACAGAGGGAGTAGCACCACTGGTGATAGGCACTCCCCAGGCTGCCCAAGTAAGGCTGTACTTCCCTGTCTCATGGGTTCTTCCCCCTTTCAGGCTAGATACATGCTGGATCTAGTGTTTCCAGCCAGTTTTCCAGCCCGATTTCCTGGCCGAAAAATGTCCCAAGCCAGTTTCATTTGTCTCTACATGAACAAAGGCATCTCAGGAATGCCATGCTTCACCTGCACCTGGGACTGGGTCCCTGGGATGGGTTCCAAGCGTACGGCAGTGCGTACACTATTCCCAGCGCGGCCTTCGAGTGCGCGCACCACATGGGGCACGGGTCCTGGCTCGACCAGGATGCATGGGGTCTCCTGGGAGCTGAGATGCTCCATGTTACACCAAAGGTGCGTCCATGCAATGCCATCCAGGATGCACGTCAGAGAACGTCACTTGAGCAAGCATGTGCGTGTGCAAAACGCGGGCCTGGCACGGCCTTTCGGCGCGCACGCACGTGAGGTAGTAGCAGTTCAACTAGGATGCACGGCTGTCCTAGGAACTTGGACATGCAGACCTAATGAGACTTTAAAGTTAGAATCAAAAAGCAAATTACGAAGTTTAACTATTGAATAGTAGATCCATATCATAGGATCTAGCCTAACAATGAATTAGGCAAGGACCATGGACCCTAAAAGGCAAATCTAGCAATCTAATGTCTAAATAGATTGAAATTGATATGGACTCATTGTATCCATTCATACCCAGGAGTTTATAAATGAGACCCAAGGATGGGTTGAGTGATGAAGGACGTGACTCTAGGAGACTTTGAGGTAGGTGCTCTATCGCTACTAGACTTTTTAAAAGAGCCATGATTGTTTTGAGAATGCATGTTTTAAGTATAAGTATATAACTTGTTTAGCATGACTTAATTCAGCGTACATATGATAAATACACTATGCATAGACATGTTTTGCAAACAATTGCATATATTGCATGATTTGTGAGCATTGAGTTCTTGAAAAATTGCATGTCCTTGAGGGTTAGCAAAAGATGCTGGAGTGCCCAAAAGATGTTGGGTAGGTAGTTGTGAGGGCCAGGCAGTTGTGACGGACCCAAAGAGGACAGGTTTTGAAAAAGAGGTTTTTGGTTGTTTGATCTTATATAATTTGAGCTAATAAGCTCGTGGGTGCTATGCCGAGAGGTCTGGGTTGGCCTCCAGCCTCTACCACTATTAGGTGGAATGGGTACCACGCCCATAAAGGGCAATGTCCCTACATCGACTGCATGTGGTACAGGGGGCTACCACTGGTGTCACGGCATTGGGTCGATGTGTCATATGCCCCATGGAGGCTATGAGCGAGTGTCCTCAGGTACTCGGGGACCACACGGCAACGAGATCGTGGGCATAATTGGGCCCTATGGTTTGAGGATTTACTTGCATTGCATATGGCATGACATGAGGTTGGTCGACCATACCATATATCCATGAGTTGGATTCAGTTGAGCATCTTATGCATATCATTATGTTTATGATATATGATACTTTTCGACTTGGATTATGCTATTTCTTTAAGTCGTCAATATTCCAATTCGACAATGGTTTTTAATATCGATATTGAACATAATTGTTGGAACATGCATATATTTGAAAGAGCATATGGTTCTAAACATAGCATGGATTGTAAAACTAGTAGTAATAGACTCTTACTGAGTATAGTGTATACTCACCCTATCCTTAACATTTTTTAGGATAGTTCCATTCACGAGTAGAAGACGCCTATGTTAGTGCTACGAGCAAGTAAATCAAAAGGAGACAATCATACATGTAAGTAAACACTCTACCCTTTGGACATGTATTTGTATTTATATACAATTGGGCTGTGTCTTTGGATCGGATAGACACGGGAAAAACATTTATGATTTCTGAAGTTTTTCAAAAACTACTTTGATTGTTGTGAAAGCAAATGACACTCTGGGTTTTCAAAATGAGTTTAAAACTAAAGATTTCCGCTGCATTGCATGGTTTTCATAAAATGGTTTTCAAAAAGGGATGCATCTTGCCTTAGGAATTAGATATTGTATTAAAAAAAATGCATGGGAAAACGCGGGTCGTCATAGTTGGTATCAAAGCCCACGTTTTATCCTTTCACAACCAGTCCAACATGTCCAAGGGTCCTAGACAATAGAGAAAATCAAGAAGAAGTGGTATAAATAGGAGTAGTAGAGATGACTACTTCTATTTGAGGATTACAATATTAATGCTCAAGGCATTTCACCATAAACCAATAGGTGAAAAAAAAAGAAGAGATGGGTCTAGCAAAAACTTAGATATTGGATGGCTTAAATCTTATCAATAAGGATTGTTGTGCAGCGGTGCAAACAGGGAAACTTATATATATTAGATTATGATAAGAATGATGAATAGGATGTTAGTGAACTTGTTAGTAGATAGTTCTGATCTGTAATAGATTAATCTCACCAAAGATGAGAACATCAAAGAACCTAGATGGCTATCTTACCATCATAACGAATATCAGAATATGAGTACACTCTCATATGATATGAGTATGATAGGGGATGTAAAAGACAGACTTTGAGAAGATTTCGATGATAATCTAATAGGGATAAGCATACGAGATGATACTAGGGTATAACCATGACTCGTACTAGATGACAAAGGTATGGATCCTGGAGGACTTAGCTTAATTTTGGATACCTTAATTGGAGTCTTATGAAGAGTGAAGTGCTATCGAATAATAACTACTTGAGTATTATGGAGCAAATTAGAAGATGTATACAGATGATGATAGGGAAATGAATTCAACCAAGTTATCAAAAGATTTTGATGATAATACTGAGGATGATAATAGATTGATCCTAACATGAACTTGTAAAAAAAAAAAAAAAAGTATAGCGTGATCAAAACGCCAATGTCATTATTAAGACATTGTATGAATTTTATTGAGGCTATAGGCAATTGAGGATTTCAATTTCTTAGAAGCATTCAGTTTATCATATCTGTTATGTAAGGGAGTAGATGCAATATCGATTATATGCAACAAAGCACATGAAGACATTGATCTAGGTAGACAAAAATGAGGATTTTGAAGAAAAGAAAGAAAGAGATAGAGATGTAACTACCAGTATTCAATGAATATTGAATACTCAAAAGAAGAAGATCATGACTTTATGAAGATACATACAAATCTTTCATCGAGTGGGGAAGATAAACCAATCAACTTCGAAGGCATGATGGTAGATGAGTTGGTGATCTTATTGTAAAAGAGTATAAAAGAGAAAAAGCATATGGGGTTTGAGTAAAGTATCGAATTTCAGGAGATTATGCAACAAGAAATTTTCGAAGAGGAATGGTTACCAACTAGGAATCAAATTCTACAAATGGTTTGATATCAATTATTACAATTAGATTCTTATCGGATTCATTAGCTTATGGGCAACACCAATGGATATAATCCATAAAAAGGAAATTTTGGTGATATCCCACCTTGCCAATAAAGTATATTGAAAAAGGAATTAAGCTGGGATAGTGACTTGTCCATTTTGCAAGTAGGGTACCATCAAGGATCAAATTGAGATCTTACTATCATAGATTGGAAGACCAGAAAATCTTAAGACCATTATTTAGTCATTACCTTTAGAGTACTGTTGACTAAATAAAGGTAACCCACCCTAATTAATCAAGTATGTTAGTATCTATGAGTTAGTAGTCGAAGTTATATACTCAAAGGGATATTATAAGTATTTGAACATGAGTTTTACCTAAAAAGAAGTTACTTGTTAGACTAAGTCATTTGAGGGTATGAGGTTAGTTGATTAGGCCACATCATGAAGGAGCTACAAGTACAATAAATACAGTAACAATTGAGACAATTGCAAAAATAAGAAGTGATCTAAACCAATGTGAAAGATTTTTCAAACCTTAGTGGCTATCATGACAAGGTGAAGAAATTAATTTGGGTCTGAGAAATACTGCTGACTTGGATTGAAAAGAAAGGTAAATAAGTACCGATCACTTTAGAGACCCTTGAACTTATGACAAAGATATATCTGGAAAGAGATCAATAGGTAATCAAATGAAGTCTTTCTATATGTCTACGGAAATGTTCCGTGCTTACCTGAGTGTTTTTCAAATTTGATGATTTAACAACTTTAGCATAACTTGATGTAGTAGCTATTGAACGAGAACTGCTAGTATAAGCTAAGTATGAGGAGGCACTTGAAGGATAAAATTTGAGGGATTGAGAAAATCACTACTTATGAGTATACCTCCTGACAATACAGACGACATAGTTGATGATAAAGCCTTGATAAAAGATTAAATAATATATTGACATAGGAAATGGAAGGAGAAAAGGTGAGATGGCTAGCACACTATAAGGTGAAGATTTAATGTTACGTTGCCTTTAGACAAATAGTTAGTTGTTATGTGCATATACCAAGTATGAAAAAAAAATTGAAGGAATTTCCTAAGGACTAACCCTACTAGATTGAGTATAGAACTTTTGGACTGAAAGGTTACGAAGAAAACTATCAAGCAAAGAAAGGACAAAGAGGATGTTGACAAAGGATTCAACCATGACCTAGTAAGGGTACTCGGTTATGAATAAGAGAGTTTTTGCATTGCATAAATGGGAACATTATTAAAAAGTCCTAATGACAAATTGATGTGAATAGTGAGATAGGCCTCTGGACAAGGACATTTGACCCATGATGATGAATCGACCATTAACATTTGACATGAGTTTGGATAAAATCTTCACGGAGAAAAGCATTTAATAAATTCAATAATTATGAAACTGGATATAGAGTTAGGACATTTTACTTTCAGTATGTGATAAGGTCCTCGATGGAAGATGCTACTAATTGGCTTTCATGAGTTTATTTTGAATGTAATTTTGGTCGAGGAATCAAGTCACATATGGAAAACAACAGACAGTTGAAATTCAAAATTAATCAAGGGTTTGGCTATAGAGCACACGATACCATGTCAGTTATTGAAGTATCTTAGGGACAAATATAAAAGATAAGAAGCAAAGTTATACACAATAGAAAGAAGGTAATTTTTGGACTCTTACTAATGACATATAACCAACCATTAGAAGGAGATATGGATGATGAAAAGATCACTAGATGAAAGACAAGAAGAAAAAGGGGTCATCCTATGATATTCAAAAAGGATTATGAGAAATAAGATAATATGATCTTGAAAGAAGTATGGAGTAATTTATACATGAATAAAGAAGCATGATCCTACGAGGAGACTATCCCAAAGACGATGAGAAAAGTATAGGCATCTAAGGATTCCGAGATAGATGAATTATAGTTAGAAACCAGAATTGTTAAACTGGCACGAATAGGAGTATGCATCAGAGTACGCAATGAAAGCAGCCCTTATAGGTAAGGCCTTGTAGAAGGAACAATAAAAATGATAAATTGAGGTTGAGCCTAGATTTGATTCCAAAGGGGGGAATGCATTCACTAAGAAGTTATCTAAGAGACAAAATACCTTGAAGATGATAATTTATGGAATTTCAAGGACAAAATTCTTTTAAGGCGGTAATAATGTAATGCCCGGGCAATTGAAGCTATTTTGGACATTCTATAAGAAATGAACTATGTTAAATGTTTTACTTTATTTAAAATAGGTAACGAACGAATTTTTGAGGAAACTTGGTACCATTAGATTCTACTCAAAAAATGGAATCCAACGCCTCAAAGAACGTCGAAAACGGAGTTCGTATGAAGAAGTTATGGCCATTTAAAGATCAGGGGCAGTTCTGTAATTTAAATAGAAAACGAAAAAGAACAAAAAAATCAGGGGGCCATTTTCATAACGGCACCCCCTGTCGTCTTCCACCTCCAGATTTCTCCAGAAACCATTCTTTCACGATTTTTCCAAAAAACACAAGGGAAATGGCGGCACCGCCATTGAGGAGCACTGCCTTCTTCCCCTATAAATACCTCATCTCCCCCCTCTTCAGAATCACATTTTTCTAGTCGTTTGGGAATGGGGTTTCTGGTAAAAATCGGAAACCCAGTTCTCTACAATTTCCAGCAACAACTAGGCCTGAGTCAGGCTGCCCATTCCTGTCTCCCGATTCCCCTCTATTCTATTCTCCGGTTTTGACATTAGGGTTCTTTCTGCTCCACGAGTTCTGGCGAACATGGGGTTTTCAGGAGGAAAGAGGGAGCAGCACCACCAATGATAGGTGCTCCCCAGGCTGCCCAGGTAAGCCTGTATTTCCCTCTCTCATGGGTTCTTCCCCCTTTCAGGCTAGATACATGCTGGATCTAGCGTTTCTAGCCAGTTTTCCAACCTGATTTCCTGGCTAGAAAACATCCCAAGCCAGTTTCATCCGGCTCTGCACGAACAAAGGCGTCCCAGGGACACCGTGCTTCACCTGCGCCTGGGACTGGGTCCCTGGGATGGGTTCCAGGCATACGACAGTGCGTACACTGTCCCTGGTGCTGCCTTTGGGTGCGCGTGCGACATGGGGCACAGGTCCTAGCTCGACCAGGATGCACGGGGTGTCCTAGGAGCTGAGACGCGCCATGCTACACCAAAGGTGCGTCCGTGCAATGCCATCCAGGATGCGCGTCACAGTGCGTCACTTGAGCAAGCATGTGCGAGTGCAAAACGCAGTCCCTGGCATGGCCTTTGGGCACGCACGCACGTGAGGCAGTCGCGGTTCAACCACGATGCATGGGTGTCCTAGGAACTGGCACACGCATACCTAATGAGACTTTAAAGTTAGGATCAGAGAAAAAATTACAAAGTTTAACTATTGAATAGTAGATCCATATCATACGATCTTGCCTGACAATGAATTAGGCAAGGATCATGGACCTTAAAAGGCAAATCTAGCAATCTAATGTCTACATAGATTGAAATTGATAAGGACTCCTTGTATCCATTCATACCTAGGAGTTTATAAATGAGCCCCAAGGACGGGTTGAGTGAGGAAGGACGCGACTCCAAGAGACTTCGAGGTAGGTGCTCTATCGCTACTAGACCTTTTAAAGGAGCCATGATTGTTTTGAGAATGCATGTTTTAAGTATAAGTATATGACTTGTTTAGCATGACTTAATTTAGCGTACATATGATAAATACACTATGCGTAGACATGTTTTGCAAACAATTGCATATATTGCATGATTTGTGAGCATTGAGTTCTTGAAAAATTGTATGTCCTTGAGGGTTACCAAAGACGCTGGAGTGCCCAAAAGACACTGGGTAAGCAGTTGTGAGGGCCAGGCAGTTGTGAGGGACCCAAACAGGACAGGTTTTGAAAAAGAGGTTTTCGCTTGTTTGATCTTATATGATTTGGGCTTTTAAGCTCGCAGGCGCTATGCCGAGAGGTCTGGGTTGGCCTCCAGCCTCTACCACTCTTAGGTGGAATGGGTACCACGCCCAAAAAGGGCAATGTCCCTACGTCAATTGCATGTGGTACAGGGGGCTACCATTGGTGTCACAACACTGGGTCGATGTGTCATATGCCCCGTGGAGGCTATGACCGAGTGTCCTCAGCTACCCGGGGACCACACGGCGGCGAGGTCGTGGGCATAGTTGGGCCCTATGGTTTGAGGATTTACTTGCATTGCATATGGCATGACATGAGGTTGGTCAACCATACCATATATCCATGAGTTAGATTCAGTTGAGCATCTTGTGCATATCATTATGTTTATGATATATGATACTTTTGACTTGGATTATGCTATTTCTTTAAGTCGTCAGTATTCCAATTCGATAGTGGTTTTTAATATCAATATTGAACATAATTGTTCAAACATGCATATGTTTGAAAGAGCATATGATTTTAAACATAGCATGCATTGTAAAACTAGTAGTGATAAACTCATACTGAGTATAGTATATACTCACCCTATCCTTAACATTTTTCAGGATAGTTCCATTCACGAGTAGAAGATGCCTATGTTAGTGCTACGAGCAAGTAAATCAAAAGGAGACAATCATACATGTAAGTAAACACTCTACCCTTTGGACATGTATTTGTATTTATTTACAATTGGGCTATGTGCTGTGACTGGATAGACCTGGGGAAAAACATTTATGATTTCTGAAGTTTTTCAAAAACTATTTTGATTGTTGTGAAAGCAAATGACACTCGGGGTTTTCGAAATGAGTTTAAAAGTAAAGATTTCCACTGCATTGCATGGTTTTCAAAAAGGAATGCATCTCACCTTAGGAATTAGATATTGCATTAAAAAAAATGCATGGGAAAACCCGGGTTGTCACAATTTGGCGAGATTTTTTTTATTTAGAGGGAACATACTTTTAAAGTCATTTATAACTAAACGACTTCTAAAGTCTTCAATCATCTATAAATAGCCGTTGAAGTAACATTTTTTCCCTTATCCTCTTCTTCTCAAGGTTTTAGCATGATAGATTCATCTTTAGTCCATATGCATCTCTCTTTTTCCCTTTTTACTTTTCATTTTTATATTTTGACTGTTGGTGTAATGGGAAAAAACTGTAAGTAAACCACAACTTCTTTTAAATCACATGAATATTTCTTTTCTTGTTACTAACTTTTCTTTGTTTTTATTTTGTAGATCATGTGGATTTTCTCTCTACTTATCATGGGGTTAAAGAATCTGTTCGATATCGTGATTTCTCCAAAACTGTATTATTTCATTAAAAATGAAAACTACTTCTCTTACAAGCCTACTATTGAAGAAGGGGAGAGCAATATGGATTTGTGCTTCTCACCCAAAAATAGGGTTTGATGAAGAGTGATGGTTATACTATCAACTTTTGGCCTATTTTGGAGAAAAAGAGTGGTGTCAACTAAATGCTAGGCCAGATTTTAATGAAAAGATTAGATTTGCTATTTGATCTTGGCTTTTAAAATATCTAATAGCTACTATGTAACATTTGATATGCATGCAACATTGGATGTAATCAAAAAATAATTTGATTTCCTTATTGATGTGTTTGTTTATATATATATATATATATATGTATTATATGTGATTGTGTTTGTAAAATTAGTTTCAGTGTGTATTGATGTTATTGTGGAATTGAAAAGTGGTAAATAAATAAAAAAATTATGAACATTTAAAGTCGTTTGTATTCAAAGGACTTTAAATGTGCAACAATTTAAAGTCGTTTATATTCAAATGACTTTAAAATCATAGACTTTTAAAGTCGTTTTTCATCAAATGACTTCAATTGAACATCTGTTTTAAGAATTATTTCATCGACTTCCGGTGTGCCTTTTCACTCTAGGTTTATTATCTGTGCACAAAAATTAAACTAGACTTCTGTCTCTCTACTCTAAACCAAATCCTACTTGTGAATTGGAATTACATTCACAAATTCTTGTTCAATATCGATTTTTGAGTGTTGGTTAGTATCTCTATGTTTATCAAATATGTATTATGCATATTTGAATAATTTTTTTACAAGGTTGTTGGTTAGAAATTTTTTTCAAAGTTGATTTCATTCGTGAATGTCAATGTCATAATTTTCCTTTATTTTGTCATGAATTGAAAGTTTCCATGCATGAAATATATATAGTTATTTTAAATGTTTCTAATTCGTGTATATCTAATGTTTGGTAAAATGCCTAACCTAATCTTTTCATATCTTACAAGTCTCCATGCAAATTTGGTTCGATTTCGTGTGATAATGGACAAATATGCGTGAATGTCTGTGATAAGAACATCAAAAGAATATGAGGAGGGTACAGAAAACTTCATAGACTTTGCACTCAGGGCAGGTGTTGATCGTAATAGCATTCGTTGTCCATGCTCAAAATGTGGAAACTTGAAAAACGTAACTATAGACATGTTGAGAGAACACTTGTGCTTTAATGGAATCGATGAAAGCTATCACCCATGGATCTAGAATGGAGAAGAACTTCTGCATCTTCGACAAGGCTTAGAATATATGATCAAGACAGTGTACGAAGTGTTGGAGACAATAGTACAGCTGTACCAATGTTTTGAGATGCATATGATGACTTCCATGATGATCTTGAAGAATTTCATGCTACATTAGAGGAAGCTGATGAGCCTTTATACCCTAAGTGTAAAGATTATAGAAAGTTGTCTATAGTGGTAGAACTTTACAACATGAAATCAAAATTTGGTTTTTCAGATCAAGGTTTTTCAAAAGTCTTAAAAGAAGTGGGTAAGATGCTACTGAAGGATAATAGATTGGTGAGGTCCACATGAGAGGCAAAGAAAACCATGGCTGCACTAGGATTGAAGTATGAGAAGATACGTGCATGTCCCAATGATTGCGTCTTGTATAGGAAGGAGCAGAAGGATAAAACTGCATGCCCAACTTGTGGACAGCCAAGACAAAAGTTGAAGAAGAATTCAACTGAGACATGTATAGGCATTCATGCAAAGGTTCTATGGTACTTCCCCCCTATTCCAAGGTTCAAAAGAATATTTTGTATAACAAAAACAGTGAAGAAATTAGTGTGGCATGCTAATTGCAGAGTAGCTGATAGCTTTTCATGCCATCCAGCAGATAGCCCAGCATGGAAACTTGTAGACTTCATGTGGCCCAATTTTGGTGAAGAACCTAGAAACCTACGGCTAGCATTATTTGCAAATGGGATTAATCCTTATGGTTCTATGAGTAGCAAGTCCAGTTGTTGGCCCATTATATTAGTTTGTTACAACCTTCCACAATTTCTATGCATGAAGAGGAAGTACATGATGCTAATTATGTTGATATCTGGTCCAAAGCAGCTAGGAAATGACATTAACATGTACTTGTCTCCCTTGATCAATGATCTTGAGACATTATGGGACGTAGGCATTAAAGCATACAACGCATATAGGAAAGAGTGATTCACACTAAAGGCTATACTATTGTGGACAGTAAGCAATTTCCTTGCATACGGTAATTTGTCTGGATGCACTGTGAAGGGATATAATACTTGTGCTATTTGCAATGATTAAACATGTACTGTACAACTTAAACATGGTAGGAAAATGGCATTCCTTGGGCACATAAGATGGTTGTGCAAAGACCATCCATATCGTTTTAAGAAGGGAGAATTTAACGAGTGTGTAGAGACTAGGACACCTCCAAAGATGTTAACAAGATGACACTTATTGGAGCTGGTTGAAAACATCAATGTCTTATGGGGAAGAAGAAATCAAGTAAACATGCAGGTGAAAGTAATTGTAAAAGTTGTTGAAAGAAGAAATCAATATTCTTTCATTTGCCATACTAGAAATCACTGCATATACACCATGTGCTTGATGTCATGCACATTGAGAAGAATGTGTGTGAAAGCTTGACTGGCATGGATCTTATGAACATGGGTTTGAAGAGGAGGTTGCACCCAGAGGACGAGCAATATACCTACCTAAGGCAGAGGGATGTATAGCCGAATGTTACATTGCAAAGGAAGCAGTGGAGTTTAGCACAGAGTACTTAGCAGGAGTGGATACCATCAGAATCCCAAGAAAGAAACAAATAGTTGCATTTAATCCTAAGGTTGGCAAACCTCTATCTGGTGGTCATGTATCGATTGCTGACTATAAAGAATGAGACTAGGTGCATCTTTATGTGTTATAAAATGTTGATGAGGTCCAACCCTACATTGAGTAAGTTAATTATGCATGCATGCATATAAAATTTAATTGTTAATGGTTAATTACATTTTCTATGATTAATAATCTATTAATTTTTTTGTGTAGATACATGTACGTAGTGAACACATGGATGGGATCAAGGCAAAGAATGCAAGTTATGCAAAGAAACTGAAGTGGCTACAATTTGAGCATTGTCGCACTTTCAATAATTAGCTGCATAAGAAGGTAAATTCTCACTTAATGTATATTAAATAACTACATTCTGTATATATATATATATATGTATATATTAATCTTACTTAAGCTTACTTAGTATATTAATATACACAAATTCAAGATCAGCGAGAAGTAGCAGACAATGGTATATCAGAAATCTTACGCTGGATGGCAATGAGACCAAGACCAGAAGTAATAAAATATGCTAGATATGCCATCAATAGTTATCACTTTTACACTAAAGACCGTGATAACTCAAGAGTGTGATAGAATAGTGGAGTTAGCTTAGTTGTCAATGTTACATTCTTTTCCAGTTCAAAGGATAACAGGCCAATAGTGGCAGATGAAATTTATTACGAGATTATAAGAGAGATTTGGGCCTTAGATTTTACTTTCAGAACTATGGTTTGTTTAAGTGTGATTGGGTAGAACAAAACAAACATAGCATCAAAACTGATCCCCTTGGATTGACATTGGTTGACCTCAATAGGATTGGCTATAAAAATGATCAATTTATTTTGGCATCTTAAGCAAAACAAGTATTTTACATACAAGATGAACATGATAAGAGATGGTCAACTATTTTATCATCCTGTCTGAGGATTTTATATGATGAAGAAGATCTACAAGACACTGAAATAAATTACCCTTCTATTATCAAAACAATCCCATCAATAGAATCAATACTTGGTGAGAATGAGGATTATGTGTGTGACAATGGTGAGGAAGGTGCTTGGGTTTGAAAAAAATATATATTTTGTAGTTTGTGGAATAATATGTATATTAGTCAGTTACAACATCTATATAATTCAATATTTATAATTTATAATTAGGTCTTTTGTCATGAGCAATAATATATGCATGGATTGATATATAAGTTAGCTATATATATGCATTCAAATAGAATGCATGAATGCAATGCTGACTATAAAAAAAAATCGTTTCATTGTGTATTAATTGTTAGATATTGTAAGTACATATAAAAAGGTGTATATAATTTGAACAAAAAACATTTTAAAATGTTGACTTCAAAGGTATTTACTTTAAAACTTGTTTATTTATAAATGACTTTAAAGATATGTAATTTTAAAGTCGTTTATAAATAAATGACTTTAAAATTATTCATCTTATTTTGCTTAATGTGCTTTTATTAGCACAATTTTTGTATTTCTTTGTTTATCACATTTAAAATCAATTAAATAAGTGTAGATCAACCATGCATGAACCCTAACCCTAATTAACTTAAGCCCTTAATACTGACCTTAACCCTGACCCCATAAACTCTAACAGTGAACCCTTAACTCCTAACCCTGAAACTCGATTACTGAGTACTCTTGAACCCTTGAACTCTAAACACTTACATACATAAGTTCCTTGAACCCTAAGCCCTTAACCAAATTAACCCCATGTTGTTTCTTGAACACTTGAACCCTTAATTAAACTAACCCTTGATTCCTAAACTCACTATCATTAAGATTTTGTTTCATTAATTGCTTATGTTACTTATTGTTAGATATTGTGGAGTACATACTAATTAACAAAAGAGGTGTGTATATATAGATTTTTTTAAAAATTGTACATTTTTAAAGTCGTTTGTAGCTAAACGACTTGAAAAATCAATACTTTTAAAGTCGTTTATAAGTAAGCGACTTTAAAAGTATAAACTTTTAATCTTTGCTCATGTGCCTTACACATATCTCTGTTTCTTCTCAAGACCTGATAGAGCAACCTAACGAGAGGGAGAAAATGTGGGAGAAGAAGAGTATGGAGAGAAAAGAGAAGAGAAGAGAGATGGTGGGAGCTCATCTGCACACCGCACCCATGCCGGAGAAGAGAGGGACAAAGAAGAGAGGAGAGAGGGGAGAGAGGAGCAGAGAGAAGGAGAGGAGAAAGGAGAGGGTGGGAGCTTGTTTGCATGACCCACCCAAGCCGAAGAAGAGAGGGAAGAAGAAGAGAGGAGAGAGGGAAGAGGGAAGAGGGAAGAGAAGAGAAAGGAGAGAAGAGGGTTGGAGGAGATCTGCATGCTAGAGAACCACCCACACTGAAGAAGAGAGAAGGAGAGGGTGGGAGCCAGTGGGAGCTGATCTGCATGCGCACCGGAGAAAAATAAAGGGAGAAAACCATGGTGACTCATGCATCAGGTAAAATATGTTAAAACTCTTATGCATCTAGCCTTCAATACATTTCTTCATATTCACAAATGATGTCTTAGAAAAGAAATTCTTGACATTTTGAACATCTAGCTCTAATCCCTATTCCTAATGTTTTAGCTATGTTGTATTTGATGTGTAACTTTTCTATATTTGGATTTTTAGCTCATTTGATGCATCTTAAGAGTAGCATATATATTCGTTGGAGTGTAGTAAGAAAGTTGGAAGTGAATGTTCTTAAGTCATAAGGAGACGAAGCATGTTTCACACTTGAATAGGATCAATAATCATGCTTTAATCAATCTTTAGTATAAAGTAGCTTGCAACTTAATTTTTGCAGTATCCAAAACTAGCTTCTCTAAATGTTTTCTAAAATTTACTCACTCCAAGGACTTGAATGTGGGTCTCAAAAGGTTCTTGTCCAACACATGTTTATAAAGTCATTTTCTATGGGATAAATTTTTTAGTATGTAAGTGGTTTCCTTGTAGATCTCTTATTTTTTTGCTAAGTAGGCTTGGAAGTATTCTTGCAAATTTTATTTTTCTTATTTATCTATTATTTCTACTACTAGTTATTTCCCTAGTAACAATAGTGTACATTGCATATCTTTTAGAACAATCGAATGCAATGAATGTATTTAGCAATCCTAGCAATAATCATTATTCTGAGACCTATAATCAAAGATGGGCTAGGCATCATAACTTTTCATTGTCTAAGAGGAATCACTAGAGAGGTCCATCTATGAACCCCCAACACTAAACTTTTCTAGCTAATATGTTGTGTCCATGAACATGTTTTCATATAAGTTCATGACCAAGTAAGATGATGATTGCCCAAATTAATATTTGCCTTTGTTATTGATGATGATTAGTATTATTAAATGAGTTTGTCTCATGAAAATGAGTATTAGTAAATGATAAATGATAGAAAAATAATTCACTTGAATTTTCATTGTGCCTTTTTATTGGTGATAAAGTTGATGCTACATATTACAAGCAAATCTATAGTCTTGGAGAACAAATTAATATTTTCCTTTGTTGTTGATGATGATTATTCATGTTTTACTTAGATGAGGGTTTTAATTAGCATGTAATTATTGAAAGGTTGTTTAAAATTATTGTTCTAATATCATTGAATGTTTCTTTGTAGTAATGATGGAACCAGGAGAACATCAAACAGAAGAACACAACTTTAATGAAGATCATGAACAAGAGGCTCACATGAGCAGTACTACTCCAAAAAGAAAGGGTAGAGGGCGAACAACAATGGAAAAGGTTATCAAGAGAAAATCAAAGGGAATTAAAGAAACTGTCCAATACAATATTAGAGGGCAAGAAATTGGTGAGAGTGCCCTTGCTTACAATAGTATTATTTGCTCTACAATAAGAAGCATGGTTCCTATCACATTTGAGGATTGGAGACTTGTGCCAGCCTCAACCAAAGATTCAATATGGGAAATGGTGAAGGTATGTAAACATTAAATATAAGTATTATTTACATTATAACTTTCCTTATTTTTCAAATATAGTAATTTGATGTCTTCCATTTGGAGTATGACTTTAATGTGCCGGATGACAAGAAGATGCATGCTTTACAAGGCACTAGTGAGAAATGGAGAAAATGGAAGAACTACCTTGTTTGCAAATATATAGTTCCAAATGTCAATGATCTGTTAAGGCTGTACACAATGCCTTTTATTTACTTCGACATCATCAACTAGGACGCTTGGAATGCATTTGTATAGAATCACACCTCTGCTGAGTTTGAGGTATGTGCAGAAATGATGCTTCATTCTTTTAATTACATGTAATTTTCAATTTATTGTACTTGATCACGCATGTAAATATGTGCAGGTGAAGAGTGTAAGGGGAAGAAAGGTGCACGAAACAAATTTGCAGCGCCACCTATCTAGGATAGGCTACGCTCGTTTAGAAGAGTGTGAAGTAAGCTTCTATGATAATTTATCCCATTCGATTTAATGCTACTATAATTATATACATGTTCTCTAACTATGGTGCCTTTGCTTGACAGCAAAAAAAAAGCTGGGACTACAGAACCCATTTATCGATCCATTCTCTGGAAGATGGCGCACTCAGTGGGCTGTACTAGCAAGAAGTTCTCAAATGAAACTACTGTGCATAGTAAGTGGTTCCACCTGTCCATAAATTTTTTACAATTAATTAGATCAAATGATGATGTCTTTTTGATTAAATTTTGCAGGACATTCTTACCAAAGAAAGAGCTATTACAGGAACTTTAAGCAGCACTGTTGCCAAGGAAGACATCCTATATAGGGCTATGGTCAATAAGGAAGACTACCCTCATTGAGTTAGGGGCATGGGTTGTGGTATTGTTCCTTCTAAATTCTTTGGTAGAGGATGTATACCTAAAGTTTAGGATGATGAGGCAGCCTATAATGCGTTCGTTGCGAAAGTAAGGCAGGATATAATTAAATAGATGCAAGAGGGAGGTTTGATGGTGGTTGTTGCACCCGTACTCATAATACTCCCATCCCCATATACCTCCATCACATGCAAGCTGCAATTCCCCAACCAAAGAAGATGATGAAGGACATCTACCTCCCCATGAACAAAAAATTCCCACCCAGGAGGTGTATACATACATAGACAAAACTATAAATTTTCATTGTCATCTTGTAATAATCTTTTATATATCCCAGCCTATCTATTACATATTTGCGCTGCAGGTGGGTCAGTGCCTGTTGGTTGTGGAATCCCGTCAAAATATCATGGCAGTTGGTTCATGCTATGAGCATGAATCAAACATTTTGCACGAAATTATTATGCCAGAAGGTACTAAGTAGGTTTCCATTACCATGTCGTTGAATGCTAATGCCTGCCTACCATTCCCATTAGAAATGAAAAATATTATAATCATTGGGTTGGCAGTCGCATATCACGTCGCTTGGCCCAAGGAACTACTCGTTCCCATAAAGTCCACGGTATGTACCTTATCATACCACCTTTCTTATTAACATTCTTTAGCTAAAGGCCTCATAGAAGTCATTTAATAACTATATACGGTTAATCAGAAACAACATGCGACACTGAGATTGACCGCCATTCTAGTGGTACCTATTGCTGCACCACTAATGGAACAGGTACTTGTATATATCTTTGGTTTTTCTTTCATCATAAATTAGGCCCTCTTCATATATTAATATTAATTAGCTGCAAATTTTTACATCTTTTACAGCAGTCGACCCAAGAGCATGTGGAAGTCCCACTTAACACACCTCAATCCCTAAGGGTACTTTATGGTCTCATCAACAACAAGATGGGAATCAGTAATCCTATACAAATCAAGCAGGGAGTGCTTGCCGATGGCGTCATAGAAGTGCCACTTATGGCATAGGACCTATTACACATTTTCCAATGGGATCAACTAGAGCACCCTGACATTGTCTCCTACATTGGGCATATATGCACATACTTGCTAATAAATCATTTAATATTTAATTACATGTTACATTTTAATGGTATATGTACTAATTATTTCTTCTATGTAGGTTCTTGAATGATGCTACTGGCTTTTTTGAGGGTGAGGGTGAGGGTACAATATTTTACCACTTCCTTGACCCTGGCATCATTTCTGGAGCTTCAGCGCAATAGGTGATTGAGCATCATAATCAAGATATTTTAACAGGCCTATTTCGCTATTCTAAGGGACAGGACTTAATAATTCCCTACAATAGTAGGTAAGTTTTAATTTTCTTTTTTTCTTGTCAAATTATTGCATACATGGGGATTTTCAACTTCCATTACAATCCATATGACTACCTATGTAAGTCTCATTGGACGTTGCTCATTTTGGATGTGCACGGTGGGCGTGCTTTCATTTTTTAGTCTTATGGATCGTACGTCTATCCTGGCCTCGTAGATATTATAAATAAGTAAGAATTTATTTTTTTCATGTGTTATGTGTATTATCATCATCATCATCATGAAGACCTTATCCCAATTAGGGGTCGGCCACATGAATCTTATCCCTCCATTTCACTCTATTAAATACCATGGCTTCATTTAGTCCCAAAGTTTTTAATCTTTCCTCACCACTTCTATCCACGTTCTATTGGGCCTTCCCCTTGCCCTTTTAGAACCTTCTACTTGTATTGCCTCACTGCTTCTAACCGGTGCCGTTGTTGGTCTCCTATGAACATGTCCAAACCATCGATGTCTAATCTCCCTCATCTTGTTACCTATTGGTGCTACTCCTAAATTTTCTCTAATATTTTCATTTCTAACTCTATCCTTTCTTGTCATACCACTCATCCATCTCAACATTCTCATTTCTACGATGCTCATCCTATGAGTATGGTGTTCCTTAACTGCCTAACACTCTGATCCATAGAGTATGGCCAGCCTTATAGCCATCCTATAGAATTTTTCTTTTAGTTTGAGCGGCACCTGCCGATCACACATGTGTTAGGTGTATATAAGTACATATATTGTTATTCATTTATAATTCATTTGAAATATAAATTTGTATGGTTTGGTTAGATTGGGCTGTTCAGATCGAGACTATACAACCAACAAAACTACTTAGAAGAATGTCAAAGTATATGAAACAATTAATTGCTCTAAGTTATCACTAATTAAACCTACATTATTACAAATGATATTCATTAATTGTTTTGTTGTCCTTGTCCCAGAGTGCCCTAGACAATAGTCAGATTGGGAGGGTGGGTATTATGTCCTAAAGTACACGAGGATGGCAATCGATGGTACACCTGTCTCCCATTTAAGAATGGTAGGAAGCTTTTTTTTCCCCCATAATCTTATATGTTTCTACATTTTTTATAGATGTAGCTAAAATGTTTTAGCTTAATTAAATGTGTTGTATTTCAAGCTACTATGCTTTCGAAGTGGGCATCTAAGAAGACTTACTCCAGGGTAATTCTTAATGAAATAAGATCTGAATGGGCTAACTATGTAATGACTTTCAATTAGTTGTTAGAGTAACTACATGAACTTGAAATACATATTAAAGTATTTTTTCCATTGACTTGTGTGTGCTCCTTTGGATTTTATTATTTTCTTTAAAATATATATATATATATATATTTGTATTGTAAGCAATGAATGAGTGGAAATTTGGAGTGTGGGAATAAATGAGTATGGATGAAGTAAATTTGGAGTTTGACCATGGAGTGAATATGTGGCGGTTGAAGTATATAACTTTTATGAGACGAAGAATGAGAGGGTTACTTAAAGTGTGAAAGTAAATGTGAATGTGTATGGATTTACAAATAAAGTGAATGCGGATGTTATAAACAGTGCATGTGTTGTAGTTTCTTATATAAATTATTTTCAAGATAGATGTGGATGGGTAATGATGAGTATGGATGTTTTCAAGATAGAATGAATAGATAGCAGGATAGTGGTCATCCTTTTTTTTATTTCCATTGTGGTTTCGAAGAAATTTGCTGCTTTCCTCTTTTTTTTGTTTAGTATTCATCTATAGAAATGATGTAAAAAAGTAGAAAAATAGATCTTCATTATTTGGATGTAATTATTTGAATGCAATATACAGAATATTCTCAAACAAGTGAGTGTATTTATACCTGCATAAATCTTCAATATATGAACTCATAAAACATGAATGTTTAGTCCTGAAATTTTCACCAATCTAATTAAAAGACCTCTAAAACTATGCATCCAATCCAAGGATGGAACACATGATTAAGAGGGGCTTTAGGGATGAAGCTGGAAAACCTTGTTGAATTGCTTGTTTATTTGTAGATCCATAGTTTAAAATTCCACATCTACTGATTTGAAATGCACTTATCAAAACATGTTGGAACTATGCATGTAAGCCATGGTTGGAACACATAGCTTTGATTGATTTGGTGAGTGAATAGGTTCCAAGTTATGGCATTCATTTAAGTCAAAAAAAGTAATTAAGTTGATCGTGTTTAGTTTGTTATTAGTTGTTAAAGTTCATCATCTTGATTCCCACTGCATTCTTTAGACAATTGCCTAATTAAGAAAGTATGTGTTAAAGCATGTTTTTCTTAAACTAGTTGATTAATTTCATGCTTTGTAACTCATAAAATGTTACTGTAGCTTTAGTCAAAATTCAACTCTATCCATATTTGTTTCCCAACCTTAGGAAGTGTTGCAAGTAAAGAACGTAGGATATGAAGGTGTGATGACCTGGGTTTTCCCATGCATTTTTAAATGCAAGATCTAAATTCCTAAGGTGGGATGCATCCCTATTTGAAACCATTTTATAAAAAACCATGCAAGGCAGCGGAAAATCTTTTGTTTTAAACTTATTTCGAAAAACTCGAGTGTCATTTGCCTTCACAATAATCAAAGTAGTTTTTGAAAAACTTCAAAAATCATAAATGTATTTCCCCAGGTCTATCTAGTCACAGCACACAGCCCAACTATAATTAGATACAAATACATGTCCAAAGGGTAGGGAGTTTGCTTACATGTATAATTGTCCCCTTTTTGTTTCACTTGCTCGTAGCACTAATATCTCCAAAGGCATCTTGTAATTGTGAGTGGAACTATCCTAAAAAATGTTAAGGATAGGGTGAGTATATACTATACTTAGTAGGAGGCTATCACTACTAGTTTTGCAATGCATGCTATGTTTAAAAATCATATGCTCTTTAAAACATTTGCATGTTTGAACAACCATATTCAATATCGATATTAAAAACCATTGTTGAATCAGAATACTGACGACTTAAAGAATCGCATAATCCAAGTCGAAAGTATCATATATATATATCATAAACATAATGATATGCATAAGATGCTCAACTTAGTCCAATTCATGGATATCTGGTATGGCATGGTTGACCAACCTCATGTCATGCCATATGCAATGCAAGTAAATCCACGAAACCATAGGGGCCAACTATGCCCACGACCTCACCGCCGTGTGGTCCCCGGGTACCTAGGGACATAGGGTCATATGCCTCCATGGGACATATGACACTTTGACCCGTGCCGTGACACCAGTGGTAGCCCCCTGTACCACATGCAGTTGAACCAGGGACATGTCCTTTTTGAGCGTGGTACCCATCCACCTAATAGTGGTAGAGGCTGAAGCCTAACTTAAACCTCTCGGTATAGTGCCCACGAGTTTACCAACCCAAATCATATACGATCAAACAAGCAAAAAAACCTCTTTTTGAAAACCTATCCTCTTTGGGTCCCTCACAACTGCCTACCCAGCGTCTTTTGGGTACTCCTGCGTCTTTTGGTAACCCTCAAGGACATGCAATTTTTCAAGAACTCAATGCTCACAAATCATGCAATATATGCAATTGTTTGCAAACATGTCTATGCATAATGTATTTAATCATATGCATGCTGAATTCATTTATATGCTAAACAAGCCACAAAATAAGTCATGCTAAACAAGTCATATAATTTATACTTAAAACATGCATTCAAAACAATCATGGCTCTTTTTTAAAAGTCTAGTAGCGATAGAGCACCTACCTCAAAGTCTCCTGGAGTCGCGTCCTTTATTACTCGACCCGTCTCTAGGTCTCATTTATAAACTGCTGGATATGAATGGATACAAGGAGTCCTTATTAATTTCAATCCATTTAGACATTAGATTGCTAGCTCTGCCTATGAGGTCCCTGGTCCTTGCCTAATTCATTTGTCAGGTTAGATCCTACAATATGGATCTACTATTCAATAGTTAAATTCTATAAATGGTCCTATGATCCTAATTTTAAAGTTTCATTAGGTCCTCGTGTCCCAGTTCCCAGGACACCGGTGCATCCTGGTTGAACCGCGACCGCCTCACGTGCGTGTGTGCCTAAAGACCATGCCAGGGACCACTTTTTGCAGGTGCACATGCATGCTCAAGTGACACGCTATGATGAGCATCATCGCACGGATGCACCTTGTAGCGTGGCGCATCTCAGCTCCTAGGGTACCCCGTGCATCCTAGTCGAGCCCGGACCCGTGCCCCATGTCGCGCACGTACCTGAAGGCTACACCTGGAAAACCGTATGCACTATTGTACACCTAGAACCTATGCCAGGGACCTAGTCCCAGGCGCAGGTGTGGCATGGCGTCACTAGGACGCTTGGTTTGTGCAAGGCCAGCTGGAATTGGTCTTCGTCTTCTCCAGCTGGAAAAACTGGCTGGGACAGACCAGATCCGGCATGGATCTTGCTGAGGGAAATGAAAAGGAGAGACAAGGTAAGGAGGGGCTTACCTGTAGCTTGGGGACGCCTATCGCCGAAGGTGGAACCCGTTCCTAGTTCTGAAAATCCTCTATCACTGGAAAACTTGAATAAGGGGAAAACCCCAATGCCCAGATTGGAAAAGAGAAGAGAGGGGAAATGGAGAGATGGCAATGGCCGGCCTGACTTGGGCCTAGCCGTTGCCGATAAACGCAGAGGAGATGGGTTTCCGATTTTTCCAGAAACCTCAATCTCAAATGACTGGAAAAACGTGATTTTGAAGAGGGGGGAGATGGGGTATATATAGGGGAAAGAAGGCGGTGCCGCCATTTCCCTAGTGTTTATTGGAGACATCGTGAAAGGAGGGTTTTATGGAGAAATCTGGAGGTGGAAGACGATAGGGGGGTGCCACTATCAAAACCGCCCCTGCGTTTTTCGTCTTTTTCGTTTTTCTGTTTAATTTACAGATATGCCCCTAATCTTTAAACGTCCGTAACTTCTTCATACGAACTCCGTTTTCAGAGTTCTTTGAGGCGTTGGATTCCACTTTTTGAGTAGAATCTAATGTTACCAAGTTTCCTCACAAATTCCTTCACTTAATATTTTAAATAAAATCAAACATTCAACACAGTTCATTTCCCATAGAATGTCCAATTTTTGGTAAAACTAGTGTAAATTGCTCGGGCATTACATTATTACCCCCTTAAAAGAATTTCGTCCTCAAAATTCCATAAATTATTATCTTCAAGGTATTTTGTCTCTTAGATAACTTCTTGGTGAATGCATTCCCCCCTTGGGAATCAAATCTAGGCTCAACCTCAATTTATCATTTCTATTGTTCCTTCTACAAGGCCTTACCTATGAGGGCCGCTTTCGCTGCATACTCCCATATGTGCCAGTTTAACAATATCGGTTTCTAGCTATAATTCATCTTTCTTGAAATCCTTAGATGCGTATACTTTTCTCATCATGTATAGGATAGTCTCTTCGTTAGGATCATGCTTCTTTATTCATGTATAAATTACTCCATACTTCTTTGAGATCATATGATCTTATTTCTCCTATTTCATTTTGAATATCATAGGATAATCCCTTTTTCTTCTTGTCTTTCATCTAGTGATCTCTTCATCATCCACATCTCCTTCTATTGGTTCGTTATATGTCATTAGTAAGAGTCCAAAAAGTACCTTCTTTCTATTGTGTCTAACTTTGCTTCTTATCTTTTGTATTTGTCCCCAAGACACTTCAATAACTGACATGGTATCATATGCTCTACAGCCAAACCCTTGATTAACTTCGAATTTCAACTGTCTGTCATTTTTCATATGTGACTTGATTCCTCGACCAAAGTTACATTCAAAATAAAATCATGAAAGCAAATTAGTGGCATCTTCCATCGAGGACCTTATCATATACTGAAAGTAAAATATCTTAACTCCATATTCAGTTTCATAATTATTGAATTCATTAAACTCTTTTCTTTGTGAAGATTTTATCCAAACTCATGTCAAATGTTAATGGTCGATTCATCATCATGTTTCAAATGTTCTATCTCACTATTTTCATCAATTGGTCATTAGGATTTTCAATAATGTTCCCATTTATGCAAAGCAAATAGTCTCTTATTCATAACCAAGTACCCTTACTAGGTCATGGTTGAATCCTTTCTCGTCATCCTCTTTGTCCTTTCTTTGCTTGATAGTTTTCTTTGTAACCTTTCAGTCCAAAAGTTTTATACTCAATCCAGTAGGGTTAGTCCTTAGGAGATTCCTTCAATTGATTTTTCGTACTTGGTATATGCTCATATCAACTAACTATTTGTCTAAAGGCAACGTAACATTAAATTTTCACCTTATAGTGTGCTAGCCGTCTCACCTTTTCTCCTTCCATCCCCTATGTCAATATATTGTTTAATCTTTTATCATGGCTTTATCATTAACCATGCAGTTTGTATTGTCAGGAGGTATCCTCATAAGTACTAATTTTCTCAATTCCTGAAATTTTATCCTTCAAGTGCCTCCTCATACTTGGCTTATACTAGCAGTTCTCGTTCAATAGTTACTACATCAAGTTATGCTGAAACTGTTAAATCATCAAATTTGAAAAACACTTGGGTAAGCATGGAACATTTTTGTAGACATATAGAAAGACTTTATTTGATTACCTGTTGATCACTTTCCATATATATCTATGTCATAAGCTCAAGGGTCTCTAAAGTGATCGGTACTTATCTACCTTTCCTTTTCAATCCAAGTTAGCAGCATCTTTCAGACCCACAGTGATTTCTATGGTTTGTCATGGTATTTATTCAGGTTTGGAAAAATCTATCTAATTGGTGGAAATCGCTCCTTAGTTTTGCTTCTGTCTCAGTTGTCACTGTATTTATTATACTTGTAGCTCCTCCATGATGTGGCCTAATCAACTGACCTCATACCCTTAAGTGACTTAGTCTAATAAGTAACTTCTTTTAGGTAGAACTCATGTCCAACTACTTATGATATCCTTTGAGTATATAACTTCAACTACCAACTCATAGATACTAACATACTTGATTAATTAGGGTGGGATACCTTTATTTAGTCAACAGTACTCTAAAGGTAATGAATAAATAATGGTCTTAAGATTTTCTAGTCTTCCAATCTATGATAGTAAGATCTCAATTTGATCCTTGATGGTACCCTACTTGCTAAATGGACAAGTCACTGTCCCAACTTAATTCTTTTTCAATATACTTTATTGGCAAGGTGGGATATCACCAAATTTTCCATTTTATGGATTATATCCATTGGTGTTCTCCATAAGCTAATGAATCTAATAAGAATCTAATTGTAATAATTGATATCAAACCATTTGTAGAATTTAATTTCTAGTTGGTCACCATTCTTCTTTGAAAATTTCTTGTCACATAATCTCCTGAAATTCGATACTCTACTCAAAGTCTTAATCCCCATATGCTTTCTCTCTTTTATACTCTTTTACAATAAAATCACCAACTCAACTGGCATAATTTCTTCAAAGTTGATTGGTTTGACCTTCCTATCGGATTCAAGATGAAAGAATTCTATGTATCTCCATAAAGTCATGATCTTCTTCTTTTGAATATTCAATATTTCATTGAATACTTATCGTTACATCTCTATCTCTTTCTTTCTTTTCTTCAAGATCCTTTTTTTTTTGTCTACCTAGATTAATGTCTTCATGTGCTTTGTTGCATATAATCGATATTGCATCTACTCCTTTACTTAACAGATATGATAAACTGAATGCTTTTTAGAAATTCTAAACTTCCTTAAGATCATTGAAATCCTCAATTGCCTATAGCCTCAATAAAATTCATACAATGTCTTAATAATGGCATTGATGTTTTGGTCATGCTACACTTCTCTTACAAGTTCATGTTAGGATCAATCTATTATCATCCTTAGTATTATCATCAAAATCTTTTGATAACTCGGTCGAATTCATTTCCTTATCATATTCGTGTTATGTTTCTCTTAATCACATGATATGTCACTTGTATATATCTTCTGATTTGCTCCGTAATACTCAGGTAGTTATTATTCGGTAGTACTTCACTCTTCATAAGAATCCAATTAAGGTATCCAAAATTGAGCTAAGTCCTTTAGGATCCATACCTTTGTGATCTAGTACGAGTCACAATTATCCCCTAGTATCATCTTGTAAGCTCATCCTTATTAGATTATCATCAAAATCTACTCAAAGTCCATCTTTTACATCCCCTATCATATTCATATTCTGATATTCTTTAGAAGGGTCATATTTTGATATTCTTTAGAAGGGTAAGAAATCCATCTAGGTTCTTCAATTTTCTCACCTTTGATGAGATTACTTTATTGCAAGTCAGAACTATTTAACAACAAGTTCACTAACATCTTCTTTCATCATTCTCATCATAATATGATCCATTTATGAGTTTTCATATTTGCACCACACAACAATCCTTAATCCTTAAGTCGTCTTAGACTAGATTTTGGATAAGGGTTGCACTAGCCTCTGCCTAATTATTTGTTAAACGAAGCTGTGTTTCACCTCTTTATTTATGGTGAAATGCCTTGAGCATTAATATTGTAATCCTCAAATAGAAGTAGTCATCTCTACTACTTCTATATATACTACTTCTTCTTGATTTTCTCTACTATCTAGGACCCTTGGACATGCTGGACTGGCTGTGAAAGGATAAAGCCTAGGCTCTGATGCCAACTGTGATGACCCGGGTTTTCCCATGCATTTTTAAATGCAAGATCTAAATTCCTAAGGCGGGATGCATCCCTATTTGAAACCATTTTATAAAAAACCATGCAATGCAGCAGAAATTTTTTTGTTTTAAACTCATTTTGAAAAACCTGAGTGTCATTTGCCTTCACAATAATCAAAGTAGTTTTTGAAAAACTTCAAAAATCATAAATGTTTTTCCCCAGGTCTATCTAGTCACAGCACACAGCCCAACTATAATTAGATACAAATACATGTCCAAAGGGTAGGGAGTTTACTTACATGTATAATTGTCCCCTTTTTGTTTCACTTGCTCGTAGCACTAATATCTCTAGAGGCGTCTTCTAATTGTGAGTGGAACTATCCTGAAAAATGTTAAGGATAGGGTGAGTATATACTATACTCAGTAGGAGTCTATCACTACTAGTTTTGCAATGCATGCTATGTTTAAAAATCATATGCTCTTTAAAACATGTGCATGTTTGAACAACCATGTTCAATATCGATATTAAAAACCATTGTCGAATCAAAATACTGACGACTTAAAGAATCACATAATCCAAGTTGAAAGTATCATATATATCATAAACATAATGATATGCATAAGATGCTCAACTGAATCCAACTCGTGGATATCTGGTATGGTATGGTCGACCAACCTCATGTCATGCCATATGCAATGCAAGTAAATCCACGAAGTCATAGGGCCCAACTATGCCCAGGACCTCACCGCCGTGTGGTCCCCAAGTACCTAGGAACATAGGGTCATATGCCTCCATGGGACATATGACACTTCGACCCAGTGTCGTGACACCAGTGGTAGCCCCCTGTACCACATGTAGTCGAACCAGGGACATGTCGTTTTGGGCGTGGTACCCATCCACCTAATAGTGGTAGAGGTTGGAGGCCAACCCAAATCTCTCAGCATAGCGCCCACGAGCTTAGCAACCCAAATCATATACGATCAAACAAGCAAAAAAACCTCTTTTTCAAATCCAGTCCTCTTTGGGTCCCTCACAACTGCCTACCCAGCATCTTTTGGGCACTCCAGTGTCTTTTGGTAACCCTCAAGGACATGAAATTTGTTAAGAACTCAATGCTCACAAATCATGCAATATATGCAATTGTTTGCAAAACATGTCTATGCATAATGTATTTAATCATATGCATGCTGAATTCATTTATATGCTAAACAAGCCATAAAATAAGTCATGCTAAACAAGTCAAATAATTTATACTTAAAACATGCATTCAAAACAATCATGGCTCTTTTTTAAAAGTCTAGTAGCGATAGAGCACCTACCTCAAAGTCTCCTGGAGTCGCGTCCTTTATCACTCAAACCGTCTCTGGGTCTCATTTATAAACTCCTGGGTATGAATGGATACAAGGAGTCCTTATTAATTTCAATCCATTTTGACATTAGGTCACTAGCTCTGCCTATTGGGTCCCTGGTCCTTGCCTAATTCATTTGTCAGGTTAGATCCTATAATATGGATCTACTATTCAATAGTTAAATTCTATAAATGGTCCTATGATCCTAATTTTAAAGTTTCATTAGGTCCGCGTGTCCCAGTTCCCAGGACACCGGTGCATTCTGGTTGAACCGCGACTGCCTCATGTGCGTGTGCCTAAAGACCGTGCCAGGGACCGCGTTTTGCACGTGCACATGCATGCTCAAGTGACACGCTATGACGAGCATCATCGCATGAACGCACCTTGTAGCATGGCGCGTCAACTCCTACGGCACCCCGTGCATCCTAGTCAAGGCAGGACCCATGCCCCATGTCGCACACGTACCTGAAGGCCGAACCTTGGACCACGTACGCACTATCGTACGCCTGGAACCCGTGCCAGGGACCCAGTCCCAGGTGCAGGTGCGGTATGGCGTCGTTGGGAAGCTTGGTTCGTGCAAGGTCGGCTGGAACAGGTCTTTGTCTTCTCCGGCTGGAAAAACCGACTGGGACAGGCCAGATCCGGCATGGATCTTGGCTTGGGGGAAATGAAACGAAGAGACAAGGTAAGGAGGGGCTTACTTGTAGCCTGGGGATGCCTATCGCCAGAGGTGGAACCCGTTCCTAGTTCTGAAAATCCTCTATCGCCGGAAAACTCTAAGAAGGCGAAAACCCCAATGCCCAGATCGAAAAAGAGAAGAGAGGGGAAATGGGGAGATGGCAATGGCCGGCCTGACTTGGGCTTGGCTGTTGCCGAAAAACGCAGGGGAGACGGGTTCCCAATTTTTCCGGAAACCCCAATCTCAAATGACTGGAAAAGTGTGATTTTGAAGGGGGGGGGGAGATGGGGTATATATAGGGGAAAGAAGGCAGTGCCGCCATTTCCCTGGTGTTTTCTGGAGACATCGTGAAAGGAGGCTTTTCTGGAGAAATCTAGAGGTGGAAGATGACAGGGGGGTGCCATTATCAAAACCGCCCCCTACGTTTCGTCTTTTTTGTTTTTTTGTTTAATTAACATATATGCCCCTGATCTTTAAACGTCCGAAACTTCTTCATACGAACTCCGTTTTCGGCTTTCTTTGAGGTGTTGGATTCCATTTTTTGAGTAGAATCTAATGGTACCAAGTTTCCTGACAAATTCCTTTGTTTACTATTTTAAATAAAATCAAACATTCAACACAGTTCATTTCCCATAGAATGGCCAATTTTTGTTAAAACTAGCGTAAAATGGTCGGGCATTACAGAAGGCTACTCCAATCAGCTGAATTTAGTAGTTGTCTTCTTTTAACTTTGACTATCCTTTCCATTATGATCAGCTTCATTTTTTTATTTTTGTTATTCTATACTTACCATCAATTTGGATCTTTCATTCATTTTTAATATTCTATATTCCTAATGTACATTTTAATGTTGTTGAGCAATATTGTTAAATGCTATTAGAATGTCTTGTATTTTCTTGGCTAAAAGCCATTATTGGACCTTAAGCATTACTCGACTACAAGAAAGAAGTGGATGAATGTTGTATGTTAATAGGTTTTTAATGTTTATAAACATTGTTTGAGTATTAGGATTTTAATGTATACATGTGGTTGATCTAGAAAATGAAATTTTAAAAAAAGAAAAAACTTTAGAAGTTGTTTACTTTTAAACGACTTCTAGAGATGTAGAGTTTAGAAGTTGTTTAAAAGTAAATGACTTCTGAAATCAAAAACTTTAGAAGTCATTTATTTTTAAATGACTTCTGAAATCAAAGACTTTATAAGTCATTTAAAAATAAATGAATTCTAAAGGTCTACTAAATTCATAAACTATAGAAGTAGTTTAATTATAAATGACTTCTAAAGACTTCAATTTTAGTAGTCACTAAGTAAACGACTCCTAAAATTGAAGACTTTCTAAGTCGGGTGTGTAGAAGTGGCTTATTAAGTATGAGATTAGTACTTTGATCTGCTAATAATGTGATCATATCGACGATCTATGCATTTGACGCATGGATGATGGTCAAATCCTAATTTCTCAGTCAATTAGACCATTAAAACCTAATCTCATACTTATATATAAGCTCACCTTAGGTTATATTCATGTGTTTTTAAGCACGGATCAAACAATTAATGTTTAAATCATCACTAGAAATTAGATCTACTTGTTTTGAAACATCAATGTGAACATTTCAATTGCAAAATGATGATCAATAGAAACGAAGCCTCAATGCTTACCATTCTAATTTCAAGAGGTTTAAATGTTGGATAGCAGTTGGATCAATGTGGATCATCACAAATTGATGTGACAATGAGGGGAACTACATGAACCATTAGATCTTTTATATCTTAATTTAGGAAGCTCAGATTGGGATTGCATCTGATTTTGATGGTTAAAGGATCTCGGATCTAAGGTTCAACTTTTCCAATTCATATATTAGGCCAAAATAGGCCTAGGGCATGTTTTTCATCCAAAAATACCAAGTCATTGGAGGTGATCGACCCTCACTGGAGAAAGTGACGTACATGGTCATCTCCAGTGACATTTTTCACTTCAAAAATCAGAATTTCTTGAGTGAAAATGTAGATTGCCTACAATCCTCTGATGTTTATGAAGATTAGATGTCATTTGATGCCAAAAAATATATAAAAAAAGGTGTCAGTCGTCAGAGTTTTGACAGTCACCATCGTCCACTTTTTATCTTAAATTCTCACTCAATTCTTTCCTAATTTGGACTATTTTTTACGGCTTTAGTTCGTACACTCATGCTGAAGTGAATGACTAGCTTCAATCTTTAATTCAAGCTGGCAACTCTAGTATCCTCTTACAAATCTGACCATCCACAATGTTCTCCTCCTCTCTTGCTAGCTCAACACACTCCTTTGACGAGCTTAGTTTTTCCCTCTTTCCTCTCCTTCCCCCCTTCTTCTTCCTGCTCTTTTTTCTTCTCCTCTTTCTTCTCTCCTCGTTGTGCTTGCTCTCCTTTGCATGTGTCAGGTTCGGGAGGAATAGATCAAACTGTCTATCCGATTAAATTTAAGTTTTGGCTTAGGGGGGTGACAATATCAATTTGATCCCTTCCTTTAATATTTTAATTTTATTCTTTTATATTTTTATTTATTTAAACATTCAATTATGATGTTTTCATTACTTTGAACATCATAATTTTGATTAAAAAGAGATGCATGCCACTATTGATGATCTTCCAAAGCCTCTTAACTATCAATTTATGATTCATGTAAGTAGGGCCCACTTAAAAAATTACAAAATTGCCCTTCGCAAAAAAAATACAACTTATTTGTCCAAACTTCAATTTCAGCAAATTTAGTGTCTTTAGAAACGTCTTTTCGAGTATAATCCAAATATGGAGGTCTCAACACTTGGTTTGAAGTCAATAAAATTTTCATTTTCCAAAACTCCCAAATTTACTTAAATCTACTTTGGTAATATACATTAAGCCAAATACAAATTGGATATCCAATCCATTTATAATTTGTTCCAAGGAAGAATATATATTCATAAAGCCTCAACCAAATGATAACATTCATATCACTTTCATCTCAATATCATTTCAAATAATCTCATATCATAGCATCTCATCATATATTGACTTGTGATA
This sequence comes from Warburgia ugandensis, assembly GCA_035236585.1. Taxonomy (NCBI): domain Eukaryota; kingdom Viridiplantae; phylum Streptophyta; class Magnoliopsida; order Canellales; family Canellaceae; genus Warburgia; species Warburgia ugandensis. Next base: position 78,039,316 of record CP141131.1, on the reverse strand, counting down.
TAAACAAATTTATGTCAATCCATCTAATAATATATCATATCACCAAGTAGGCAAAATCCATGTCAAGTCAAATTAAAACAATTCATAATCATGTGTATCATGATCAGTATAATAGAGTCTCATCCATTTACAACATTAGTACATGTAAAATCACAAGATATCCATGTAAATGATAATCCATGCTATCAGTATGCACAAATCAGCAATGAAACAATAAAACAATTGAATTGCTTTTTTATTCAATATCAGGCAAATCCATGCCTTGTCAAATATTAGCATATCAGCTCACCATAGGAAAATCCATGCCAAATCCATATCAAAGTATATCAACTCACCATAAGCGAATCCATGCCAAATATACATCTGAGCATATCAGCTCACAATCGGCAAATTCATGCTGAAAACCAAATCTCAATCAAATCATGCATGTAAAAACAATCTCACAATTCATCTCAGCCAACCCAGGACCATACTGTGAGAACCTAGATGCCTACTAGTGCTATAGGCACCCACCCTTATAGCCACCCTCATCGAAAACCCACAAGTACAAATCAAAAATCAACTTCTATTACCTGCAAGAAGATAAGAACACGATGAAATACAAATCATGTGTCAAATCACAATTACATATCAAAACAAAACCAGAGATCAAATCCATGAGATGCATAAATGAAATGCAATGTTAGTAATTCTAAACCAATGATATTCGATACTCCATATCCACATCATTTTCATTCATATGTGTCGATAATATCCATATATCATTGTAATCCACATATCTCAAATCATGTCCACATACCAAAGTAATCATCTAATATTATAACCATTAAAGGGAGATATATATATTTTAATCCTTCAAGAATGATGCACTCATGATGTGTAATCATATCATATGTCAATTCATTAAAATCTATCACAACATGTATTTGACTAGACTAATAATCTGGTCAAAATTCGAGCATATGGTTAATTTAAAGATGTTAGAACAGCCTACCTCCAATTGAGCGCTTCAGATTCACTAAAGCAAATAACTATCCAATTCGCACATGGACTAACAATCAATCACACATTGTAACAATATAAGTACACATTCAAATCTAAAATCTAGGTTTCATAAATGTCAAAACCTCATTTGATAGTGCAATTCAATATAATCAACACCCAATCTAATCTCTTGACAATGATCGAATAGTTCACAATGGTCAGTTCTTTAGTACAATTCATGAATTATTAAATCTAGCACATTCCACTACCTAATCTAAGTTTCGATGGTTGAATATGGTTTACACCTTATTTATTGATTACATATCACAACTCTAATCTACTAATCATGTGATCAGATCTATGGTCTGTGCAGTCAATGTGCGGATAACAGTTAATCTCATGCTTATATATAATTTCACCCTAGGTTATATTCATGTTTTTTTAAGCATGGATCATATAGTTAATGGTTAGATTGTCACTAGAATTTAGATCTACTTATTTTGGAACATACATATACACATTTCAATTGTAAAATGAAGATCAACAGAAAAGAAGGGTCAAAGCTTAGCAATCTATGTTCAACAGGTTTCCACAAAAGAAGGGTCGTCCATTATTGTTGCACCCATATCTCCATCGAATCAACCCCGATGATTAAATCGCTAAAGGGGTTTTGTTTTTGATAGTGAGGGGAACTAGATGAATGGTTATATCATATACGATGATTGGATGATCTGGGAACCAAGATTCTACTTTTTTAATGTGTAGATTAGGCCAAAATATGTCGATGGCATGCTTTTCATTAAAAAATACCAAGTCCCAGGTGGTGATCAACCATTGTTCGAGAAGGTGATCAACATGATCATCACATGTGGCATCTTTTACTTTGAAAACAAAATTTCTCAAGGGGAAATGTAGATCGGATCTTACCAACAATCCTTTAAATGTTTGGTGAAGATCTGATGTCATTTGTCGCTAAAAAACTTCAAAAATGGGGTATAGATCTCTCGCATTTTGACAATCACTGGCATCCACTTTTCAACTTACATTCTCCCTCTATTCTTGCTCAATTTGACTATTTTTGAGAGCTTTGTTTCGAGCACCCATGCTGAAGAGAATGATCGGCTCAGATTTTGTCTATAACATTGATCAGCAATGTTCTCCTCCTCTCTTGCTAGCTTGACATGCTCCTTTGAAAAGCTCGGTTTCTACCCCTCCTCTCCTCCTTTCTCTTCCTCTCCTTCTCCCCCTTCCTCCTTTTTCTTCTCCTCTTTCTTCTATCCCTGTCAGGTTTCCTCTCCTTTACATGTGTCAAGTTAGGGAATAACAGAACAAACGTCTATTCAATTTAGCTTAAGTTTTGGTTTTGGGAGGTTCCAATATCAATTTGGTCTCCTCATTTAATTTTTAATTTTATTCTTTTATTATTTAAACATTCAATTATGATGTTTTCTTTTCGTTGAACACCATAATTTTGATTAAAAAGAGATGCATGCCACTCATCATGATCTTCCAATATCTCTTAATTGTCAATCTTTGATCCATGTAAGTGGGGTCCTCTTAAAAATTACAAAATTGCCCTTCCAAAAAAAAAGTCACTACTTTTTCATCCATACTCCAATTTTAGCAAACTTAGTGTTGGTGGAAATTTATTTTCGAGTACAATCCAAACATGGTGGTCTCAACACTTGGTTTAAAGTTTATAAAATTTTCATTTTCTAGAACTCCAAAATTTATTAAATTAAGATTTAAAAATCAGGGATGGTACAAATCATCTTAGAGCATATCAGAACATAAAGCAATGAAAACATGCCAAGTCAACTCAGAGCATATCAGCTCATAGAATAGGCAAGTCCATGCAAATGATTTCAAAGCATATAAGCTCATAGAGTAGGCAAAGTCGTCCATTCATCTCAGCCAAACCATGGCCATACTGTGAGCACCTTGAAGCATACCAGTGCCTTTAGCACTGCTCTCATTGGCTACCTACAAGTATAAATCATGAATCAAACTTTGATTACATGCAAGGAGATGAATTCACATTAAGACACCAATCATAGTTAAGCTTCAAATCTAGTGAGAAATCAAATCTAGGTACTGCATACATACAATACTGGTATGGTGTAATTCACTTTATGTGCTTTTAGCTATCTAGAGGCATAAGCAATAACTCTATCCTATAGCGTTTGCACATTTCCATGTCCCCTACTAGAGGCATGACAATAAATCACATATCTCTAGCTACATAAAGGTAAGGTCAAAACTGGTGGAGATATAATTCTCCTCTTGAGTTCTTCAACGCTCATCTAATTGGCATTACTCCACCTAAACTTCATGCCGTTCCTAGTCAATACGGTCAAAGGCAATGCATTAAAAAATATCCAAGCTTTTAAACACATTTTTAAAATCTTTTTCAAAAGTCAGGATCCTTGATTTGAATTTTTTTTTTTTAATAGTAGAATAAATTTCCTCTATTATAACACTTCCCAAAACCCTAAGTGTCATTCTATTCACACAAACTAGGACTTAATAGCAAAGTGATTGTTCCATTTCTACAAAAAATCTAGTAGATTTTTCTCTATTTTTCAAACATATCACATTTAACGCATGCAATGGGACAAACCTAATAATGACATAGATGACCATGAAAATGTATTTAGAGACTCTGTCTCCACATCAAGACATCCAAAAACATTGAGAGAATTAAAAAGAAAAAAAAATGGCCATCAAAATGTATTTGGAGACTCTGTTTGCACATCAAGACATCCAAAGACCCTGAGAGAATTTAAAAGAAATAATATTTTCAAGACAAGTTATTTAAAAGCAATCTCACTATTTACTATAGGATTTCCCTTGGTCATTGTTCACAATACAGTATACATACTATGTATACACAAAAGTCCAAGTCATATAGAAAAGTTCAAGATTTAACATTTATATAGTTCAAACACAACCAATAGTCAAAATGATTTATAAAACATATATCAATATTGCTGGCTCATTGGTGTAGCTTTAAAATTACTTGCAATTGAACAAATCAATTGTAGTATATGTATATGAGTGAGGCCAATCCCAAAAGGAATCTCACATATTATATATTGGATGGATCTTATTTAAATCACTTAATTTCATCCAAAGAGAAATATTGTTTTGATTGAATTAGGAAATTAAAATGCATAAAAGAGAGGCATGCATAAAATTAACAACTAGAATTAAAAGAAAATTACCAAAATTAAAACTAAGCAATGAAATTAGAAATTAACCTAACTAACATGCATTTAACAAAGAAACTAATGCAAAACGAGCATAAATTAAACTAAGGAGCTAAATTAAGGAAAATACTAAAAAGGAAACTTTCCTAATTTAACAATTTCCCAAACTAGAATTAGAAACTTTCTAAAACAAAATTAGGAAACTTTCTAACACTAAACAAACATGCAAAATCAAGTAACCAATGGGACATAACGAACTTTAACAAGGAATTATAAACATGTCTATAAATGGAAAATACAATTAAGGAGACTTTCAAAATTTAACACTTTCTAATCCTAAAACATTCTAAAGATGGAACTTTCCCAAAAATTCAAAAAGGACACTTTCTAAACCTAAACTAAGATGTAAAAAATGAATTAACTACTACAGAAACTAAATTAACCAAGTCAATGAAGCAAGAATTAAAGGTGAATCACCATATATACCATGCACATCATCCATAGATTGTGTGCATGATTCTTAGGTGGAAAAGTGACCATATTTTAGATTCAGAAGAAACAAGCATGAAGATTAAGGAGAAAATTTTCAGATTTCAAGTACTTAAGAACATTAAATCAAATCATGCATATAAAGCAACTGAAACAACAACTTTTAAACATGATAACAACCCAATTCCAAAGTACTTTGATAATGGAAACATTCATGAACAAGAAACCTCAATGATCTTCATTTTATTCCTGCCAATTACATTAAGAAAAGAGCACATAAACATACATTCAAATCTGGATAGTACTCTTAATTCATGAACACAAAACTAGATCAAACCACAAATAGAACTCAATCCAATGATCTCAAACTAAGTTAAGATAACATGCAAAGGAAACCTAAAAAGTAATTCAAGAGAAAAGATGTAATGACTCCACTTTTGTAACATTGAAATCCCAAGTTAGTAATGAAAAGTTCACCTTTTGGAGATAAGGATATTTTGGTCATTTCACTATTCACCCTAATTGGACCCAGAAATTTGGTCCTAAGAGTAGTACTGTTACGTGCATCTCGGAAAAAGGAATCCAACAGGACCAAAATCACTCAAAACGGAGTTAAAATGAGCAAGTTATGGCCCTTTGAAGTTCAAGGGCAAAAGTGTAATTTAAATTAAAAACGGATTTGGCCTGAGAAAAACAGGGACCCGTTTTGATACGGGTACCCCTCTTCTTCTCAAACCTCCTAGAGGGTTCTAGAACAGCAGTGTGCAGGGGAGAAACCACCGCCATTCCATGGCGGTAAGAACCCCCTCCAGAACCTTCTTCGAGCTCTATAAATAGAGCTCTTGGGCGCCTCTAATGGCAGCCCAAAAGCTTGGGAAAACACATCGTGGAGAGGTAGGCAAGAGGAGAAAATGTGGAGAAAACCCGCCCACGAACCAGGTATGCCCAAAATCCCTCCAAATCCATCTCCCCCTTAGTCTTAGGATGAGTTTCCCCAAGTTTCTGCATGAAAAACCATGCAAAATGTGCCTCTAGGGAGCCACAAAGGACCCAGGGACGGTGCCTGGGGCGTACTGGTTCGATGGGGTCGAACCAGGGCATCCCAAAGATGCCCCAGTCACCATGGGATGAAAACGCGTTGACCACATTAGAGACAGCGGGCGCGCTGATGAGCCCGTAAAAGAAAAAGACGGGCCGAAACCCAGTGTGTCTGCAGACGCGCCAGCTGGGGCGCGCACCGCTAACGCGGGATGCATTAGCATCCCGGGCTTCCACCTCGTAAGGGCCCTCTATGTACACTTGATATTAAATTGCCCATAACTTGAGTTCTAGGGCTCCGATTGAGCCGCGAAAGGCGTTGTGTCTGTACTGACGACGCGGACACACCCAAACCATAAAATACCTGATCAAGTCCCTATCTAAGGTGGGAACGACCCTTAAACTATGGTAGTGGCACGGGGCCACTAAACCTTTGTAAACCTGATGATACCAAGGCCTAGTTAGTACTTTAAGACACCCATAGGCATGGGAATGAACCCTTAATGCCTAAGTAGTGAGATAAACCATTCTAAAACCTATAGAAATAGGCCAAGCTAACCCTTTTCCCCTAAACCATGTTCAGGAGCGTACGAGGACAAGGGGGCTAGCGTGACCAAACCAAGTAGGTGCTCTATCGCTACTAGAAATTTTAATAGAACCCATGATGTTTTGATGTAGGGAGCCACAAAGGACCCAAGGACAGTGCCTAGGGCGTACTGGTTCGACAGGGTCGAAACCAGGGCATCCCAAAGACACCCCGATCACCATGGAACGAAAACGCGTTGACTGCATTAGAGAGAAACCAACGAGCGCGTCCGTGGAGGCGCCTATAAATGAAAAAGATGGGATGAAGCCCGTGCGTCTGCAGACGCGGGACGCGTTAGCGTCCTGGGCTTCCACCTTGTAAGTGCCTTCTATGTACACTTGACATTAAATTGCCCATAACTTGAGTTCTAGGGCTCTGATTGAGGCACCGCAAAAGGCGTTGTGTCTGTATCAACGACGCGGACAGACCCAAACCATAAAATACCTTACCAAGGCCCTATCTAAGGTGGGCACGACCCTTAAACTATGGTAGTGGTGCGGGGCCACTAAACCTTTGTAAAGTTGATGATACCAAGGCCTAGTTAGGACTTTAAGACACCCATAAGCATGGGAATGAACCCTTAATGCCTAAGTATTGAGATAGACCATTCTAAAACCTATAGAAATAGGCCAAGCTAACCTTTTTCCCCTAAACTATGTTCAGGAGCATACGAGGACAAGGGGGCCAGCGTGAGCAAACCAAGTAGGTGCTCTATCGCTAGTAAACTTTTTAAAAGAACCCATGATGTTTTGATGTAGGTGCTCTATCGCTACTAGACTTTTTAAAAGAACCCATGATGTTTTGAAGTAGGTGTCCTATCTCTACTAGACTTTTTAAAAGAACCCATGATGCTTTGAGAATGCATGTTTTAAGTCATGGTTGCTTTTTTAATGTATGTTTTATGTATAGCATGAATTGATTTCATAAATGAACTTAGCATGCATATGAAAAATACATTGCGCATATATTGCCAAGACATGTGCTACATGCATAGATTGCATGATAAGTGTAGCCTTGGCCGATGAGGGCAAGCTGATGAGAGCGGGTCGACGAGGGTGGGCCGATGAGGGCGGGCCACAGAGAGCTGACAGGCTTCTAGGCTGGTAGGCTTCTAGGCAGGGTTATGACTTTGAATGCGATACTAGCATGAGCAGATTTTATGCATTGCATGCATGTTTTGCAACCGATTTCATAAATTGCATGATTTACGACAAATAAGTGTCATATGCCCCATGGAGGCTATGACCAAGTGTCCCCAGGTACCCGGAGACCACACGGCGAGGAGGTCGTGGGCATAGTGGGCCCTATGTTTTTAAGGATTTACCTGCATTGCATATGGCATGACATGAGGATGGTCAACCATACCATATATCCATGAGTTGGATTCAGTTGAGTATCTTATGCATATCATTATGTTTATGATATATATGATACTTTCAACTTAGATTATGCAATTCTTTAAGTCGTCAGTATTCCAATTCGACAATGGTTTTTAATATCGATATTGAACATGAGTGTTCAAACGTGTACATGTTTTAAAGAGCATATGATTTTAAACATAGCATGCATTGTAAAACTAGTAGTGATGGACTCCTACTGAGTATAGTATATACTCACCCAATCCTCAACATTTTTCAGACACAAAGTAAACACTTAAGAGCAAGGAAGGCTTGTGGCAAAAGACAACCTGACTAAGTTCAAGTAAGTAAACCCCTACCTTATCTTTCAATGTTACTTGATTGTAGGTACTCTCTATAGCTGAGGCTGTGACTAACACTTTCTTGGGAATAATGTTGATTTAAAAATTTGCCATGGCTAGATAATTGGAAAATGTGTTTTGACACTCGGGGTTTTACACAAAAGCTTGTTTTCCGAAACAAAGAAAAAGATTTTCCTACATTTCATATTTATAAAATAAGAGATCTCGCCTTTTTACCAAATTTGCATCATATAAAAACCCGGGTCGTCGTAGTTCCAAGCCCTTAAACCCCCAGGTTACTCCAAGTGGATGAGTTTTCCTCATGAGGGTTTGTAATTAATATACCCAAAAATTTCAATAATGCTAAGTCCTTTATTTATCTCAAAGAATTCTCATCCATTAATAGTCTATTTTCTTTAACAACTTAATAAAGATGAATGAGAAATTCTACAAATTACCCAAATACAAAAGTCATTTTATTCCAATTCAATCTCAGAGTGTAGTCTGTGCAGATTACATAAGTTAAGAATTCTAAATAGATATGCATATTGCTCTATTGGAAGATGTATTAAGCTCAAATTCTCACTAGTATACACTCAAAAATAAAGCTCTCAAAGAAAGGGGTCAAACAAATTTCTCTCACTATGTGACCGAATCTAAAGATGCTAATGGTTCACATAACTTTTAAGCACAAATGAAACAAACAAATATGATCCCTTAGAATAGATGTCATTGCCAAGACCACTTGGGATATGTCATCTTAATTCCTTCCTATTTATATCCCCTTTAAAGCTATGTTCCACCTAAGATCAATAGGTCTTTAGATAGGATGAAACGTAGGCTTATGATAGGTTCTAAAAACAAGGGTATAAGGGATTAAAAGTTTTAAATCTGATTAGAGGTATTCTATAAATGTTGGACAACTTTACTTTTTTGGCTATATTGAATTGAATATCTTTTCTATTTTTCCTTTTCTCTTAATTCAACTTTTCTTTTCTTTTCTTTTTCTCATACTTTTCTTTCACTTTTCCTTATATTTCTGTGAAGGAACACTTTTCTTTGTTCGATATTTTTCACTTCTTTGAATTTTGTCCTTTTTATGAATTTCTACTATCATCCCTACTCATTTGTGAAAGGTAGGTAATGGATATTCTTACTAAGTTTTCTTTGGATAGACTAAATGTGGTTTTGAAAAGAAAAGGCTTACCGAGATGTTTAAAGGGTCCAACTAGTGGTATAATATCTGGGTAGGCTTTATATATCAAGGCTAAGATAAGGATAGCCTATATCATTTCCTAGGTTTCTTAAAACCTATATACATCAATACATATTAATAAACAATGTTAATACTCCTTTTAGTTATTAAGACCTTGACCAAAACAAAGATATTGGGATCTTTCAAAGTAATGTACACTGAAGAAAATAAGAAATTATTTATAACTGGTAGAAAATTAATAGTCTCTAATTCTCACTTTGGTATATAGGTCTCCAATAATTTCCCTTAGGGTCATAACTATCTATTTATCCTGACTTATGCTCTATGTGTAAGTGTGCTTTGAAATTTAACTTTCATAAAACACTTTAGGACATGAATAAAATTTATAATTAACCATATGCATTTCTATTAATAGGTTAATGTAGTGGAAATACTAATCTTTATACAATCCACTTCTCATCATAGTAAAAGAACTTTGACCCTCAAAACTTTGAAATCTCAAAAAATTTGATTTAATTTTTTTTAATATGAAGATAACTAGACATTTCATGCATGTCTACACCCCCGAACTTGAATTAAACATCATTCCCAATGTTTTGAAAAAGAGGACACTTATATGATAAAAGAGTCAGAACACTAAGACTCTAAAAACCCTGGGTTACCTCCCAGTGGGCGCTAAGTTTTACGTCTTCAACCATACATATCCTATAAGTATACTCTACCCTATACCTAAATAAGGAAAATTTTCACACCATTTCAGAATCTCACAGTACTCTAATATATTCTCCACCTTAAAAGTTTTGGTAGTGATGACATTAGGATACAATTTTGGATTTGGTTTCACAATAGTCAATATAATTCCTCCATCTTGAAAGTTTTGGGGGTGGTAACATTATAGCATGAATGACCACCATGTATTTAAATTTCTTGGGACTAATTTGAGATGAATTGTCCCATTTGTGACCAAAATTTGAGATAATAGCGACCATTGTACTCAATTCATGTTTTGCCTCCTTCTCCCTTATATTTTTCTAAAATCGGGATTGAGCTGCTTCCCTAAGAGGTTGTTCTTGTTTTTCTAGAGGTAGAGTAATGGTGGGGCTTAAATCCTTATCAAATTCTAATGTGTACATTATAATCGGTTAATGTTGAGCTAAAACATCAATTGGCTCTTGCTCTTCTTGTTCTTCAGACACACATAAGATTTTAAGTGAAGTTATATTTTTATCTGGTGTTTGATCTAATAAAGTCTACAGGTCCCAAGTGGGTACTTCTTCTATACTGCAAGGCTCAAATTGATTTTTAGTATATGTAAAGGGTTCTGCTTGGTCTTGCCATTGAAAAGTGTTCTCTATAGGCTCAGTGTTTAAAAATTCATTCTTTTCATCAACTAATGTCTCATCATCATAATCATAAAAATGGAATAGAACATGACCTAAGTGGATATATATTGGAGGATTCTAGGGATGTTTGGAGATCTTGTAGCTTAGATAGTATTTCCATCTTTGTAATTCTATTTAGGGTTTTCTCAACATTCCCCCTTTTTGTTTCATTTCCTCATTCCATTGTATAATGTCAACTTGCATTTGATCCATTTTCAATGATATGAACTCCATAAGTTCTCTAATTCGGGTCTCTTCTAATGATTCTTCAGACTTGTATGGATCATAGTGCTGTGGCATCAATGTACTAAGAAAGTTTTGAGTAGGATTGAACCATGATTGTTCTCCCTAATATTCGTGATAATCTTAGTAGGGTTAAGAAGGGTGGGAGCATGATGATTCTTCCTAATATTCATGATAATTCTGAGGCCATGGTTGTTCATGATGCCTAGCCTGTCCATTATAATTTCTCTTAGGATAATAATTGCTATAATGTGTGAATGCATTATGTGCATCCACTTGCACCTAATAATATCCATTATAAGTGGAGCTTGACATCAATAAAGTAGTGGGATATTTCTGGTCAGAATAGGTATAGGAATTCTTGTACTGAGTTTGTTGATATGGAAGATATGACTTAGTATCTTGCCTAGAAGCAATTAACTTGTTCATTAGATTTTTCATACTATCCAATGGGCTATCAATTGTATTGGACAGATCAAGAGTATATCTTGTCTCTGCCTCATACATATTAGCTAATGATTTAGGAGTAAAATAGTATGAAAGTTGTGGATTTTCATCTATTGTTTGGTAGGCTAGTGTACTCAATTTTGCATACAATGAAACAAATTGTTGTACGCAATGAAAGAGTACTTTTCTTTTTCTTTTTTGAAACTAATGAGAAACCCTAACTATATGATGCAACCCAAATAAATGCACTTGCTAACACTAAATGATGCACAACCAATCCTTAATTCTAGCGAGCTTGATTTAATGATCTTGCTTAATCTGTAATGTTGCAGCTTTTGATCCAAAGTTACATAACTCCTCAATGTTGTAGCTTTAGACCTCAATAACTATCAACAAAAGGTGTGGAAAAATCACTTGGATTTTGGATACCCACTATAATCACAAAGTTCAAGAGCCATTGAAGTGATAATAGATCACCTCTTTCAGAAAGGGTCCTATGAGCTTAAAGCACTATGTCTCTTGCTAATTGATTTTACATTAAGATTAATAGCTAGGATAATAAGCATGCAAAGAATTGAATTGATTTCCTAGGTGGGCTAAGGATCTGGTGATGAAATCTAGTCCTTATCTTAAGAGGGTTCCTATAGGGCCCTTACTAACATTATTTTTCATCCACCACAAAGCAATAAATGTGCAATGCAAGTACAAGAAAGCAAACTAATGCGACCTACATGCTATCCAACCAAGGGTTAGATAGGTGCTCTCTAATGCAACAACTCAAAATAAGATGCAACAATTAAGATGAATGAACCTAAACTATATGAGTTACACTATCAACCAATATGCAAAATTACATTAAATGCAACTACACTTAGAAAAGTAAATAAGATGAGGGAAACTTATAGTGGGATTTTTTATGAAGATCAAGTGTGGCCCTCCTTACCCATTGCCTTGTATTAATACAACCCATTTAAAATTGAATTAAAGAAATTGTAAGTTACAATGGGGCCTCAATACAACTTCACTCAAAAGAAAAAACCCCAATCTAAAAAAGAAACAAAATTTTATGAAGCTTTGACCCATAGGATCACTATCGTTCCTTTGCTAAATTTGCCTCACAAAAAACAAGTATGATTGATCAATTTATGAGGAATTAGCAAAATATTCAAATATGATGCAAAAATCCTAAGCTAATGCAACCTACAACTATGACTAAAGATAAACAATCCAAATAAGAATCCACCACAAATCTGTTGCATTTCATAGGCAACAGTGCCAAAAACTTAGTGTATCTTTAAAATTACTTGCAAATGAACGAATCAATTGTAGTAAATGTACACAAGTGAGGTTGAACCCACAAGGAATCTTATAGAATTGTATATCAGATGGACCTTATTTAAGTCACTTAACTTCAGCCAAAGAGAAAGATTGTTTTGATTGAATTAAGAAATTAAAATGTAGGCATGCATCAAATTAACAACTATAATTAAAGGAAACTTACCAAAACTAAAAAAAAGCAATGAAATTAGAACTAAGCTAATAGTGTGTATTTAACAAAAGAAACTAATGAAAAATAAGCATGAATTAAACTAAGCAACTAACTTAAGGAAACTTTCTTAATTTAATACTTTCCTAAACTAGAATTAGAAACTTTTCAAAAATAGAACTTTCTAAAACTAAATTAGGAAACTATTTAACACCAAACCGACATGAAAAATCAAGTAACCAATTAAAGAAATCTAGACATGAACTACCTTAATCTAAAACATGCAAAACTAAATGAACAACATCAAGATTGGTGCACATCCGACTTGTAAAGGAAAGACCACTTGGTGTGGATGAAACCTAAGATGATGCATATAATAATTAAAGGAAGACATGCATAAAAATATAAGTGAATGGTGTACATGATTATTAAGTGCAAAGTGCATGGAAACTAAGAAAGAAACATGGGATTCAATGGCATTAACCAAATAACTTTATTAAATTGAATTCCTTACAAAAAAGGTGCCCATGAACATAGGAATCATGACCAGTAAGGTGCACATTATTCATGGCATAAACTCATAAGGTATTGATTTCAAAATAGATGTAATCAAATGTCCAAAGATGTATGCATGTGAACCCAAAGACAACCAAAGGAAAAGAGAGAGAAAAGATAAGAAGAAAACAAATGGAAAGGCAAGGAACTTATTAGATTCAAGAACAACTAAATTGATCCAAGGACTGCTATCTCTTGGCTTTCACGGCAAGAGATTAATGGCCCTTCATAAAAGGAACTAAAACATATAATTAGGGGCAGACAAGCAAGGAAAGAAACATATAAACAAGGAATTAAAACAAGTAACAAGTGATGAAAAGAAGCATGAAAAACAACCTGAACTTATAGGGAGAGAAACATGGAATGGATATAAACAAATGAGGCATGGAGGCTTCACCAAATAAGGGCATCAAAACCCTAAGGAGCTTGGCCAAAGATGGAGACATGGAGAAGAATCGAAGGGAGATGGGGTTGGCAAGGAAGACTAGCACAAAGTGGGGCATGGAATTCCTTATGGAAAAAGTGTGGAGGATCACCTCTCTTTTATATGATGTTCCATCTTTTCTAAAAAGATATGATTTTGTAGAATTCTATCCTTAGGAAAATAGAGATGAGATAAGATTTGGTATAGATATGAGATTTGCGATAGAGATAAGATAAGATAAGATAGGTAACTTGAGAAACGAATTAGAAGTAGGACTCTGGAAGGTGTTAGGAAAGCGGAACATTAGGAAGGTGAGTGGAAAGTGGAAAGGAGATGAGGAGGCAAGTTAGAAAGACATGGAATTAGGTGGAACATCTAAGGGGTGAGGCCACCACTTTTCAAGGAATTTGGCATGGAACTCCATTCCTTAAGTGGTGTTTCATGTGAAAGGTAGGAAAGAGAGAGAGAAAAGAGGGAGGAAAGAGAGGGAAAGATAAGCAAAGATAGAGAGATAGAAACAAAGAAACAAAAGAAAAAGAAATATAAAATACAAGGACTCTTCTCCCATTGGTCCACCTTATCATGCCACCTATCTTTGTTTGCTAAGTCAACTTTCCTTCTAATTATCCTCTTGATTTTTGCATGGAATAATTGCTTGAAAACTCCTCCAATCATGCGACTCCATGTTGCATATCTCAAATGGCTTCATGTTCATCTTTTCATGGCTCATATGGCTTTCATGGATCACTTCATTGACTTTAATGGCTTGGCTTCTTCTAGCTTTTTTGAGATGGCTTAGGTGGCTTTCATGGCTTTGCATCATACAAAGGTGATGGAATAATATGGATTTTGCATGGGCCCATTCTAGTTACCTTTGATTCTTCCAATTACGTGCCTTGGAATTATTTTGAACCTTTGCTTGAGTTTTGAAATGATTAAATTTAGGACCTGGCTCTCTCTTTTGATCTTGATCTTCAATCACATCTTAGTTGATCCTGGTTGTTCGCTCATCTTCTTGATATGTATGTACAAAAGATTAAAATCCCTAATTAAACCCCAAAAAATTATGGCTATTCATGTACTTATTCTTAATTAGTTCTTGAACCTACAAAATATCAAACTTTTATATTATTATGTCAGAAAAGTACGTGTTATGAATTTTAGCAAAAACCTAGGATAATGCCCTATCTTTTATAACACATGTACTACTAATTGGGTACCCTTTATATAAAATTGAACACTTATCATCCTCTGAGACCCTTGTCAAAGGCAACATAATAAACCATGAATCCACCATTTCTTGAAGGTAGTATCATAATGGATGTAGAGGTAAGTCTCCTCTTGATCTTTTTCCCATTGGTCCCATGACAATCCATAGTCACAGAGTATATCGCCAACCCATCCATCCACAAGATAATGTGGAAATCAATCATGTCAACAAGGATGAGGTTAGCATCCATTCGCTCACCCATGATCTCAATAGGCACATCCTAAAGGAACTCTCTTATTGGAAACACAAGCCAACAGGTTTTTTTTAACAACATATGTCAAGCATACAAGCCAAATATGTCATGTTGGCGACACATGCTACAAACCAAGTCACAAATCAAATTACACATGTAAAATGATCTTACAACATTTTAGCACAAATCATAACTATATTGTGAGCACATAGAAGCCTACCAGTGCCTCATGCATCCAACCTCATCTGTTGCCCACAAGTTTAAACCATGAATCAAACTTGATTACTTATAAGAAGACATATTACACATTAAGATACAATCATGCACTAGCACATCTAATACAAAACCGATGGCTTGTACATGGACTGTCTAGTACTATTGTTACTTAGCTCACTCTCCTTCTATTGTGCCCTACTCTGAATGAGATCTTCCATGATGATAGACACTATCTCAACAACATACTGCCCAACATACTGCCCATTGTCTGCAAGTATGTTAATAAAACTTGGTTCCTCAACACGAAACTTGAGTCATTAATAAATTGATGAATTGCCTATGAGTTAGTCATGCATTAATTAGGAGCAAACCTTCTCAACGAGGTGAAATAGCTTTTGTACTACTAAGCCACGAGACTACCTTGCACTAAGGCTAACAACTTTATCTCCTTTACATTCTATATATGGAGTGGAAAGTACTTGTTGCTAAAGACTCTCTTAAAGTACTCCCAAGTAATAACACGACCACTAGAAAAATGGGTCCTCTCTATGGATTGCCACCAAAATCTAACATCTCCCATGAAGACATAAGTCATAGTATGTACCTAGTTATCTACAGGCACCTTCATGGGACTAAAGGCCTTCTCTGCCTCAAAAATCTACCACTCTTTAGCCTTTGCATCACGCTCACCTAAAAATGAGGGTGCCATCGTCTGGAATTGTTCCAATAGTTTACCAACCCTGCTAGAACTCCTTTTTGAGCTACCTACTAGAGTACTTGGTGCAATTGCAAACTGAGTCTAAACTTGCTAATTAGATGCTACTACAGGTTATATCTAAGCTTTCTCACTAAATGCTACTACAGGCTGTGTGTGTGAATGTCTACTAGAGACTACCACAGGCTATGCCACAGCATGCTACTACTATAGATGTGGCAAAAGGCCCTGAATAGCTAGACTACTAGCTCTGCCACCAAAATCCCTTTCTCTGAAGACTCACTAGGTGCAATAGTAGTTGTAGATTTTGTCCTCCTATAAGGAGCCATCTATTCAAAGTTAATGCAATTCGTGTGAGTCTTCCTTTTCAACTCACTCTTGCCAGCAACACTTTATGGACTATTATGACTTTATGGACTCATTGGACTAACTATGAATGGATTAAATTGGGTTTTGATACCAACTGTGACACTTGAGTTTCTAAACACATTCTCAAAGCCTTTTCTTTTTTTTTAAAGTCAGGATGGCTAATTTGGAAACTTCTTCTTGAAAACAAACATTGTACATATTTTACATTAAGAAAACATTTTTCTAAAACCCTGAGTGTCTCTCCTACATACTCTGGTAACACAAATCCTCACCTGAATACCTTCCTCAAGCTTGGCTTGCTTTACTGAAGATCACTTCTTCAAATATGAGATATTGTAAACAATTACAATGTTTGAGCAAGCTCTTGCTTATGTAGGTGCTTAACATCTCATTTACAATTTTCATGATTTCAAATGCATCAAAATTTCCATATCAAGATGCAATAATACAATCATTTATATATCATGGCTCAAATTCTAAAAAGCATGTTACTTTTATAAAATTCATAATCATATGAATCCTTCAGTATGATCAAATCTCATCAAGGCGTAAAATGTATCTAAGTGCAACATAAGTGAAAAACCTATAATAAGGCCATACCAATGCACTCCATGCCATTTAAAATTCCATTTTGAAGCATACTATGTGATAAGTGTTTACTTTTTCATAAAAGCCACCCAATTAGTACCCATGTATATAACTTATAGCATTAAATTAAGATTTTTAGACCAAAATTCATAACACATGCATTTTTGACCCAATGAAGAAATTTTTTGTTATTTTATAGATCCAAAGGCTAATACAAGGTAAGTATGTGATTAATCTTAATTTTTAGGAATTAATTAGAATTTTATATCTTTTGTAGGATGAGAGATGATGATTAGACAATGGATATCAATTGAGATGAAAATTGAAGATCAAGATAAAAAAAAATTGAGTCAAAGCCTCAAAATCATCAATCCAACAAGAGATGAAGGGTAAGATCATCTTATAGATCAGTAATGGATGTGATTAAATGCGCTAAAGACAGCCAAAGTGGGCCCATGAAGTAAGCCATGCATTTCCACCACTTTTGCATGGGAGCCATTCAAGCAACCTTAGACATATAAGCCATGGAAGAAGGTGGCAAGCTAAGGAATTCAAGACAAATCATACAAGACACTCAAGCCATGGATTGAATCCAAGAAAACAAGCCAAGGAAGTTTCCTAAGCCATCCATAAAGCCTAGCCAATGGGGCCTTCAAAGTTAGCCACCAAGCATAGCTAAGTGGAAGGCTAGGATCGGAGGAGATACAAGAGAGTTATCCATGAGTTATTTTGAAGATAATTAAAGAAAAATCTATTAAGATAAGTTGGCATATGGACCAATAGGATGAGAGCCTTCAAATTTTTATGTTTTTCCCACTTTTTGAACCTTTTTGTCACTTTTCACCTCATCACCAAAGACCACCACGAGTTTGACTTTCTATTCAAGAGTCCTACCATCCATAACTCTTCCACCTTCCTTAACTCCCTTCCTAATCATCCAATCAATCCCCACTTCCTAGAAAACTATGTAGCCAATCAAATTTTCCCATGTCACCTCACTTTCCTTCTAGAAAAAAGAAGAAGAAGACTCATATATCCTTTTCAAAATTAAGCCAATCAGCCCATGCTTCTTATCTTTCTCTTATGTTATGTTTATGACATCATAGTGCTAATTTATCTTCCACATAACCTTCCTTATTCAATAACCTAAACCTACGTTTACTTTGCTTACATTTTCACCCTATCTTAAGTATGGAAACTACTCATCTATATAGCCCCATGTTCCATACGAATTTTTTAAGTAGAGGTAGGTGACACACCTAGAAATTAAGCTTTCCTTTGGTGTTATTTGTTGTTGGACTTTGGAATTTCTTAGATGATTTTATTCCTTTGCTTTTTTTAGTTATTATCTTGGTTATTTTCTCTCTAATTCAGGTTAGCAGTTTGCTTGCTTTGGTTTAGTTTTCATTGCTTAGCTTTCATTGGTTTTCTTTCTAGATTGCAACTTTCTTTCCATCTAGCTTTCTCCTTTCTTCTTTACCTCAATTCCACTTGTTTTCTTTGTTACTCCCTCAAGATTTAAGCTAACTAATCTCTAGTAGTGAAAGCCAAGAGAAGAGGCAGCTTAAATTCTTAATTTTCCAACATGAATTCCATGTTTTCTACCCTCTTTTTCTCTTAGTTTTACGCAAGTTTTCCCTTTCCTAGTTCACCCACTTAGCCTTTGTTTCTATTAAATTATTTTTTGAGTTTTCTTTGCATGTTATAAAAATTGTATTGTAAGCTTTTGATTAGAATTATTTTTTTGTTTAGATAGGATTTCAGGCTTTAGAAAAGTGAGTAATTTTCATATTTTGTGGACAGTTTTATGTTCATAAATTTGATGTAAATTGGATATGATTCAATAAATTTCTTTGGAATTCTTGTTATAGATTGTTTATTTCATCAATGTACATGAGATCTAGGTTGTTTCCTTGCATAAAAATTGTGGTTTCAGTAGCTTTCTAATGCAAGATGTATTGACTATTTTTAAGTACCGAATTCTGGAAATTTGTTTTTCCTTAACTTTGTGCTTTAGTTCCAACCATCAAAACATCTTACTTTCCTTAATCCTTAGACAATAATTTATGTTTTCATGTTTTTTATTAGATCCTATAGTTATTTTTCACAGTAACTCACTGTAGGTGCATTAAATTTCTCCATCTTCAGGGCTCCAAAATCATACACAAGGTCCATAAATCATGTGCAATGGTTCTAAATCTCATTCCTTTTAGATTCTTGGTTAATTTAGTTACTTAATAGTAGTATTTAATTCATTTTTGCATATTATTTTAGGATTAGAAGGTTTCCTTTTTGAATTTTAGAAAGTTCCACCTTTAGGAAGTTATAGGATTTAAAAAGTGAGTCTCTTTAATTGTGGTTTCGATTCACATGCATGTTTCTAATTTCTTATTAAAGTTAGTTAGATATCATTAGTTTTTTTTTTTTTGCATGTTACTTTAGTGTTAGAAAGTTTCTTAAATTGGTTTTAGGAAGTTCTAACTTTAGAAAGTTTCTAATTCTAGTTTAGGAAAGTGTTAATTTAGGAATGTTTCCATTTTAGTAGTTTCCTAAGTTTATGTTTCCTAGATTAATCCATGCTTGTTTTGCATTTTTTTCCTTTAGTTAAATGCATATTAGTTTAGGAAAGTTTAATTTTAGGAAAGTTGTTAATTAGGAAAGTCATAAGATACCAATTTTTAATTTAGGAAAGTTTTAATTTTAGAAAGTGCATGCTTTAGGAAAGTTTTTCATTTAGAATATTTCTTATTTTTGCTTAGTTTTCATTCTTGCTTTTGCTTAGTTTCTAATTTCATGTTTTAATTTTCATTCTTAATTTAGATTAAAAAAATCACTCGAATGTTGGCTAAGTTAGATAATTTAAAGCAAGAACCACTAGCATCACAATAGTTTACTCCTCATTGGATCGACCTTGCTTGCATGAGAATACTACATTGATTCATGCACTTATGAGTTTTAATTAAAAAAACAACAAGTTTTTGGCACCATTGCTAGGGAGTTGCAACAATTTGTGTAGCGTTTTAGACTTTAGATTATTTTCCTCTAGTCTAGGTTTAGGGTGCAATAGATTAGGGTTTTGGCATAATTTTTGCATACTTTTTGCATTGGTTACTATTTTCCTCATATTGACCATATTTCTTTGATTTTTCTGTGAAGGAAATTAGCAAAGGAGTGGCAGCGATCCTATGGGCCATGGCTTCATCATCTTAGATTAGGATTGAGTGAAACTTATAGTGAGGCCCATTGTAAATTGCAATTTCTTTATTATTTAATTTTAAATGGGTTGTAATAATGCAGGGCAAGTGTGGGGTATGGTGGTCCACACTTGATCATCATTGACCCCTCACTGTGAGTATCTCCCACACAATTTTTAGGATAATTTGCATTTGAATGTTAGTATAATTCATATAGATTAGGACCATTCATTGATAGTTATTGCATTAGAGAACCTATTTAACCTTGGTTGGATAGCATATAGGTTGCATTAGTTTGATTATTATTATTTTCATTGCATATTTACATCTTTATGGTGTAGTGAAATTAATGATATTAAGGGCCCCATAGGAACCCTTTGATCATAAGGACTAGATTTTATCACCAGTTCCTTGGCCCACCTAGGAATCAATCAACATCCTTGTATGCTATGATCCCAACCCTTGGATATTAATTTAAAATCAAGTAGAAGGAGACTTAGGGTATCGAGCTCATATGACCCTTTTCAAAGGACATGATTTGTTGTCACTCCAATGGCTTCTGAGCACTATGGTTATAGTGGCTTTGTTAAAATCCAAATGATTTTTCCACGCCTTCTGTTGATGTTAGTTGAGGTCTAATGCCTCCTAACACAAGGATTGTATTAACCACTTTTGAACAGATCCTAACTAGTAAGAAGTAGTCAAGTCTAGATAGTAGGAGGAGCTGTCTAGATCTACGTCTAAGAAGTTATCACATATGCACTAAACAAAGATAATCAAGTTACTGCTCAATTAATGCTTACTAGGATTTGATTGCGCATCACATAAAGTTAGATTCAACATTTATGTTAGGACATTTAGCTTAGGGTAGTTTATCCAAGTGCATCGATCTTAGAAACTAGAGCTAACACCTTTCAATCTAGAGATTCAACACAACCTAAGACAAGGGGTAAGAAACCAAGTTCCTATCTCCATAGTTGAACCACTAGTAGAAGTCAAGCATAAGGAAATTAGAGATTTCTATGTGCTTCTACAAATCAATAGCTTTACCTCCTTCAAATGTCGACCACTTTGAGTGAAAGTCTGGAGTCATTCAATTATCCCCGACCTTTTATGGTCGATACCAAGAAGACCCCTACCTACATATCAAGGAGTTCCTTTATATTTGTGCCACATTTATGTTCCAAATTTTTTTAGATGATTCTATTAGGCTTAGGCTATTCCCATTCTCACTCAAGGATAAAGCCAAGTCATGGCTTAATTCCTTGGAGGTAGGCTCCCCACTCACAAAATTAATGTGACGACCCAGGTTTTTGAAATACATTTTCATTATTTATTTTCAAATGGTGGTCGACCAATTTTGCAAACGTTTTGAAAACTTAAATAGCGGAATTTTTTTTCTTTGAAATTCTTTTCAGAAAACCTAAATGCCACATTTCACTAACATATACATACATAATTTTCTGTGCAACATATGTTTCCAAAGAAACTCATTTTATTAAAATTACAAGATCGATCTAGTGGTTCACATACACAACCCCTTTATTAGATCTTATATCCAAAATACATAAATCAAAATACAATCCAATCCTTTCACAATTGTACATAGTCTTAATCAACAGTATGGTCTTCGTCTTCCCATGTCGTATCCCTTCATTCTTTTTTTTTATGTATCTGAGATATTGTAAACATTCAAACATTTATGATATCTCAGCAAGCTATGCTTGGTAGGAGATTCAAGAACATATGGAATTGTATAATTCAAAAGCATAGTATCCATGAACCATACCATATATGATCATTCAATCATAAAATTTATCATGTAACTTCCACTATGATAATTCCAAACCACTCACCACTATATCATATGTATATATATATACGGTCAAAAACTATGAAAAATAGTCAATGTCTCAAACATCAATAACCATATTTAGATATACTGAGTTGATAAATCATCCAAACTTTTGCTGGGAAAATACTTCCTCATTAGGGCAATATTGGCATATCACTACGCCATACATCATATGCAAAATACTCAAGGAATACCATGCTATAGTCTGATCTGTACTAGTGCACTTGGATAACTGCCCTGTTCACCACTGATACCACGGTGGAAAATATTGTGTCACTCCCCATATGGGGAGACAGGACTTTCATAGTGGGGCCTTCCCATAATTACCCTACCTGACTTTTAGCCTCTCTTTGGGCAAGGTATCATAATATCATCAAATTTTGGGAAGCGGGTAGCCAAACCCTCATAACTTCCCTAGAATAACATCCCCAAGCTTATGCCTGTTTAAAACAAAACCTCCATGCTTGTATCTAAAATACGTCTTATACATCTTAGACGATCTATCTATTTATATTATCATCCTTGTATTCAATATCCTCATACTAAGGATATAATTTCATTTCTAATTTTAGGGATTCTCATTTACAATGAATGATACCCATGTTCATATAAGTTTAAGGATTAATCATTTATTGTAAATGATCCCTATTTTCTTTTAATTTAATATTCATATACCAAATGTTATTAAGTAGAAGGATACTCATTTGATACAAATGATATCCATTATTATTATGCTCTTATCTAAGTTTAGGGGTAATCATAAATGATACCTAAGTATTTATTATGTGTTCCATCTAATTTCAACAGTTATCTCTATTCATATACATGAATTATGATTCAAATGTAACTAAGCATGTTATCATTCTTCAGCATTATAATGTCTATGTATAATAACAATTCCATAGACCATAGGTCATGTATTCTTAACATTCCACCTACCATCATGTAGTGATCCATCCCTTCAGATCCTCCATGATTGACATATGTAATCAGTAAATGCATACATACTATCATTATTTGTACAATTTTGGATAATCTCCTATCTATATTCCTTATCTAATCTTGTCCTTTGATATAAAGGATCTAGATCTAGCTTGTGTTCCTATTATCCATATAATCTATCTTCCTCAGATAGTATTTTATCCTATTGATCAATAGATCTGATGGTTAGAATGATTTTGCAACCTTTCAGATCTAAGTATTTTCTATCTTTATGTCTTTGTGTATCCCTCTTTGATCTTGATATTTCATAGATCCTTTGATCAACAATACATACTTGTTGATAAAGATCAAGGGCCTAGATCTTGTATAATCTAGTTCTTTTTTTATCTAAGTTCAGTTATTTGATCATCCCTAAGGGGCATGATCCTAGTTCTCTTCCTTGAATCATATTTGATCCAAGGTTTGGATTATCTAATCTAATGATCTAGATTTGATCTACAACATACATACTAATAAGCATTCATACTAAATACAATACAATGTTATGATTCTTATTATTCTTGATCATTCAAGATCTTATGGATCTTGTTTGATCTTGATTATCTTACTTACCATTTTTATTAGGATTAGATAATTTACTAACCTTTTATGCTCTTATTATTATTATTCCACTAGTTAATGTTTTACTAGTTGAAGATAGCTTATTTCATCCTAAGTCTACACTACTCCTCTTATTTCCAATTGACTAAGGCTTACTAGTTGAATGGCTAAACCCAAAGTGGTTACTTCAATCCTCATCTAAGGAGGCATTTAGACCTTACAAATGTCAACAAAAGGTAGGGAAAGAGTGAGACTCTATTAGAAACCCCCCTTAACCACCATGTTTAGCATTCACTAGAGGGACCTTATGTAATACCCGAGCAATTTACGCTATTTTTAACAAAAAATGGACATTTTATGGAAAATAAATTGTGTTAAATGTTTTAATTTATTTAAAATAGTAAATGAAGGAATTTATGAGGAAACTTGGTACCATTAGATTCTACTCAAAAAATGGCATCCAACGCCTTAAAGAACGCTAAAAACGGAATTCGTATGAAGAAGTTCCGGTCGTTTAAAGATCAGGGGGAATTTTGTAATTTAAACAGAAAAATGAAAAAACGAAACACGTAGGGGGCCGTTTTGATAACGACACCCCCTGTTGTCTTCCACCTCCAGACATCTCCAGAAACCCTCCTCTCCTGATTTTTCTAGAGAGATCTTCCACTGCCAAGGGCAGCATTGCCATTGGCAGCACTGCCATAGCAGGGCTATAAAAAGCCCCATCTCCCCCCTCCAAAATCACGAGTTTTTCGGTCATTTGGGGCTGGGGTTTCTTACTAGAATCGGAAACCCAGTTTCCTGAGTTTTTCGGCAATGGCCAGGCCCAAGTCAGGCCAGCCATTCCTTTACCCATTCCCCTTTTCTTCATCTGGTCGCAACCTAACGGCAGGATTCCCCCTTCATCGAGTTTTCCCGGTGGCATGGGGTTTCCAGAACTAGAACGGAGGACTACCAAGCGGGACGAGTGCCATCTCCGGCTGCCTATGTAAGCTTTCCTTCCCTTCTCTCTGTTCCACTTCCCCAGGCTGGATCTGGTGTTTTCTGGCCGAAAATTACAGAACCCAAGACCGGACCAATGAAGGAGATGATCCTGGGTGTGGTGTGTGATGCACACCCGACTAAGCCCATGGACGGACCCCTGGCACGCCACTATTCATGAGGGGACGTGACTATGTATGGGCGTGGCCTCGGTGCGTCCCAGGCACAATCCTGGTTCGACCGAGACGCATGGGCGGCCCGAGAACAAAGGTACGTTTCACCTACGCAAAGGTGTGTTCGCGCGATGTCATCCAAGACACGTGTCATAGCGCGTCGCTTGGGCATGCTTGTGCACGTGCGAACACTATCCCTAGTGCGGCCTTCGGGTGCGCGCGTGACATGGGGCACGCGTCCTGCCTCAACCAGGATGCACGGGGTGCCCTGGGAGCTAAGACGCGCTGTGCTACACCAAAGGTGCATCCGTGCGATGATGCGAGTCATAGCGCGTCACTTGAGCATGCACATGTGCATGCAAAATGCGGTCCCTGGCCCGGCCTTTAAGAGTGCACGCACATGAGGCAGTTGCGGTTCAACCAGGATGCACGGGCGTCCTGGGAATTGGGACACGCGGACCTAATGAGACTTTAAAATTAGGATCATAAGACTATTTATGGAATCTAACCATTGAAAAGTAGATCCATATAATAGGATCTAGCCTGACAAATGAATTAGGCAAGGACCATGGACCCTGAAGGCAGACTTAGCGATCTAATGTCTAAATGGATTGAAATTAATAAGGACTCCTTATGTCCATTCATACCCAGGAGTTTATAAATGAGATGCAGGGACTGGTTGAGTGATAAAGGACGTGAGTCCAGGAGACTTTGAGGTAGCTGCTCTATCACTAATAGACTTTAAAAAAGAGCCATGATTGTTTTTAGACTACATGTTTTAAAGTATAAGTTATATGATTTGTTTAGCATGACTTATTTTATGACGTGTTTAGCTTATAAATGAATTTAGCATGCATATGACAAATACATTATGCATAGACATCTTTTGCAAACAACTGCATATATCGCATGATTTGTGAGCATTGAGTTCTTGAAAAATTGTATGTCCTTGAAGGTTACCAAAAGACGCTAGAGTGCCCAAAAGACGCTGGGTAGGCAGTTGTGGTGGCCAGGCAGTTGTGAAGTACCCAAAGAGGACAGGTTTTGAAAAAGAGGTTTTTCGCTTGTTTGATCTTGTATGATTTGGGCTAGTAAGCTCGTGGGCGCTATGCCGAGGGGTCTGGGTTGGCCACCCAACCTCTACCACTACTAGGTGGAATGGGTACCACGCCCAAAAGGGCATGTTCCTATGTCGACTGCATGTGGTACAGGGGGCTACCACTGGTGTCACAGCACTGGGTCGATGTGTCATATGCGCTATGGAGGCTATGGCGCTGTGTCCTCAGGTACTCGGGGACCACCCGGCGGTGAGGTCGTGGGCATAGTTTGGGCCCTATGGTTTCGTGGATTTACTTGCATTGCATATGGGATGACATGAGGTTGGTCGACCATACCATACTAGATATCCATGAGTTGGATTCAGTTGAGCATCTTATGCATATCATTTTGTTTATGATGTATATATATATATATATATGATACTTTTGACTTGGATTATGCGATTCTTTAGTCGTTAGTATTCCGATTCGACAATGGTTTTTAATATCGATATTGAACATAACTGTTCGAACATGCACATGTTTTAAAGAGCATATGATTTTAAACACAACATGCATTGTAAAACTAGTAGTGATAGACTCCTACTGAGTATAGTATATACTCACCCTATCCTTAACATTTTTCAGGATAGTTCCACTCACAAATAGAAGACGCCTCAGAAGATATTAGTGCTACGAGCAAGTGAATCAAATAGGAGACAATTATACATGTAAGTAAACTCTCTACCCTTTGGACATGTATTTGTATTTATTTACAGTTGGGCTGTGTGCTGTGACTGAATAGACCTGGGGAAAAACATTTATGATTTTTGAAGTTTTTCAAAAATCTACTTTGATTGTTGTGAAAGCAAATGACACTCGGGGTTTTCAAAATGAGTTTAAAACTAAAGATTTCCACTGCATTGCATGGTTTTCATAAAATGGTTTCCAAAAAGGGATGCATCCTGCCTTAGGAATTAGATATTGCATTTAAAAATGCATGGGAAAACCCGGGTCGTCACAATTGGTATCATAGCCCAGGTTTTATCCTTTCATAGCCAGTCTAGCATGTCCAAGGGTCATAGACAATAGAGAAAATTAAGGAGAAGTAGTATAAATAGGAGTAGTAGAGATGACTACTTCTATTTGAGGATTACAATATTTATGCTCAAGGCATTTCACCATAAATAAATAAGTGAAACACAGCTGGGTTTAACAAATAATTAAGCAGAGGATAGTGCAACCCTTATCCAAAATCCAGTCTAAGACGACTTAAGGATTAAGGATTGTTGTGTGGTACAAATATAAAAACTCATATATGGATCATATTATGAGAATGATGAATGAGGATGTTAGTGAGCTTGTTAGTAGATAGTTCTGACCTGCAATAAAGTAATCTCATCAAAGGTGAGAAAATCAAAGAACCTAGGTGGCTATCTTACCATCATAAAGAATATCAGAATATGAGTACACTATCACAAGGATATGATATGAGTATAATAGGGGATGTAAAAGACAAACTTTGAGAAGAATTTTGATGATAATCTAAGAGGGATGAGAATTCAAGATGATATTAGGAAATGACTGTGACTCGAACTAGGTCACAAAGGTATGGATCTTGAAGGACTTAGCTCAATTTTGGATGCCTTAATTGGAGTCTTATAAAGAGTGAAGTTCTATTGAATAATAACTACTTGAGTATTATGGAACAAATCCGAAGATGTATACAAGTGACATATTATGTGATAGAGAAATGAATTCCACCGAGTTATTAAAAGATTTTTGACGATAATATTGGGGATGATAGATCTGTGATAATAGATTGATCCTAACATGAACTTGTAAGAAAAGTATAGCATGATCAAAACGTCAATGCCATTATTTAGACATTGTATGAATTTTATTGAGGTTATGGGAAATTGAGGATTTCAATGATCTTAAGACCGCTTAGAATTTCTAAGTAAAGGAGTAGATGCAGTGTCGATCTAGGTAGACAAAAATGAGGATTTTGAAGAAACGAAAGAAAGAGATAGAGATGCAACGATAAGTATTCAATGAATATTGAATATTCAAAAGAAGAAGATCGTGGCTTATGAAGATACATACAAATCTTTCATCTTGAATCCTATAGGAAGGTAGATCAAACAAATGCAAAGGAATAATACTAGATGAGTTGGTGATCTTATTGTAAAAGAGTATAAAAAAGAGAAAGCATATGGGGTTTAAGACTTTGAGTAGAGTATCGAATTTCAGGAGATTATGCGACAAGAAATTTTCGAAGAGGAATGGTGACCAACTAGAAATCAAATTCTACAAATGGTTTAATATCAATTATTACAATTAGATTCTTATCGGATTCATTAGCTTATGGGGAATACCAATGGATATAGTCCATAAAAAGGAAAATTTGGTGATATCCCACCTTGCCAATAAAGTATATTGAAAAAGGAATTAAGCTGGGATAGTGACTTGTCCATTTAGCAAGAAGGGTACCATCAAGGATCAAATTGAGATCTTACTATCATAGATTAGAAAACCAGAAATCTTAAGACCATTATTTAGTCATTACCTTTAGAGTACTGTTGACTAAATAAAGGTATCCCACCCTAATTAATCAAGTATGTTAGTATCTATGAGTTAGTAGTTGAAGTTATATACTCAGAGGAATATTATAAGTATTTAGACATGAGTTTTCCCTAAAAGAAGTTATTTGTTAGACTAAGATATTTGAGAGTTTGAGGTTAGTTAATTAAACTACTTCATGGAAGAGCTACAAATACAATAAATACAATAACAACTAAGACAGAAGAAAAAATAAGGAGCGATCTACACCAGTGAGACAGATTTTTCCAAACTTGAATAGATACCATGACAAACCATAGAAATCACTGTGGGTCTGAAAGATGCTGCTGACTTGGATTGAAAAGAAAGGTAGATAAGTGCTGATCAATTTGGAGACCCTTGAGCTTATGACATAGATATATCTGGAAAGAGATCAATAGGTAATCAAATAAAGTCGTCCTATGTCGAAGAAAATGTTCCATGCTTACCTGAGTGTTTTTCAAATTTGATGATTTAACAGCTTTAGCATAACTTGAAGTAGTAGCTATTGAACGAGAATTGCTATTACAAGCTAAGTATGAGGAGGCACTTGAAAGGTAAAATTTGGGGAATTGAGAAAACCACTACTTATGATGATGATGATACCCCCTGACAATAGAGACTGCATGGTTGACGATATAGCCTTGATAAAAGATTGCATAATATGTTGACATAGGGGATGGAAGGAGAAAAGGTGAGATGGCTAGCACACTATAAGGTGAAGATTTAATGTTACGTTGCCTTTAGATAAATAGTTATGAGCATATACCATGTACGAAAAATCAATTGAAGGAATTTCCTAAGGATTAACCCTACTGGATTAAGTATAGAACTTTTGGACTAGAAGGTCATGAAGAAAACCATCAAGCAAAGAAAGGACAAAGAGGATGATGACAAAGGATTCAACCATGACCTAGTAAGGGTACTCGGTTATGAATAAGAGACTTTTTGCTTTGCATAAATGGGAACATTATTGAAAATCCTAATGACAAATTGATGTGAATAGTGAGATAGGGCTCTGGACGAGAACATTTGACCCATGATGATGAATCAACTTGAGTTTGGATAAAATCTTCAAGGAGAAAAGCGTTTAATGAATTCAATAGTTATGAAACTGGATATAGAGTTAGGACATTTTACTTTCAGTAAATGATAAGGTCCTCGATGGAAGATGCTACTAATTGGTTTTCATGATTTTATTTTGAATGTAACTTTGGTCGAGGAATAAAGTCACATATGGAAAACGACAGACAGTTGAAATTCGAAGTTAATTAAGAGTTTGGCTGTAGAGCACATGATACCATATTAGTTATTGAAGTATATTGGGGACAAATATAAAAGATAAGAAGCAAAGTTAGACACAATAGAAAGAAGGTAATTTTTTGACTCTTACTAATGACATGTAACCAACCATTAGAAGGAGATATGGATGATGAAGAGATCACTAGATGAAAGACAAGAAGAAAAAGGGATCATCCTATGATATTCAAAAAGGACTATGAGAAATAAGATAATATGATCTTGAAAGAAGTATGGAATAATTTATACCTGAATAAAGAAGCATGATCCTATGAGGAGACTATCTTATACACGATGAGAAAAGTATAGGCATCTAAGGATTTCAAGATAGATGAATTACAGCTAGAAACCAGTATTGTTAAACTGGCACGTAAGGGAATATATATCAGAGTACGCAGCGAAAGCGGCCCTTATAGGTAAGGCCTTATTGAAGGAACAATAAAAATGATAAATTGAGGATGAGCCTAGATTTGATTCCTAAGGGGAGAATGCATTCACCAAGGAGTTATCTAAGAGATAAAATACCTTGAAGATGATAATTTATGGAATTTCGAGGATGAAATTCTTTTAAGGGGGTAATAATGTAATACCCGAGTAATTTATGCTATTTTTAACAAGAATGTTTTAATTTATTTAAAATAGTAAACAAAGGAATTTGTGAGGAAACTTTGCACCATTAGATTCTACTCGAAAAATAGAATCCAATGCCTCAAAGAACGCTGAAAACGGAATTCGTATGAAGAAGTTACGGTCGTTTAAAGATAAGGCGCAGTTTTGTAATTTAAATAGAAAAACGAAAAAATGAAAAATGCAGGGGGTCATTTTGATAACGGCACCCCCTATTGTCTTCCACCTCCAGACATCTCCAAAAACCCTCCTCTCCCGATTTTTCCAGAGAGATCTACCACCTTCAAGGGCAGCACCGCCATAGCAAGGCTATAAAAAGTGCCATCTCCTGCCTCCAAAATCACGACTTTTCTGGTCATTTGGGGCTAGGGTTTTTGGCTAGAATCAAAAACCCAATTCCCTAAGCTTTCCAGCAATGACCAAGCCCAAGTCAGGCTGGCCATTCCTTTACCCATTCCCCTTTTCTTCATCTAGTCGCAATGGAACGGCGGGATTCCCCCATCATCGAGTTTTCCTAGTGGCATGGGGTTTTAAGAACTAGAACGGAGGACTACCAGGTGGGAGGAGTGCCATCTCTGGCTGCCCAGGTAAGCTTTCCTTCCCTTCTCTCCATTCCACTTTCCCAGGTCAGATCCAGGCCAGATCTGGCATTTTTTGACCGAAAATTGCAGAACCCAGGACTGGACCAACAAAGGAGACGATCCTGGGCATGGTGTGTGATGCACACCCGACTGAGCCTATGGACGGACCCCTGGCACACACTGTACACGAGGGTACGCGACTATGTATGGGCATGTCCTCGGTGCATCCCAGGCACAGTCCTAGTTCGACCGGGAAGCATAGGCGGCCTGGGAGCCAAGGCACATTTCGCCTACACCAAGGTGTGTTCGCGCGATGTCATCCAGGACGCGTGTCATAGCGCATCGCTTGGGCATGCTTGTGCACGTGCGAACACTATCCCTGGTGCGGCCTTCGGGTGCGCGCGTGACATGGGGCACGCGTCCTGCCTTGACTAGGATGCACGGGGTGCCCTGGGAGCTAAGACGCACCGTGCTACACCAAAGGTGCGTCCGTGCGATGATGCGAGTCATAGCGCGTCACTTGAGCATGCACATGTGCATGCAAAACGCGGTCCCTGGCACGGCCTTTAAGAGTGCACGCACGTGAGGTAGTCGCGGTTCAACCAGGATGCACGGGCGTCCTGGGAATTGGAACACGCGGACCTAATGAGACTTTAAAATTAGGATCATAAGACTATTTATGGAATCTAACCATTGAAAAGTAGATCCATATAATAGGATCTAGCCTGACAAATGAATTAGGCAAGGACCATGGACCCTGAAGGTAGACTTAGCGATCTAATGTCTAAATGGATTGAAATTAATAAGGACTCCTTATGTCCATTCATACCCAGGAGTTTATAAATGAGATGCAGGGACTGGTTGAGTGATAAAGGACGTGACTCCAGCAGACTTTGAGGTAGATGCTCTATCGCTACTAGACTTTTAAAAAGAGCCATGATTGTTTTAAGACTGCATGTTTTAAAGTATAAGTTATATGATTTGTTTAGCATGACTTATTTTATGACTTGTTTAGCTTATAAACGAATTCAACATGCATATGACAAATACATTATGCATAGACATGTTTTGCAAACAATTGCATATATCGCATGATTTGTGAGCATTGAGTTCTTGAAAAATTGCATGTCCTTGAAGGTTACCAAAAGACGCTAAAGTGCCCAAAAGACGCTGGGTAGGCAGTTGTGGGGTCCAGGCAGTAGTGAGGGACCTAAAGAGGACAGGTTTTGAAAAAGAGGTTTTTTTCTTGTTTGATCTTATATGATTTGGGCTAGTAAGCTCATGGGCTTATATGCCGAGGGGTCTGGGTTGGCCACCAAGTCTCTACCACTACTAGGTGGAATGGGTACCACGCCCAAAAAGGGCATGTCCCTACGTCGACTGCATGTGGTACAGGGGGCTACCACTGGTGTCACGGCACTGGGTCAATGTGTCATATGCCCTATGGAGGCTATGACGCTGTGTCCTCAGGTACTCGGGGACCACATGGCGGCGAGGTCGTGGGCATAGTTTGGACCCTATGCTTTCGTGGATTTACTTGCATTGTATATGGCATGACATGAGGTTGGTCGACCATACCATACCAGATATCCATGAGTTGGATTCAGTTGAGCATCTTATGCATATCATTTTGTTTATGATATATATATGATACTTTTGTCTTGTATTATGCGATTCTTTAGTCGTCAGTATTCCGATTTGACAATGGTTTTTAATATCGATATTGAACATGACTGTTCGAACATGCACATGTTGTAAAGAGCATATGATTTTAAACACAACATGCATTGTAAAACTAGTAGTGATAAACTCCTACTGAGTATAGTATATACTCACCCTATCCTTAACATTTTTCAGGATAGTTCCACTCACAAATAGAAGATGCCTCAGAAGATATTAGTGCTACGAGCAAGTGAATCAAATAGGAGACAACTATACATGTAAGTAAACTCTCTACCCATTGGACATGTATTTGTATTTATTTATAGTTGAGATGTGTGCTGTGACTGGATAGACATGGGGGAAAACATTTATGATTTCTGAAGTTTTTCAAAAAACTACTTTGATTGTTGTGAAAGCAAATGACACTCGGTGTTTTCAAAATGAGTTTAAAACTAAACATTTCCGCTGCATTGCATGGTTTTCATAAAATGGTTTCCAAAAAGGGATGCATCCCGCCTTAGGAATTAGATATTACATTTAAAAATGCATGGGAAAACCCAGGTCATCACACCTTAGCTCAACCTTTCATAAGGTTCTTATGAGCATTTTAACCCTAAGTACTCTTTCTAATTGATTTTAATTAAGTCAATGAACATTTAAAATGTCATTCATAGAGTTTCATTATTCTCCTAATTTGGGCCAAGGAAATGATATTCCATATATTTTTCTACTAACTATAGCACTTACTATGATTAAGTCCATGTCATTCATTCCACGTAAATGTCCTTCAACTCTATTTTTCATTTAATTACATTTTCAATGTAATTTTCCTATCATAAGCATTAAAGCATAAATAAATAAGTAAATTTAACAATTAAACCTACTAAGCAATAAAAGACAATTATAATAACATTCAACAATTCAAAAGAACATTTAACATGCCATAACTATTCATCATGATCCAATGGTCAAAGTTGATTTCTATTCATTTTTCATCCCTTTTGGGGTTTAGATCTTGATCTTTCATTTTTCTTTAGATCTAATACCTCTTCTTAATTTGATTTTATCATTTATCATTAATGCATCTCGTCAAATGATCTGATCCTTCTTGATCCAACCGATCAAGAAGATCTTGAAGTCATTTATCCAATTTAAGGTCATAAATCTTAATCTATCCCAAATTATCATCATCAAGTCCATGAATCCATATGATATTAAATTTATATAATCATCCAAATACATCCATACTGTCCAATACTCCTTGATCAAATTGATCAAGGAGATTACCATTCATTTTTATGGATTTTACTACTTTTAAGGCTAGATCTCTTAATTAAACATAGATCAATCACTTCTAACCATTGATTCTATGTTTCAAAATCACAAGATCATTAGTGGATTAGAATTATAGAGTTTGATGATTCCAAATTTCACTAATCATAGGAATTAGTAATACTTTTATTTATTAACAGAATTTTACATGCATCAAAACAGAAATATTCTAAGTTTAGTAGGTTGAATCCAACCCAAATTTCCAATCTTAATTTGGAGTTAAATTGAGATCAGAATTTTGATTTTAAGATTTCAGCCTATTTTAGGGGTTAATATTGATCTTACTATTTTTATTCAATTACTTGATATAAAGATTCAAACATTGTACTATGATCATGGTTCTTAAGGTTTTGGGACCTCCTGAACCTATCCATCAATTCAAATCTCTATTTTTAGATCTTCTTGATCATGATCCAAGGTTGTTACTACAGATTTTTGTGATTATCACTAGTAAATACAATTTAAAATATATATTTTATGAGTTCAGTAACATATACAAGTGACAAGAAATGTATAGAAACTTTTCGATCCAAAATCAGAGCTAAAACGAGCTCTTAATTGAAGAAATAAGATTTTAGATCAAAATTGGATGGCTGAGATCAACTCCACAAAATGTGACAAAATGGGAGGGCAGCCCACATTGTGTTACCTGGGATTACACATCACTGGGGAGAGACTATTTTTAGATAAAAGGAAAATTGGAAAACCAGCATTTCTACACTAAGATTTGCACTAGGAAAAAGAAACAAATAAATACTGAGAAATCTGAGCCTTCCACTCTCGCTTTTGGACTGGATTCGTTAGAGAAGAGAAGTGGTTTTTTCAGCAAATATGGGACCCATGATGACATGGATTTCCCCGGAAGTTGTTCAGGCCTCCATGGAAGAACTGAACTGTTGATTAGTGTGGGTGAAGGGGGGAGATTGGTTCCAGAGAAGAAAAGGGTTTTGTGGTTTGGAAAAAAGGAGGGTTCTGGAGAGAAATTGAAGGCGATTTGGGCAAGAAGAATGAGGGAAAATGACGAAATTGGGAGATGGATTTGGATGAGAGAGATTTAGAGGAAAGATAGAGAGAGAAAGGAGAGATTTCATCTTGGAAATGGAGTGCATGTGGAGAGTGGGTATTTATAGATTTAATGGCTGGTGTGATTTGAAAATTGGTGGAGAAGACCCTTCTTGGGTTTTGGAAGGAAGTACGAGCAGATAGAAGAGAGAGAGAGAGAGAGAGAGAGAGTTGAATGACTGCAGAAGAGGAAAGGGCAAGTGGCAGAACAGATAAAGTTGGGTTCTAGATGTGGGATGATTTTGGTTTTGGGATGCTTGTTTTGGCTGCTCGTATTAAACGACTAGCAGAAACCAACGTGTGGGCCCAGGATGATCTTAAGTCTTTGATTAGTTTAGATGCATCTTAGAGTTGTATTTGGAAATTTCGATCCATTTAATATTCAGTATGACATCTAATGAAGACGCATTGCTTATTTGATGACTAGTTCTTAACCCCAGAAGACCTTTCCTTGCTCTTGTGCTTTAAGATGTCTGTGGTAGAATATGAATTTTACCCACATGTAGGCACCATTTTTCCTTTTATCCTTTTGTTGGGTAACAACTCAAGGCACCATCTTGAAGAGGATACAAGCGAACCCCTGATGCTACATCCATCACTCCATCCTAACCACATATGAAGATTGATGACTTGACATCGTTCTATGATCCAAACCGTTGGTTCTTTGCCTCCGTTGATCATCTAAATGGAATCAATGCTAACATGGTATGTGGATTTTGGTGGTCGTTATACAATGGTCTACCAAATCTACTGTTGCAATACCAAACATATGTAACTCATATTCGATGCCTGTAATGCCTTTCGTTCATCAAAATAAAGTATTATTCGCATAGAGTGGTGGCTGAATTTGTGCTTTTGTTGGAGGGTATTGACCCTCTCTCGACCTCAAACAATTATATAATGCAATCAGTCACATCATAGCTGCATCATAGACATCCCTAAAGATGGATGGTGGGCTCAATTCTAATTTCTTTTTTGTGATCCAATCCATTCACTTGCTCTGCCACATTGTAGATGGTTTAAGCTCAAAAAATCTTGTCTATTGCACATCTCTAAGTTCTTCTTTATTGGATGCTTTAAAGTAGAAACAATAGATGGTGAAACACAATAAAGCCTCAAAAGACAAAAACTCTCTACTTCGTAGCTTAAAAGCATTCGAAAATAAGGCACTTAGAGACATGCAATAGGGAATTTTTTTCAAACCCTAGCTATCTAAGATGAAACAAATCAGATGAATGGATTAGATAATTGAAAATACTAGAAAAAGTAGGCATACAACCCACTTTTAAGAACGTCTATGATGTTGCATCATATAATCACTCTCTTTATAACAAAATGTTATCCCAATAAGACTTTTTCTTATCAATGAATTAATATTGACTCTAATATGTTACATTTAGTGCATGTTTGGAAAGCTTATTTTATTTGCTTTTATTGAATTTTTCCATTTCATAGCAAAAAACCATGTTAATTGTTAGATGTGAAACAAAAAAAATCAATAAAATAAATAAAATAAGTTTCCCATTTTGGTTTCAAGTGATCTCAAGCTCCAAGATACATGTAAAACAAACATAGGAAAACAACAATTTCCATCACAAACATGCATAACAATTGTTCAATTTTGTATAAAGTACCCAATTAATAACCCATGTGTTATAAAATATAGTATTATTTCTGGGGTTCTTTTCAAAATTTCATAACACATACATTCCTTCAAGTTATAGTAAAACTATGGCAACCGAAACATGACATGAATTGAAAACCGACATTCCCTCAAGCTTGGGCATTCCCCATAAGCGACATGCTGCATCGGATCCCAGGTGCGGTGAAAAATAAGCAAGGGTTGCTAGGGTGTTCTCCACGAAGCAACGCGCTACATCAGATCCGAGTCTAGTGAAAAATAGGTAAGGGCTGCTACAGCGTCCTCTCAGAAGCGACAGGCTGATCAGAACCCAGGTGCACTAAAAAGTGGACATGGGTTTATGCCATGGAGGTTGAGAAAGGCAATAGTAAATAGGATATCTCCAGAACATAAGAGTCATATCGCCACATGGAATATAGGAGCATTGACAGGTAAGAGTTTGGAGTTAGTAGACGCGATGAAACGTAGGAGAGTCAACATCGCTTGCATCCAAGAAACTAAGTGGAAAGGGGCTAAAGTTAGAGAAATAGATGGGTATAAATTATGGTACGTAGGAAAGGAAAACAACAGAAATGGTGTAGGAATAATAGTGGATAAGGAATTAAAGGATAAAGTTGTGGACGTTAAAATAATTAGTGATAGAATTATAATAATAAAACTTGTTCTAGGAGAGCAGATTATAAATGTTATAAGTGCATACGCACCACAAGTAGGGTTGCAAGATATAATCAAGAGACAGTTTTGGAAAGATATGGAGGGGTCATGCAAGAAATTCCCAACACTGAGGAGATATTTATAGGAGCAGACTTAAATGGCCATGTACGAGAAGATAAGGAAGGATATGATGTAATGCCCAAGCAATTTACTCTATTTTTAACAAAAATTAGACATTTTATGGGAAATAAACTATGTTAAATGTTTTACTTTATTTAAAATAGTAAATGAAGGAATTTCTAAGGAAACTTGGTACCATTAGATTCTACTCAAAAAATGGAATCCAACGCCTCAAAGAACGCTGAAAACGGAGTTCGTATGAAGACGTTACGGCCGTTTAAAGATCAGGGGCATTTCTATAATTTAAACAGTAAAACAAAAAAGACGAAAAATGCAAGGGGTTATTTTGATAACGGCACCCCCTGTTGTCTTCCTCCTCAGATCTCTCCAGAAACCCTCATCTCCCAATTTTTCCAGAGAGATCTGCCACCGCCAAGGCGGGCACCGCCATAGTAGGGCTATAAAAAGCCCTATCTCCCCCTCTCCAAAACGTGAGTTTTTTGGCCATTTGAGACTGGGGTTTTCGGTAAAATTGGAAACCTGTCTCAAACCAGTCGTCCCTGACTTTTTCGGCAATGGCCAGGCCCAAGTCAGGTCGGCCATTCCCCTCTCTTCTTTCCGGTCTTGGCAATGGGGTTTTCCCCTTCTTCGAGTTTTCTAATAACCAAGGGTTTAGGCAGGCCACCTACTAGGTGGGAGCAACGCCTTCTCCAGCTGCCAGGTAAGCTTTCACCTCCCTCTTGCATTTTCTCCTTAGTTTTCTCCTTGTTCCGGCCTAGATCCATGCTGGATCTGGTGAGTACCGGCCAAAAATCCATGAAATTCTGGGGAAGGAAACTAGATGGGTGAAAAATGAGTCCACAGTAACACGTCCCAAGGTGCACAAGCTTCCCAGAGGTGTGTGGGCATGGCGCGCAACCATGCCGAGCTCACTGGGGTGATTGTCACATGGGTGTCGCGCACGTACAGATGCTCGACTCGACCAAGATGCACAAGTGTCCCAGGAACTAGGATGTTCGTGAAACCCCACCTAAGACTCATCCACGCAACGCCATCCAGAACATGCACCCTAGCGTGCCATTCAGATGTGCGCACCGCATCATTCGAATAGACACATGTGAGCTAATGTGGTTTAGGTACAACCAGGGCACGCACACATCCTAGAACCTGTGGTGCAGGGCCCTAATTGACACGTCTGGGTTGTCCATTAAGGCACACACACATCTTGGAAACCATGATGCCCAGACCTAATGAGACTAGAAAGTTAGGGTCAGAGGACAATTTACAGAGTTAACCATTGAATAGTAGATCCCTATCATAGGATCTAGCCTGACAATGAATTAGGCAAGGACCATAGACCCTAAAAGGCAGATCTAGCGATCAAATTTCTAGATGGATTAAAATTGATAAGGACTCCTTGTATCCATTCATACCCAGGAGTTTATAAATGAGACCCAGGGATGGGTTGAGTGATGAAGGATGCGACTCCAGGAGACTTTGATGTAGGTGCTCTATTGCTATTAGACTTTTTAAAAGAGCCATGATCATTTTGAGAATGCATGTTTTAAGTATAACTATATGACTTGTTTAGCATGACTTATTTTATGACTTGTTTAGCATATAAACGAATTCAGCATGCATATGATAAATACATTATGCATAGACATGTTTTGCAAACGATTGCATATATTGCATGATTTGTGAGCATTGAGTTCTTGAAAAATTGCATGTCCTTGAGGGTTACCAAAAGATGTTGAAGTGCTCGAAAGACGTTGGATAGTCAGTTGTGAGGGCCAGGCAGGTGTGAGGGACCCAAAGAGAATAGGTTTTGAAAAAGAGGTTTATGCTTATTTGATCGTATATGATTTGTGCTAGTAAGCTAGTGGGCGTTATGCTGAGAGGTCTGGGTTGGCCTCCAGCCTCTACCACTATTAGGTGGAATGGGTACCACGCCCAAAAACGACATGTCCCTGCTTCGACTGCATGCGGTACTGTGGGCTACCACTGGTGTCACGACACTGGGTCGAAGTGTCATATGTCCCGTGGAGGCATATGACCCTGTGTCCCTAGGTACCCGGGGACCAAACGGCGGCGAGGTCGTGGGCATAGTTGGGCCCTATGGTTTGAGGATTTACTTGCGTTGCATATGGCATGACATGAGGTTGGTCGACCATACCATATATCCATGAGTTGGATTTAGTTGAGCATCTTATGCATATCATTATGGTTATATATATATGATACTTTCGACTTGGTTTGTGCAATTCTTTAAGTCGCTAGTATTCTAATTTGACAATGGTTTTTGATATCGATATTGAACATGAGTGTTCAAACATGTACATGTTTTAAAGAGTATATGATTTTAAACGTAGCATGCATTGTAAAACTAGTAGTGATAGACTCCTATTGAGTATAGTATATACTCACCCTATCCATAACATTTTTCAGGATAGTTCCACTCACAAATAGAAGACGCCTCAGGAGATATTAGTGCTATGAGCAAGTGAATCAAACAAGAGACAATTATGCATGTATGTAAACTCTCTACCCTTTAGACATGTATTTGTATTTATTTATAGTTGGACTGTGTGCGGTGACTGGATAGACCTGGGGAAAAACACTTATGATTTCTAAAGTTTTTCAAAAAACTACTTTGGTTGTTGTGAAAGCAAATGACACTCGGGGTTTTTAAAATGAGTTTAAAACTAAAGATTTTCCACTACATTGCATGGTTTTCATAAAATGGTTTTCAAATAGGGATGCATCCCACATTAGGAATTAGATATTGCATTTAAAAATGCATGAGAAAACCCGGGTCGTCATAGTTGGTATCAGAGCCCAGGTTTTATCCTTTCACAACCAGTCCAGCATGTCCAAGGGTCATAAACAATAAAGAAAATCAAGAAGAAGTAGTATGAATAGGAGTAGTAGAGATGAATACTTCTATTTGAGGATTACAATATTAATGCACAAGGTAGTTCACCATAAATAAATAGGTGAAACACAGCTTGGTTTAACAAATAATTAAGCAGAGGATAGTGCAACCCTTATCCAAAATCTAGTCTAAGACGACTTAAGGATTAAGGATTGTTGTGTGGTGCAAATGTGAAAACTCATATATGGATCATATTATGATTAGAATGATGAATGAAGATGTTAGTGAACTTGTTAGTAGATAGTTCTGATCTGTAATAGATTAATCTCATCAAAGGTGAGAAAATTGAAGAACCTAGATGGCTATCTTACCATCATTAAGAATATCAGAATATGAGTACACTATCACAAGGATATGATATGAGTATGATAGGGGATGTAAAAGACAGACTATGTGAAGAATTTTGATGATAATTAAAGAGGGATGAGAATGCAAGATGATATTAGGAGATGACTGTGACTCGTACTAGATCACAAAGGTATGGATCCTGGAAGACTTAGCTCAATTTTGGATACCTTCATTGGAGTCTCATGAAGAGTGAAATGATATCAAATAATAACTACCTGAGTATTATGGGCAAATCAGAAGATGTATACAAGTGACATATCATGTGATTAAGAGAAACATAACACAAAAATGATAGGGAAATGAGTTTGACCGAGTTATCAAAAGATTTTGATGATAATACTAAGGATGACAATCGATTGATCCTAACATGAACTTGAAAGAAAAGTATAGCATGATCAAAATGTCAATGTCATTATTAAGACATTGTATGAATTTTATTGAGGCTACAGGCAATTGAGGATTTGAATGATCTTAAGACAGTTTAGAATTTCTGAGAAGCATTCAGTTTGTCATATCTGTTAAGTAAAGGAGTAGATGTAGTATCGATTATATGCAACAAAGTACATGAAGACATTGATCCAGGTAGACAAAAATGAGGATTTTGAAGAAAAGAGAGAAAGAGATAGAGATGTGACTATACGTATTCGATAACTATTGAATATTCAAAAGAAGAAGATCATGACTCTATGGAGATACATATAATTCTATCATCTTGAATCCTATAGGAAGGTAGATCAAACAAATGCAAAGGAATGATGATAGATGAGTTGGTGATCTTATTGTAAAAGAGTATAAAAGAGAGAAAGCATATGGGGTTTAAGATTTTGAGTGAGTATTGAATTTCAGAAGATCATGTGACAAGAAATTTCTGAAGAGGAAAGGTGACCAACTAGAAATTAAATTCTACAAATGGTTTCATGTCTATAACA
Source organism: Warburgia ugandensis (assembly GCA_035236585.1). NCBI lineage: Eukaryota > Viridiplantae > Streptophyta > Magnoliopsida > Canellales > Canellaceae > Warburgia > Warburgia ugandensis. The sequence continues at coordinate 77,997,633 of CP141131.1, read as the reverse complement.
ATTATTAGACTCTTATAAGATCCATTAGCTTATGGTGAACACCAATGGATATAATCCATAAAAAGGAAAATTTGGTGATATCCCACCTTGCCAAAAAAGTATATTGAAAAAGGAATTAAGCCGAGAATAGTGACTTGTCCATTTAGCAAGTAGGGTACCATCAAGGATCAAATTGAGGTCTTACTATCATGGATTAGAAGACCAGAAATCTTAAGACCATTATTTAGTCATTACCTTTATAGTACTATTGACTAAATAAAGGTATCCCACCCTAATTAATCAAGTATGTTAGTATCTATGAGTTAGAAGTCGAAGTTATATACTCAGAGGGATGTTATAAGTCTTTAGACTTGAGTTTTCTGTGAAAGAAGTACTTGTTGGACTAAGGCATTTAAGGGTATGTGGTCAGTTGATTAGGCCACATCATGGAGGAGCTACTAGTACAATAAATACAGTAACAACTGAAACAGAAGCAAAAATAAGGAGCAATCTCCACCAGTGAGACAGATTTTTCCAAACCTGACTAAATACCTTGACAAACCATAGAAATCATTATGGGTCTCAAAGATGCTGCTAACTTGGATTGAAAAGAAAGTTAGATAAGTACTGATCACTTTAGAGACCCTTGAGCTTATGATGAAAATATATCTGGAAAGAGACCAATAGGTAATCAAATAAAGTCTTTCTGTGTGTCTACAAAAATGTTCCATGCTTACCTGATTGTTTTTCAAATTTGATGATTTAACAGCTTCACCATAACTTGATGTAGTAGCTATTGAACGAGAACTGCTATTATAAGCTAAGTATGAGGAGGCACTTGAACGATAAAATTTGAGGAATAGAGAAAATCACTACTTATGAGGATACCTCCTGATAATACAGATTGCATGATTGACAATAAAGCCTTGATAAAAGAGTACACAATATAGTGACATAGGGGATGGAAGGAGAAAAGGTGAGATGGCTAGCACACTATAAGGTGAAGATTTAATGTTACGTTGCCTTTAGACAAAAAGTTAGTTGTTATGAGCATATACCAAGTACGAAAAGTCAATTGAAGGAATTTCCTAAGGACTAACCCTACCGGATTGAGTATAGAACTTTTGGACTGAAAGGTTACAAAGAAAAACCATAAAGCAAAGAAAGGACAAAAAGGATGATGACAAAGGATTCAACCATGACCTAGTAAGGGTACTCGGTTATGAATAAAAGAGTTTTTGCTTTGCATAAATGGGAACATTATTGAAAATCCCAATGACAAATTGATGTGAATAGTGAGATAGGCCTATGGACGAGAACATGTGACCCATGATGATGAATCAACCATTAACCTTTGACATGAGTTTGGATAAAATCTTCATGGAGAAAAGCATTTAATGAATTCAATAGTTATGAAACTGGATATAGAGTTAGGACATTTTACTTTCAATATATGATAAGGTCCTCGATGGAAGATGTTACTAATTGACTTTCATGATTTTATTTTGGATGTAATTTTGGTCGAGGAATCAAGTCATTCGAAGTTAATCAAGGGTTTGGCTGTAGAGCACATAATACCATATTAGCAAGTGGAGTATCTTGGGGACAAAAGGTAAAAGATAGACACAATAGAAAGAAGGTAATTTTTTTGGACTCTTACTAATGACATGCGACCAACCATTAAAAGGAGATGTGGATGATGAAGAGATCACTAGATGAAAGACAAGAAGAAAAAGGGATCATCCTATGATATTCAAAAAAGGACTACGAGAAATAAGATAATATGATCTTAAAAGAAGTATGGAGTAATTTATACATGAATAAAGAAGCATGATCCTACGAGGAGACTATCCTATACACATGAGAAAAGTATAGACATCTAAGGATGTTGAGATAGATGAATTACAGCTAGAAACCGGTATTATTAAACTGGCACGTATGGGAGTATGCATTAGAGTACACAGCGAAAGCGGCCCTTGTAGGTAAGGCCTTGAAGAAAGAAAAATAAAAATGATAAATTGAGGTTGAGACTAGATTCGATTCCTAACGGGGGAATGCATTCACCAAGAAGTTATCTAAGAGACAAAATACCTTGAAGATGATAATTTATGGAATTTTGAGGATGAAATTCTTTTAAGGGGGTAATAATGTAATGCCCGAGCAATTTACGCTATTTTTAACAAAAATTGGACATTCTATGGGAAATAAACTGTGTTAAATGTTTTACTTTATTTAAAATAGTAAATGAAGGAATTTTTTAGGAGATTGATACCGTTAGATTCTACTCAAAAAATAGAATCCAACGCCTCAAAGAACACCAAAAACGGAGTTCGTATGAAGAAGTTATGGCCGTTTAAAGATTAGGGGCATTTCTGTAATTTAAACAAAAAACAAAAAAGACGAAAAACGCAGGTGGCCGTTTTGAAAATGGCACCTCCTGTCGTCTTCCTCCTCAGATCTCTCTAGAAACCCTCATCTCCCGATTTTTCCAGAGAGATCTGCCACCGCCAAGGGTAGCACCGCCATTGGCAGCACCTCCATAATAGGGCTATAAAAAGCCCTATCTCCCCCTCTCCAAAATGCGAGTTTTTTGGCCATTTTGAGACTGGGGTTTCCGGCAAAATTGGAAACCTGTCTCAAACCAGTTGTCCCTGAGTTTTCCGGCCACAGTAACACTTCCCAGGGTGCACAAGCTTCCCAGGGGCGACTGTCACATGCATGCCGGGCACGGACAAATACTCGACTCAACCAAGACGCACGAGTGTCCCAGGAACTAGGACGTTTGTTCAACCCCGCCTAAGACTCATGCGCGCAACACCATCTAGGACGCGCACCCTAGCGTGCCATTCAGATGTGCGCACCGCACCATTCAGATAGATGCATGTGAGCTAATGTGGTTTAGGTACAACCAAGTCACGCACGCATCCTAGAACCTGTGGCACAGGGCCCTAATTGACACATCTGGGTCATCCATTAAGGCACGCACACATCTTGGAAACCATGATGCGCGGACCTAATGAGACTAGAAAGTTAGGATCAGAGGACAATTTACAGAGTTAACCATTGAATAGTAGATCCCTATCAGAGGATCTAGCCTGACAATGAATTAGGCAAGTACCATAGACCCGAAAAGGCAGATCTAGCGATCTAATTTCTAGATGGATTGAAATTAATAAGGACTCCTTGTATCCATTCATACCTAGGAGTTTATAAATGAGACCCAGGGACGGGCTGAGTGATGAAGGACGCGACTCTAGGAGACTTTGAGGTAGGTGCTCTATCGCTACTAGACTTTTTAAAAGAGCCATGATCATTTTGAGAATGCATGTTTTAAGTATAAGTATATGAATTGTTTAGCATCATTTATTTTATGACTTATTTAGCATATAAATGAATTCAGCATGCATATGATAAATACATTATGCATAGACATGTTTTGCAAACGATTGCATATATTGCATGATTTGTGAGCATTGAGTTCTTGAAAAATTGCATGTCCTTGAGGGTTACCAAAAGACGCTAGGTAGGCAGTTGTGAGGGCTAGGCAGTTGTGAGGGACCCAAAGAGGACAGGTTTTGAAAAAGAGGTTTTTGCTTGTCTGATCGTATATGATTTGGGCTGGTAAGCTCGTGGGCGCTATGTCGTGAGGTTTGGGTTGGCCTCCAACCTCTACCACTATTAGGTGGATGGGTACATCCCAAAAAAGGGCATGTCCTTGCTTCGACTGCATGTGGTACAAGGGGCTACCACTGGTGTCACGGCACTGGGTCGAAGTGTCATATGTCCCGTGGAGGCATATAACCCTGTGTCCCTAGGTACCCGGGGACCACACAGCGGCGAGGTCATGGGCATAGTTGGGCCATATGGTTTGAGGATTTACTTGTGTTGCATATGGCATGACATGAGGTTGGTCAACCATACCATATATCCATGAGTTGGATTTAGTTGAGCATCTTATGCATATCATTATGTTTATATATATATATATATATATGATACTTTCGACTTGGTTTGTGCGATTCTTTAAATCGTTAGTATTCCAATTTGACAATGGTTTTTTATATCGATATTGAACATGAGTGTTCAAACATGCACATGTTTTAAAGAGTATATGATTTTAAACATAGAGTGCATTGCAAAACTAGTTGTGATAGACTCCTACTGAGTATAGTATATACTCACCCTATCCATAACATTTTTCATGATAGTTCCACTCACAAATAGAAGACGCCTCAGGAGATATTAGTACTATGAGCAAGTGAATCAAACAGGAGACAATTATACATGTAAGTAAACTTTCTACCCTTTGGACATGTATTTGTATTTATTTACAGTTGGATTGTGTGCTGTGACTGGATAGACCTGGGAAAAAACACTTATGATTTCTAAAGTTTTTCAAAAACTACTTTGGTTGTTGTGAAAGCAAATGACACTCGAGGTTTTCAAAATGAGTTTAAAACTAAAGATTTTCTGCTGCATTGCATGGTTTTCAAATAGGGATGCATCCCGCCTTAGGAATTAGATATTGCATTTAAAAATGCATGAGAAAACCCAGGTCGTCACATATGATAGAATACATGGAGGGTATGATATCGGTGAAGGAAATGAGATGGGGGAGGCTATACTCGATTTTGCTTTGCCATAAAACCTGTCCATTGCAAATACAGTCTTTAAGAAGAGGGATGAACACTTAATAACCTTTAAAAGTGGATTTCATAAAACCCATATAGATTTTTTTCTACTTAGGAATAATGAACGATCTATGTGTACAGATTGTAATGTGATACCCAGTGAGAGTTTAACCTCAGAACATAGGTTATTGGTTATGGATATCCATATCAAAAGATGGAAGAAAGGAAATGAACTTAATAGGTATCCAAAAATTAAGTGGTGGAACTTAAAAGGAGAGAAAATAACCTCATTCACAAATAAGTTGATGGTAGAAAAAATTTTGAACTATGAAATAGAAGTAAATACCATGTGGATTAATGTTGCTAAGTCCATTAAGAAAGTGGCAAAAGATGTCTTAAGAGTATTTACAGGTAAAAGGCAATTAGTAAAGGAAACATGGTGGTGGAGTGAAACAGTGCAAAAAGTTATTAAAGAAAAAAGGATGCATTTTAAAGCATGGCAGAAGACTAGAAATAATAAAAACTATGAACAATATAAGAATGCTAAAAAGGTTGCTAAGAGAATAGTAAGTGAGGTTAAACTTAAAGCATAAGATGAGCTCTATAATAGACTAGAAGCAAGAGAAGGTGAGAAAGATGTGTTTAAACTTGCAAAAGTAAGAAAACAGTAGGGTAAGGACTTAAAACAGTTGGTGCATTAGAAGCTATGATCAAAGGGTATTAGTCAAAGATGATGAGATCAAACAAAGGTGGCAAACATACTTTCAAAATTTGTTAAATGACAATGGCTCTGAGAATATAGGGATTGAAAATACTATAAATCTAAATAACACTAGATATTATAAATATGAACGTAGGATTAAAGTACCTGAAGTAAAAGATGCCTTGAAAAAGATGAAATCAGGAAAGGCCATGGGGCCCGATGGTATGCCAATAGAGGTTTGGAAGCATATGGGAGATATTGGGGTAGTTTGGTTAACCAAGTTGTTTAACAAGATTATAAAATAAAAAAAAATGCCTAATGAGTGGAGGAAAAGCTCTATTGTACCAATTTATAAGAATAAAGGAGACATACAGAGCTGCACTAATTATCGAGGGATCAAATTTATGAGCCACACTATGAAACTTTTTGAAAGAGTGATTGAGAAGAGGCTATGACATGAAACAAGTGTATCAGAGAATCAGTTTGGTTTCATGCCTGGGAGGTCTACCATGGAAGCTATTTTCTTACTAAGACAATTAGTAGAGAAATATAGGAAGAGGAGGAAAGAGCTCCACATGGTCTTTATCAACTTAGAGAAAGCTTATGATAGAGTCCCTAGAGAATTAATATGGAGGGTGTTGGGTGATAAAGGGGTTTCACAGGGGTATATAGACATAATTAAAGATACGTATAAGGGAGCGGTAACAAATGTTAAGACCGCTAGTGGCGTGACTGGTGATTTCCCTGTCACTATAGGATTGCACCAAGAATCGGCATTGAGCCCATACCTTTTCACATTGGTTATGGATGAGTTAATCAAACTAAAAGAAAAATTCTATAGGATGGTCATAAGGCTGGCCATGCTCTATGGATCAGAGTGTTGGGCAGTTAAGGAACATCATACTCATAGGATGAGCATCGCAGAAATGAGGATGTTGAGATAGATGAGTGGTAAGACAAGAAAGGATATAATTAGAAATGAAAATATTAGAGGAAATTTAGGGGTAGCACCAATAGGTAACAAGACGATGGAGATTAGACTTAGATGGTTTGGACATGTTCAAAGGAGTCCAACAACGGCACCGGTTAGAAGGAGTGAGGCAATACGAGTAGAAGGTTCTAAAAGGGTTAGGGGAAGACTCAAAAGAACGTGGATAGAAGTGGTGAGGAAAGATTTAAAAACTTTGGGACTAAATAAAGCCATGGTATTTAATAGAGTGGAATGGAGGAATAAGATTCATGTGGCTGACCCCTAATTGGGATAAGGTCTTGATGATGATGATACATTCCTAACCTAATTATTGAAAAGTTTGATATTCTATAGGTTCATCAGCAAATCCAGAGAAAGTATATGATTTGTCATAAATTTTTAGGTTTTAATTAGGATTTTTCATCTTTCGTAGGTGTTGAGAAGGTGATCCAAAGGTTGAGATTGATAGAGATGAGAATTGAAGATTAAGATAAAAAAAATGAAAAAAAAAAGAAGAAGCCAAAGACCTAAATTTTAACATTACAAAGATAAATCAAGGTTCAAGACCATCTTAGGCAAGCAAAATAAGGCAATGGGAAGCATCAAAAGTGATTAAAAAGATCCATGCAAAATGTCACGCAATTTCACCACTTTGAATGAGCATTGGAGCTATACATGAGGTTTCCTACTCTAACTAGGTGTGATGACCCGGGCTTTTAAAACACATTTTATAATACATTTGTTCAAAGGAAGGGCCCTTATATGTGTAATAAAAAATTCGCAAACAATGCAACGGAAATTCTTTTCATTTAAATTCATTTTGATCAAAACCCAAGTCTCATTGGAAGATACATAATACACATAGCCATTTCTTATAAAATAAATTTTTATTGAATACCAAGATTCATCCAGTGGTTCACTCATACACAGCCCTGTGTTAGGTTACAACTCATTGTCCAAAATTACATAATCCAAACTTCAAACCTCACCTTACATTAAAAACACTCAATACAATACACTCTCAAATAAGGAAAAATTACATATCTTCGAATACATACTTTGATTTTCTTATTTTCTTCAAATCTTCTACTGTCTTACTCCTAGATCTTCAAGCTTTAATCCTTTCAGTCCTTTATGGCCTTGAGCTTCTTTCCCTCCTCTATGCCTGAGGTATTGTAAACATGGAAACATGTACAATACCTCAGCAAGCTATGCTTGGTAGGGGATACAAAAAAATATACTACTTTATCAATACAAGGATACTTACCTTAGTCATTAAGCCCTCCTGAGTCATCTCATACTCATATATAGAGGATATACATTATTTATGTAGTATATGACAAATTAGTTAATATATTGAAGAATACTCAAAACATGTTCCTTCCCCTGGCTATACTTCCACTTAGGAGAGTAATACCTGGGCAATTCACATATAGGGGTTTTCATTCTAGGAACTCTTATAATAGCATATTGAGTATGATGCCATTATAAGCGTATTATAATAACAATCTCAATCCGTACAATGCACCCGGATAACTGTATAATCTTCCACTAATACCAATTGTGGAATAATCAATCCATGTACTCATGGGATGGACCATGGCTGTTACAGTGGGGCCTTCCCATTGTTGCCCCACCCAATATTTAGCCTCTTTTTGGGCATTGTATCCATCATATAAATTTCAGGAAGTGGGTGGCCAAACCCTCATGACTTCCCTAGCATAGCATCCCCAGTCTTTATCTCTGTGTAAATCAAAATTCACAAGTCTCCATAGTTGTATGGAAAATACTTTGTACATATCAGACGATGTGTCTGTTTAACTAAAGCTGGAATATTTTCTACACCCTATTCTTAGGGTATCCTTAGTTTTCATATCTCAATACTTTCACCTCATTAGACTTGATCATTAGATTAGATCCAATGAATTAGATTATGAGGTTAGATCACTTTGTTGATCATTTGGTTAGATCTCATATCTTGGATCACTTTGTTTGATCATTTGGTTAAATCCCTTAATTTGATCATATGTTTTTGGATCACATGTTTGGATCTGTGTTTTGGATCACTTAGTTGGATCATATGTGTTGGATCACTGTGTTGGATCACTTAGTTTGGATCATATGTATTGGATCATGACTATGCTAAGGTACTAAGCATAATTACATCATGAAGGTCTTATAATTACAGACTAAGATCATGTATGTATACACATGAATCCTTAATACATTCTTGTACATCCACCTACCTCAAAGTAGAATCGAGTCTTGATTCGTATATCCTCAAGTGGTATTCCTCCACAATGCTCATCCTATTTTGTATTCATACATCTGTCACACATACATTTCAAGTTATTTATCCATACTTGTATATATATCCCTATAAGTGATCCCTAAGTTTCCTTGAATCAATTTTGATCAAGGGTTTGGGTTCTCTATCTATGTTCTTCTATTATACATACACAATATAATACTTCATTAGTATTCTTATTGTTCTTGATCATTCAAGATCCTATGGATCTTGTTTAATGATCCTTATCTTAATTATCATTTTTATTAGGGTTAGATGATTTACTAACCTTTTATGCTCTTATTACCATTACTCAACCATTTAATGTTTTAATGGTTGAGGATAGTTTATTTCATTCTAAGTTTATATTGCTCCTCTTATGTCAAATTGGCTAAGGCTTACTAGTTGAATGGTTGAACACAAAATGGCTACTTCAATCCTCATGTAAGGAGGCGTTTAGACCTCACAAACATCAACGGAAGGTGGGGGGAGAGCATGGCTCTATTAGATAACCCCCTTAACCATTATGTCCATCATTCACTAGCTTGACCCTAACTCAATCTTTTATAAGGTTCCTATCAGCATTTAACCCTAAGTATTCTTTCTAGTTGACTTTAATTAAATCCATGAATTAAAATGTCATTCACGGAGATTTATTATTCTCCTTAGTTGGACCAAGGAATTTATATTCCTTATATTATCCCACTAACTATGATCCTTACTATCATAAAGTCCATGTCATACATTCCATGTGAATGTCTTTTCCTTGTAATTTCATTTAATTACAATTTCAATGAAATTTTCATTACTTAAGCATTAAAGCATAAATTTAAAGAATAAATAAACAATTAAATAATAAATTCTGAGTAATTCAACTAAGAAATGAAAGAAAATAATTTTCAATAATCCAAATAATCTAACATGCTATCATGATCCAAGGGTCTCAATTGATCCATATTCATTTTTCATTTCTTTAGGGTTTAGACCTTGATCCTTCATTTTATTTTTGATCCAACATTTTATATTGATGTAATTTAATTATTAAATCCTTGATTTATCTTATCCATTGATTTGATCTTCCTTGATCTACCTGATCAAGGAGATCTTAAGTCACTCTATAACATTTAAGGGCATAGATATTGATCTAGCCCAAATCCTCATCATCCATTCATTAAATCCCAATGATCTTATTTCAAGATCATCATCAAAATACATCCATACAATCCAATCATCCCAGATCATCTTGATCTAGGAGATACCATTCATTTTTGGGGATTTTAGTAACTTTTAAGGCTAGATCTCTTAAGCTCTACCAAATTAATTCAATTTAAGGCACATATTTTATTTATTACATTATAAATTATCATCCAACCAGGTATTAGTGGTCTGATCATCCTAGATCTTGTAGATCAAGGATGTTAGTTATTTATCCACTTAATTACAGAAAATTAAATTACTTAAAATTAAAATTTTATATGTTCAGTCCCTTATAATTATCACAAGGAATCCATCCCAACTTTCAGATCTCAATTTGAATCTCAATTGATATTGGAATTGTGATTTTAAGATTTCAGCCTGTTTTAAGGGCTGAATTTCACCTTACTGGTTTGGATCAATTTTACTGATCTAGAGACATATAATTTCTACTCTGAACATGTTATTTATGGGTTTTGGACATTCTGAACACATCTATTGGTTCAGATTTCAAGTTTGGGGTCATCTTGGCCATGATCCAAGATCAATGGCACGGATGGTGCTAAATAGATCATGTAAATACTAATTAAAAACAAGATATAATATGTTATATGATTTAATAACATAAATATGAATTCTATGAAGGCTTCTGATCTTAATTTGGTGATCTATTAAACTCAAAATTAAGTTTTTATGGCTTTAGCCCGTTTTAAGGGCTGAATTTCATCTTTAAGTTTTTTGATCAAGTCCTTCATATCTATGTATAAAAATCTTACTGTAATTATGATCGTAGAGTTTTAGGGGGTCTTTGAAGACATCCATCGGTTCAGATTTTCCTTTTAAAGTCATCTGGTTCATGATCTAAGATCATGGGTACTGATTTTACTACATAACTTATGTAAATACAAATTAAAACATGGATCTAATAATGTCAATACATGGTAAATACTACAAGGAGTCTATAGCATTTTTCTGATTTAAAATCAGAGCTATATCAAGCTCTGAATTGAAGAATTATGATTTTCAGTTAACAAAATAGACGGCCCAGATGGATGACCCGCGTCTTGCGCCTTTTACCGTCTATCCTGGGTGACTGGGAAGAGGTAACCGGCTACAGGTGAGACGGTCTGATCTGGACCGTCGTATTTCCTGTGGCTGGATCTCCCCCATCTAGTAAAACCAAGAATCCAGATTTCACATCCAGGGGTTTTTGGGCCCTAGGAATCCATCCATCGACTCAGAAGTAACATATGAGCTGTGGATCAATGGGATCTCAACCCTCAGTGCCGGATCCATCGTCTCCGATGGATCAATGGCTGGGGAGCTCCCATCCTTGCCGGAAAACCAAACTAACCTACTGTAAATGAAATAGGGGTGCAAGTGCGCCTACCTGGAAGAAGATATTCTAGATCTATGCTAGAAAAACTAGAAAATCTGCTCCTTATAATATAGGTCACCGGATCTTCCGTTTTCTGCTAATTTATCCACGAATACTCCACGGATTATGGTAAAATCAAATGGGTTTTGTATATCTTAATAGTACCCAACTATCCAATGGTCAAGATTACGTTTCAACTGCTGAAAATTAACGTATAACTCAAAAACAGTAACAGGGTGAAAACCCTTCTCGTTGGGATGGCGTGTCTATGGAAGCGCCCGATATCCAGAGGAGGAATATTCCTCCTAGTGCTTCTGTGGACACTCTAATAGGCAGAATAAAATGCAAGGAAGGGGATAAGAAAAAAGGGAGAAGGAGGATGAATTTTGGTCTGAGATTTTGGCAGAGTCTAGGGGACTTCGTGATGGATTTTTACAAGATTTTTGGAAATTTTTATGATGTCTATTTATAGGGATTTTTAGTGTTTTTCATCATAACACCTAATTATTATGTTTTTTCCTTTTTAATATTTAATATTTATTTGATTCCCACTACCACCTCCTTCTCCACTAACTGGTGGTAGTGATTTGACCCATGATTGCATGTGGTCTGGTCATTGGATTCCATTTTGGGTCCTTTGTGGGCCCCACATGTGTAAAAAGACCATTTTGCCCTTTATGTATAAAATTTTGAGTTTACTCCTACGAACTCGGAATTGAGTGTTCTTAGTGTCTTTGGATTCATATTTTTGAGTACATTCTAAATTTAATGTCTTAGACCTTGCTAGGGTAAAATTACCATTTTACCCTTTTCCTCTTAAATGGAGAAAATAAAGGTTTTTCACTCCGAATTCAGAATGCACCGTGCTTACAGTCATTCTGAAGGGTTCGTGAGATATATTTTCACTTATGCATATCTTTATACCTTATTTGTACTTCTGTACAAAGTACGTTTTGGCTAAACCTAATATTCCAGCCTGATTTTTCCTTGAAATCTTCAATTTCACTATTATATTTTTATTACAAAAAAAATTAGGGGGTGTTATACTAGGAAACCTAAGGAAGCCAAGCTATTTAAGCTTTGAAGCCAAAGGACTTAGTTATTCAAGTCATCAAGGAATGAACCATCAAGCTAGATAAGAGCCATGCCACATGGTGTCATACGATTGGAGGATCAATTCAAGCAATTATTTTATACTAAAAGTGTGATTTTCAAGGAAAAATTAAAAGGTTTTGGGAGATATTTGTAAAAGGTAAGATGATTATGCATAGGTAGACTAATCAAGAGAGAAATCTCACTTTCCAATTTTTGTTTTTCATCCTTTTCACTCACCCAATTAGGGTTTCCATGACTTTAGATTAAGGAGGGAGCCACCTTCCCCTTGCTTAGTTGTCATATTTGGTGGTTTCCTAATTACGAAACCTGTAGATCTATTTGAAATCAAAACTCTTCAAAGCCCCATATCTTTCTTAGTCTTTCCTACCATTTTCCTTTATATTTTTCTCTCTTTTCTAACAACAAATACTATGCAATTAGAATGGAAGGAGCTCCACACCACCTTCTTAAGAAGATGATGTCTCCCCCCTTTCTAAATACGTGGCAGATAGCCGTGATGTCATCTTATTAGCTCACTCTCCATGTAATTTTTCCTCATTGAAACCCTAATTCTAGGTCCACTTTCCCTTCTTAAATTAAGCCTTCATCAAAGTAGAAACCAGCCATCTACAAAAGCCCATGGATTCCACTTTTTTTTTTTGGAGTAGAGGTTTTGTGAGAAAACCTTGAAAGTTTGCACTCTAACTTGGTGATCTTTGGAGCTATGGAATTTGGACTTATTTTGGGATGTTTTCCTTTAAATTCTTAAGTATTTTCCTTTGCTTTTTGACTTCAGTTCTAGGTTAGCACTTAGCTTTCATTGCTTAGTTGTTCTTGTTTTGCTTCTTTAATCCTACACATATAGATCTTCCTTGTTTTCCTTTAGTTCTTTTCTTCAACCTTCTTAGTTTTTCTTTATTATTCATCAAAGATCCATGTTAGTTCTCCTCTAGTAGTGACAACGAAGAGAAGAAAGATATTGAGTCATTGATTTTCATCTTTGAGTTCCACGTTTTTTACTTGAATTTGGAAGTAGTTCTAGACGTCTTTTGCCTTAACTAGGCCCATCATTCTAGCCATCTTTCTCTTGAATTCTTTTTTGGGTTTCACTTGCATGTTATGTAGTTTAGATTGAGAGCATTAGAGTATATTTGACCTTTAATTTAAGACAAGTTTTAGGCATAGTAAAAGTGCGTTATTTTTAGATTTAGATCTATGTATCATACGCACTATTTCTAATATATTTTCCTAGTCAACCAATAAAGTTGCTTAAAGATTCTTGTTAATCATTGTGAGTGTTATATTGCATAAAATGTTCTAGTCTATTGCTTTCCATGTTTGATTTGAATTGAAGTTCTTACATGCTTGAAATCTAGAATTTTTTCACTCAATTTTCATGCTTAATTTCCAATAGTTGATGCATCTTATTTGCTTCGTTCCTTAAGAACCCATTTGGATTTTTAGGTTTTTTATTAAGTGCTTTGATTAGATTGCATGTTATTTTTCTTTTTATTCATTAATTCAGGCCATCTTTGAGCCAATGAATCGTGTGCACCATCCCAGGGATCATGCACATGGTACTAGGGCGAAGTCTCTTCGATTATTGCTTTATTTGATTGAGTGAACTTGTAGTGAGGCCCCATTATAATTTTCAATTTATTACTCAATTTTAAATGGGTTGTAATGACATAGGACAAGTGTGGGGCATGGTGGCCCACACGATCTCCATAAAAAACCCCACTGTAAGCTTCTTTTACTCTCTTTTATTTTCTTAGTTGCATTTAATGTAGTTTACATATTGGTTGATAGTGCACTTCATATAGTTTAGGATGATTCATTATACTTGTTGCATCTAATGTAGGGTTGTTGCATTAGGTGTGCACCTATCTAACCCTTGGTTAGATAGCATATAGGTAAGCATTAGTTTTCTTTACTTCTTTTGCATTGTACATTTATTGCTTTATGGTGGATGGAACACATTGATAGTAAGGCCCAATAAGAACCCTCATAAGATAAGGACTAAATCTCATCACGAGATCCATGGCCCACATAGGTAATCAATCAAATTCCTTATATGTTTGCGATACTAGCCCTTGAACTATTAATTTAAAATCAAGTTGTAAGAGACCTAGGGTTTTGAGCTCATAAGACCCTTTTTGAAAGAGGAGATCTATTGTCACTTCAATGGCTCTTGAACTTTATGGTTATAGTGGGTATCCAAAATCCAAGTGATTTTTCCATGCCTTTTGTTGACAGTTGTTGAGGTCTAAATGCCTCTTGCCATGAGAATTGTATTAACTACCTTGAGTATGATGTAACTAGCAACAGTAGTCATTTAGTTACTCCCCACATTTAATGGTTGATAAAGAGAGGATCAATACCTACATTGTAATGACTCCAATTTTGTAATATTGAAATTCCAAGTTAAGCAATGAAAAGATCAGTTTTTGAAGATAAGGGCATTTTAGTCATTTCACTATTTAACTTGACTGAACCCAGAAATTTGGTCCTAAAAATAGTACCATTAGATGTGTCTCAAAAAAATGAATCCAACAAGACCAAAATCACCCAAAACGGAGTTAAAATGAACAAGATATGGCCCTTTGAAGTTCAGGGGCAAAAATGTAACTTTTACAAAAAAACGGTTTTAGCCTGCGAAACATAGGGGCCCGTTTTGATACGGGCACCCCTTCATCTTGAACCTCTAGAGGGTTCTAGAACGGTGGTGATTGGAGTAGAAATCACCGCCATTCTGGAGGTTTCTCCACCGCCATTCAAAGGCAGTGAGAGCCCCCTCTAGAACCCTCTCATAGCTCTATAAATAGAGCTCTTGGGCGCCTCTAATGGCAGCCCAAAACGTTGAAGAAAACCAGTTGAGGAGTAGTGACCTAGAGGGGAAAACAAGGAGAAAAACCCAGCAATGAGCCAGGTATGCCCAAGATCCCTCAAAACCCATCTTCATAGTAGATCTAGAATCAATTTCCCTAGGTTTTTGCATGAAAAACCATGCAAAATGGAGCCCTGGAGACTCACCAAGGACCCAGGGACGTTCCTTGGGCCACACTAGTTCAACAGGGTTGAACCAGGGTGTCCTAAGGATGCCCCAATCCCCCAGACGATGGAATGTTCCAGTCGGAACGTCACACGTCGACGCAGTTTGAAAAACCAAACGGGCGTGTCAGGGGACGCGCCCACAAAAGAGACAGTCGGGAGGAAAACCCAGTGCGTCTGCAGACATGCCTGCTGAGGTGCACATCACAGACGCGTAGCACTAGCGCTATGTGATTTCTTCGTTCCTTGAGGAAGCCGGGCCGCACGACGTAGACATGCAGCGCCCTAGCATTCCGTCTTTTTATCCTTGAGACCCTTATGTACGTGCGACACTAAAACGCTTATAACTTGAGATCTAGAGCTTCGATTGAGGCACCGCAAAAGGCGTTGTGTCCGTGTGGACGATGCGGACACATCCAAACTGTAAAATCCCTGATCAATGCCCAATCAAAGGTGGGCATAACCCTTAGAATAGGATGGTGGCACGTGGCCGCTAGACCTTTGGAAAACTGAGGATACCAAGGCCCAATTAGGATCTTAGGACACCCATAGGCATAGGGATGGACCCCTAATGCCTAACTAATAAGACTAATTACTCTAAAACCCATAAAAGATAGGCTAAACTAACCTTGATTCCCCTAACCATGTTTAGGAGCATACGAGGACAAAGGGGTTAATGCAACCTAGTCAAGTAGGTGCTTTATCGCTACTAGTCAAGTAGGTGCTCTATAGCCTTTCTTCGAATTTTTCTCTTTTATTCTTTAACTTAAACTATATATATATATGACTATTTTGTTTAATGAATATTTTGAGTTTAATTTTCCATATAAAACTTTAGAAAGTGGGTAAAAAGATGAACTAATTGTACATAAATCTATTAATAAGCTAAAGTTCAAAAATATAATGAATATTTAGAAAATCTAAATTCTCATCATTATAAAGGAACATTTCATAAATTTTTGAAGTTTTTTTTTATTTTTTTACTTTTCAAGAATGAGGGAGAAACTTGAAAAAGAAATAAGGAAAAGACTCAAAAAAGATATTTGAAATACCCTATCTCCATACTTAAATTATGATTGTCCCCAATGTTTTCAAATAAAAGCATTATTGTACTATCTGCGTGCACGTTCCCAATTGAAAAATTTAGGATTAATCTCTTGAGTTGCATTATAAGATGAAGATTGTAGAAAGCGAGGAGGGGCACAGAAAGATCCATCCACATACTACATTTTTAGCTTTCCAAAATGGATAGTAGTTGATGAGAATGACCTAGTTTTTTGGATATGTGGTGGGTGACGTGAGTGATGGAAGGTGGGGTAAATGTAACAAATTGGAAGAGGAACGAGTGGCATTATTGGTGTTCAGGCTAGTGGACGTGTTGACCAAAGCCATTGCGAAGGAGAAGTGAAAAGAACATAGGAGGAAGGATCGTTGAGATAGTGAAAAGATTGTCCTCTAATACATGAAAGTTAGAACACGGGTAAGTGAAAAGAGACAGACAGCTTTCTTAATCTTCTTGCTCTATACTGTGTGCTTTATGCAAATTTGTATATGCTTAGTTACAATGTGTTTTCCTTTTGAGGTTAATGTTATTGATGGAAGTCATCAAGAGTATAAAAGAATAAAATAATTAGGATACGTTAGTCAAAGTAAAGGTATAGAAGGTTGACCTAGTAGTTGTATCTCCAAGGGTATGTGATTATCCTTACACTTTCGCTGTTTTTGAACTTTTTGAATCGCATGTGATCTTATTTTTGGTAATCATATCATAAATGGTTTACTACTCAACATCCTTAAAAAAAATGAAGAAAAAGGGTTTACTACGTAATAAAAGTATTGCAAGCTAATATTTCCAAAATGTAGCCTATAGATGCTATCATGATTATATTGAATAATTTGAAGTAATTAAACCAACTTTGGTCTGTGAAAACCTCGATAGGCCAGCAGTGGTAGAATAGTGCCCCCATTATTTGTGGTCACGAGTTAGAGGTAGTGCATTCTATTCCACTAGGGCATTTTCCTTGAGGTAATGTATCTACTTTATAAATCCAGTTGACTATTTCTTAGAAAGGACATGAAGACTAGCATAACTGGACCCAATCCAGTTGACTGCCCATGGATCCAGTCAAGTGTTTTGTAGAAGAATGATGAAGTCCTATTTCAATCCAATCAACTACCTTGTAGAACAATCGATTGCATTTAATTAACAAGAAATGAAGCTCTGACTTATAGTTGACTACTCATTTCTTGACAATCAGCTACTCATCAACTGGTAGAAGATTCTAGTATTTCAAGATCCAGTTAACTACCTTTCATGTGAAGGTCAATTGACAAAATCCCAATCCTTGCAATCTAATTGATTACCAAGATCAATCCAATTAACTGTCTAAGGGAGAAAAAGTTACCAGAGAAAATTTTTAAGTTGTCTTGCAAAGTAGTCGACTACTTTTAGGATTCTAATTGACTACCTTCAAACTTTAGATAAATGCCATGCATTCTAGTTGATTGCATTTGGTGATTCAGCTTGGAGAAATTTCACAGATTGAGAAATCCAATTGACTTCTTTTGCTGGCTAGTCAACTACCATATCTTCAAAATGGATTTCATCACATGGGTTTAAATTAAGTCAACTGATGATCTACAGTAATCAACTACCAAAATTGAAATGGCAAATAGTTGTTTATTAGATGAGTATACTTTTCAAGATATGTTGTCTAATCGACAAAAAAAAGAAATTGTCCTACAATGGATCTTTCTACATTACAATAGCTAGTTTTTGAACTCCAACTAATCTATAGGAAAGTACACTATAAATTAAAACCCTTTGAAGTTTTAATAATGATTGAGTATCAGTTGACAAACACTTAAGCCAACTACCAAAGCAAGCAACTCCAAGCCTTTTAATCTAGTCATTTCAATATGTGGTGTTAAGAATTATTCTCGCTCCATTGCTTACTTGTGTTTGATTTCTAGGAGAGATTTTTCCTCATTCCTTGTATTTTATTTATATTAAGAGTGGTGTCTCTCTCTAGTTTTTCTAAGAAGGGCATTCCAAATGATTGTAAAAGTACCATTTCAAGTGCACTATTCTTTTAATTTGTGACTACCTTGTGTCAATTGGGGTATAAAATCTTGTATAAATTTAGTATAACTCAAAGTAGGGAATACTTTGGGAAAGTGGAAGGACTGAAAAGGTGTGCGAGCCTATACCCAAGGATCTGGGATATCAAAATCCAATCAAAACATGTTAAGTTTACATGCACTTTAAACCATAGATCAATACAACAAAATTGTGTCAAATGTGCCCAAAATTATGTGCATGCATTATCCAACAATTCAATTCAAAATCATTTGAAATAAGTTGAGTAGCTCATGGACATAGATAAGCTTTTTTTCACAAATTGAGTAAATTAAATATGTGCACGTGGCATGTATTTGGGTGTCCAATTTAAATCTAAAACATGCCTCAATTTCATACATGATTGAGTGGGAGTAATATCAATTAAAAGAGTGCAAAATTAAACTAGAATATTAAATCCAAACATGGCTATATAATCAAGTGTATATACATGGTTTGAAGCATAAAAAATCCAATCATGACATCTTAATATCATTCACATACTTAAACTCAAAAAGATGAAAATTAAATCAAAATTATGCCCATTCATCATATAATTCCATTTGCAACATACTATGAGATACAAATAAAAAATCTAGTTCCAACTGTATCAAATCATGATGCATATATGCTATAGTGCTTGGGTGCTTCATATATAAGAAAGTATATATTGAAATCTAACTAGTATTTTCATGTTTTGAAAATAAAAAAGTGATCCACATTAGAAAGTTTCCTACTTCCCCTACTTGGATACATTTCTCCTATGTTCTTGTACTATTATCTTCTCCAAAATGTAGAGATTTGTTCCTTTTCCTTGGCCATAGACTCTCACTCACTTTCTTTTCCTTTCTCCATTTCTGTTTTCTTTCTTTTCTCCTTATTTTCCTCCCAACCCAAGATGTCTTACAGTTTAATGGGACATCCAGGTTGGTTTCCCAATTGACTTGGGATATCCTACAATTTGGTTTTTACCCTAAGATATTCTAGAGTTGAAATTTTTCCTAACTTGCTACTTTCCAAATCTTGATTTATTTTATTCTGTATTCTTCTACTAATCTTAGATTTATTTTGAAACAATAAAATGTGAGATGATATGAAACAATATGAAACAAGTGTGATGTAGTGAAGGAATTGCAATAATGAATAATAAAATGTTATGCAATTTGATTAAAGGTAGAATTGCAAAGGATGATGAATCAAAAGATTTAAGTGAAAATATTACAAATCAAAATATTGAAGAGTGTGTTAAAGCCACTAAGTTAATTCAAAAGTAAGGTGTTACATGTAAAAAGTGTTGTCTGTGTTGTGAATAATAAGATTCAAATGTGTAAGCTTGTGAGACAAGAGAAAGCTTAAGAGTGTCATATTGCGAGTAAAGAAACTTAGAAGTGTTGTGTTATAAGTAAAGAGACTTGGAAGTGCTAAGTTGTAAGCCAAAAGACTTGGAAGTATTGAGTTGGAAGGCAAAAGAATTGAATGTGTTGAGTTGCAAAAGACTTGAAAGTGTGGTGTTACACATACAAAAGATTCAAATTTGTTGAGCTATGATTTAGGAAATACTTAAATATGTTGTGCATTGAGTCAAAAGACATGAATGAATTGTGTTACAAGTCAAAGCAATTGAAAATGATATAGTCAAAAGACTTAGTATTATAGTATCAAAAGATTAGAGAATGAATGGAAGCTTGAAAGTGTAGAGTAACAATTCAAGTTACACATGACAATGAATTTATGAAAATAATGTAGCAAGCCTACTAAGATTTGAAGATGTCATTTCTAAAGAAACGTCATTGTAGCATAGCATAATGTTATGACTTGTACCTTATTACAAAGCCAAGGGTCAAGTTGTGCATAGAAACAAAAGAACAATATATAATTAATGGAAAGTTAGAAAAGAGCCATTTTTCTAAACCTCGGTTTAGGAGATCCTTGTAGCTCCATGAGAAACAAAGAAACTCAAGTGAAATTTGAGGCAAAAAGGTGAGAGATTGGTAGAGTGAAAGATAGCTCATTCAACAACACTTTTGAAAATGAGAAAAGAGTGAAAAAGAATAAAAAAGGAGTGATTGATGGAAAGGGTAGAAGGAAATTTGCAAAAGGCAAAGCAAATCTCAAAGGCCAATATGAAATTGAAAGATAACTCAATGATGCTTGCTAAAGGTTCAATAGAAAGCAATTGTAATGACCTAGGTTTTTAAAATACAATTTCATATAAAAAATTCATTTTAAAAGGTGGGATCCCTATTTGAAAATTTCAATTGTAAAAAAAATCATAAAGAAGAATATTTTTCATTAAAATTGTTAAATAAAAATACCTGAATGTTATCCTTTCAAACTGTACAAATAGAAAATACTAAACTCACATATGAGTCTCTTAACATTCCATTCTATTTCAAAAATAATCCCAAGGTCTATTAATCATGGCCAAATTATAAATTTAAATTTCAACAAAATATAATCTAACACTTCAAGCTTGAATACATTCACAGTCAATGAAATAAATATAAGAAGAGTAAATTCCAAATCACTTGGTGTCTCTATTTTCTGCTAACCTCTAAAATCTCTCACTTCTCACTCCCTATCTTTCTTCTCATCATGCTTATCCTGGTGTGTTTGGGTGAGTATATGGGGTATGCGCAGTAAATAGAACTAAAATTAAAAGTTCAAAATCCACGACATTCTAGGATGCATTGCAAACAAATACACTCAAACGATTTGATAACATATTTCTAACATTAGGAAATAACATGACTTACTTTTTTTGTAAGGACTTGCATTTTTTACCATTTAAACTATAATTGTACAACAATGAACCAATAAAGTGATTTAGCCTAGAAGGTTGAAGAGTGAGTCTAATAACCTATGGTCCAAATTTCAAGTCTTTATGATAGAAATTAAATTAAGTTTTTGGAATAAATTTTAAATAGTGAATCAGATGGGCATCCAAATGTAGTGAACTTTGTAAATGGATGTTTTACATTGATTTTGATTCCTAAGAAATCAAAATAAATATAAGATTAGTAGAAGAATATAGAATAAAATAAATCAAGATTTGGAAAGTAGCAAGTTAGGAAAAAGTTGAATCTAGAATATCTGAGGTTAAAAACAAATTAGCAGGACATCCCAAGTCAATTGGAAAACCAGCCAAGATGTCCTATTAAAGTGTAAGACATCTTGGACTGGGAGGAAAAAAAAGATAAAAGAAAGAGAGGAAAAAGAAAAAAGAAAAAAGAAAAGGGAGAAAGGAAAAGAAAGTGAGTGAGAGCTTATAGCCAAGCAAAAGGATCGGATCTATACATTTTGGAGAATATAGTAGAAGAACAAAGGTGAAATGTTTCCAAGTAGGGGGTGTAGGAAACTTTCTAATATGGATCACTTTTTAATTTTCAAAACATGAAAATATTGGTTAGATTTCAAATATGAAACACCCAAGCACTGTAGCATATATGCATGATGATTGGATATAGTTTGAACTGGATTTTTTATTTGTATCTCATAGTATGTTACACATGGAATTATAAGAAGAATGGGCATAATTTTGATTATATTTTCATCTTTATGAGTAGAAGTATGTGCATGATATTAAGTTGTTTTGATTGGATTTTTTAATGCTTCAATCGATGCATATACACTTGATTATATAGCCATGTTTGGATTTAATATTCTAGTTTAATTTTGCATTCTTTTAATCCATATTACTCCCACTCAATCATGTATGAAATTGAGGCATGTTTTATATTTAAATTTGACAGCTAAATATGTGCCACATGCACATATTTAATTTATTCAATTTGATTGGATTTTTGGTGTGGTTTAAAAAGCTTTTCTATATGCATGAGGTACTCAACTTATTTCGAGTGATTTTGAAGTGAATTGGTGCATAATGAATGCACATAATGTTGGGGACATTTGATACAATTTTGTTGTATTGATCTATGGTTTAAAGTGCATGTAAACTTGACATGTTTTGATTAGATTTTGATATCCCGAATCCTTAGGTATAGGGTCTCTAATCTTAAAAGGATTTTGATCAGACTTCAATCATTAAAAGCAGGAAGTTTATGCAAGGTTTTAGACATGTTTTTGAGTATTTATATTCAAATTTTATGTCCTAGAAAGTGAATAAAATTAATACTTTTTTTATGCCTTACAATTTAGAAAATTTGTGCATGAACCTTCTAAAATTTTGTTTGAGTTTTATATGTCCTAAGGAACAAATTATAAGTGCATGGATTTCAAATTTGAAAGTTGCATGATAAAACTCTCATGAGATTTTGATATAGACTAAGCGCCAGAATTTTTCTCACCTTCCACCTCACCACCAAATAACACTATGAATTTCACTTTCCTTTCAAGAGTCCTACCATTCCAAGACTCCTCCAACTTCCTAAACTCCCAGCCCGACCACCCAATGAATCCCCACCTCTTAGGAAATTACTTTGCCGATCCAACTTCCCCACCTAACCTTACTTTCCTATCTTCTCCCTACCCATCTCTTTCCTCCCACTTTTCTCTTTCTTTCCTATCTCGTCCATCCACCCACTTTCCATTTTTTTAGAAGTGTTCCATGATTTTTGAAGGGGTTGATGCCCCTTGCTAAAAAAGTGACGTCTCCCACCTACTTATCTTCCAAAGAGGTAGCCACCTAACTAACTTGTTTCCTCTTTAGAAACCCTAGATCCCCACTCATCTTAAACATACAATTTCCCACTTTTCATCCTCACCATACATCCATCTTAGGGAACCCTAGAAAAAGTAGCAGAAAAATTATAAAAACCAAAACCAAAGTTGGAGGACTTTTTACTCTGAGAAAAAATACGCCTCCTCCTAGAGTGTGTTGCATTTCCTCAAGTGTTCCATGCTTGGTTACTAGGTCTTTGTTTTGTCTTTCAAAGTTTGGTTCATGTTCCTTCTTCCCTTGTTTGATCTTAATTACTTTCATGCTAGTTAATGAATTACAATTCCTTTGATTCTCATTGCCTAAAGACTAAGACTCAAGGTTGATTTTTCCCTTGAAGTGACAGCCAAGGGAAGCCAGCTTGAATCTAATCTTTTCTTTTGCTTTCCATTGTCTTTTAGTTCTCTTTTAGTTTCCTTGAACTCTAGCATTGCTTTCCTTTGTTTTCCTTTTGAGTGTTGCCTTTATATGCCATTAGGTTTTCCCTTAAATCTCAAGCTTGTTGGAGGAGAATCATCATTAAGATTTGGTTTTGAGTTTAGATTGAGAGAAAGCATGGTGCGTGCCAAAAGTGCAATGCACCATCCATGTAAACATTGTTTATCAATACAATTTGATGTTTCATGGAATTTCTTTGGTTGATGGATGATGATGTTTAATTTACATATTTATTTCATCATTGAGTATTTAATTTCACATTATTGTTTCAGCCATTCCAACCAATCTAACCTAAAAGGAAATCAAAATCATGTGTGAAATCAATTGGTGGAAAGCATGATTTTGAAGGTTATTAGGGTAGAAGTTTGCATAGCTTTGTTAACTTGATAGGCCATTCATGTTCCTTTAGTTTAATACCTCATCTCAACAAGTGTGAAGTTCATTCTCAATGTCATGTTGAAACCATATGTGCTGCACATAAGTGGTGTGCATGGTTTTGATTGATTTGGAGGATTGAAATTCAAGTTAGTTGCTTTCATTCATGTTAGGAAAAGTAGTTTAGTTAGTGGTTGATTGTTGATCATAATTAATTTGCTACTATGTTGTTGATTTGTTTTTGGCTATCAAAGTTTTTATTCACATGAAATTAATTGCTTTCTTTAGAATTTGCTTGATTAGGAAAGTAGTTGATTAATGCATGTTTTCTTATTCTAGTTGCTTAATTTTATGCTTAGGAAAGTTGTTAAGAATTTTATTTTTAGAAAGTTTTCATTTTAGGAAAGTCTTAGTTAGGAAAGTCATAAATTTAGAAAGTTTTTAATTTAGGAAAAGTGTTATTTTTAGAAAGTATGCTTTAGGAAAGTTTTTAATTTTAGCATGTTTCTAGTTTTTGCACAATTTCCATGTTTATGTGATAATTTCAATTCTTATTTAGGTTTAAAATCTCTTGAATTTTGTCTAGGTTATATAGTTTAAAGTAGGGACCACTAGCATTACAATCATTCAATTCCTTGTGGGATCAACCTCACTAGTGTGCTATACTACAACCAATTCGTGCCCTTGCGAGTTAACTTTAAAATCACAACATTGTAGATGAAAATTCCAATAGTCAAAGTAAGAACCTAAATTAGAGAAACAACCAAATGGAGGCTATTAATGCCCCTTGTTTGTGTGAGCACATTTTAAAAGACTTGTGTGAGGCCAAACAAAGAAGAATTTGACCAGCGTGATTAAAGGTAGAATTGTGAAAATATTACAAGTCAAAATATTGAAGAGTGTGTTAAAGCCACTAAGTTAATTCAAAAGAAAGGTGTTACATGTAAAAGTTTTGCGTGCGTTGTGAGTAGCAAGATTCAAATGTGCAAGCTTGTGAGACAAGAGAAGGCTTAAGAGTGTCATATTGCAAGTAAAGAAACTTAGAAGTGTTGTGTTATAAGTAAAGAGACTTGGAAGGCAAATGAATTGAATGTGTTGAGTTGCGAGCAAAAAGACTTGAAAGTGTTGTGTTATGAATAAAAGAGACTCAAATATGTTGTGCTATGGTTTAAGAAATACTTAAATATGTTGTGCGTTGAGTCAAAAGACATGAATGAATTGTGTTACAAGTCAAGAAATTGAAAATGATAGAGTAAAAAAGCTTGGTATTGTCATACCAAAAGATTAGAGAGTGACTGAAAGCTTGAAAGTGTACAGTAACAATTCAAGTTACACATGATAATGGATTTGCATAAATAATGTAGCAACCCTACTAAGATTTGAAGATGTCATTTGTGAAGAAACATCATTGTAGCATAGCATAATGTTATGACCTGTACCTTATCACAAAGATAAGGGTCAAGTTGTGTGTAGAAACAAATGAACGATATATAATTAATGGAAATTTAGAAAAGAGCCATTTTTCTAAACCTCGGTTTAAGAGATTCTTGTAGTTCTATTAGAAACAAAAGAAACAAAGAAACTAATGTGAAAATTTGAGGCAAAAAGTGAGAGATTGGTAGAGTGAAAGATAGCTCATTCAAAAACTCTTTGACAATGAGAAAAGTGTGAGAAAGCATAAAAGAGGAATGATTGATGGTAAGAGTGAAAGGAAATTTCCAAAAGACAAAGAAAATCTCAAAGGCCAATATGGAATTCAAAGATAACTCAGTGATGCTTGTTGAAGGTTCGATAGAAAGTAATTGTAATGACCTAGGTTTTTAAAATATAATTTCATATTAAAAATTCAGTTTAAAAGGTGGGATCCCTATTTAAAAATTTCAATTGTAAAACAAATCATAACAAAGAATATTTTTCATTAAAATTGTTAAAAAAAAATATATTCAAGCATTATCCTTTCAAACTGTACATATAGAAAATACAAAACTCAAATGAGTCTCTTAACATTCCATTCTATTTCAAAAATAATCCCAAGGTTTATGAATCACAGCCCAATTATAAATGTAAAGTTCAACAAAACATAATCTAGCACTTCATGCTTGAATACATTCACAGTCAAAGAAATAAATATAAGAAAAGTAAACTCCAAATCACTTGGTGTCTCAATTTTTTGCTTCACTTCTAGACCCTAGAGTCTCTCAATACTCAATCCCTATCTTTCTTCTCAGGACACTTATCCATGGTGTGTTTTGGGTGAGTATATGGGGTATACTCAATAAATAGAATTGAAATAAAATTTTCAAAATCTATGACATTCTAGCATGCATCACAAACAAATACACACAGATGAGTTGATAACATATTTCTAACATTAGGAAATCATATGACTTACTTTTTATTTGTAATGACCTGCATTTTTTTACCATTTGAATTGTAGTTTTACAATAATGAACCAATAAAGTGATTTAACTCAGATGGTTAAATAGTGAGTTTGATAACCTATGGTTCAAAGTTCAAGTCTCTATGATAGCAATTGAATTAAGTTTTTAGAATAAATTTTAAACAGTGATTTAGAAGGGCATCCAAATGTAATGAACTTAATAAATGGATGTTTTAAATTGATTTTGATTCCTAAGAAATAAAAATAAAATCTAAGATTAGTAGAAGAATACAAAAAAATAAAATAAAAAAATAAATCATGATTTGAAAAGTAGCAAGTTAGGAAAATTTTGAAATCTAGAATGTCTGAGGGTAAAACCAAAAGAGCAAGATATCCCAAATCAATTGGGAAACCAGCCATGATGTCCCATTGAAGTGTAAGACATCTTGGGCTGCAAGGAAAAGATAGAGAGAAAGGAGAAAAGGAAAGAAGGTGAGCGGGAGTCTATAGCCAAGGAAAAGGATTAGATCTCTTCAATTTGGAGAAGATAATAGTAGACGAACATAGGAGTAATGTAACCAAGTAGGCAGGGTAGGAAACTTTCTAATATGGATGACTTTTTTATTTTCTAAACATGAAAATATTGGTCAGATTTCAATCTATATTTTCTTAAACATGGAATCTCCAAGCACTATAACATATATGCATGATGATTGGATATAGTTTGAACTACATTTTTTATTTGTATCTCATAGTATGCTACACATGGAATTATATGAAGAGTGGGCATAATTTTGATTAAATTTTTAGCTTTATGAGTTGAAGTTTGTGCATGATATTAAGTTGTTTTATCCATGTTTGGATCTAATATTCTAGTTTAATTTTGCACTCTTTCAATCCATATTACTCCTACTTAATCATGTATGAAATTGAGGCATGTTTTAAATTTAAATTGGACACCTAAATACTTGCCACATGCACATGTTTAATTTACTCAATTTGATTGGATTTTTGGTGTGAAAAAAAAAGAAGCTTATTTATGTGCACGAGGTACTCAACTTATTTCAATGATTTTAAATTGAATTGGCACATAATGCATGTGCATAATGTTGGGCATATCTAATTCAATTTTGTTGTACTGATCTATGGTTTGAAGTGCGTGTAAACTTGACATGTTTTGATTGGATTTTGATATCCTAAATCCTTGGGTATAGGTTCACTAATCTTAAAAAGATTTTGATTGGACTTCAATCATTAAAGCCAGGAAGTTTGTGCATGGTTTTAAACATGTTTTTGAGTGTTTATATTCAAATTTTATGTCCAGGAAAGTAAAAGAAATTAACAGTTTTTTTATGCCTTGGAATTTAGAAAATTTTTGCATGAACCGTGTAAAATTTTGTTTTAGTTTTGTAGTTTCTAAAGCACAAATTATAGGCACATGGATGTCAAATCTGAAAGTTTTGTGATTTTGAAAACTTAACAATAGGTGTTAGGTGCATAACAATTATAAAACTCTCATGTGATTTTGATATAGACTAAGCACCAGATTTTGGGCATGTTTATGAGATGTTTTATCACCTAAATATTAGAGCAATGCTCACAATACTTTGATGTGAATTGATCTAGATATGAAGACTTTCAACCTATGATTGATATGCATTGTTTTGAATAAAATCAACATATGTGCTTATTGAAATTGGTGCAAATGTTCAAATGTTTTTCCCATTTGATTATGCATCTAGTACTGCATAAGATATTCTTGTAAATTTTGTATAATGTGCATAATGCTAGTTGGGGTATGTAACCCTCTGATTGTACATGTGTGATAGTAAATGATAGGAAATGGTTTTCTAAATGTTACATATTGAATACATGTTTTGGGATCACAACTATTACAAATTTTGATATTGTACATTGAAACAAAGAATTGAATATGCATGTGTGCATCAAAAGTGAAATTGCATGCTTTTAGCAATATCAAAATGGAAACAATAGTTTGAAATCCCACTTATTCACCTTGGAAAGGGGTGTGCTATTTGGCCCTAAAATGGGTCTTGATTTTGAACTATGCACTATAGGTGCAAATGGTAATGATTTTTATTTTTAACAACACATTTTTTGTGCTAGCGTATTGATTGATGTATGACTCTTGGTAGTCAAGGTGAGGCCATATGTCCTTCATAACGTATGACTTATTTTAGTGGGAATGAGAGTTGTATGTTCCTAATTATGTACTATTTATGATAGTCTGAGTGAAGGCTATATGTCCCTGATTATGTATGACTTGTGATAGTAGGAGTGAGGACTATATATTCTTGATTATATATTACTTATGATTATTGGAGTGAGGGTTATATGACTCTAATGGCTCTAGGCTAGGAGAATTCGATTGGCCTCTGGCCTGCTAAATACATACCTACCCAAAAAGGGGCTTATAAATGAGAGCATGTGTCATGGGGAGACTACTACTCATATTGATCTAGAGGCCCCATGAGGATAGGTGTATTTGTCATCAAATGTAGCTAGACAGTGGTTCGTCTATGTGCGTAGTAGGCGATATAGTTACATGGACATGGACTAACATGTCAGCCATCCTTGAGGATATTGATCATTGCCTATTGGAAATGTGGTAGGATGGTGTTACTTAGTGATATGATACGATCAGATAAGACAAGTTTTTGATGTTTTATACATCTACAGATTACATAATGTTTCGAACTAATTTGTAAACTACATAATTTTAATATTGAATGTTTAACCGAATGCTTCTCATATTTTATGCATACATGTGAATGTAGTAGTTTTCTATTGACAGGTTAAGGGATTTTCCTATTGAGTGGTCATACTCACACTCAGAACTATTTTAGGTGAAACTTCTAGACTATAGTTTGGACTTGACATGATGGACCTAGAAGAATTCAATTGAAAAGTATGGAAAAGAGCAACATAGTTATTTTTTTACTTTAGTTATCTCAAGAACATTGTTGACTCGTATGTAATAAGACACTAAGTTCTATTATATGAAATTATGGTTTGAATTAGTTGGGCTATGACTAGTGGGTATTGGTAGTGCTTTTACTTCTACGCTAATTCACATATATGTGAGAAGTTTTGAAAAGGGACATTGGCTTGAAGACTGGTTTGAATATTGATATGTACTATACTTTTCACTTTTTTTTTTGTTTTTGTTTTTGTTTTTTTAAATTTCCTCTAAGATATTGCTTATTATGAAAGGTATTCCTAAAGATAATTTTTGAAAATTTGGGTCATTTCATTATAAGCCATACCATGCAATTCATCATAGCCACTCAATAGTGCACGCGCGCGCACACACACGCACACACATGAATGACAAATATCACAAACTGATACTTCAAATAAAACACAATGCATCACATATCGTCAAAATAGTGAAACATTAAAATCATAATTTAGGCATTCTCTCGTGCCAATAGAATTTCTAATACTTATTGGTAAAGTTTTCCAAAATGATCATGAGAACCCATCTAGCAACTAGATCATAGGTTCATCTTTCACACCATCATCCTATTGCTAGGAGCATAAAACAAAATTGCATGGGACCACTATGCGCATGAACGACCCAGTCGTATCATGTGCCTGCTAGTAGCTGAGAGGACTTCCCACCACATCCATTAAAGGACCTATGGCTAATCATGGAAAGGATGCAGTGGTCTCCACAACCAGAATATTTCACTACTTGGGAGTTGGGTACCTACCACCTTTTGCGTTTGGAGGTTTGGGGGGTGGGGGGTCAGTCCATACAATGTCCAAGCATAGCTCCCATTAGGCTTCACCATTAGTGCTCCTATTTAAAACATGAAATCATGGGTACTACTATACCCTATATGTTTTGTAAAATCTTAAGAAAAACCCATCATGTGAAGAAAAACATAAATCACATCCAAACATGAATTGCACAATAGCTTACTTTTAAGTTGAAATCAAGCATTGATGCACAATTTTGAAAACTTAACCAATGACATCAAATTCAAGGTATTGTTTCATTCCCAAACCTAACAAGCCTAGCATCAATTCAGAGTTCAAAACTTGTCATTTTCTAGGCATAACATGTAATATCCTCAATTTTTAATCATAAATTAGTGATAAAATAAATAAAAAATTTATGCATAGAAATTGGTCCTGAAAACTCAAAAACTAGAAAATACGTGTCGATAGAATTCCAACGACATAAACAACGTACAAAACGGAACTCAAAGAAAGAAGTTATGAGCCGTGAAAGATAGAGGGGCAAATTGGTAATTTAGAGGAGGCCCGAAATACAGGGGGCTGTTTTGATCACGGCACCCCTTCCACCCTTCTACATGCCTCTATCAAATCCAACAATTTCTCTAGAGAAATCATCGGGGGGTAGAGTTTAAGGGAAAAAGCTTTCCTCCTCCCCAGCACGATCTCTATCCCTCTTAGATTTCTCCTCTTATCATATCTCCATCACGTCTTTGCCCTCAAACCCTAACCTCTGCAAATTTTGTTTTTTTGGCAACTAGAGCTCTGGTAGCATCAACGACTGCCCAACTAATCGAGGTAAGTCTCCACCCTTTGTTCCCTTTCCATGTATAGCATGTAAGTGGTGTTACATGCATTGAAATCAGAAAAAATGATGAGGGTTCATAGTTTTTCTAGGGACTTGGTATGCCCTACTATAGTCGTAGGATTTAATAGATGAAATGTGTCAAAACCACAATCGATCCATTGATATGGTACTTGACAAACCCAGGAACAAACCTTTTAAGTTTGAGGGAGATCCAATCATTGAGGAAATAGGAAATTTTAAGAACATGAATAAAATTGAGCAAAAACCTTAGTTTTTGGAAAAATCAAGCCAAAGGAGTGTTGAAAATGAAAAATACATAAAATTTTGTGCAAAATGGTGCAAAAATTGTGAAATTTGGGCACTTGTGTCACCGACGATGACCGAACTCTGGTTGTCTTCTCTGGTGCCAGCTCCCATGTCACGCCAGTCTAACCCAGTGTATACGGGTGGAAACGCACTGCCCGACCCCCTATAAATTAATAATATTAATTTATGAAATATTTTCACAAAAAATTTGATTTTGAGAGCAATGGAGGTCCAAATCACAATTGAAAACATCCGTTGCAATCGTCTTGACTACGCGGTCCTAGATTTAGCTTGATAACCTACATTTCACCACTTTTAAATTAGTTAAATTATAAAATATAAATTAATAACTTAGAATTGACTAATCAAGGGGTGATCAGGCCTCAAGACTTGAACAATGAGATAAAGTAAGACAATAAATAAGGGTTCTAAGGGGCATATGAGTGTGACTACTTTAGAAATTTATCTAGCCAATTGATTTAACAAAGATCTTGGAAAATTGTTGATTTGAGGATGATCCAACAGTTGGATCACCATAAATGCCCTTATGATGAAATAAATAACACATAATAGTACTGTGGTATTGACAGGTACATCGGAACGCACAAGATAAGGGGATTATACACTTAAGTTGAGTAATCTCACATTGAGGTAGGTGACAACATTTAATGTTATGTTTTGATTTTAAACCTTGCATTATCATAGCATCATGAATTATTGTCATTTAATTGATACTTGTTCTTTTAGTTTATGATTTTATGAGACTCCGCGTTTTCTGTTATGATCGATACTAGAATTCGATAATATATTGAATGAAATTATAATCAATGATTTTATGAGATTGATACTCCATATTCATGTATAATTAGAAATTATCTTTCTTTATTGCATTACTGAAACTGATGGGTTTTCTTGAGAAAGGATAGTGGAGGCTTGGTGGCTGGTCCTTTTAAAGGCTAACCCTAGGATGAGGGCTGTGCCTTGGGGATTACGAGCCACGACTGCTCTTGGTTTTTGAGATGCGAGGATTTCATGTTTTGAGTTTTATGATGGGTGCTCTCACCTGGTGGATGTCATGCTAGGAGGGAGTAGGGCCAGCCACCCACCCTCTAAGATTTCTGATGTGATTGTGATATGATAGACACTTGCCCATAGATGGCATTCGGTAGGGGTTTTGTAACATAGATAGTCCACACTACGAGTCCTGGCCTTTCCATGGGGATGGACGTTAAGTCTCTCGTTATGGTGTCGACGGGGATCGGCGGTGGTTGAGACCCTAGAGGGTTGCTACTGTGGCATGATGATCCATACTCTTGTTCTATATGCTTGCATGATGAGCATGGAGATATTGTTGTATACCTAGGTGTGATGACACTTAGAGGAGTGATATGAGTACTCATTATCTATTTATACAAGTGTATGGGCCACTCATGGGACGCATGTACCTTAGGCTGCCCTGTTATGATTGTATGCTCATTTAAATTAAATCATATCATGTTTCAACTCATAAGATGCATGTTTTATCATATATGATGTTTTGAGATTTTGTTGTCATTGCTTATAATGATTCTATTTTCATAGATGATAGATCTACTCATTATATTAGCATTGTTATCTAATTTATTCCAACATTATTACATTAAATGTCTATGTACCTACACAAGCAATAGCTTGTTGAGGCGTTGCTTTATTTTGCAATGCCTTAGATCTCGAGCGTGATAGCAGGAAGGGCAAGATCGTTGAGAGGCCATGATAGTAGTGGGAGATTTCTTTACGTTGACTAATAGATAGTGACGTGAGTTGATAAATGGACTACCATTTGACTTTCTTTATGGACTATATACTTTTATTTTATAGGACTGATTATGATAGTTATATATATGATGGACATTGAGGTGGGATGTTATGATGGATAGACTCTGGACCACATTGTTATTATGTTTTAGATATTTATTGTTTTGAAAATAAAGGTGCTGATGATTTTAATGTTGGTTTGACTTGTGTATTATCTCAATTGTATCACCATAAAATTTTAATTATGTTTTAAATTATAATCGTGATGTTTTGGTAAAAGAAAATAACACTCAGAGGTTTTCAATAAATGTTTTAAAGAAATAATTAATAGATTTTTTTTTTAGATCCTGACTACGACTAGTATTATTATATATATAACTCAAGGTGTTACAATTGGTATCAGAGGTCAGTCTAATCTATCATAAATCCTTACAAATGCCCACTCATATGTAGATGACAGTCCATAAATTGTGTTTAAGATGAATTAGGAGAGAGGAACTTAGACTTAGTGGTATTTAAATCTTTGACAGATGGCTCCTCAAAGAAGGACAAGGTCTACTCCAGCTACACCAGTTGCCCTAGCTGCTAAGTACTCTGATCAAGGGGATTGCGATGCTGAGTTGGTGAATAGGATAATGCTATGGCTAATACACATTATACAACAATAAGCTAGGACTGCGATTTAGGTCGTGAACCCTAACCCTGTCACACCACCTCTAGTGGCACCTATTGATTCGTCTATTCATTCCACCCACCCAGTACAGGACCCACCAGCACCTAAGATCATTGAGGGTGATGCTATAAGTGATCCTGAGAAGTCAGATAAACAATTAGAACAATTTCAAAAGATGGTGCCACCCTTCTATGGTGATGGTGATACTGAGGAGGCTGAGCGATGATTATTCGAGGCAGAAAGGACTTTTGACACGATGAAGATTGCACCAGAGGATCAAGTCTAGGTAGCTGCCTACTTACTGAAGGGTGAGGTAGGCTTTTGGTGGCAGAACTTTACACTTACACGACCAGATCCTACAGAGATGATGACATGGGCAGCCTTTAAACAGGCTTTTGATACTCAGTACTTTCCACCTCATGCATTGCAATCATTGAAGAAAGAGTTGTCATCATCGAGCAGAGAGACATGACGGTTCAGCAGTACTTGAACCGATTTACTCCACTAAGGAGGTTTACTCCCAATGTGTTGGCCTCAAATAAGGAGGCAATGGATAGATTCGTGGATGGACTGACACCCTCGTTGAGGGATCGGGTGATTACTTCCTGACCCACTACTGTGAGAGATGAAGCTGACATGGCCTCCATGCTGGAGAAGAACTCTCTTAGGACTAGAGGGAGCGCGTACCAGCCCACTAAGGGCAAGAGACCCTTTAGTGCTATGCAGGCACATAGAGCACCAGGTTATCAGATGCAGACTAAGCCTAAGAGAGACATAAAGAAGATGAGATTCGACAGGTGCAAGGGTTGGCATCTTGGGAGAGGGTGCAATAGATTTGACAGGCCACATCATCAAAGGTAGCCCCAATCACAGCGACAACACTAGCCACCTTTCCAGAGATAGCCATGTAGATGTTTCAACTGTGGAGAAGTGGGCCATTTCATTAAAGTCTGTCCTAAGGGGCAGAGAGAGAGGCAGACTAAGATGGGTGTAGAGACAGCTACCATGCCATGTGGTCAGGGATGAGTATTTTCCATCACATCAGGACAGGTGCAGGCATCACACCAAGTCATTGAAGGTACTCTTCTAGTCTCAGACTGACATGCTAGGACCCTCTTTGATACAGGGTCCACTCATTCTTTTATATCATGCATTTTTACATCTTTCCTTGATGTATGCGTGCATAAATTAGCATTCAGGTTAGATATTATGACACCTGTGGGAGAGACAGTAGAGACTACTGAGTATCACCAAGAGATACCTGTGGAGATATCAGGCATGAGGATGGACTCCGACTTTATTTTATTAAACATGGTTGACTACGATGTTATATTTAGGATGGATTGGTTAGCTAACTAATGGGTTACAGTAGACTGCCGAAAGAAGTGGGTCATTTTTCATATACCTGGGCAACCAGAAATATTGTTTTAGGGCAGAAAGGGTCAGGCAAGTATATGCATCATCTTTGCTATGAAGGCAACATGAATTTATTCACAAGGGTGCAGAGCGTTTCTTGCGTATGTGACTATTGAGGATAGGAAGTAGCCACATCTTGACGATATTATTGTTGGCCATGAGTTTGCAGATGTTTTTCGTAAGGAGTTACCAAGATTGCCGCCAAGTAGGGAGATTGCCTTTACCATTGACTTTGTGCTAGGTAGATCGCCTATCTCTAAGGCACCATATCAAATGACTACAATAGAGTTGAGAGAGCTTAAAGTGCAGTTGCAAGAGTTATTAGATAAGGGCTTTATCAGGCCGAGTGGATCACCATGGGGAGCACCAATCCCTTTTGTGAAGAAAAAGGATGGATCACTGAGACTGTGCATTGACTATCAGTTGTTACTATAAAGAACCAATATCCTTTGCCATGCATAAATGATTTATTTGATCAGATCCAATTAGCATGAGTATTCTCCAAGATAGACCTGAGGTTAGGATATCATCAGCTAAGGGTTAGAGAGGAGTACATCTCGAAGACTGCTTTTAAGAGTCACTATGGCCACTATGAGTTCTTAGTGATGTCATTTGGATTGACAAATGTACCTGTAGTATTCATGGATCTAATGAACCGTGTCTTCTGAGCTTACTTTGATAAGTTTGTGATTATCTTTGTTGATGATATCTTAATTTACTCACCCAGTCATGAGGCACACAGGGAGCATCTTTACACAGTATTGGACACACTTTGTCAACATTAGTTATATGCCAAGTTCAATAATTGTGATTTTTGGTTAGATCAGGTATAGTTTTTAGGCCACGTCATATCTAAAGATGGAGTGGCAGTACCCGACGAAGGTTGAGGTAGTACTACATTGGGAGAGGACCAAGACATTGACTGAGATACATAGTTTTCTTGGTTTGGCAGGATATTATCATAGGTTCGTAGAGGGATTCTCAAAGATTGCATTACCATTAAGTACCCTAACCAAGAAAGACACTTAGCTCATTTGGATAGATGCTTGTGAGGAGAGCTTCTAAGAGCTCAAGAGGAGACTTACTACTGCCCCAGTATTGACACTACCATCAGGCGTAGGTGGTTATGTGGTTTATTGCAATGCCTCAGGCAAAGGTTTAGGAGCAGTGTTGATGTAGCATGGGAAGGTAATTGCCTATGTGTCGAGACAGTTGAAGACACATAAGGTAAATTGCCCAAAACATGATTTGGAGTTAGCGGTAATGGTATTCACCCTAAAGTCTTAGAGATATTATCTATATGGGGAGAAGTTTGAGGTATTCATTGATCATAACAGCCTGAAGTACTTCTTTACTTAGATTCATTTGAACATGAGGTAGCGTAGATGGATGGAGTATCTCTAGGACTTTGACTTCACCATACAATACCTTCCTAGGAAGGCTAACGTCGTCACAGATGCCCTAAGTAGGAAGTCTAGAGTAATGATTGCCAATTTATTGACTCGGTCTAAGTTCTTTGACAGGATTTTGGAGGCACAAGCCAAAGATAAAGAGACATAGGACATGGCAGATAGGGCAGATTTTGTGAGAGGAGCAGATGGAGGAGTCAGATTCAAGGGTAGATTGGTAGTACCGGTAGATGATGATTTGAAGCATGAGTTACTTCAGGAAGCGCACCAGTCATAGTATACGATCCATCTTAGAGGTATTAAGATGTATCAGGATCTTAGGAGGCATTTTTGGTGGAATGGTATGATGAAGGATGTTGGAGAGTGCATGGCATGGTGTCTGATCTGTCAGCAGGTCAAGATGGAGCATCAGTGTCCATTAGGGCTACTTCAGACATTGGACCTTCTTGAGTGGAAGTGTGATCATATTACCATGGACTTCATTGTGGGTCTTTCGAGGACTATTAGTTGCCATGACTTGATATGGGTCGTTGTCGATAGGTTGACCAAGTCCGCTCATTTCCTTCATATTAGACAGAATCAGACAGTGGACAGCCTAACAAAATTTTATGTCAATGAGATCGCAAGTCTACATGGAGTTCCCTTAACGATTATATCGGATCGAGACACTTGGTTTACCTCGAAGTACTACAAGAGTGTGCAAGAGGCTCTAGGATCGAGGCTGAAATTTAGCACAACATTCCACCCTCAGATAGACAGTCAGAGCGAGTGGACCATCCAGACGATTGAGGATATGCTACGGGCTTGTGTTATGGATTGGAATGGTAGTTGGGAAGATCATTTACCACTAGTAGAGTTTGCCTATAATAACAGTTATCACGCAAGTATTGGCATGGCTCCATACGAGGCACTTTATGGCAGGCCCTGTCAGTCACCCTTATGTTGGAGTGATGAAGGAGAGACATACATAGTGAAGTCCAAGTTGGTGGAAGAGTGTTCAGAGAAAGTCTGACTTTTTCGGAAGAGATTATTGACAGCTCACAGTCGACAAAAGAGTTATGCTAACAAGAGGCTCAAAGACTTAGAGTTTATTGAAGGTGAGCATGTATTCTTGAAGGTTTCCCACATGAAAGGAGTGATGAGGTTTGGGAATAAAGGGAAGCTTAGCCCCTGGTACATTGGACCTTCTGAGATATTACGCAGAGTTGGGTCAATAGTGCACCAGCTAGCCTTAGCACCATAGTTGGCAAACGTACATGACATCTTCCCTGTATCCATGCTGAGGAAATACTTGTCAGACCCATCACACATGTTGGAGCAGATCCGAGGAGAGTTATAGCCTGATATGACATTTGAGGAGAGACCTGTGCGTATACTGGATACGAAAGTTAAGGACTTGAGGACTAAAACTATTACATTAGTCAAAGTCCTTTGGTAGCATCATTCACTACACGAGGCCACATGGGAGGCAGAAGAGGAGATGCGAAGGATCTACCTAGAGTTATTTACATAGGGTTATGTATTGAAATTTCGAGGACGAAATTTTAATAAGGTGGTAAGGATGAAATATCCTCAATTTTTAATCTTAAATTTGTGATAAAATAAAGAAAATAAATAAAAAATTTATGCATATAAATTGGTCCTAAAAACTCAATAACTAGAAAGTACGCATCGATAGAATTACAACGACATAAAGAACGCAGAAAACAGAGCTTAAACGGAGAATTTATGAGCTGTGAAAGATAGAGGGGCAAATTGGTAATTTGGAGGGGGCCTGAAATACAGGGGCTATTTTGATCATGGCACCCCCTTCCACCCTTCTACATGCCTCTATCAGATCCGACATTTTTACTAAAGAAATCGTCGGGGGGTAGAGTTTAAGGGAAAAGTGTCCCTTCCTCCCTAGCATGATCTCTATCTCTCTCAGATTTCTCCTCTTATCATCTCTCCGTCACGTCTTTGCCCTCAAACCCTAACCTCTGCAAATTTTCTTTTTCCAACAACTAGAGCTCCGGCAGCATCAACGACTGTCCAATTGATTGAGGTAAGTCTCCACTCTCTGTTTCCTTTCGATGCATAGTATGTAAGTGGTGTTACATGCATTGAAATCGAGAAAAACAACTAGGGTTCATTGTTTTTCCAGGGACTTGGTATGCCCTACTATAGTTGTAGGATTTAGTAGATGAAATGGTGTCAAAATCACAATTCGTCCGTTCATATGGTACTTGATAAACCCAAGAGCAAACCCTTTACGTTTAAGGGCGATCCAACGGCTGATGAGGTCGAAATCATGAAAAATTGTAATTAGGAAAAATTTAAGGACATGAAGAA
Organism: Warburgia ugandensis; assembly: GCA_035236585.1. Lineage (NCBI taxonomy): Eukaryota > Viridiplantae > Streptophyta > Magnoliopsida > Canellales > Canellaceae > Warburgia > Warburgia ugandensis. Next base: position 77,958,854 of record CP141131.1, on the reverse strand, counting down.
AATCGAGTAAAAACCTTAGTTTTTGGAAAAATGAAGCCAAAGGAGTATTGAAAATGGAAAATACATGAAATTCTAAGAAAAATGGTGCAAAAATCGTGAAATTTGGGCACCTATGGGGTCACTAGCGATGACTGCACTCTGGTCGTCTTCTCTAATGCTAGCTCCTGTGTCACGCTGGTGTAACCAGGTGTAAACCGGTTCAAATGCACCACCCAACCCCCTATAAATTAAGGGGTGATCAGAGGTCCAAATCACAATCGAAAACATCCGTTGCGATCGTCTTGATGACACAGACCTAGATTTTTCTTGAAAACCTACATTTGACCACTTTTAAATTAGTTAAATTATAACATATAAATTAATAACTTAGAACTGACTGATCAAGGGGTGATCAGACCTCAAGACTTGAACAATGAGATAAAGTAGGACAATAAATGGGGGTTCTAAGGGGCATATGAGTGTGACTACTCTAGAAATTGATCTAGGCCATTGATCTAACCAAGATATTGGAAAATTGTTGATCTGAGGATGATCCAACAGTTGGATCACCATAAATTTCCTTATGATGAAATAAATAAAACAAAATAGTACGTGGTATTGACAGGTACATTGGAACATACAAGATAAGGGGATTATACACTTAAGTTGAGTGATCTCACATTGAGGTAGGTGATGACATTTAATGTTATGTTTTGATTTTGAACCTTGCATTATCATAGCATCATGAATTATTGTTATTTAATTGATACTTGTTCTTTTAGTCTACGATTTTATAAGACTCCACGTTGTATGCTATGATTGATACTAGAATTTGATAATATATTGAATGAAATTATGATCGATGATTTCATGAGATTGATACTCCATATTCATGTATAATTAGAAATTATCTTTCTTTATTGCATTATCGAAACTGATAGGTTTTCTTGAGAAAGGATAGTGGAGGCTTGGTGGCTGGTCCTTTTAGAGGCTAACCCCAGGATGAGGAGTGTGCCTTAGAGATTGCGAGCCACGAGTGCTCCTGGTTTTCAAGATACGAGATTTTCGTGTTTTGAGTTTTATGACGAGTGCTCTCACCCGGTGGATGTCATGCTAGGAGGGAGTAGGGCTAGCCACCCACCCTCAAAGATTTGTGATGTGATTGTGTTATGATAGACACCTACCCATAGATGGCATTCTGAAGGGGTTTGGTAACATGGATAGTCCACACTACTGGTTCGGGCCTTTCCATGGGGACAGACTTTAAGTCTCCCATTATGGTGTCGACAGGGAGCGGCAGTGGTTGAGACCCTGAGGGTTGCCACTGTGGCATAACGATCTATACCCTTGTTCTGTATGCTTACATGATGAGCATGGAGATATTGTTGTATACCTGGGTGTGACGGCACTTAGAGGAGTGATATGAGTACTCATTATCTATTTATATGAGTGTATGGGACACTCATGGGACCCACATACCTTAGGGTTCCCTATTATGATTGTATGCTCATTTACATTAAATCATATCATGTTTAAACTCATAAGATGCACGTTTTATCATATATGATGTTTAGAGAATTTGTTGTCATTGCATATAATGATTCTATTTTCATAGATAATAGATCTACTCATTATATTAGCATTGTTATCCGATTTATTCCAACGTTATTATATCAAATGTCTATGTACCTACACTAAGCAACAGCTTGCTGAGCATTGCTTTATTTTGCAATGCCTTAGATCTCGAGCGTGACAGTAGGAAGGGCAAGACCATTGAGAGACCGTGATAGCAGTGGGAGATTTCTTTATGTTGATTGATAAACAATGATGTGAGTTGATAAATGAACTACCATTTGACTTTCTTTATGGACTATATACTTTAATTTTATAGGATTGATTATGATAGTTATATATATAATTGACATTGATGTAGGATGTTATGATGGATGGACCTTGGGCCACATTGTTATTATGTTTTGGATATTTATTGTTTTGAAAATAAAGGCACCAATGATTTTGACATTGGTTTGACATGGGTATTGTCTCAATTCTATGACTGCAAAATTTTAATTATGTTTTAAATTATAATCGTGATGTTTTGGTAAAAGAAAATAACACCGGGAGGTTTTCAATAAATGTTTTAAATAAAAATTTAATAGAATTTTTTATTTTGGGATCCCTACTAGGACTAGTATTATTATTATATATATAATTTGTTATAAAAATCTGGGGTGTCACATAACATAATGCTAAAAATTAGCTTGCTTTGGGTTTTCAAAAACCACGATTTAACAACATGCTACAAAATCAACTTGTTAAGCCTTAGCTTTGGGGTTACAAAAATATGATTTACAAGCAACATTTACAACCCAAGAATTGAGATTTATAGGATGTGGTTTACAACAAAAAATCATAAGCTTACATGCATATTTTGAAATGTCAAAACCATCATATGCCATGTGTAGTCCTAAACCAAAAACCATCCTTCATAGGCATGTAATTGGTTTAAACATTAGCATGTTAAAATCCATCAAGTACATGGATTAATTGAAACTCCAAAATGTCATCTACAAGACATTTGTTTGGTAATAAATCACGCGAGAGAAGCAACAATCAAGTTACAACCAAAATATCCAAGAAAATTTTGGAAGATCTAAAATCTACTAATTATAAGGGATAACTAGTATGTCAAAATTGTACATGCAAGCCTCAAAGGAAATCCCAAAAAAATGTTAATAAAAAATCCTCTGGTATGCCCAAAAAATTAGATGTACTAGAGACATAATCAACATGGTGACAATTGATTATTTTAGGGCATGAAATCAAATTAAAATTTGGTTTATGATAGCATCCTAAAATGAACATAAAATATCATTGGAAGATCTAAATACAATATCAACCACAAGAGCATAGTTGCTTGTTGAGATAGTATATTCAAGCATTCTTTTGAAGACACAAAAAACATCTTTTACAGGGGCAAGACTCAATGCTAGAAAATGTCTATAATAGAGCATGAAAAACATATTATAATACATCCATAACAAAGCATGAAAACATGCTAAATAACATCCATACAAATGTGCATAAACTTATTGAACTTCAATCATTCAAAACATCTAAAAAAAATGACATATTTCAATCTCCAAAAACTTTTAAAACTATTGAAAACTTAGTATTTCTAATTCCACCTACCTCTTAATGATTTGACATAGTATCTTTGCACTTTTCCTTGCCTTTTGTATTTTCCTTCTATCACTAACTACTTCTCAAAGCATAAGGTAGGGTGCCTCTCTCTCTCTCTCTCACTCTCTTATTTTCATCTCCTTTCCTCTCCTTTCATATACATCTTCTAATTAGAATCCTTACTACCCAAGGCAACCTGCACCCTTCAATGTCTTTTTACTAATTCCATCACCCTACCACTTTCATAAATACAACACCACTAGTCTCCTTCCTTAAAGTCCTAGATGTCCTATGCATCCAAGGGCAACGAACACTCCTTCCTAATGAGGAGACAGAGATTTTCCTTGGTTGCTTGGCAGCCAATGTAGGTTGTCCTAGGTTATGTCCTTCAATTAAAAATGCCTTAACCATATGAAAGTGTCACCTAGTTGTGGCCTCCATATATTGTAAAACACAAAACCAAATTAAGAGGGGTGCCATTATCAACCTTTATACGTAGCACATGTATGACATGGTTCTCATATTGCTCTAATTTGAGACCTCTTTATGTCATTAGAAAATTCTTTCCTAGCTTTGTCCATCTATTGTAGTCTCATTATTCAATTATTGTGCCATCAAAAATCAATTTTTCATAGTTAGGACAAAACCCTATTTTTCATTAATGGAAAAATAGTTACAAAAATTTGGGTTATTACATTATTACTCCCTTTAAGGAATTTTGTCCCCAAAATTGTTCTCCAACTTCAATTACATTTTTTTATGTTTCTCTCTCATTTCAGATTCTAGTTCCCATGTTGTGTATTCAACTGAATATATAGTTATTAGAGGAAGTTTACCATAGGAATCTATTTGGGACTGCTTTCATTTTAAATGTCAAATTTGGTTGCAACTTGATTAGTACTTGTAAAAGAACATGTGAAAGGTCAGCTATTTACCTTCAAAGCATGTAAACATGGAAAACATTGTTTGTGAACTCAATCAATGGTATGCAATCATCCCAATTCCTTTTCCATTTGATTACACATGCCCTCAGAATGTCTTTTAAAGTTTGGATCATCCTCTCGAGCTAAACATCCGTCTGAGGATGAAAAGCTATATTGAAGATCAATGATGATCTCAAAGTTTACTACACACATCTTCAAAACTGCAATGTGAATTGGCTAGCCCTAACAAAAGTAATGGTTATGGGTATCCCATGCAAGATCACAATTTCGTGGATGTACAGTAGTGCCAAATCATCAAGAGTCTAATTTTGTCGAATTGGGAGGAAATGTATTGATTTCATTAATTGATCAACTATTAACCATACCATGTCATGTTCTCTTGATGTCTTGGACAAGCCCACAATGCAATTCATGGTGATATTATCCCACTTCTACTTAGGAAGATCAAGGTGCTACAAAAGTCCCTCTAGTGTCTGGACTTGACCTATTGACAAGTAAGCAGTGCTCCACAAACTCTTCCACATCCTTCTTCATATCATTCTAGTGGGAGTCTTTTTAGAACTTGATACATTTTTGTTCCATCATCATGAACACTATACTATGATTGATATGCCACTTTGAGGATGTCTTGCCAGAACCACCAATCTATCATGCATCCAAATACTACCATCTATTTCCTAATAAAAGCCTAACTTATGAAGCAGTGTACATGTTTCATCATCATCCTTCTACATCTGCAGAACTCTCTTAACAGTGGAAAATCTTATAATCAAGTATGTTGTGTTTTATTTTTTATCTATGCCCAACTACTTCCTACAATGATTTCCACCTCTTTGAAAGCATGCTCCACACTTCTCTTGTGCTTTTATCTCAATGCATCAACTACTACATTGACATTTCTAGGATGATACTGAATGGCAAAGTTGTAGTCTTTCAAGTACATTATCCATCTCCTTTGCCTTATATTTAGGTTTCGTTACAAGAATATGAACCTAAGACTCTTGTGATCAATGAACACCTAGAACTCTCCATACACGTAGTGCCTCCAAATCTTAAGGCGAAGACTGTAGTTGCTAGATCTAAATTGTGAGTAGGGTAATTGACCTCATGCTTTCCCAACTATTGGGAAGCATAGGCAATCACCTTTCCATCCTACATCAAAACACACACCAATCCTTTGCCTAAGGCATTGGAGGAGACCACAAGACCACTACTACTTGATGGTAAGTACTAGTGCAATGGTTAGCTTCCTCTTTAGTTCCTGGAAGTTCACTTCACATGTGTCATTCTACACAAGCCTCCCATCTTTTCTTGTCAACTTAGTGGAATGTAATGCACGAGAATCCCTAAGTAAATTTATGGTAGTACCTAGCAAGACCTAGAAATGCATTAGAATGTAAATTTATGGAGAGATGCATTAAAATATAAAAAAAATTAAAATTATCAAATTAAAATAGAATACATGGAATGCAATTTTAGTAAAGAGAGGAGTGGGAGTGGAGCACCAATAAAGATTGATAACCAACAAGTCCCCTTAATGGGATTCATAATTTATGAGAGCGGAGTGATTGAAAGGGAGGTTACCTAGTTGGAAAAAATGGTGATGCACCTCTAGAGTCTTGCTGATCGGTGGGTGCCACTCAAACAAAAAGAAAAATTCTATAGCATGGTTGTAAGGCCAACCATGCTTTTATGGATCAAAGTGCTGGGTAGTGAAGGAACATGTCCAATAGATACTTGAAATAGACACGGCTAGAATGAGTGACATGATCCAAATCGAAGGTTCTAAAAGGACAAGAGGAAGGCCTAAAAGAACATGGATAGAAGTGGTGAGAAATTATTTAAAAATTTGGGGATTAAATGAAGCGATGACACTTAATGGATGGGAATTGAGGAATAAGATTCTTGTGATTGAATCAAGATAAGGTCTTAGCACTAAAACTGGGGCTTAGAATATGAAAAATAGGATTGTTTAAAAGAAATTGCCTTATTAAAATTAATAAAATGTAGGTTCAAAAAGACTATCTGAAAAAATATAACTTGAGAAGACAATTTGTGGAAACCATCCTACAAAAGATATATATGAGATTGTTCCAAAATCATCTTATTTTCTTCATATCAAATAAGATCATTTGTGATAACCATCTTATTTTGTGTATAAGAAAGGACATTTAGCAAAAACTATCTTATTTTAAAAACTCAAGAAGATGGTTTCTTGGAAATTGTCTTTTAAAATTTCTTTACAAATTCAACCTGTAATTCTTTAAAACATCTTGAAGTTCGATCAATAATTTTTTTCTCTAGATAGATTTGATGAAAAATCCAAGATAGAGTTGGACGTACATACATTTTGCCATAAACTTGTTCGTTCTCAATCGATATTGGTGTGGATTGTATTTTTTCTTGTTTTTCTCATGTTTTATTTGGCTAATTATGGGCAGAAAATTCCTTTTCTAAAGTTTTCCTTTCTAGTGTGTGAATCATTCATGTGTATATATCAATCATGTTTTTGCATCAATCTTTCTTGTCCCAAAGAAGAGTTGGAAAATCAATTCTCTAATATATATATATATATATATATGTTTTTTCCCAAATTATACATTTTCTTTGCGCACCAAGTTTTTGGTAAAATGCTTAACCCAGGGTTATTAATCTTTTCATGTCTAGAAAGTCTTCACACACATCTAAAATTTAATTTAATAAAATAGACAAATATGCCTGGATGACAATTGAAAGATCATTAAGAGAATATGAGGAGGGAATAGAAAAGTTCAATGAGTTCACCCTTAGGGTAGGTGGTGATTAAAATCACATGTGATATCTATGCTTTAGATGTGGAAACCTAAAAGAATGTAACTATAGGTGAGTTGAGAGAACATTTGTGCTTTAATAGAGTTGATGAAAGCTAGCACCCCAAGATCTGGCATTAGAGAGGAACTTGCTCATGGGTCCTCAATAAGAATGGAATGTGTTTATCATCATGAAGACACTATAGGAAGTGTTGTAGATAGTATAACTGTGCTAATGTGTCAAGATGCATATGTGGTGTAACCTTAAAATTACTCACAAGCGCACGAATCAAAGTAATAATTTCATGCAAGAAAGGTCAATCCTGCGAGGAATCTCATAGAATTTTCAATTGATTGGATCTTATTTAAATAATTTATTTTTATCCAAAGTGATTGGTTTTGATTAAACTAGGAATTTAATCAACATGGAATTGGAAACATGCATCAAATTAGAAACTACAACTAAAGGAAACTTTCTAAACATAATATTCAATGAAATTAGAAACTTTCCTAACTAACAAGCATTCAATAAAAGAAACTAATACAAAACTAGAATGAATGAAACTAGGAAACTTTACTTAAGAAAACTTACTGAAAAGGGAACTTTCCTAAAATAACACTTTCCTAATCCTAAAACTTTATATAAATAGAAATTTCTAAAAAAAAATTAGAAAATTTTCTAAAACTAAACTAAGATGCAAAGGACTAACTAACTAATGCTAAACTAAGATAAAAAAAATAAACTCAGCAAAACTTAAGGGCAAGTCACCAAGTACCATGTGCATGACCCATGGAGTTGGGCACATGGTTCATGAGTTCGAAAATGGATAAAATTCATGAATCAAAAGCATGCCAACATGAGGTATAATCAAATAAATAACTAAATGACCAAAAAATCTGAATGCTTTCCTAAGGAATCAATCAAATAAAGTGTATGAATTGTTGGATATTATGCATGAATATTGAATGGAAAAATTCTAGAAATTAAGTGCTAAAGAAACTCAAATCTAACAAGGCATGGGAAGGAACTTAATAAGGAATTTTTATGCAAGATAACACTCAAGAATTAAAGCACTTTACTACTGAAATCAAGCAACAACAATGATCTTCGAACAAATTTATTGATTGAATGCAAAATACACCAAGTTGAGTGAACATTTATACAAAATCTAGAAATTGTGCCCTTTTTCAATGTTTGTAACTTGATTCAAATCAAATATTAAGCATACTCTAATGAACTTAAACTAAACTTAGATAACATGCCAGTGAAACCCAAAAGAGAATCAAGAGAAAAGAGGGGTTGAATGGAAGGAAAAGATGCCTAAAACTAGCCCCAAAAAATCAATTAAAAATTGTGGAAATCAAGGAAGGGAAGTAAGGAGATTCAAGCTACTTTTGATCTTGGATGTCACTACAAGAGAAGAAGTAACTTAGATCTTGAAAGAATAAACAAGAAAAAATAGAGAGATTGAAGCAAAGATCAAGAGAAAAACATGCTAGTTCTATGTGTATGGAATTAAAGAAACAAAGCAAGAACAAACTACCAATGAAAGCATGAAACTAATGTGGAATTGAAGCTAAAAAGCAAAGGAAAAATACTTGAGGAATCCAAGACAAAGCAGCCCAAAAGAAAAGAAATTCCAAAGCTTCGAACATCTCCAAGATATAGTGATTCTATCAAGGATTTTGAATAAAACCCCCTACTTGAATTTCACATGAAATCCATGGGGATTATATAGAGTTTTTTATTTCCACTGGTGAGATCTTAGTCTAGGAAAGAAATATGCAATTAGACATAGGACTTTGGTGAAAATTTAGGTGGAGATTAGGGATATAGGATTAGCAAGTGAGGTGAGGTGGCATGATGGAAGTAGAAGCAGAGAGGCGTCACTTTTTTTTGGGAAGGTGAAGTGGAGCTCCTCCCCTTCTAATTGTTTACTATTTGGTGGTTAGGAAAGAAAGGGAAAATAGTGAGAGAGAAAAAACAAAAAAGATGGGGAAAATATAGGAATTTGAGGTGTTTTGAGTGTGAAATAGAATTAAAAGTTTCCCACTTCAGAAGTAAAAGTAAAAATCATGGTACACCTAGTTGGGGGAGGGGAGGGGGGGGGGTGGGTAGAAGGATGGTAAATGGATTTGGAAAGTGGGATTTCTCACTTGATTGGTCCACCTATGTGTGATCATCTTATCAATTACAAATTTCCCTCAAAACCTTCTAATTATCCCTTGAAAATCATGTTTTTTTTCCATGAATAATTGCTTGAAAATTTCATCCAATCATGTGATGCTTACTTTGATGGCACATTCCTTGGTGGATTGAGTGGTGTGAATTCTTGGCTTCATGGCTTGAATAGCTTCTTTACTTTATCACCCTTTTACATGGCTTAAATGGATAAGGTGGCTTCCATGCAAAGATGGTGGAATTGCATGGCTTGTGCATGGGCCCAAGTTGATGAGTCAATTCTAGACTACATTGGAGGAAGCTGATGAGCCATTGTAGGTTAGGTGTACAAATTATACCAAGTTGTCTAGAGTAGTAGAGCTTTACAATATGAAATCAAGATTTATTTTTTAGATCAAGGTTTTGCAAAATGGTTGAAAGTGATGGGTAGAATTCTAGGAAGGAGAACAAACTAGCTAGGTCAACATGGAGGCAAAGAAAAGCTTGGCTACACTAGGGTTGAAGTATGAGAACATACATGCTTGTCTCTATGATTGCATCTTATACATTAATAAGAAGACATGATAAAGTAACAATTATTTCTTTTTTATAGATGTTTGGAGATCAAGGATGTTTACAAATTCCTTGACCTTGTTATCGTCTCTGTAATGAAGGAGCAATGGCTCATGGAGAAACAAATAAAAATATTCTATCATTGTTCTTGCATTGTTCGAATGGGCATGCTTTAATGATTTCCTATAATAGCATGTAAGTTTTAACATGTCTTACTAAATTATGTTATATAATATACATATTTACATGTATATAATTTAAGTATTGTAAACTTTAATTGTATGATTATGTATATAGGTCTCATTGGATGTTGCTAGTTTTGTATGTGCATGGTAGGCATCCATTGTCTTTTTTATTCTTGTAGATTGCACATTCATGTCCCATTGATGAAAATCATCAATAGATCTTTATTCTTTCATCCATTATAATAGTTGGATAGCTGATAACTATTCTATTCTTGATATTGATGCTTTTGACTTATAAATGTGAAGTGCACGGTATAAATGGGCTAACCTCAAAGATATTAAGTACTAACCAAAACTCACTTGGAAGAAGCTCAAGGTAAGGTTTACTAGTTTATTTAAACTATTTTATAACCAAAGTAACAATTACACATGATACTTGAACCTTTCTCTTTTCTTTGTTGTGCAATTCCCTGGACAAAAATCTAATTGAGAGTGTGGAGATTATGTTCTAAGATACATAAGAACCCTAATTCACGATGGTTCATAGAATTGAGAAAGGTAACATAATTAATTTACTGATCATTATCTTATAGTTTATTATGATTTCTGAATGATCCAAGATTGAATGTCTTGACTGATTTAATATATGTTGTCCTACAAGAAGATTTGGAAAGTAAGACTTACTCCCATTTATATATGGATAACACAAGAATGAAATGGACTATGTATGTATTGACTCTTAATTTCAAGATGATTGATCTTCTCCAATGTAGAAGTTTTACATTCCATTAATAAAAAGCTAAACTTCATTTATATGGATTCTTCCATTTTTTACTTGTTTGAAGTATATGTGCAGTTTCCTTATTTCAATGAGGGGAACGTGTCAAACCAAACATATGGGTGTGTATGGAGAAGTGTGAATGTACGTACTTATCACATTTTTTTTGTCTTTGAGATTTTGAAGTTTAATGTGGATGTTGTAGTGAAGGTGTCAAATGTGGAATGTAGATGTTGGAGTTCTTATGAGACTCCAAGAATAGAAAGAGGAGAAAGGGAAAGGTGCCTTATTGATTCAGGTTTCCAAGGGGGATTGGTATAAGGGTGGATTCTTTTGAAAGTGAAAGTAGAATTATATTTGAAGATTTTAGAAAAGACTATAATAGTAATAGTTCATTTGTCATTAAGTTGAAGAAAATGTGGATTCTTATGAATGGTGCATATTGAATGTTTCATGCATTTTAAACATAAAAACTATAGGAAGAACTAATGCGATAACAAAAACCAGCAAAAGAAGACAGTTTCCAAAAACTTATCCTTTAATATGTGAAAAACAAGATGGTTTACAACAAATCATGTTATTTTGTTCATCCCAAAAAATAATTTTTAGATAATCATCTTCTATAGTTTAAAAAAAATAATAATAATCCAATTTATGTAAACCATCTTATTTTATGCAAAAAAGAATATGCTTTTGTGAAGCCCCAAGTTTTCAAAATACTTTCTAAATACTACTTCGAGGTTCTGATTATCCCTTATTTGAAATTCTTTTAAAAACAAATAATGAAATTTTTTGTTCATTTAAAAATATGTTTGAAAATCCTATGTGTCATTTCTTACAAAAACACAAGCATTTTAGCATAGAATTAATGTCTCATTGCTACTAAATATCTAGCAGAGTTTCCCTTATTTTTTAGGCATACGAACATTTAATGCATGCGGCACAGAACACTTGATAGACGTAAATCATTTTCATTGTTTGGAAAAACAAATACTAAAATTCATCACATCCTAGAACCTCTAGTCATAACCACATCACAATACAATTCACTAAATAGAAACGAGTCCATAACATTAAATTTAATATACATTCACATTCTCTAATAAATCATAAAACAAATCTCAAGTGGTAAGGCTCACCCTTAAGATATTGAAAATCCCAATCTTCTAAAATTTCAAACTCTATGAATTGCTTTAATGTTTGCTACTTGAATTGTACATCCTTCCATTCTAATTCTTCAAGTCGGAGACATTGTAAACAAATTACAAAGTCTCAACAAGCTTGTGCCTGTGTGGGTGAAAAATGTTGTGATTTTAACATGCAGTTCATGATTTACATAATCAATATATTTTGATAATTTATCATATCTAAAAAAAACTCATGGTATTTCAAAATAAGTTCTCATGTTGAAATTATAAGTTCTCAAATCAAACATCCATGAAGTTGGTTTACATGTACAAATCAGTATAGTTGATAAACAATTAGACTTCCATGATTTTTGAAGATATCATTGCCTTATATCTTCATAAAGATTCAAGCATTCTATGCCTTTATCATTTCATAAACATTTACTCTTATGAAGATCATTTTCCATGCATAAACACATTATCATTCTAAATTTGTTCATAACATATAGCCCTTCAAGATTGTTCATTATAAATGATCATTTAAGATATCATTATACATGTCTAAATTGTTTGTCATTCAAAATGCCCAATTAATCTAATAGATTAGTAAGCTAACCATGGTAAAACCATTGGTTTAGAAAAATGAATATATATCGTAATTATAATGGTAGAACCATTAACTAAATGTAAGCGCTAAAGCATAGTAATTTAAGATGGAGTGAGTCGATAAAGTTAAATAACATACTATATACTCAAAGTCCAATCTTTTTGATAAAATCTTCGATCTGGAAAAACCAAAAGCTATTCATAGTTCCAAAAGAAAATTTTCAAGTAAATATGCACATAAATTCTCCCCATCAAATCAAGCTAAAGATCATAATTGTGAAAATCTAGTGGTATACTGTCCTACCACTGAGTCGATGGCATATTGTCCTAATATCTATATGACGACATATAACCTTGCCATAAAGGAATTGGTCTTGACTCTCAAAAGTGACTGGCATGTCCAATATGCCCAAACCAAAACCCTAACTCCTATGCTAATGGTGACGTACCATCGACCCAAACAAATTCCACAGCCTCTATGTCGACTTGTGGATACCACATTGTCTATCATCACTGACCTCATGGGGGCTATCTGGCTAATCTTTTAGAGTACTTTCTCATGAGAAGCTCACTCCTACTACCTGACATCTCCATCGCAGGGCTGGTTTTTATATCACCTCAAAGGTCAGTGGCTAACTGCACCTCCTAGCATAGGGTCTCCATGACTTACAATCGCTCGTAGTAGGCAAGCCTCGGTCTTATGGCCATCCCAAACATGCTTGCCTCTAGGTCTTACTGCCACCCTAGGTGTACATGCCTCCAAGTCTTACTACTACCATGGGTGTGCATGCCTCTTGGTCTTATGGTACTCGTAGAGAACTCACCAAAAGAGTGATTAAAACCACATATCTGGGCTTACTACTACCATGGGTGTGCCTGCTGAAAATATTATGAAGCCATAACAATTAGGGCTTATAGCTGCTTGTAGAGCACCTACTTCAAGCATTGACAAATCCGCATCCATCAAGGCTTATGGCTACTCACAGAGTTCCGCCTAAAATGCCAATGAAAATTTGTATCCCCAAGACTTATAGTGACTAATAGAGGGCTTGCCTTAAAACATCAATCAATAACATCTCAAGGACTCATAGTTTCTCGCAGAGCACTTACCTAAAACATTAGTCAAATAATATCTCTAAAACTTATGACCACTCATCGAGTGCCTACCTAAACCATAAAATCAAATAACATATCCAAAATTAATCTCTAGGACTTATAATTGCTTGTAGAGCACTTGCCTAAAATGTCAGTCAAATAACATCTTTAGGACTTACGGCCACTCATGGAGTGCCTACCTATAACATAAATGAAATGATATATCTGGAATCAATTTTTAGGATTTATAATTGCTCGTAGAGAACTTGTGTGAAACTTTAGTCAAATAGCACCTCTAGGACTTACAACCACTCATAGAGTGCTTCCTCAAAACATAAATCAAATAATATCTCTAAAATCATTATATGAGAATAAAATCATTATTTCAAAATCTTGTGAAAAATCATTCAAATATATTCATTTCCAAGGTATGAGAAACTTTGCAACCCATATCCTCAACAAGCTATAAAAACATGTTTTCTTGAACTTTTAAAACATCTATTCATCATTCATTAAATAATGAACTTCTAGTCCCCCAAAACATCATTCCATGTCCACACCAAAACAACTAGTGTCCAACCATGCATGCTTAGTTCATAGTTCATGACAAGTAGTTATCTTGTAAAAGATAATGTAACTCTTCCATGCTTTCAATCATTCAACAATGCATCGAAAGTAATGATTAAAAAGAATGGGTCCTTAAACAATTATAAAAATGAATGTTGCTAAGTGGGCATAGTCAAACTAGTGATAAAGTATCATCAATAATGACAAACATGTTACTACTCCAGGCCATAATGTGAAGATAGCTATTGCGTTTGTCCATGGAATTTAGATATCCTTTCTAAGCATGAATGCAAACATTTCATATGATTAAGATCATTCAAAGCCATACATAATAGTAGCTAGACAAATTCAACAAGTAGTAGTAAAGATCAAGTTAAAATAGACCTTATTAATGGATTTTGATAGTGAAATTGTTATTCTCTCTCTTGATTATGAAGAGCTTAGGATTCTTTTCTTTGCTTTTAGTCATAAGTATAATTATGAGTTTAACATCTTAAACTTTCTTCTACCCTGAGACCAATTATTAAATCATTCTTAAAATATTAGTTTACATATGTTTTAACAAGTTACTTAGGTCTCTCTATAATTCAAAACCTACGAGTTACACTAAAATCTTTATTTTGTGCTACTGTGCTCATTAGCATTTCGTACTATTTGGGCATTCCAAATGTTGTTGTATCAAGTTTACAAGTTCTTATGTGTCGGTAGCATGTGTATGGTCAAACTTTACAAGTTCTTATGTGTCAGTAGCATGTATAAGGTCAAGTAATATCCTTCCAATTGATATGTGTCCATTAATAGTCGAAATTCATTTTCTTGATCTACATCTTCAAAAAAAATTTGGAATCTTATGAAGTTCTTTTGCCAAACCATAACTAGGTATTGCAATATCCATTAGATGTAAGTGTATGCTTCAACTAAGGTGGGCAATTTTATTACTCATTTGTCTTAATGTTATAGTTAGCATAAACCAAGCATTTTCAAGTTCATTTCATATATGTAGCTAGTCTAAAAATAAATCATGTCTCTAAGTATTTCAACATCAACTAAATGTATATATAGTAAGTTCCAACTAAAGAGTGTAGTCTCTACTCTTTTGTTTGGATGTTATAGCTAGGGTAACATTAGCATTTTCAATTTATATTTATATTTGGTAATTCATCCATAATTTTAGTAACTAAAGATAGTACATACAAATCATCATTCACATTAATTCATTATTATTAAAACATAACAATTATCAATATTTCCAAGATAGCAATCTTAATCCACCAACATCTTATCGAGTGCTTCAGATTTGCTGATGAGAATAACTATCTAGTTCGCGCATGCATTAATGACCAATCACAAAGGTGTAACAATATAAATACACATTCAGATCTAGATCTAGGTTTTCTCTTAATTTTTCATGCATATAGAATTTACTCTAAGTTAGTATCTGGCACTAATTGATATAGGGAAACTTGATCATGGTCATCCACTACATTGATCATATTTCTTTAACTATTGATTGTTAATGTGATGATCAATGGTTAAGGGATTATCAAATCCACATCATTGATAATTGATTAGTAGTCCATATCTCTCTTTAAACATCAAGGGTTACTAACTAGCAGGATTAAGAGTTACTTTCACATATTAATGATCATAGACTCTTGATCCACACTAGATCTAATCTTGGATGGTCAAGTACAAGGTTTTGCACCATTGATTAATATACTTGTTTATATTACATTTCATTGCATGAGAATAGTAATTAACAAGTTCACTATCTGTGTACTTGAGAAAAGTTGGATGGTTCATAGTCGTTGAGGTCTTTAATTGGTGAACTAACCATTATATCTAAAGTTATAGGTCTAAATTTGTTGATCAAATAGTTTAAGACACTAGGTCTAACTTATAAGATCTTAATTATATTCAATTGTCAATGAAATTTTTAGATATTTTAGCATTTACAGTGTGCATAATATTGAAATTGAAATATGATGAAAATTAGTGAAGATCGATAGTGATCATACCTGTAATCATATTGATCTTTGTCTATCAAAGTGTTAGTAGCATCATATCGCTATTTGATGGTCACAGATCAGTGTAGTCATGGTCCTACAACACTATTACAGTTGGATCTCCATTGCATCAACCCCAATCATCAATTTTCTTGAGGGGTTTTCTTCACCACATTGAGGGAGCATCATCAGTGGCTCAGATCTTCAATCCAAGTCATTTTGGGATCCGTTCATACTATGCATAGTAACCATTTATGGTAATTAGAGTTCTATCCTTGGTGACAGAAAAAGGGACAGTGGGAAGCTCGATGAAGGGAAAATGAGTTTTCTAGTTTGGGCATGTAGACAGCTTGCTCAGGTGGTTGGTCAATCAGGCTATGCCGATGGAGGAGAACGGTGAGATGGGTTTTAAGGTGCTGCCCATTGGGCATTGCTGGTGGAACGAGGAAGAGGGGAGATAGGAAGAGACTGGGCTAATGTGCTAGTCTGGTTGCACCGATTTGATGAGAGGGAAGGAGATAGAGGAAGAGAAGGAGTGAAAGAAGAGAAGAGGTAAGGAAAGAGGGTGCTGCGGTAGTCGGTAGCCCTTGGCTCAGTAGCCATCTAGTACCAAACCTGAAAGAAATAGCAAGGGAAGAATGGTGGGGTTCTTTTTTTTCTTGGGCATGGCTGGTGGCTAATAGGATTAGAGAAGAAGGTAGAGGAATTTTTCACTATTGCTAGAGTAAAAGGGGCTTTTGGGTTTCAATCACTGGAGAAGACAATGGGAGGGGGTTATCTTCGCATGGGCTGCATCACGCTGCATCAGTGAGGTGTTTGTGCTGGATTGGAAAGGTTGGAATGGGGGATTCCATGTGTGTTGCACTAAGGGTGCTCAAGGGGGTTTGACAAGAGAGGGCTCACAAGGAAAAGACACATGATCAAGGGGGGTGGACGCTAATGAGGAAGTCTGAGTAGGGGCCTAGATGCCTGTTTTCTCCCTTCTCTTTGGCATCCATTTGCTGCCCAATATGGGATAGCTGGACAACGTGGGTCGAGCCCAGCTCCATGCATCATAGGTCGGCCTAATTTGTCGCGGGTCAATGTTCTAGTCGTGGGGGGTGTCATTATCAATATTTACCCCTTAAATTATTAAAAATTGAGGACTTTTCTACCTTGATCTTTGTTTTGTGTAGAATTATTGTTGTTGGAATCATATTAATGCATACATTCCAAATATTGAAGTTTTGAGGGTCAATTAAATGTCTTTCAAAAGATCAATTGCTTAGAACTCAAAACTCAGGATTCTAAATTCTCATTTCATTCAAAATAAAAATTTAAAATTACATGAAATTTAATTTAGAAACTAGGGTTGTTACAACATCTAGTTGGATTGTTTCATTGATGATTATTACTAGGGAGTGTTAAGAAATGTGAGATCAGTTTGGAAACAAAAGAAAAAAAATTACCCCATTATTTGTAATTTTGATTTGTTTATTCATTGCAAATAAATATTTACATATATCATAGATTTTCTGAACTATCTTATTTTATGTAAAAAAGAAGATGGTTTAGAAATTGTCTTATTTTAATCAAGATTTTCTAAGATGTCTAAGTAGAAGACATTTTGACCATCATCTATATAAGTTTTTAACTATCCTAAAAACACTTCTTTGTAGTGGTGTCTTGGTGATGATGACATCTACGATGATCGAGTAAGACTGAAAAAACTTCTTATCTCAATTATTATATTGGGTGTCTACCACTTCTCCACTACCTCTACCTTTGTTGGGCCCACTACCAGACCATCCACACTTGCTAAATTTGGGCTGCAATTGATGTCCTAAGCTTGTCCAACACCACAACATATATTCTTGGTGTTCCTCATGACTCATGGAATAAACATGGATGTGGTCCACAAACACAATAAATGTATGAAACTATGGTTTGAATGTTATTGCTTAGGTTCTTATAAAACATTTTTAAAATACCTTTTTAAATAGTAGGCCCCTAGTTGAAAATTTCTTTAGAAAATAAAGAATGAAAATCTTTTCCTTTGAAAACATTTTCTAAAAACCCTAATAGACATTTCTATTTCTAAAAGCACTAAATTTTAGTGAAATGATTTTCTCATTTTTACCTTTGCTTGGTAGGTTGTTTTAATTTCTTTAAATTATCTGTAGATTCTTATTATAACTAGATTATTGGTCTATTCAAATACATGTTAGTGATAGATTCTAATAAATAGACAAATGGTAGGGTGACAAATTGTGAATACATCACTCTTTATTGATGGAGTAGATAATATATACATTGGATATTATTAATATGTCACATGCATGTTATTGAGGCATATGAATACAATGATAAAGTGACGGAATCTCCATTTTTACTAGAAATGTGAATGATGGTTTATTAGGTAAATCACATCGCATGAGTTAAATGTACAAGGTCCACAAAACATAGGGGACGACCAGTATTTTTATAGAAATGAATGTTTATTTCCTATTAAATCCTTAGTTTAGAATGCCTGACACTTGCACTTTTATGGGAATTTTGTGGCTTTGGATTTCATGTAATTGAAGTTTGAGTCACGATTTTATACTTGTGGGTAGTTAATGAGGGCCAGTACGAGAGGTGTTGATAGGCTTCTAGGTGGCAGGCTTTTAGATGCTCATAGTATGGTCGGAGTTTGGGCTAAGATGATTGTGAGATATTTTATGTACATGATTTGATTTATGATTTTGGTTTTTAGCATGGATTTTCATATTGTGAGCTAATATGTTGTGGATTTGGCATGGATTTTCCTATTGTGAGCTTATATGCACTAGCATTTGATTTGACATGAAAATTGCTTATTGGTGAGCTAATATGCTCTGATATTGGTTTGGGGTGGATTTGCTTGTTATTGAATTGAGAAGTGATTTTGTTGTTTTGTCACTTTATCATTGATTTATGCATACTAATAGTTTGGATTTTCATTCACATGGATAAATTGTGATTTTACCTATAATGATGTTGTACATGGATATATTTAATTTTAAATGGGATTCTGTTATGCTAGTATATTACACGTTCTTATGAATGCTCCAAGTAACTTGGCATGGATTTGCTTACTATGTGAGATTATATGTTATGATATGATATGACTTGGAACTACATGGATTTGATTATAATAATGTGTTGCAATTCTTTAGAATATATTTGTAAATGGCTTGGAATTCCAATTGTATTTGGCTTTATGTTAATTGCTAAATTTGATGTTTAAAACAGCTACCAAGCACATGCTTACTGAGAGATATTATAATGTTTACAATATCTTAGGTTTGAAGAAATTGACTTGATGGATAACTAGCTAGAAGGAACCTTAGACAAGGACACCATAGTGTGAGATTGTGTTGACAATGCAAGTATATGAATTCTTTTTTATTTCTTATGGACATGTATGTATATGCATTTATACAGTTGGACTATGAACTATGACTAGATGAGCTGTAGAAAATGTTAAATATAAAATCTTGACATTGTAGAGCTCTTAAAATGTGTTTTGTTTGATAGAGATGACACTCAAGTTTTGTTTTGAAAAATTTCTGCTCTTTGCATTTTAAGAATAAAGAAAATTCCTTAAAAACTTGGGCATCACATTGAACAGATTGTTCTTAAGATCCATGAATGTAATTGGAGCATTTGTCAGCACAAATGGTATTACTCTGAATTCATAATGTCCAAATCGAGTTCTAATAGCTTTTAAGATATCTTCTTTCCTAATCTTCAGCTAATGACACATAGACCTCAAATCAATCTTTGAAAAGACTCTAGCTGCCTGAAACTTATTGAAGAAGTCATCTATCCTAGTATTGGCAGTTTTTCTGCAAGTGCACAATTAGTCAATTATAGTGTTATAGGGTCAACAAGGAGGATATGGTGTGAATTTAAAGCACCAAATTATTCTACTATCATGATCCTAAGGGATTTATACTAGAAAGAATACAAGATGTGGTAATAAAATGATTAAATGAATGAGATTGATTTAAGATAATTAACTATGATTGACAGTTAAGATTAGAGATCACCTACACAACCAGTATAGGGTCCACTACTAGTTATTACTCTTTATTAATCAAGAAGTAAATTGAAACTACAATAATTTTCTTGGAATGTGGTTTCTTTGAAAATTTAACTTAAAAATCATTGATCATTAGAAACTACATAGATTACCAAATCCTAAGTATTCATTCTGAAAGCTAATAACATTTAATCAAATAATTATACCAAGGGCAATATTGTCTTTTTGAAAGTGAGATAAATTTCAAATTAAATTTTCTAAGAAATATAAGATATTGGGAATTAATGAGAGATGTCTCCTAATGTTATGCTAGGACCACTCTAATCCTAAGAAAAATCAAACTAGCCTAACATAATTCCTAACTTAAGATAAATTAATTAAATCTATATTAAAGTGAAAGAAAATTTAAATAAATTAAACTAATCTACATCTAAAGAAAAGAACCACCCTAAAAACAATGCAAAAATGTATTTACTTTTTCCTATTTTCCCACTTACTTGATTGTTATAATGATTGAGAAAGAGAAAAATTACAAAAAAAGAAACAAAGATAAAAGAAACAAATAACATTAAATATTTTTAAGTTCTAAGATGATTTTTCAATATTTTCTTATTTCATCATGTGTCAATTGTATCCAAGAGTCTCTATCTCAAATCTCACTCAAATCTTAAAGAAAAACCTGTGCCTACAGTTAGTTCGACTATAACATCATAGAGTGTCTCTAGCATTTTCTAAAGAAAAATTGCATTTAAAACCAATGACCATATGTTATGGATTCATGCACTAAATTATTCCTTAATTATCTATAAAATGAGATATTATACACTAAAATTAGATGAGAATATGTGATAAATAGGGGTACTTCAGACAATGAACTAGTGAATACGTGATGAATATGTTAGTTGTGGGATGTTTCCTACATCACCTGATGAACCAATGAATACGTGATAAATAGGGGTACTTCGGCCAATGATTTCACCACCTTAAAGATCAAAAATTTTTTGTAAAATTTTGTATCTATCATAATTTGATGTCAAACAATCTAATGATATGGTTAGATTTTGGAGGAAAGCAACAAATATGGAGATATAAATCATGAAGATGACACGTTCAACACACAGTCCCTGTTATTATGTACAACAATGAGCACATCATGAAGTTGGTTAGTTCGACCCTTAGTTTATCCAACTTTTAAATTAAAATTTTTAGTGAAATTGCTTATATAACTTGATTATATGTCAAGGAATCCATCTGTATTGTTATATTTTGAACAAAACAAATTTAGATGGAAGACATTTGATACAAAATATTGAAGGTTCATCACATATAGTAACAATACCTATTATTATTTTTCTTCTATAAATCACTCTTAAACCTCTATGAAATTACTAGAAATCAATGTGAACTTCTTCCTAAGACTTAGGGGAGCATTAACAATGGTTTAGATAATTAAAAAAATAAGACAAAAACAAGACTATATGGTGAGGAATAGAAAGAGGAGACAAAGATGAGCTTTTCTTGCTCTAAGTTGCTTCTACTTAGGAAGATTTAACTCAAATTCTTCTCCCATCATTAACAATTTAGATCATGGATCGACACCAAATCAAAGTTGCACAAGGAAGAAATTTGATGCTTTGTTACTACACACCTAGGGTAGCAGTAATGGAATAGGGATGAAAAAATTGGATTTCAAGCTACTTTCTTGCTCTCCTCAAGTGGAAATTGTTTGGTGGAAGTCTGGAATACTTGTTTGTAGCTTCCTCTCTATCAAATTTGTGGATTCCACCTCTTACTTACCGCCATTCCTAGTATTTAAAGGCTGTGATGACAATAGCAGCTAGTGAAAGACATAAACCGATAAGCATTACACAATCTACTATGAATGAAGCTTCAAGACAAGATAACAAAGGATGAAACTTTCAAAGATTAATTACAATTACTTAACTTAAATCAATTTGAAAGAGAAAATCATATAAAACCACAAGAATAAGCAGGAACAATGTACTGCTACCTAATGGATTGAATCAGGGAGTTAAGACTTTGCTCCTCCCTTCAACTAATTCACACCTTACTCTCCTCTCCCCACCACTTTGGGTGTCTGAACATCTTTCCCTTATAAAGAGTAAGGAGTACCTAATGTTAGTAGCTACTCCTCATATTCTTGAGCCCCCCACATTCTAGAAGTAAAAGTTTGGCACTTATCTAGATAGGTTTTGCATGCACGAAAGCTTTTCATGTTTAGTTCTTTCAAGCATCACACCCTTAGTCCATAGCCTAGCATTCATCTATCATTTAGTTTTGCAGAGTTTAACACTTTCTAATTATATGCATGATGGTTTGTATTTTTTGATAACTTCTAATTTTGGGATTGCACTCATAGCAATAGGTTTGCATGCATTTTACACTTTGGTTTTAGCATAGTAATCATCATAGATTATTGTTTTAGTTTAGAGTGGAACTTTACTAATTTAGGAGTAAGGTAGTTTTTAATTTTAGAATCTCATACATAAATCTTAGATTTGTTTTTTTTAGCATTTGTTAACTTTCCACCTTTCTTTCCATACACCTTAGGATCACTTTAGGACCATTTTAGAAAATAATTCCATGATAGATTCTTAGATTTAGTACTTTATTAATTTAGAAACATGGCACATTCTAATTTTAGAAACTCATGTTTAGCTTTAGTTAGACTTTCTATTATCTTTGATCATATTAGAAGTTCCATACATGTTAGTCTCTTAGGTTTTGCATGATAACCATTTATTTTGCATACATAATCCACTCCATGCATGGTGTCCTTAATTGCATGCACCATACCATCTTTCCTTTCATAGGCATTACACACACACACACCTTCAATTTTGCATACATGGTATTCTCGATGCTAGGTTGCATGCATCCTCCACTCCCATCTCTCATTCTCATTTCACTTACATGCATCTCTCTTCAACTTCACATGGACAATTATACCTCACTTTCTATTTCCATACACTCACACTTTCTATTTTCAATTACATGCATAGTTCCATGTTTAGTTAGTTCATGTGTCATTCTCCTTTCATCTATTCTCTTTCTTTTATTTGGATTTGGAATAAGGAAAAGGAAAGAAACCTTTTTTTTTCTATGGCATTAAGGGAACCTTCTAATTTGTAAATAAGTTTGAGGAAACATCCAAATCCATCCACAAAGCCAACTAGATTCCTAGCTAAGGGCTTCATTGTGGAGAGTAGCTATTGGTGAGTCCTAAGCCAAGGGCTAGTGTCTCCCCTTTCTTTTCCTTTTGTTCTTTCTCATGTTTAAAGTAGGAAGCCTCTTCCATAGTTGACCCTAACTTAAATTTGAATTACCTCTTATCTCCTTTCTTTCAAGCTCCTTGAACTTGCCGTCTTTCTAGAGTTTCTAGCTTAAGGAAAAAGCTACATCCTTTTCTTCTTCCATTTCCATAATCTTCTTTCTTTTCTTGGGATGGTAATTGTTTAGGAAAGGTGTGAAGCTCCTCTTTTCTTTCTAGCCATAATACTTGACTCCTAAAGATCATTGAATGGGATTTGTTTTCAGTTGAGGTAGGTTGGGGTAAAGATGAGAAAAAATTGCTAGTAACTCTAGTGTATTTTGGGTTGAAGAGAAGTGTAAAAGTTCTTGTGAAGTGACACAACATGAGGGCCCTACAATGGAATTCAAGCCCAGATTTGAAGGATTTTTCCTTTTTTTCTTTTAATTGCTTTCCTTTCTTTATTGCTTACGTAACAAATCTTATAATTTTTCATTAATGAAATAGTTCTTTCCCTTTATTAATTGATTTGTTTTCTTACTTTAATCCTTAGTTAGTTGTACTTTAGAAAGTTTACTTGCTTTTATTTCCTTAATTCATTGCTTCTTTATTTAGATAGTTTCCTAGTTTTCTTAATGGTTTTGTTTCTAAATTAGGGTTTACTTTCTAGTTGTTTAGTTGTTTCCTTCTTAATTAGTTCCTTCCTTCTTATTCAGTTACTTGTTTCTTTCCTTTATGTCTTTAATTGCCTTGTCATTAGTTTTAGATAAATTTTTTATCTTATCTAGAATAGTTGGCTAGGTTAAAGTAAGATAATCTAAATTTTAATTAACTCCATATATCAAAGAGTCCTCGTAGGATCAGCTCATTCTTACACTTTTTATACTTCAATAAAACTGTGCATTTGTGGTAAATATTAAGACACATCATTATACATTCATCCATATGTCATAAATTCATCCTTGTGGGCCCTTGATGTGTGTAAGAATGAAAGAGTGAGTTGGGGCCATGTATGACTTTCCACTATCACACAATAGTGTTTAGTTTTAGGCTTGCATGAGCTTCATAGTAAAAGACATGGGCTTTTGATTCTTCAATTGATTTGATTTATCAAAACTAGATTGATCTGAGCCATCCAATTACATCTAAGCTTGATCGGAGAGATAAAATGTTGATCGGATTGATCTCTCACTTAGATCTTAACACACAACCTACAAAACATTGAAAAATACTAATTATTATTATTATTTCACAAGTGGTTTTAAACCTATTTACCTTTGGATGGAGATCTAATACTAAAAATACATTGGATTATGGTTTTAGTGAAATATATCATATGAGTGTAAAAATGATCAATTTAATTTACTAAAATAATGCAAGAGTTAGAAAATTTTAATACAATTTTGAGAAATCAACACACCCCCCAACCAGCATTTTTCTAGTCCTAATCAAAGTATATGAAAGCCATTTTATTGAATGATTTTCATTTTTGTAGGTACTCATGATATCATTTAGCCTATGCAATGACCCTTGAACACATAGTACCCCCAATGATGAGTTAAGGATCATGAGGGTTTACAGTGAATTTACCCACAAATTTTAAAATAGGTCAATTTCTAAGTTTATCTCGGAGAATTCTCCTCTATTAGGCATCAGTAAGTTTAACTAGTTTATAGAAATAGATGAAATGCTCACAACCCTACTCATATGCTAAGGATATTCCATGTAAACTTGTATCTTGGAGTTTAGTGTCTGTGCAATCTACATATGCATTAGATTTTTTACTTCTAAGTAGATATGATTCATAATTCAATGGAAAATATGTTTTGACTTTCAAATAAAGGGTCAAAAGTATCTCTTAATTATGCGAGCAGAGTTTTTTGAATTCTAATAGCTTACATGTTATCTGAAAGAAGGAAGATACTAAGGATTATTATGATACATTTTGAAAATGATGCCATTACTAATAGAAAGTTAAGGAATATCACACCCTAATTTCTACTTGTTTATATCCTTGTCAAGATCATATCTAGCCTAAGATCAATAGGTATTTAATTAGGATGAAACATAGGTTTAGAACAGGGTGACAAAAAGAACAGATAAAGCATTCGAAGTCTCCAAAAATAAGTAGAGCTCTTCTACTAAAGGTTGACAATTCTTCTTCGTTGCACTAAAGTGAACATTCTTTTGTAATTTTGTACTTTCCTTTTTTGTTTTTATCTTTCTTTTGCATCTTTTGAATTTCTTTGGATCTCTTTGAAGAACTTTCATTTCTTGATATTCACTTCCTTTCTTGAATTGCAATTGAAAGATATTTCTTCTACCATCTCTAATTTATTTTTGAAGAAAACAGGTCATGAATATTTAATATTAGGTTAATATGGGTGTGGATAATTGGGTTCACAAAAAAAGACTCATATAAAAGGACAAAAAAAGTCTAACTAGTGGTAAAAGTATCATTGGGTAGGTTTTATGGCTCTAGTTTTCAACAAGGATGGCCCAAATCATTTCTTAGGTTTAATATGTTTTTATCAGTTTCAACAAGCTTCTAGAAGATTAAGAGTAGTACTCAATAATTACTCTTGGTAATTGACCAAGTCAAAGAATACTAGGATCAACTAAAATTTATGCACGCTAAAGAAAATTTTGGAGTTTCATGTATAACCCTCAGAAAAAAATGAATGGCTCAATTAATTGCAGGGTTTGTAGATGTCCACTAGTTTTGTTTAGGGTTTTAAAGTCATAACCCCTTAACCAAGACTAGTTGTCATGAAACACTTTAGAAAATATGTAAAAGAAGGAATTGATCATGTATTATTCTATTAATGTTAAAGTAATGAATAAGCAATGAACCTCAAAAAAATCCAATTCTAGTCACAACATAGGATTTGACATTAGGATTTAAACATTATCAAAATTTCTCATATTTTATTATTATTATTTTTAAGAAAAACAACTATGAAAAAGACCATTTATAAAAAGACCAGAATTTGCTAGAATTCTACACCCCCAACCTAAGGGAAACATTGGCCTTAATGTTTGAAAGATAAAGTAAGTATTTATGAGAGACTTAGGAAAAAAGAAGAAGAAAAAAGTGGATGATGGACAAATGTAGAAAATGCAAACTTTGAGCAATGTCAAGTTGCTTCCTGTGAGCGCTTAGTTTAACGTCTTCAACTAAATGCATCCAAGGCTTCAACCCACTCAATCTTGGTAGACAGGATTCTTAATAATTGTGGACTAAACTTCTAGATTAACCAACTCTTGGTATAGCTTTAGACATTGTCCATTAAGTTTGAAAGTGTGGCTGATCCTAACATCTTCAATCTTGACAGTCCTAGAGGGAAATACCTCTTTAACAATATAGGATTGGTCCATCAAGTTTTAAGCTTCCCTAGGAAGAGATGAATCTTAGAGTTATAAAGGAGTACCTTTTGGGATGGAGTAAAGGATTTTTTTAAAGTTTTTTTATCATGAAAAATTTTCATCTTTCCTTGTAGATCTTATTACTCTCATAGGTTTCCTATCTGATCTCCTCCAACTCATTGACTTGGAGCTTGCAATGTAAGCCTACTTCACCCATACCAAAATTTAATCTTTTAATTGTCTAGTAGGCCTTGCACTGAATTTTCCATAAGCATGTGTCAAGATTTACCATAAGCAATATCATAAGGGAACATACCAATTAGGGTTTTAAATGCAGTCTTATATGCCCAAACTGCATCAATTAGATCAATAGACCAGTCCTTATGGTCTAGATTAATGGCCTATCGAAGAATTTGTTTAAGCCGATTAGATAATTCAACTTGTCCCCTAGTTTATGGGTGATATGGTGTTGTAACTTATGTTATATTTCTTTATTAATGCTTGTAAAACTTTGTTGAAAAAATGAGTACCATTATCACAAATAATGGGTCAAGGTGTCCCAAATCTATAAAACATATTTTCTTTTAAGAACTTAATGACTGTTATATGATCATTGACACTACAAGGAATAGTCTCTATCCATTTAGAAACATAGTCTACTACAACCAAAATATAAAGGTATCCAAAACAAGGAGGGAATGGCCCCATTAAATAAATTTCCCTATAGTTAAATACCTCCATTATAAGAATGGAATTTAAAGGCATCATATTCCCATGAATTATTCCTCATAATTTTTGGCAGCACTTGCATGCCTTACAGAAATTATGGGTGACTCTAAAAAGAGTGGGCTAGTAGAGACCACATGGTAAAATCTTTGTAGGGTTTTCTTTGTAGAAAAATGACTACCACATGCTTTTGGGTGGCAAATAGAGATACTTGATTGTTCAATATTAGGCACAAATTTCCTAATAACTTGATATGGGAAATATTTAAACAAATACAAATCATCCCAAAAATAGTGTTTGACATTGGAAAAACATATGATTTTATAATTTTTGGTCCAATGTTCTATTATTTTCCCTGTAGCTTGATAATTTGCAATGTTAGTAAACCAGGGGAGATGTGAGACACCAAAGAGTTTCCCATCAAGGAAGGTATCTTCAATAGGAAATATATCTAAAGGATTAGTTAAGACAAGTCTTGAAAGGTGGTCAGCCACAACATTTTCTACACTTTTCTTGTCTCTAATCTTTAGATTGAATTCCTGGAGGAGAAAAATCCATCTAAGAAGTTGTGGCTCAACATCCTTCTCTAAAAGAAGGTACTTCAGTGTTGAATGATCAATGAAAGTGATTATCATAGAGTCTAACAAGTAAGACCATTTTGACCAAAAACTATGACAAGGAGTTCCTTCTTCGTGGTGGAATAATTCATCTGTGCACTATTAAGTGTCCTACTTGCATAGAAGATGACACACGGCTTTTTATCCTTTCATTGTCCTAAATTACCACTACAACATAATCACTCGCATCACACATCATTTCAAAGGGCACTTCCTAGCCAAATGGTTGCATGATACGTGCGGTGGTCAACATATCCTTCAACTAAGTAAAAGTTTCTTGACTATTAGCAGTCCATTCAAATGGCATGTCCTTTGCTAGGAAGTTACACAATGGTCTAGATATTGCATTGAAATCCTTTATAACCCTTGTATAAAATCCTACAAGTCTTAGGAAGGAGCATATGTTTATAACTGTTTGAGGGGT
Source organism: Warburgia ugandensis (assembly GCA_035236585.1). Taxonomy (NCBI): domain Eukaryota; kingdom Viridiplantae; phylum Streptophyta; class Magnoliopsida; order Canellales; family Canellaceae; genus Warburgia; species Warburgia ugandensis. The sequence goes on along the minus strand of CP141131.1, from coordinate 77,930,412 downwards.
AGGATGATTAGAAATTAGATCAAATTTTCACTACTACACATGATGCTTTTAAAGTCGGTATAAAGAATTTGTTATTTTGACTACCAATTTCGTAATTATTTTGCAAGTCTTTTAGAAAAAAATGACTTCAAAAGTCTAAACTTAAGAAGTAGTTTAAGATGGATAGTCAAGATGGAAGTTAAAGACGAATTCAACTAAGACGGTTATAAATGTTCGTGCAAAGGTTCTATGGTATTTCTCCCCATTCCAAGGTTCAAAAGAATGTTCCATATTATAAACACAATGAAGAAATTAGTATGGAATGTCAAGGATATAGTAGCTGATAGCTTTTCACGCCATCCAGTAGATAGCCCATCATGGAAGCTTGTAGACTTCATGTGGCCTAATTTTGGTAAAGAACCTACAAACTACCACTTGCTTTGTCTATAGATGGGATTAATCCTCATGATTCTATGAGCAATAAGTATAGTTGTTAGCCCATTATATTAGTTTGTTACAACCTCCCACCATTTCTACATATGAAGAAGAAGTTCATAATGTTAATTATGTTGATATCAGGTCCAAAGCAACCAGGGCATGACATTAACGTGTACTTGGCTCCCTTGATTGATGATCTTGAGACATTATGGGACATAGGTGTTGAAGCATATGATACATATAGGACACAGTCATTCACCCTAAAGGTTATACTATTGTGGACAATAAGTGACTTCCCTGCATATAATAATTTGTTTGGATGCACCATGAAGGGATAGAATGCTTGTCCTATCTGTAGTGATCAAACACGTGTTGTATGGCTTAAACATGGTAGGAAAATGACATTCCTTAGCCACAGAAGATGGTTATGCAAAGACCATCCATATTGTTTAAGAAGGGAGAATTTGACGATAGTGTAGAGATATAGACATAACAAGTATTGGAGTAGGTTGAAAATATTAATATCTTATGGGGAAAGAAGAAATCATGTAAATGTGTCAGTGAAAGCAATTGCAGAAGTTTTGGAGGAAGAAATCAATATTATTCTGGCTTACGTACTAAAAATCACTCCATCTACTCCATATGCTTGATGTCATAAACATTGAGTAAGACTGTGTCTAAAAGCTTGACCAATACCTTACTTGACATCCCTGGAAAAACAAAGGATGGACTTGTAGCTCCAAAGAATAGGGGCAGTCAAGGAACATACCTACCTAAAGCAAATTATATGCTTGAAGCTCAAAGTCTTAGACTGTGATGACCCGGGTTTTTGTAACATGATTTGTAAAGTATTTTGAAAGGCAGGGCCCTTAAGAGTGTAATTTTTTTTCGCAAAACAAAGCAGCAGAAATTCTTTTCTTTAGAACTTGTTTTGAAAACCCAAGTCACCACTTCATACATAACATAAGTACAATTTGTGTACAAAATAAAATTCCATTGAAGGAATATACTTTTATTAAATTCTAGGATCCATCCAGTTGTTCACAGTACAGCCAAATCTATTACAATACTTGTCCAAATTACATAATCTAAAACTCAAGCTCACCATACAATAAAACTCTCAACAAAGCAAAATACATGTCTTCAAGGGTATACCTTAAAGATTATTCTCTTCAAGTCTTTTATTGTCTTCAGCTCCTAACTCCCCTTCCCTGTATCTGAGATATTGCAACATTGACAATATCTCAGCAAGCAATGCTTGGTAGGGGATTCAAGACGCATAATAATTGACAATGTAATTCCAATACTTCATAATCTCATTTTCCCTCAATATATTCATGTCTCTTTTCTTTACTTTATAATTTATGTATATCTATATACATACATAATCTTCATGTGTAAACCAGTTAAATTTATGAAAGTAGTCAAATATCATTCCCAACTAAGTTGATCAATTCTCTTCATTGTGAGAATTTAGTATTACAACTAATCTTATACTGGGAATTTCCCTTCTTGGGAAATATTGGTAATATACAATTACCTAGCATTTCATTATGCTACAACATAAGACATTTCACTATGCCTATTCTCATATGCATCATAGTGCAAAATAATCAAAAAGGTTGCTATGCTGCAGTTTGATTCGTACTAGCGCGCTTGGATAACTGCCCTGTTCACCACTGATACCACTGTGGAAAATATTATGTCACTGCCCGTATGGGAGGGGCAAGACTTTCACAATGGTGGCCTTCCCATAATTGCCACCACCTGACTTTTAGCCTCTCTTTTGGCAAGGTATCATCAAATCATCAAATTTCAAGAAGTGGGTGGCCAAACCCTCATAACTCCTCTAGCAATAGCATTCCCCTAAGCTTATGCCTATTAAAACAAACTCACAAGCCTCCAAGCTTGTATGTAAAATAGATTTCATATATATTAGACCATTTGTCTGTTTACTTAGGGTTGAAATATTTTCTAATTCCCTATTCACTTATAGTTTAGTCCTTAACCATCTTATATGTGTTTGGTTGGATCATAAAGTTTTCAAAAGATCTAATACAAGTATTAACATTACTCTTATCAACATAAGATCATGAGTTAAATCATGTATATCCCATGTAAATACATTCATCAAATCCTCCTACCTTTGAGGAGTGATCTCTTTTCCCAAATCTTCCATGATCCTGACTGATGTATATGATCTGTACATCCATACGTATTGTCAATATATAAATTATGAACAATCTTATTGATCACTAGATCTGATGTTTAGAATGATCTTTAGATCATTCATATCTAAGTAATTTTCTATCTCTAAGTCTTTGTGTGTCCATCTCCTTGATCTTAATCTTTCATAGATTTATCGATATACAATCTACACATGTTGATAAAGATTAGGGTCCTACATCTTCTATCATCTAATTCTTCTTTGATCTAAGTTCAGTTATTGGATCATCCCTAAGGAGGATGATCTTGGTTTTCATCCTTGAATCATCTTTGATCAAGGGTTTGGATTATCTAATCTAATGAACTATAACAAGCATACTAATAAACATGCATACTAAGTACGATATAATATTCTATTTCTTATTGTTTTTGATCATCCAAGATCTAATGGATCTTGTTTGATCATCCTTATCTTACTTACTGCTTTTATTAGGGTTAGGTAATTTACTAACCTTTTATGCTCTTATTATTATTATTATTCAACCAGTTAATGTGCTAGTTGAAGGTAACTTATTCAAGCCTAAATCTAGACTGCTCGTCTTATTTCCAATTGGCTAAGGCTTACTAGCTGAATGGGTGAACACAAAGTGGTAACTTCAATCCTCATGTAAGGAGGCGTTTAGACCTCACAAATGTCAACGAAAGGTAGGGGAAGAGCGAGGCTCTATTAGATAAACCCCTTAACCACTATGTTCATCGTTCACTAGAATGACCATCGCTCAATCTTTCATAAGGTTCCTATAAGCATGTTTACCCTAAGTACTCTTTCTAATAGATTTTAATTAAGTCCATGAATATTTATAATGTCATTCATGGGGTTTATTATCCTTCTCCTAGTTTGGCAAAGGATTTGATAATCCTTATATTGTCCTACTAACTATAGCCCTTACTAATTAAGCCCAAAGTACTCCATTCTTATTTGTGTCATGAAACTCTACTCTCTCATTAGATTACATTTTTGATGTTTTATGCTCTTTATTTCATAACAAGTAGATCTACTAATAACATTTAACCATAAATGAATTATAAATTCAAAGCATAAAACTACATAACTTAACATTTAATGATAATGAGGCAAGGTACTTAAAATAATTAAATCTAACACCTTATGATAACAATGAAATCACATATCATGCTAAAGTCTAAATGTTATACTAGCATGCTTTATAACATAATCATATTTAAGATGCTATTATATAAAATGAAACTAATTACATTAACATTTTTAGAAACCTTTACTTATGATCCAACCATTTGATCTTAGTTCTTTTCCTTTGATTAAGGATTTTAGTTATATTTAGGGAATTTTCTTTATTAAGGTCAGAAGATCATATTGATCTATTTTTGTCATAATCCATCCATGATTTCCTTGGATTTCATCATATCAACATTCATTCTATCCATTCTAAGGATTTGATTACACTTGATCTCATTGATCAAGTGGGTTCCTTTGTATTTTTAGGATTTTTCTACAATAATGGGTAGATCCCTTAATATATCTCATATATATCCAATTAAACCATAGATCTCACTTTATTTCAATAGTATATCATTATTAAAACATATTTTCAAGATTTGATCATTTCGGATCTTGAAGAACTAGGTAATTGGAAACTTGTTTCTTTAATACAGAATTTTTTTTACTGAATAGTATGTCCATTTTATCATTTCATCAGAAAATAGAGGTTTCAAGCTTTCCATACCTTCTTTTCGATCTCAATTTGGAGTTCAGAGGACTCCAGAATTGGATCTGGAAGTTCACAGTCCTTCCCAGGGCCTGGATTTGATATGGGCCCAAGGAACGGACAGCCCAGATCTTTTGGCCAGAAAACCAAGCTGGGCAGACGCATTCGGTTCGTCGGGTGCGTCCTTTAGGATGAATGGAGGAAGTGCCCTTACGTCCGTAGACGCGGACGAGACGAGCAAAATGCTCGTCGTCTGCGCACCCGTAAAGTGGACTCCCGTCTGGCACGTCCGCTCGTGGGTTTGATGGATGCACCATTGTCTCGCTTGGGACGACGTCCCACATGCAGCGTACGCACCATTTTCAACGATGCGTCACGTGTGCGTCTTGGGCGTTGTTAGATCTAGAGATAGGACAGTCCATTTTGGACCATGCAATCAATCCTCTCTCAATTGAGGGCCCAAAACATCGCTGATCGTTGTGAAAATTCTACCGTAGGGGTTTTGGACCCTTCTAGATCGATTGGTTAGTTAGAATTTTCATCTGGGCACTCTATCATCTAGAATTAAGGATTTTGGTGTTTACTTTATTTTTACCTTTTTATTACCAAAATAAATTACAGTAAACTAAAAATTACATAAAACAGTATTAAACATCTGTAGAAAGTATTTCCACCTACCTGATTGGAGAAAAAACCTCGGTTATATGCCCAATTTAAAAAGAATACCTTGTTGATGAAGATATGGCCTAAGATCCACCTTTCTTGAACTTTCCGTTGTTTGAACCGTTGGATCTTGAAATTGCTTTGGGGGATTTGTAGAATAGATATGTGGGGAAGTTTTGGATGGTAGAATTGATCTAATTAGATCTAGAACAGAGTGCCTAATTTATTTTAGGTCTCTTGTTCCAATCTAAAAAGAAAAACAAATTGTAAAGAGAGTTATCTCTTGGATATTTTGGGTTTTTCGTGAGGGATCTAGGTCTAATTGTTTAGGGAGAGTGAAGAAAATTTTGTGAGGATTTTATGAGCATTTTTGGAGGATTTTTGGGGTTGTATTTATAGGCATTTTGGGTCTTTTTTCATTATTGTATTATTTTATTTTTTATTATTAAATGGCTTGAAAGTCTCCCATGCTCCATTTTTTCTTCCCCATGCCCCATTTTTCTTCCCCAAGACCAGATGATGTTTGTTGATCCATGACTTCACGTGGTCTGCTGATAAGATTGCTTTTTGGGTCCCTTGTGGGCCCCATGTGGGCCCCACATGGTGTAAAAAGATTGTTTTGCCATTTATGTATAAAATTTTGGGTTTTATTCCCATGATCTCGAATTTGAGTGTACTTAGTGGCGTTGGATTTGTATTTCTCAGTAAATTCTAAATTTTGATGTCTCATATTTTGATTTGTGGGTAAAATTACTATTTTACCCTTTTTGTCCAAGAAATCAAGAAACTTAAGGATTTCTCATCCGAATTCAGAATTTGTTGTGCTTACAGTCATTTTGAAGGGTTTGCTATGTTTAATTTCAATTTTACATGTCTTTATGATTTGATTATACTTTTATAAAAAGTATATTCTAAATAACCCTAATATTTCAGCCCCAAATATCTGAAACTCAAACTTTATTCACACTTACTAAATTACATTATGTAGATATATATATATTCTTACTTGTGACAATCATATCATACTTAATATGTGTATACACAAAATCAAGACCAATGAGAAGTAGCAGGTAGTGGTATATCTGAATCCTTGGACTATATGGAAATGGGACCACGACTAGATGTAATAAAATATGTTGGATATGCCATCAATCATTATTGCTTTTACACAAAAGACCATGATAACTCAAGAGTGCAACAGAATAGTGGAGTTAGTTTAGTTGACAATGCTACATTCTTTTCTAGTTCAAACATAACAGGCCAATAATGATGGAGATATTTATTACAAGGTTATAAGAGAGATATGGGCCTTGGATTATGTGCAAAATGGACATGATAAGAGATGGTCAACTATTTTTCATCCTATTCTAGGGATTTTTATTATGAAGACAACTTAAGAGATACTGAAATAAATTACGCTTGTATTACCAAAACAATCCCATCAATTGAAGTACTTGGTGAAATTGAGCATTATGTGCATGATAATGGTGAGGAGGGTGCTTGAAAAGTAATATGGATTGAAGTGAGACGAATACTATATATGTGACATTATCTACATATGTAATTAAATATTTATTTTAAAAGTAAATTCTTTTGCATATTCTTGTATTTATTATGTGAAGAATGCATGAATCAATGCTGACTATCACAAAAAGTCAATTTCATTGTATTTAAGTAATAAATTGTAATGTGAAATAAGTATATAGATTTTAAACATTTTTAAAGTTGTTTGATTCAGAGGACTTTAAAAGTCTTGACTTTTAAAGTCATTTAGAACAAAACAAATTTAAAAGTTTTATACATTTAAAATCATTTCAACCAAACAACTTTAAAAGTTAAAAATTTAAAGTCATTTGAACTAAATGACTTTAAAAGTCCTTTCTTGTGTAAAATTTTCTCTTCACGCCAGACTAAAGAAGTCATTTTTCTATCAAACTACTTAAGTTTAGACTTTTAAAGTCATTTGATTCAAAAGACTTTTAAGAGTAATACTTTGTTTTAATAATTTTTTATTATCAACTTTCAAATTTTTTATATTATTATCTTCATCCATACACAAACTGAAGCTCATATGTGTGTGTGTATTAATCTTCATCATGGGTGGACTAAATCCTAATAGTGAATTGGAATTATATTTATATATTCCTAGTCAATATCAATTTTTGAGTCTTGGTTAGTATCTCTTTTGTTAGTCTCATATTATATATATATATATATATATATGTATGTATGTATGTATGTATGAAGAATTCTTGCATGGTACCTAGGTCTTTTACATATTCTTGTATTTATTATGTACAGAATGCGTGTTTCAACACTAATTTGTGAGAAATATTATTTATTGTAGTGTTAAATAGTGAATTTAAAGTTTGAAAAAATGAGTTTAAGAAAGACTTTTAAAGTCATTTTCCCATAAAATACTTCAAAAGTTTCAACCTTTAAAATTGTTTTCTAGAAATGACTTAAAAGTCCTTCATCTATAAAAGGCCAAAGTCATCTCATTTTTTCTTGAACAACCTATTCATGTTCTTCATCTCACGGGTGGCATGACAACATCCTCCTCTAGTCCTTGTCTCTCTCTCTCTCTGTGTCATGTTTCCCTTCTTACTTTCCATTTTGGATGTTTTGATTATTTGTAGCATGAAAAATACTATAAGTAAATCAAAACCTCTTTTTATCATGCATGACTTTCTTGTTACCAACTCTATCTATTTGCATTTTGTAAATCAAGTCGGTTTTGTCACTGCAAATGATGAGGTTAAAAGTGTATTAGATCATTGTGATTTCGACAAAAATCGTATGATTTAATTGCAAATGACAACTATTTTTCTCTCTAACCGTCACTATTGGAAAAAAGGAGAACATTATAATTTGTTGTTCTGATCCAAAATTAAGATTTGATGAAGAGAAATAGTACCATCAAGTTAGCCAAGGAAGTTGCAGCTTAAAGCTTTAATCTCTCTCCCCATAGAGTGTTGTCAACTAAATACTAGGGGGTAAATTTTGATGAAATTGTTTCAGATTAACTCTTTGATCATGATATTGTATTAATAAGATCTAATAATATATAACATTTGATATATGTAATGAAAGGATGATAAATGAGGAGTTATTCCAAAAAATACTTTGATTTCCTTATTCACGTGTTTGTTTGTGTGTGTGTGTGTGTAAAGAATGCATGAATCAACATTGACGATCATAAAATATCAGTTTCATTATGCATTTATGTAGGATATTGTAAGGTACTAATATAATATATATATTTGAAGTGAAAAATATATTAGTTTTTAAAGTCATTTGAAAAAATATAGTGACCTTTAAAGTCATTTGTTGTAAACTCTTTTATTGTAAATGACTATAAAAATAGTGACCTTTAATGTCATTTGTTGTAAACAACTTTAAAAATTGTTGACTCTTAAGGTTGATTACAACAAAGAACTTTAAAAACTAATATATTTTTCACTTCAAATCCCAACTATTAATTGGAATTACATTCACATATTCATGATCAATATCAATTTTGAGTGTTAGTGTCTCTTTGTTTGTCTCATATAAATGTTTAAAGAAGTTTTTCATGGTTATGGATAGAAACTTCTCTTTTTAAAGTAAAATTTCTTTTTGAATGTATCTATCATATTTTTCTTCTTTTTTCATTATTAATTAAAAAATTTCACTTGTGTGTGTTATTTTAAATACTTATATTTCTTGTATACCTAGTGTTTGGTAAAATGCCTAACCTAATCTTTTCATGTCTAACAAGTCTCCACGGATATATTTGCTTCAATTTCTTAAGATAATGGACAAATATATATGCTTGGACAAATTTATATTGTGTAAGTTGATCATGCACTTAGGTAAAGTTAATTATTAATTGTTTTATTTTCTTTAATCTCTCCAACCATACATTGTGGAAATAGTATTGGTGATGCCTGTTCGATGATTAAATGGAACTAGTAAGTTCCTAGAACCAAAATAGATATAGAATGTATCAAGAATTTCTGATCTAGTAATGAAACAGATTAGGCGATCTTAGCTATCAATCTATCATAGTTAAAACAGTAACCTTGTGATGCCTGATCCATGATTTGAACAATGGACGGTAAGAAAATTATGAATTTGACCACCAACAATGATCAACCAACATTACACTAATCATACTGATCTATGGTCAAAAAGTCAGATCTACCCCTAGATCTATGGGCCTTAACAATTTAAATGCTTAAATCCTTATGATCTGAAGACTAATCAATAGATTAGGTGACATCAAACTATTCATTTAGAAATTTAAACCCTAGATCTATGGACCTTAGCACTTTAGATGCTTAGTTCCTTACGATCTGAAGACTAATCAATAAATTAGGTGAAATCTCACTATTCATTTAGAAATTTAACATATTATTTTAAGATTAGGAGGATAATTAATTATAATGACCCGAAGGCCCCACACACAACCATATTGTCCGCTTTAGAGACTGGAGCCTATAACACCTAGCCCCCGCATGGTTTTGTTCTTCCCCCGTGGGGGAAAAAGGCTGGTTGTATGGAAAGTCCTCTGGACCTTTATCAACAGCCCAGTTACTTTTCCCCTTAGCAATGTGGGACTAACTCTCAGCACCTCACCTTGCCTAAAAGCCTGCCAGCCTCAGCGATCATGACTTTTGGCTCGCCCTCATTAGCCGGCCCTCATTAGCCAAGGCTAGCCCTCTCCCCCTTAGGGGACACGTGTCCTCGCGTGTCACACGCGACGGCCTGCATGCGATTAGCCACCCACACCGAATCAGGGGTTTGGCTCTAATACCACTATAATGACCCGAGGGCCGCACACACAACCATATTGTCCTCTCTAGAGACTGGGCCCCATAACACCCAACCCTCGCACGATTTTGTTCTTCCCCCGTGGGGGAAAAGGCCTGGTTGTATGGAAAGTCCTCTAGACCTTTATCAACAGCCCAGTTAATTTTTTTCTTAGTGATGTGGGACTAACTCTCAGTGCCTCACTTTGCCTAGAAGCCTGCCAGCCTAGAAGCCTCAGCGATCGCGCCTTTTGGCCCGCCCTCATTAGCCTGCCCTCATTAGGCGCTGTCACTAAGGGGAGGGAAACAAAACCCGGTGTCGACCGGGACAATATCTCCATTGTGCTACTCCGATACATGGCTAGCCTTGGCCGATGAGGGCAGCCTGATGAGGGCGGGCCAAAAGGTGAGGTCGCTGAGGCTGGTAGGCTTCTAGGCAAGGTGAGGCATTGAGAGTTAGTCCCACATTGCTAAGGGGAAAAGTAACTGGGCTATTGATAAAGGTCCAAAGGACTTTTCATAGAACCAGGCCTTTTCCCCCACGGTGGAAGAACAAAACCATGCAGGGGCTGAGTGTTAGGGGGCCCAGTCTCTAGAGCGAACAATATGGTCATGTGTGAGGCCCTTGGGTCGTTACATTAATGTTTCTAATTATACGTAAATGATAGATTGATAACATACATCTATTTAGAGGTATAGAAAGGCAACCCATTTATTGATCAATAATAGCATCAAGCATTGATAGCTCTTGGAGAATTTGAAGCGTCGACTCTAGGTAGGTGGATTAAGATTGTTATTTTGGAAAATTAAATAATTGCTATATTTTTATAAGACTGAATTATAATACAAATGGTGATTTGAAATTTTGTGTCTTAAATCTGATGATATTGACCTATTTTACAGCAGCAATTGATGTATGTAATTAGTTGATTGCTGGACTAATTTTGCACTAGAGACACTATAACATGTTAAGGGACCTTTTGCTTTCTTTTTCACATTGAGAATCAGTCACACTGGTTGTTTGATGAAAGAAATAGCCATGATTAGAATATTTTTTAATAGTTGTCACTCTCTTTTCACACTTATTGTTGGTGCCTTCATGCCATCCAAAGTGACATGGATGTTTTCTTGTTCAAGAATTTGAGTTTTTACTTGTGATTTTGGATGGTAAGTTAGATTTAAATATATTATTTTTCATGGATCCATTTTTTGTTAGGATGTTGGAAAAGTTTTCATTTTGAGTGTCGACCGGTCACTATGAGGTTTTCATGTAGAGGTGCAAGGAGTCTAAATGCATTATGAATACTAAAATGTTGGCCTAAAAATTCATTTTATATGAATATCTTCATTACAAATTGGGGTTACTGATATTGAAATCTTTTGTGGATATGAATAACGAGCGATTTTAATGTGATGGAATGGAAGCTTGAACTAACAACATAACGTGAGGGTGAGACAACTAGTAGGATTTCATTAGCTGATATTTGGTGGTTGTGGGGAGTATCCATTAGGTTTATGGCTCATGGAGGGAAAATCCCTATTAAAATGCTTCATTGTCTTAAATGATGTTGATAGCTAGAGATGTAAAACACCACAACATAGAATTACATCTTATGAAAGAGATTAGTACCAAATGTAAATTGTCCTTGTGGAAGCATAAGTAAGCCCATAAATTAGTGCTTAAGTTCATCATGTGCATATGTTTATAATATTGATACATGTGCATGTGTAACATGAACAAGTATACATACATGTGTATGTATAACATGATATTTCTAATATATATGCTATATGGATGAATGCTAAACTAACCACAAAGGGAGCTTTGTATATCATCCACATTTTTTGGAGCCCTTTTTCATGATTTGGTTCATTCATCTCCTTGCTCCACCACTGGATATTTAATGGATAAAATAAAAACATGTTGATTGGTTGATTGATTCTACAATCTAATAATGTCTTTGAACCAAATAGTTTAGAAATTTTAATAAACAACACTCTAAACTTTGACTAGAATCAATTAATCCTGCATGCTATTTGATCCATTAGATATCCAAAGCTTGGTGGAGGAGATTAATGTGTTGGATCATGCAAAGGGGCTATAGAAGATGTGGTCACTGCACATAGCTTCCTGGTTAGTTTAGCATTTGTGTATGTTGTGTATATAGATAACTTGGCTATTTATGAAATAGAATATATAGTTCAAATTAAATTTTGAAAATTCAAAACTAAGTTTTAATCAATAGGTGGTCCTACTACATGCTTGATCACTTTGATAAGAATGACTTATAATGCATTTCTAGAAATGGGCATGAACAAGACATACATGCATGTTTACTAATGAATGCTTTAAGATGTATCTCTTGATTGTCAAATGTTAGTAGTTGCTTACATAAAGCTAAATTGTTTTATTTATGTTTATTGAGAGCAAATAATTGTGTATATACTTGTGCTATGTGATGGTTAGGATCATGCAAGTTAACATTGCTATACTTATATCCTGAGTAAACGAGAACGTGTGGTGGAGAGCGAATGGTATTTGTAATGGGTAAGGCTCATCATAAATTGTGACGATGCTTGTATGAATGGCACATAAATAATGGCTCTTTTACATTGTGCTTTGAACTTTGAAACAACTTGAGTTTTATCATTTTTTATGATACATGCATCATGTGCACTCCTCTTAAGTTTTAATTGCATGTTTTATTTGTATTGTTAGTCCATATTTAGAGTCCGTCCTTAATTGATAAGTTTAATTGCATGCATGCATGTTAGGTTTAGGTTTCATTGCTTAAAGTTGTTGCATCTTTAAAATAGTTTAGTTAGTTTCTAAGTTTAGTTTTAGGAAAGTTTCTATTTTCATGCATGTTTTATCTAATTTGTTTTCAGTTTGTTTGCCATTTATATCATGTCAGTTTGGTTTTTATTTAATGGATTACATGGCCTTTTTTTTTATAATATCATTGTATTCTTATTTGTAGTAAAGATGGAATAAGAAAAATATCAAAATGAAGAATATAGGCAAAATGAAAAGCATGACCAAGTGGCCAACATAAGCACTAGTTAGAAGAGAAAGGCAGTAGGTGAACAATAATGGAAAAGGTTATCAAGAGAAATTCGAAGGAAATTAAAGAAATGACCCAATACAATAGTAGGAAGGCAAGAGATTAGTGAGAATGCAGCCTCTTATAGTAGTTTTCTCTGCTCCACAGTATGAAGCATGGTTCTTATCACAATTGATGATTTGATACTTGTGTCATCCTCAACAAGAGATTCAATATGAGAAATGGTGAAGGTAGGTAAACATTATTAACATGTATTACATAATTTATAACATATCTTATGTTCAAACATAATAATTTGCTATGTACTTTGCAAGGAGCAGAAGACGACATATGATTTACAAGGAGTTATGAGCAATGGAGAAAATGGAAGAACTACCTTGTTCACAATTACATAGCGCCATATGTAACGACTCGTTGAGGCTATACACAGTGCCTACCATTTATTCCTATGTCATTGACGAAGACATGTGGAATGCATTTGTACAGAATTGTACATCAGTTGAATTTGACGTATGTGTGGAAACGATGTTTCATTTAATTAATTACATGTAGCATCCCATTATTGCACTTGATTATGTATGTACAATGTGTAGGCAAAGAGTGTAAGAGGAAGAAAGGTGCATGACACTAATATGTAGCACCACATGTCAAGGTTGGGCTATGCTTGTTTAGAAGAGAGCGAAGTATGCATCTATGACAATTTATTCCTTTCAAATCAGTGCTCCTATAGTTATATGCATTTTGTTCTCTAACTATAGTGTTTTGCTTGATAGTAAAAAAAAGCTAGGACTACTGAACCCATGATTGCTCCATTCTCTAGAAGATTGCTCATTTGGTAGGTCGTACTTGCCAATCATTCTCAGATGAAACTACTGCACAAATTGCTTATGGCATTGTAAGTGGTTCCACCTATCTATCAATTTTATACAATTAATTAGATGACATGATCATGTCTTTCTAATTAAATTTTATAGGACATTCTTACCTAAGAAAACACAAGTATAGGGATTCTAAGTAGCACTGCTACCAATGATGACATCCTATGTAGAGCTATAGGTAATAAGAAGGACCAACCTAGTTGAGTTAGGGGTATGAGGAGCGATATTGTTCTTTTTAAATTCTTTAGTAAAAGTTTACCTACATTTGAATATCAAGACGCCTACAATGAGTTGGTTGAGAAAATAAAAATGGATATATTTAGTTAGTTGCATGAAGGAGGTTTGATGATATTTTCTCAATCCCCTACACATGATTATCACAATGCCCCTATACCTCCATCATATTCTAGCTATAATTCTCCAACTGAAGAAGTTTATGAAGGACAACTAGTGCTCCCAGAAAAAGAGATTCCATGAAGGAGGTATATATATAGACAAAACTAAATTTTTTTTATGTCTTTCTGCAATAATTCTTTATCTCAATCTCTCTATCATATATCTAATTTGTAGGTGGGTCAATCCCTATTGGCCCTGGATTCTCGTTAAAACATCATGGCAATTGGTTCAATGTATGAGCATGAATCAAATGTTTTGCACAAAATTAGTATGCAGCCACATACTAAGCTATTGTCTATTACCATGGCTTTGGAAGCTAATGCTAGCCTACTATTCCCTTTAGAAATGGAAAATATTATGACCATTGGGTAGGTAGTTTCTTATCACATCGCTTGGTCGAAGGCACTAGTCATTCCCAAAGAGTCCACAGTATGCATCTTATCCTACTACCTTCGTCATCAATAATTTTTAGCTAGAGACCTCAACTTAATTGTTTATTAATATATGGTTAATCAACAACAACATGTGCCATTGAGGTTGCCTGTTGTTGCACCATCCCCTGTTGTCACACCAATGGAATAGGTACTTGTATATATGTTTGTTTTTTTCATCATAAATTAGGTCCTCTTCATTGGTTAATACTATTTAGTTAAATTTTTTTATATCTTTTACAATAGCCATCTAAGGATTGTGTGGAAGTCCCACCTAACATTCCTTGATCCCTAAGGTTAATCTATGATCCCATCAACAAAGATAGGGCAAAATGCTATAAGAATCAAGGGGGGAGTGCTTGCCGATGACATTGTTGAAGTGCCACTTATGGCAGAGGACCTATTATTAGTTTGCCTATGGGATCAACTCAAGCACCCTCACATTGTCTCCTACATGGGATATATGCACATATTTGCTTATAAAATTTTTTGACATTACACATTATGCTTTAATGATATAGATAATAATTATTTCATTTCTGCAACTTCTTGAATGATGCAACTAACCTTTTTGAGGTTGAGAATACACTACTAATTCCTTGGCCCTGACATCATTTGTGCAACATTGAACAATGGTCGATAGAGATGTGTGTTGATGATATTTTATTAGGCTTCTTCCAGTGCTCTAAGGGATAGGGCCTAATGATTCCTTATAATAGTAAGTTTTAATTTTCATGTCAACTTAGTCAATAATTAGGGATTTTCAACTTTAATTACAATTCATATGACTATCTATATAGGGCTCATTGGATGCTGCTCGTTTTGGATGTGCATGGTGGGCAAGTTTTCTTTTTTGATTCTTGTGGATCTCAAATCCGTCCTGCCCTTGTTGAAATTATAAATAAATAAGATTTTATTCTTTTCATGTATTATGTGTAGATAAATAATTTGTTATTCATCTGCAACACATTTGAAATTTAAATCTATAGAGCATGGTTAACATGCGCTAATATGACTAAGACTATACAACCACCAAAACTCACTTAGAAGAATGTCAAGGTATACAAAATAGTTAATTAATTTATTTTACCACTAATTAAACTTACAATATTACAAATGATATTTATGAATTCTTTTTATTGTCCTTGATGCACAATGCCCTACAAAATAGTCTAATTGGGAGTGTGGATACTATGTACTGGGATACATGAGGACCCTAATATTTGATAGTGTTGATGTCTTCTAATTAAGAAAGGTAAGACACATTTTACTTTTCATAATCTTATATCTTTTCACAATTTTTTATGGATTTAGCTAAAAGAGTGTGACCTGAATTAAATATATTTTATTATAGGCTACTGCACTTTTTGAGTGGGCAAACAAGAAGAGTTACTCCAAAGTAAAACCTCAATGAAATAAGAATTGAATGGGTTGAGTATGTACTGAGTTTCAATTACAACACTTGGAGTAACTACATGAATATAAAATACATAATAAAGAATTTTTTCATTCACTTGTATATGTTCTTTTACTTTTCATTATTTTCTTTTAAGTGTATATATATATATATATAAGCAATGAATGAGTGGAAACATGGTGTGTGGGAGTAAATTAGTATGGATGAAATGAATTTGGAGCTTGTAAATGAAGTGAATATAGAGTTGGTTTTCATTATATTCATTGAATTATATAACTTTTATTGGATGATGAATGAGGATAACTTAGATTGTGAAAGTAAATGCAAATGTGTATAGATTTACTAATGAAGTGAATTCGGATGTTGTAGTGAATGCATGTGTTTTGGTTTCCTTTATGAAGCATTTTCAAGATACATGTGGATGGATAATGATGAATTTGGATGTTTCTTATCGAATGTGAAAGTGAATGTGGATGTTATAGTGAATGCATCGATTATGATTTCTTTTATGAAGTATTTTCAAGATAGATGTGAATGGATAATGATGAATTTAGATGTTTTGTATCCAATGTGGAAGTGAATGTGGATGTTGCAGTTAACGAATGTGTTCTAGTTTCTTTTATGAAGTATTTTCAAGATAGATGGATGGATAACAATGAATTTGGATGTTTTGTACCCAATGTTCAAAGGAATGTATGTTTGTTTTTCATGTGTATAAAAATTGTAAGAAAATTATATTAGGTGTTATATTCAATGTAGAAATGCAAGTAGTTATTGCAATGTGAAAAGTAAAAAGAAGAGGGACTTTTGAAGTGGTTTAGATAAACGAATTCAAAAGTCCCAGACTTTTAAAGTCATTTATGTAAACAATGACTTTTAAATTCATTTATTAAACAACTTCAAATTATATTTAAAGTAGAAACATAGGTAATGATTGCAATGTCAAAAAAGAAAAAGAAGAGGAACTTTTGAAGTTGTTTAGATTCATTAAATGACTTTAAAAGACATGGACTTTTAAAGTCATTTACTAAACGACTTCAAAAGTATCAAATTTTGAAGTCATTTAATATTGGATTTTGAACTCGTTTATCTAAACAACTTTAAAAGTATTATCTTTTGAAGTCGTCTGATAAATGATTTTGAAAATCAATAACTTTTAAAGTTGTTTAGTAAGTGACTTTGAAATTCAATACTTTTGAAGTCTTTTAGATAAACAACTTTAAAAGTCCATGACTTTTAAAGTCTTTTATATGTAAATGAATTTAAAAGTCAATAAGTTTTATAGTCATTTAGCTAAACAATTTCAAAAGTATTGCAACTTTTCTCAAAATGGCTCTATAGAAGTTGCTTTTTAATTGACTTCTATAAGCATTTTTTTATCAACTTTAAAAGCCTCCTATGTAGTAGTCTTAGCTTCATCTATCTCTATTCCTTTTGATGAGACAATGTGGACAAGTACAATTCCCTTAGGAACCATCAAATGACAATTCTCATAGTTTACCACTAGGTTTTACTCTTCACTATGATGTAGAACTTTTCTCAAGTTTTCCAAAATGTATTAAATGAATCCCCAAAACTGAGAAATCATTTATGAAGACCTCCAGAAAGGGCTCGATCATATCTCCAAAGATACCAAGCATGCATCTTTGAAATGTTGCAGGACCACTACATAAACCCAATGACATTCTTTTATAAGCAAAGGTTCCAAAAGGACAAGTGAATGTAGTCTTTTCCTGGTCCTCAGGTGCAATTTCTAACTAGAATAACCATCTAGAAAAAAGTAGAAATTTTGTCCCACTACCCTTTCCAACATTTGAACAACAAAGAGGAATGGTAAGTGGTCCTTTCTAGTGATAGTGTTTAACTTTCCATTATTGATACACATATGTAAAGAAATTGTAACTTGAGTAGGAACTAGTTCATTGTTGCTGTTGGGGACAACTGTCACTCTAGATTTCTTGGGTACCATTTGAGTTGGACTCACCCATTTACTATCAGTTATGGCATCGTTGACCCCCACATTTAGCAATTTAAGAACTTTTGTCCTAACCACCTCTTTCATATTTGGATTCATTCTATGTTGCATTTGACAAGATGGATTAACATCACCTTGCATGTAAATTATCAATGCTTATTAAAGGATTGATGCCTTTAATGTCCGCTAGGGTACATCATATGGCAACTTTGTACTACTTTAAAATTTAAATTAACTGCTTCTCTTAGGCTGTTTCTAATTGGGAGGCGATAATGACATGAAAAGTCTCTTTCTTTCC
Organism: Warburgia ugandensis; assembly: GCA_035236585.1. Classification (NCBI taxonomy): domain Eukaryota; kingdom Viridiplantae; phylum Streptophyta; class Magnoliopsida; order Canellales; family Canellaceae; genus Warburgia; species Warburgia ugandensis. Next base: position 77,912,168 of record CP141131.1, on the reverse strand, counting down.
TAAATATGCATACTTGATATTAACTGGTAGATTTTTTAACTCTAGTTTAGGAGGTTCAACTAAAGGTTGAATGGGATTAGATTCCCTAGTGGCAATTCCTCTAGTTGAGGTTGTCATTTTGCCGTGTCCATAACAAGCAAATAATTAAGTAGAGTATTAACTTCCTCTATTAATGCATCCTCATGAATTTCATTAAATGGGCCAAACAGGCCTCCAATGGATCTAATAAGGAAGATTTAATAAACTAATCTTGCACTATTGAACTTGTCATGTTGAGACTATGAAAATCATCAATAGATTCTCTTGATTGCTTACAGATGTTAAGAATGTGTAGTTCTAGTACCATATTTCCATGCTATAGCTTCATCACACCATTCTGGCAATTGATTAAGGTATTATATGTGGCTAAAAGTGGTTGCCCAAGAATTATCGATATTTCATTCCTTTCATTCAATAGTGGTTCCATGTCCAAAACTAAAAAGTCTACTAGGAAGTAGAATTGTTCTACCTAGACAAGTATATCTTCTCATATCCCTCTTATTATTTTGATAGATTTTTCAGCTAACTAGAGGGTAGTGGCAATAGGTTTGAGTTCTCCTAGACCCAGCTGCTTGTATACCAAATATTGTAGTAGATTCATACTAGATCACAAAGCAGCCAAAGCATGATTTATCTTATAGTTGCCAAATAAACAAATGTGATCTGGGAAACCTGGATCTTTATATTTAGGTGGTGTGTGATGCTAAAGGATTAAACTAACTAGTTCAGTCAAGAAAGCCTTCCTGTACAAATTCAAATTTCATTTGATAGTGTAAAGGTCTTTCAAAAACTCAGCATATGATAGGATTTGTTTGATGATGTCCAAGATTAGAATGTTGATCTTGGCTTGTTTAAAAATATCTAAGATTTCATCATTATAAGTGTGACGACCAAGGTTTTTGTAACACGTTTTGTAATGTATTTTGAAACGCAGGGCCCTTAAGAGTGTAAATTTTTTTCGCAAAACAAAGCAACGGAAATTCTTTTCTTTAGAACTTGTTTTGAAAACCCAAGTCACCACTTCATACATAACATAAGTACCATTTGTGTACAAAATAAAATTCCATTGAAGGAATATACTTTTATTAAACTCCAGGATCCATCAAATGGTTCACAGTACAGCCAAATCTAGTACGATACTTGTCCAAATTACATAATCCAAAACTCAAGCTCACCATACAATAAAACTCTCAACAAAGAAAAATACATGTCTTCAAGGGTATACCTTGAAGATTATTCTCTTCAAGTCTTCTATAGTCTTCAGCTCCTAACTCTCCTTCCTTGTATCTGAGATATTGCAAAGGATTAAACTAACTAGTTCAGTCAAGAAAGCCTTCCTGTACAAATTCAAATTTCATTTGATAGTGTAAAGGTCTTTCAAAAACTCAGCATATGATAGGATTTGTTTGATGATGTCCAAGATTAGAATGTTGATCTTGGCTTGTTTAAAAATATCTAAGATTTCATCATTATAAGTGTGACGACCAAGGTTTTTGTAACACGTTTTGTAATGTATTTTGAAACGCAGGGCCCTTAAGAGTGTAAATTTTTTTCGCAAAACAAAGCAACGGAAATTCTTTTCTTTAGAACTTGTTTTGAAAACCCAAGTCACCACTTCATACATAACATAAGTACCATTTGTGTACAAAATAAAATTCCATTGAAGGAATATACTTTTATTAAACTCAGTGATCCATCAAATGGTTCACAAGATGTACCAAAATCTAGTACGATACTTGTCCAAATTACATAATCCAAAACTCAAGCTCACCATACAATAAAACTCTCAACAAAGAAAAATACATGTCTTCAAGGGTATACCTTGAAGATTATTCTCTTCAAGTCTTCTATAGTCTTCAGCTCCTAACTCTCCTTCCTTCTATCTGAGATATTGCAAAGGATTAAACTAACTAGTTCAGTCAAGAAAGCCTTCCTGTACAAATTCAAATTTCATTTGATAGTGTAAAGGTCTTTCAAAAACTCAGCATATGATAGGATTTGTTTGATGATGTCCAAGATTAGAATGTTAATCTTGGCTTGTTTAAAAATATCTAAGATTTCATCATTATAAGTGTGACGACCAAGGTTTTTGTAACACGTTTTGTAATGTATTTTGAAACGCAGGGCCCTTAAGAGTGTAAATTTTTTTCGCAAAACAAAGCAACGGAAATTCTTTTCTTTAGAACTTGTTTTGAAAACCCAAGTCACCACTTCATACATAACATAAGTACCATTTGTGTACAAAATAAAATTCCATTGAAGGAATATACTTTTATTAAACTCCAGGATCCATCAAATGGTTCACAGTATAGCCAAATCTAGTACGATACTTGTCCAAATTACATAATCCAAAACTCAAGCTCACCATACAATAAAACTCTCAACAAAGAAAAATACATGTCTTCAAGGGTATACCTTGAAGATTATTCTCTTCAAGTCTTCTATAGTCTTTAGCTCCTAACTCTCCTTCCTTGTATCTGAGATATTGCAACAAGTACAATATCTCAGCAAGCAATGCTCGGTAGGGGATTCAAGAAACATAATAATTGACAAGGTAATTCCAATACTTCATAATCTCATTATCCTTAAACATACTCTTTACTTTGTAAGTTATGTATATCTATATACATACATACTCTTCATGGGTAAACCAGTTAAATTTGTGAAAGTAGACAAATATCATTCCCAACTAAGCTGATCAATTCTCTTCATTTTGAGAATTGAGTATTACAGCTAATCTTTTACTGGGAATTTCCCTTCTTGGGAAATATTGGTAATATCATTATGCTATAACATAAGGCATTTCACTATGCCTATTCTCATATGCATCATAGTGCAAAATAATCAGAAAGGTTGCTATGCTGCAGTCTGATCTGTACTAGCGCGCTTGGATAACTGCCTTGTTCACCATTGATACCACGATGGAAAATATTATGTCACCACCTATATGGGGGGGCAAGACTTCACAGTGGTGGACTTCCCATAATTGCCACCACCCGACTTTTAGCCTCTTTGGGCAAGGTATCATCATATCATCAAATTTCAAGGAGCAGGTGGCCAATCCCTTATAACTCCTCTAGCAATAGCATTCCCCTAGGTTTATGCCTATTAAAACAAACTCACAAGCCTCCAAGCTTGTATGTAAAATAGATTTCATATATATCAGACTATATGTTTATTTACTTAGGGCTAAAATATTTTCTAGTTCCCTATTCACTTATAGTTTAGTCCTTAACCATCCTATATGTGTTTGGTTGGATCATAAGGATTTCAAGAGATTTAATACAAGTATTAACATTACTCTTGTCAACATAAGATCATGAGTACAATCATGTATATCTCATGTAAATGCATTCATCAAATCCTCCTACCTTTAAGGATTGATCTCTTTTCCCCAATCTTCCATGATCCTGATTGATGTATGTAATCTGTACATCCATACATATTGTCAATATATAAATTATGCACAATCCTTTTGATCACTAGATCTGATGTTTAGAATGATCTTTAGATCATTCATATCTAAGTATTTTTCTATCTCTAAGTCTTTGTATGTCCATCTCCTTAAGCTTGATCTTTCATAGATCCATTAATTGACAATCTACACATGTTGATAAAGATCAAGGTTCTAGATCTTCTATCATCTAGTTCTTCTTTGATGTAAGTTCAATTATTGGATCATCCCACTAGAGGATGATCTTCGTTTTCTTCCTTGAATCATCTTTGATCAAGGGTTTGGATTATCTAATCTAATGAGCTATAACAAGTATACTAATAAACATCCATACTAAGTACAATATAGTGTTCTTATTCTTATTGTTCTTGATCATCCAAGATCTAATGGATCTTGTTTGATCATCCTTATCTTACTTACTGTTTTTTTTAAGGTTAGGTAATTTACTAACCTTTTATGCTCTTATTATTATTATTCAACCAATTAATGTGCTAGTTGAAGGTAGCTTATTCAAGCCTAAATCTAGACTGCTCCTCTTATTTCCAATTGGCTAAGGCTTACTAGCTGAATGGGTGAACACAAAGTGGTTACTTCAATCCTCATGTAAGGAGGCGTTTAGACCTCACAAACATCAACGGAAGGTAGGGGAAGAGCGAGGCTCTATTAGATAACCCCCTTAACCACTATGTTCATCATTCACTAGAATGACCATAGCTCAACCTTTCATAAGGTTCCTATAAGCATGTTTACCCTAAGTACTTTTTCTAATGGATTTTAATTTAGTCCTTGAATATTTATAATGTCATTCATGGGGTTTATTATTCTTTTCCTAATTTGGGCCAAGGACTTGATAATCCTTATATTGTCCTACTAACTATAGCCCTTACTAATTAAGTCCAAAGTACTCCATTCTTATTTGTGTAATGAAACTCTACTTTCTCATTTAGAATACATTTTTGATGTTTTATGCTCTTTATCTCATAACAAGTAGATCTACTAATAACATTTAACCATAAATGAATTATAAATTCAAAGCATAAAACTACATAATTTAGCATTTAATGATAATGAGGCAAGGTACTTAAAATAATTAAATCTAGTAACTTATGATAAGAATGAAATCACATATCATGCTAAAGTCTAAATGTTATACTAGCATGCTTTATAATGTAATCATATTTAAAATGCTATTATATAAAATGAAACTAATTACATTAACATTTTTAGAAACCTTTACTTATTATCCGGCCATTTGATCTTAGATCTTTTCCTTTGATTAAGGATTTTAGTTATATTTAGGGAATTTTCTTTATTAAGGTCAAAAGATCATATTGATCTATTTTTGTCATAATCCATCCATGATTTCCTTGCATTTCATCATATCAACATTCATTCTATCCATTCAAAGGATCTGATCACACTTGATCTCATTGATCAAGTGGGTCCCTTTGTATTTTTAGGATTTTTCTAACATAATGGGTAGATCCCTTAATATATCTCATATCTATCCAATTTAAACATAGATCTCACTTTATTTAAGTAGTATATCATTATTAAAACATGTTTTTAAGATCTGATCATCTCAGATCTTGAAAATCTATGTAATTGGAATCTTATTTCTTTAATACAGAAAGTTTTTACTGAATAACATGTCCTTTTTATTATTCCATAAGAAAATAGATGTTTCAAGCTTTCCATAGCTTCTTTCCGATCTCAATTTGGAGTTCAAATGACTCTGAAATTGGATCTGGAAATTCATAGTCTTTCGTAGGGCTTAGATTTGATCTGGGCCCAAAGAACGGACTGCCCAGATCCTTCGAGCGAAAAACCAAGCTGGGCAGACGCGTTCAATTCGTCGGGCACGTCCGCGGGGATGAATGAAGGAAGTGCTCGTAAATGGGGCTGTTGCCTAGTGTGTCCACTCGTGGATTTGACGAACACGCCATCATCTCGCTTGCGATGACGCCCCACGCAAAGTGCACGTGCCGTTTGCAACGGTGCGTCACGTGTGCGTCTTGGGCGCCGTTAGATCCAAAGATCGGACAGTCCATTCTGGACTGTCCAATCAATCCTTTCTCAATTGAGGGCCAAAACGTCTCTGATCATTGTGAAAATTCTACCTCAGGGGTTTTGGACCCTTCTAGATTGATTGGTGTAGTCAGAATTTTCATCTGAGCACTCTATCATCCAGAATTAAGGGTTTTGGTGTTTACTTTATTTTTACCTTTTTATTACAAAAATAAATTACAGTAAACTAAAAATTACATAAAACAGTATTAAACATCTATAGAAAGTATTTCCACCTACCTGATTGTAAAGAAAACCTCGGTTATATGCCCAATTTAAAAAGAATACCTTGTTGATGAAGATATGGCCTAAGATCCACCTTTCTTGCAAATTTCCGTTCTTTGAACCGTTGGATCTTGAAATTTGTTTGGGGGTTTTGTAGAATAGATATGTTTGGAAGTTTTGCACGGTGGAATTGATCAAATTAGATCTGGAACAGAGTGCCTAATTGATTTTTGGTCTCTTGTTCCAATCTAAAAAGAAAAACAAATTGAAAAGAGAGATATCTCTTGGAAATTTTGGGTTTTTGGGGAGGGATCTAGGTCTAATTTTTCAGGGACAGTGAACAAAATTTTGTGGGGATTTTATGAGCATTTTTGGAGGATTTTTGGGGTTGTATTTATAGGCATTTTGGGTCTTTTTTCATGATTATAATTTTTTATTTTTTTATTATTAAATGGCATGAAAATCTCTCGTTCTCCATTTTTTCTTCCCCATGCCCCATTTTTCTTCCCCAAGACTAGATGATGTTTGTTGACTCATACATTCATGTGGGCTGCTGATAAAATTGGTTTTTGGGTCCCTTGTGGGCCCCACATGGTGTAAAAAGACTGTTTTGCCATTTATGCATAAAATTTTGGGTTTTATTCCCATGATCTCAGATTTGAGTGTAGTTAGTGACGTTGGATTCGTATTTCTGAGTACATTCTAAATTTTGATGTCTCATATTTTGATTTTTGGGTAAAATTACTATTTTACCCCTTTTGTCCAAGAAATGAAGAAACTTAAGGATTTCTCATCCGAATTCAGAATTTCTCGTGCTTACAGTCATTTTGAAGGGTTCGCTAAGTTTAATTTCAATTTTACATGTATTTATGATTTGATTATACTTTTATAAAAAGTATATTCTAAATAACCCTAATATTTCAGCCCCAAATATCTGAAACTCAAACTTTATTGATTTTCTCAATCAATTACAAAAAGTGGGGTTATTACAATCTTCCCCCCTTACAATAATTTCATCCTCGAAATTTGTAATACACTACTTACTCAGAAAAACTAGGGTGCGTCTTCCTCATTTCTACTTTCGTTTCCCACATGGCTTCCTCAACAGAGTGATATTGCCACAAGACTTTGACTAACGGAATGCTTTTGGTTCTTAACTTTTGTTCCTTGTGGTCCAGAATTCGTATTGCCTTCTCTTCGAAGGTTAGGTCAGGCTTTAGCTCTTCTAGCACCCTTTGAAGTACATGAGTGTCATCTTGGAGGTATTTCCTTAGCATAGACACATGAAAGACACTATGTATTTCTAAGAGTTGGGGTGGTAAGGCTAATTTGCAGGCCACTGGACCAACTCTTTCTAAGATTTCAAATGGACCAATGAATCTAGGACAAAGTTTTCCTTTGCTTCCAAACCTCATTACTCCTTTGACAGGTGATACCTTTAGAAATACGTGCTCCCCCACATCAAATTCCAGGTTTCTACGTCTTTTATCTGCGTAACTCTTTTGTCGACTGTGTGCTGTTAACAACCTCTTCTGTATCAATCTAACCTTGTCTACACATTGTTCCACTAGTTCTGACTTTATCAGCTTTCTTTCTCCAACTTCACTCCAGCAGGTTGGTGATCGATGTGGCCGTCCATACAATGCTTCATATGGTGCTTGACTGATGGGCTTCCTGTATCAATTCCTTTCTCAGACATTTATTTGAAGGAACCACTAATCTCTCTTAAAAACGTATGCCTGCCTCTGTACCCTTAACAAATCCTTTCTTTCCACACAATTCCTGAGTTGTTGTATCTTCTTCTTGGGCTCTAAGGACTCTTTCTACAAAAGCTGATTTAATTGTGATGTTTGTGAGTAGAGCTCTTGGTTGTCTACTTAATGCATCAGCTACTACATTTGCCTTTCCAGGATGGTATTGGATGGAAAAATTGTAGTCTTTGATATACTCTATCTATCTTCTTTGTCTCATATTCAAATCAGCATGAGTGAAGATGTATTTGAGACTCTTATGATCTATAAATACATTGAATTTTTCTCCATACAAATAATGTCTCCAAATTTTCAATGCAAAAACTACAGCTGCCAATTCTAGGTCATGTACTGGGTAATTTATTTCATGTTTCTTCAATTGTCTAGATGCATAAGCAATGACCTTCCCATTTTGCATTAACACACCTCCTAACCCTTTGCCTGAAGCATTACAGTATATTTCATATCCCCCACTACCAGTTGGCAAAGTCAATACTGGTGCTGTAGTTAACCTCTTCTTTAGCTCTTGAAAACTATTTTCACATTCTTCTGACCAAGTGAATTGTACCCCCTTTCTTGTCAAGGAAGTCATAGGAAGAGCTAGACAAGAGAACCCTTGAATGAATCTACGGTAGTATCCTACTAGTCCAAGAAAACTACGTATTTCTGTTACTGTTTTAGGTTTCTCCCAATTCATTACTGCTTCAATCTTGGTGGGGTCCACTTCTCCATTCTTGGAAATTACATGATCTAAAAAATTGACCTTCTCTAACCAGAATTCACACTTACTAAATTTACCAAACAGTTTATGTGTTCTGAGGGTATTTAGTACAATTCGTAAGTGTTCTTGATGTTCTTTGATACTGGTAGAGTAAATTAGTATATCATCGATAAATACAATCACAAATTTATCCAAAAATTCTTTGAAGATTCTATTCATCAAATCCATAAACACTGCTGGTGCATTGGTCAACCCAAAAGACATGACTAGAAACTCGTAATGCCCATATCGAGTTCTGAATGCTGACTTGGGTATGTCTTCATCCATAATACGCCATTGATGATATCCTGATCTAAGGTCAATTTTAGAAAAGACCTTAGCAGAATGGAGTTGATCAAAGAGATCATCAATGTGAGGTAAGGGATACCTATTTTTCACTGTGACACTGTTCAACATTCTATAATCAATGCATAATCTCATTGACCCATCCTTCTTCGTCACAAATATTACTGGTGCTCCCCATGGTGAACTACTATATAAAATGAAACTAATAACATTAACATTTTTAGAAACCTTTACTTATGATCCAACCATTTGATCTTAGATCTTTTCCTTTGATTAAGGATTTTAGTTATATTTAGGGAATTTTCTTTATTAACGTTTAAAGATCATATTGATCTATTTTTGCCATAATCCATCCATGATTTCCTTGGATTTCATCATATCAACATTCATTCTATCCATTCCAAGGATCTGATTACACTTGATCTCATAGATCAAGTGGGTCCCTTTGTATTTTTGGGATTTTTCTACCATAATGGGTAGATCCCTTAATATATCTCACATGTATCCAATTAAACCATAGATCTCACTTTATTTCAATAGTATATCATTATTAAAATATATTTTTAAGATCTATTCCTCTCAGATCTTAAAGATCTAGGTAATTGGAAACTTGTTTCTTTAATACAGAAAGTTTTTACTAAATAGTATGTCCATTTTATCATTTGATCAGAAAATAGAGGTTTCAAGCTTTCCATAGCTTCTTTCCGATCTCAATTTGGAGTTCAGATGACTCCGGAATTGGATGTGGACGTTCACAATCTTTCCTAGGGCTTAGATTTGATTTGGGCCCAAGGAACGAACGGCCCAGATCTTTCGGGCAGAAAACCAAGCCGTGTGGAATGCTCGTCGTCCGTGTGCCTGTAAACGGGGCTATCGCTTGGCGTGTTCGCTCGTGGATTTGTCAGACCGGCACTCATCTCACTTGGGATGACGCCCCATGCACAGCGAACGCGCCATTAGATCCGAAGATCGGACAATCCATTCTGGACCGTCCAATCAATCCTTTCTCAATTGAGGTCCCAAAACGTCTCTGATCATTGTGAAAATTCTACCCTAGGGGTTTTGGACCCTTCTGGATCGATTGGTGTAGTCAAAATTTTTATTTGAGCACTCTATCATCTAGTATTAAGGGTTCTGGTGTTTACTTTATTTTGACCTTTTTATTACCAAAATAAATTACAGTAAACTAAAAATTACATAAAACAGTATTAAACATCTATAGAAAATATTTTCACCTACTTGATTGGAGAAAAAACCTCGGTTATATGCCCAATTTAAAAAGAATACCTTGTTGATGAAGAAATGGCCTAAGATACACCTTTCTTGCAAATTTCTGTTGTTTGAACCGTTGAATCTTGAAATTTCTTTGGGGGTTTTGTAGAATAGATATGTTGAGAAGTTTTGGATGATAGAATTGATCAAACTCGATCTAGAACAGAGTGCCTAATTGATTTTAGGTCTCTTATTCCAATCTAAAAAGAAAAACAAATTAAAAAGAGAGATATCTCTTGGAAATTTTGGATTTTTAGGGAGGGATCTAGGTCTAATTTTTCAGGGACAGTGAAGAAAATTTCATGGGGATTTTATGAGCATTTTTGGAGGACTTTTGGGGTTGTATTTATAGGCATTTTGGGTCTTTTTTCATGATTATAATATTTTAATTTTTATTATTAAATGGCATGAAAGTCTCCTGTGCTCCATTTTTTCTTCCCCATGCCCCATTTTTCTTCCCCAAGACTAGCTGATGTTTGTTGACCCATGACTTCACATGGGCTGCTAATAAGATTGGTTTTTGGGTCCCTTGTGGGCCCCACATGGTGTAAAAAGACCATTTTGCCATTTATGCATAAAATTTTCAGTTTTGTTCCCATGATCTCAGATTTGAGTGTACTTAATGGCGTTGGATTCGTATTTCTCTGTACATTCTAAATTTTGATGAGATTTTGATTTTTGAGTAAAATTACTATTTTACCCCTTTTGTCCAAGAAATGATGAAACTTAAGGATTTCTCATCCAAATTCAGAATTTGTCGTGCTTATAGTTATTTTGAAGAGTTTGCTAAGTTTAATTTCAATTTTACATGTCTTTATGATTTGATTATACTTTTATAAAAAGTATATTCTAAATAACCCTAATATTTCAGCGCGAAATATCTAAAACTCAAACTTTATTGATTTTCTCAATCAATTACAAAAATTGGGGTTATTACAGTAAGATACCTCAGAAACTTGAAGCAACCATTGTAGAAACTAAAATGGGATAGGGCATGGGTCAGTAACAGAGTGAGGTTTCTCTATAGTATCCTCAATGATAGGCTTTTCCTTAGCCTGAGGAGTCTCTTAAGTTTTATCAGTCTCAGTAGGACCATTCTTTTGAAACACCTTGCTATTTTGAAGAGTGGTAATTGAATTAGTTGTCTATGTTCAAGCTCAAAGAACCTTTGTCCTAGTCACATGTGCCTTTAGGGTTTTCTTTTGGTTGTGGAGGAAAGTTTTTGTCCTGTAGGGTTTGCATGAATTGTGTGAACATGTTTTTCATGTCACTCATAGATGCTTCTAGTTGGGAATTTTTCCTTTCTTGGCTTTGAACGAACTACTAAATATTATCCTCCACCGACCTCTTAGGTAAAGGCATACATGGTCTAGGACTAGGTGGTCCTTAGTGGGGTTGGAAAGGGGCCTAATGTGAGACAATAGCATTTGGTCCATGTCACCAATTGTAGTTGGGATGTTTTCTCTAATTGGCATTTATGTCTTAAAATATGAGGAAAATAGTCATCTATATGAATTTAGGGCATTCACCTATTCATGAAGCACATCTTGGAATGTGGGGATTATAGGGTATTCCCAAGTAGGATATGTAGTACTTGCACAAATACCACATACCTATTCAACCTTTGTGGAGGTAGCTTTTCCTATTTCTAGGACCTCTACTTTTTTGGCTAGGGAAGCTATTTTCACATTTATGTCATGTTTTTAATTCATGGCATATATGCCTCCCTTAGAAGATATAGTGGGCTTTATCCTATCTAGGTAATCCACTTTCTTTGAACTTGCCTAGTTTTGAGCACTCTCAGTTAGTCATTCCAAGTACTCTTGTGCTTCCTTTGGTTTTTTGTTCAAAAAGTTATCATTGCACATCATTTCTACAAGCTTTATATCCATGATGCAAACATGTCAACAACAGATCCTTGAATCTTTCCTAGCATTGGTAGGTCTTTTTGTCCTTCTAGGTAAAGTTCATGATCTTTTGGTGAAGTGTATTGCTTTTATGGGTCGAGAAGAACTTTTTCAAGAACTCCCTTATCATGTCTTGCTAGGTTCATGTTGAACTTGTTGGTAGCACATTGAAACACCTCTTAGCATTTTCCTTTTAAGGAAAAAGGAAATATCTTAAGCATTGTACTATCTAAGCTGACATCTTGTGTACACTTCATTGGATTCTTTTAGGTGGTGGTAAGGACTCTCAATATCCAACATATGAAATTTGGGAAGTAAGTGAATTGGTTCCATATTTAACTTAATTGCACTAGGATTTTGAGGCAAAATGACACATGATGGTGTGCTAGTACTAGTTGGTTGAAGGTAAGGTCGTAATGTTCTCCCATGAGGATGTTGGTCATTCCAATTGTCCTCATGTTGAATATTTAAGTCCCATTCCCTTTGTTGATTCCTTCTCAAGTCTGTATATTGTGGTGGATTATACCTCTATGGGAAGATCTTCATCATCCATTTGAGGTGGTGGTCCATTGCTAAAGAGAACTTGAGGATCAATTTTATCTTTGTATTTTAAGGGGATGGATTTCCCCCTTGATCAACTTGATCCACCACTTTGGGCAACTAATTTGTTTATATGTTGTGTTGGATTAGTTTAAATACCCTTCTGGTTTCCTCATGTATCCAATGCATACAATGAAAGGTTTTCTTTCTTTCATTCTTATTTTTAAAAAACTAAACTATATGAAGCAACCAAGATGAAAGATGTTTTGATTATCCTGATTTTTGAAAAGGGAGTATCTTTTAGATTAACCTAGTCTAGACAACTTCTCCTCTCTTTCAGACTTGTCCTAGTGCTTACTAGTTAGGTCCTTGCTAAATCAACCACCTTACATCTGCTCAGTTAGACATAGGTAATCTAAGTCACAGGATGTGTTTGCAAAGCTAGTCATTTAAATACCAACACAATGATTTAGCTCGGGGCCATTGGAGTGACAATAGTTTGTCTCCTTCTAAGAGGGTCCTATGAGCTTGAAGGCTTCTACAAGTCTCTTCTCATTGACTTTTAACTTAATATCATAGGCTAAGATGCACAATAGGTGATGATTAACCTAAGTGGGCCAAGAAGTGGTGATGAAATCCGCACTTGATATTGTAGGGTATGATGGCCTTACTAATCAATTTTCATTCACTATGGCACAAAAAATCACCTTAAAGTAGATAAACATGCGCGAAGAATGCAAGAAAAATAATACACTAATGCAACAAACTAGAAAATATGCTACAATTAAAACATGAATGCTATCTATATGAATTATACTAGCAAACAAGTACCAAAATCTACTTTAACAATGCAAAACTTAAATCTAGGAAAAGTAAAGAGTTGAGTAAATCTTACAATGGGGTCTTAGAATTAAGTCTTCTCGAACAAACACAAACCATTTACCAACCACCTCCTCTTACAAGCAATGATGGTTTACCTTTGGCCTGTATTCTTACAACCCTTTAATTGAATTTGCAATTTAAAATGAAATACAGGTCAACCTCACTACAATTCCACTCAAAAGAAAAATAACTAATCTTCTTATTCTAAACCCAATTTGATTGTGCTTTGGCAGCATGATCACCACCTAGAAATGATGCCAAATGCTTGTTAAGCATTTTCCTGCAAGTGCACAGTTATTGTTGCACTCACCGATGATTTTATTGATTCATTTTCCATTCACTTTCTATGTTTGATATTTTTTCTGTTATTGAAATGAAATGGTTTTGTTATTATGCTTATGTTGATGCAATGATTTAGGATGATTATATGCTTCCATGATTATAGATACATGAAATGCTTCTAACTTATGAATGAAATCAAACCATTTTATGTCAACACTAAAATCATGGGAATGGTGCTTTAAATTTTTGTTACAACTTCTTGGAATGTAAACTAATAGGTTACATGAAATATACTTGAACAAAAATAACACATGCAACCAGAAGTGATTGAATTAATAGAAAAGTTCAAGATTGTATGCTAGTAAGCCGTCTTTTTACTAGGCCTATATTGTATTAGGTTTTCTTATATTTGAGCAGTTGCCCTTACTCCTGCCAACATTTTTTCAGGTGAGAGTTTAGAGAGACTGATTAAACAAAGAGAAAGGGAAGATGAAAGAGATGACCACCTAACTATAGATGTAGGTATTAAGTGGATTAAGATATTTAGTAAGCTTCTTTTTAGATTATATTAAGACACTTATGGAACAATATGTATTTAGGTGGACACTTAGTTCTTTTAAAATGTACATTGATTGTTAAAGTGGTTGATAGTAGTGGATGCGATTTATGACTCGTGAATCTTGTGGCATGCTATCTATTACAACATGCACACACACACACACACACACACACACACACACACACACAATCCTTACTTTCATTGACTATATGAGTAGATTTGATGATGTGACCCTGGACTAAAGGGAGAATTTGCGAAAAACTCTCTTAGACACTCTAAGTTTTCTATACTTCTAAATGCATAAACTATTTAGTAGGAATTTTGATGATGTTAGTAAAGAATAATTTAAGAATTGTTTTTGAAAACCTAGATGTCACAGATTTGGTATCAGAGCATATGCCTTACTACTCACAATTGGATCCACTAACCATAAGTGTCAACAAGTAGGAAATTAATTTTTGAAACCCTAAGGAGTTAGTTCTATTAGGAACTTACTAGGTGTTTCAATTATTTCAGATGCCTCCTAAAGAGGCTAGACATATCTCCACATTTTACAAATAGGACTACTACCATAGGGACCCAGGGTGGTTTTTGGGTCCAAAGAGATGCGACAAATGAGGTAGTCAAATTCTGCTTTAGTAAATGAGACAACAACTACAGGCCCCCAAGGGAGTAAGGAAGTCTTTTGGAGATGCACTAGTTGATGATGAGGGTCTCAGAGGAGACAACCTTGTGGAGAGGTTTAGGAGGATTTCCCTTAAGTTCTCTAGAAAAGATGGGCTAGAGCCAGCAGAGACCTGAATTTATGATGTAGAGCAAGTTTTGAAAGATGCGGCGATAGTTGAGAATTGACAGGTCGTAGTGACCTCTTTTGTTTTGATAGATGAGGCCATTATGTGGTGGTCTACTACACTGAGGAACTGCTTCAATGGTGGTGACAAGTTCTTTCAGGAGACAACCTTGTGGAGAGGTTTAGGAGGATTTCCCTTAAGTTCTCTAGAAAAGATGGGCTAGAGCTAGTAGAGACCTGAATTTATGATGTAGAGCAAGTTTTGAAAGATGTGGCGATAGTTGAGAATTGACAGGTCGTAGTGACCTCTTTTGTTTTGATAGATGTGGCCGTTATGTGGTGGTCTACTACACTGAGGAATTGCTTCAATGGTGGTGACAAGTTCTTTCCTCCTTATCTCCAGGACAAGTTGGAGCTAGACTTTATGAACTTGCATAGGGCTCTATGATGGTGGTGTAATATGATGCGGAGTTCCCTCAATTATGGAGATTTGCATTGGAGATATGTGTTTCTGAGAAGAAAGCATCTTAGAAGTTTGTTACAAGCTTAAACTTCAACTTGAAGAGCAAGATCTTGACATCCCAATTGCCACCATGTCTAAAGTAGTGGAACGTTCATCTATACTAGAGAGAGAGAGTTACAAGACCCTTTTAAAATAAGGGCAGATCTAGTGGCTATAGTCCTAGGTTGGCCGTTGACATGAAGCGAAAGTTTGTAATGAGGAAGAATTGTATCTAGCCCACAAAGTTAACGTCTAACCCCTACAGGATGAAAGAGGAAGGGCAAGACAAGTGTACCACTTGTCATTGTCAACATCCAAATAGATCGTGTTGGGGTAAGGAAGGCTAGTGCTTCATTTGTAGATAGAAGAGTCATCTTACAAAGGGTTCTCCATGGAACAGGAGAGACCTCCCTTCTTGATAAATATAGTCCTTTGGAATCAAAGGAGAATGTTTTCTTTAACTACAGATTAAGCTTGTACCTCTAGTGCAATGGTGGAAGGTACGCTCTTGATTTTCGACAAGCATGCTCTAAGTGCTATGCACTCATTTATATCTTGTCATTTTGCATCTAGTATAGATGTTCTTGCACATGATTGGGCTCTTGCTTAGAGGTTAGTACTCCTATAGGAGAGTCAGAGATTGTGCAAGAGTTCTTGCAAGACATGCATATATTTATCTTAGGCAGGAGGCTTACTGCTGATCTGATCATCCTAGAGATGACAGACTTTGATGTCATCTTAAACATGGATTGGCTGGTAGAACATGGGCCAATGGTTGATTGTAGGAGGAAGTGTGTGACATTGTTTGGAGTAGACATGGAGATTTTTGTGTTTCAAGGATGACTTAACACATCTAGTTTTAGATTATCTTTGCTAGTGTTGTTTAGGAGATTGTGTCTAGACCCCAATTGGAGGAGATAAACATAGTGTACGACTCTTGGGATGTGCATCAGGGATGACTTAACACATTTTTGCTAGTGCCAGGATTATCTTTTCTAGTGTGATGGTGTAGGAGAGTGTGTATGAACCCCAGTTATAGGATATACACACAGTTCATGAGTTTCTGGATGTGTTTCCTAAGGAGTTGCATGATCTGCCAGCAAAGGTGAGAGATGGAGAGTAAGCTATTTCCTAGAGTAGCTCCCATCTCGAAGGGTCCATATTTCATGGCTCCTACAGAGTTGAAGGACTTGAATATTCATATTCAAGGGCTTTTAGATAAGGGTTTTATACAATAGTGTTTCACCATGGGGATCCTCGATTATGTTTGTACAGAGGAAAGATAGTTCCCTACAACTTTGTATTGACTAGAAGAAGTTGAATGGGGCTTTTGAAATGATTGTCAAATAGAGTGCTGATTGGCTTGGTGCTTTCCATCTTAAACTCTTAATTACTTAATCAACATACTTTTTCTATGACAACCATAACTTTCTCCCCTTCCTGTCACTTGTGATCTTCATGCTCAAGATATGCTGAGTTGATCCTAAGTCCTTCATGTCAAAGGATTTAGATAACTTCATCTTCAGCTTACTAATCATGGTTGTATCTTGTCCAACTATCACCATATCACCTACATAAAGTAGGAGGATGATGAATTTACCCTCAGGTAGTCTCTGTAAGTACACACACTTATTTGTAGCTATTCTTTTGAAACCTTGACTAGTTATGAATGAGTCAAACTTCTTATACCACTGCCTTGGAGCTTGCTTGAGACCATAGAGACTTTTTGTGACGACCCGGGTTTTTGAAAACATGATTTGTAAAGTATTTTGAAAGGCAGGGCCCTTAAGAATGTAAAATTTTTTCGCAAAACAAAACAGCGGAAATTCTTTTCTTTAGAACTTGTTTTGAAAACCCAAGTCACCACTTCATACATAACAGAAGTACAATTTGTGTACAAAATAAAATTCCATTGAAGGAATATACTTTTATTAAACTTCAAGATCCATCCAGTGGTTCACAGTACAGCCAAATCTAGTACAAAACTTGTCCAAATTACATAATCCAAAACTTAAGCTCACCATACAATAAAACTCTCAACAAATAAAAATACATGTCTTCAAGGGTATACCTTGAAGATTATTCTCTTCAAGTCTTCTATAGTCTTCAGCTCCTAACTCTCCTTCCCCGGATCTGAGATATTGCAACAAGTACAATATCTCAGCAAGCAATGCTTGGTAGGGGATTCAAGAAACATAATAATTGACAATGTAATTCCAATACTTCATAATCTCAATATCCTTGAACATACTCTTTACTTTGTAAGTTATGTATATCTATATACATACATACCCTTCATGGGTAAACCAGTTAAGTTCGCGAAAATAGTCAAATATCACTCCCAACTAAGCTGATCAATTCTCTTCATTTTGAGAATTTAGTATTACAGCTAATCTCATACTGGGAATTTCCCTTCTTGGGAAACATTGGTAATATACAATTACCTAGCATTTCATTATGCTATAACATAAGGCATTTTACTATGCCTATTCCCATATGCATCATAGTGCAAAATAATCAGAAAGGTTGCTATGTTGCAGTCTGATCCGTACTAGTGTACTCGGCTAACGGCCCTGTTCACCACTGATACCACGGTGGAAAATATTGTGTCACTGCTCGTATGGGGGGGCAAGACTTTCACAGTGGTGGCCTTCCCATAATTGCCACCACCCGACTTTTAGCCTGTCATTGGGCAAGATATCATCATATCATCAAATTTCAAGGAGCGGGTGGCCAAACCCTCATAACTCCTCTAGCAATAGCATCCTCTAGGCTCATGCCTATTAAAACAAACTCACAAGCCTCCAAGCTTGTATGTAAAATAGATTTCATATATATCAGACCATATGTCTGTTTACTTAGGGCTGAAATATTTTCTAGTTCCCTATTCACTTATAGTTTAGTCATTAACCATCTTATAGGTGTTTGGTTGGATCATAAGGTTTTCAAGAGATTCAGTACAAGTATTATCATTACTCTTGTCAACATAAGATCATGAGTACAATCATGTATATCTCATGTAAATGCATTCATCAAATCCTCCTACTTTAAGGATTGATCTCTTTTCCCCAATCTTCCATGATCCTGACTGATGTATGTAATCTGTACATCCATACATATTGTCAATATATAAATTATGAATAATCCTATTGATCACTAGATCTGATGTTTAGAATGATCTTTAGATCATTCATATCTAAGTATTTTTCTATCTCTAAGTCTTTGTATGTTCATCTCCTTGATCTTGATCTTTGATAGATCCTTTGATTGACAATCTACACATGTTGATAAAGATCAAGGTCCTAGATCTTCTATCATCTAGTTCTTGTTTAATCTAAGTTCAGTTCTTGGATCATCCCTATGGAGGATGATCTTGGTTTTCTTCCTTGAATCACCTTTGATCAAGGGTTTGGATTATCTAATCTAATGAACTATAACAAGTATACTACTAAACATACATACTAAGTACAATATAGTGTTCTTATTCTTATTGTTCCTGATCATCCAAGATCTAATGGATCATGTTTGATCATCCTTATCTTACTTACTATTTTTATTAGGGTTAGGTAATTTACTAACCTTTTATGCTCTTATGATTATTATTCAACTAGTTAATGTGCTGGTTGAAGGTAGCTTATTCAAGCCTAAATCTAGACTACTCCTCTTATTTCCAATTGGCTAAGGCTTACTAGCTGAATGGGTGAACACAAAGTGGCTACTTCAATCCTCATGTAAGTAGGCGTTTAGACCTCACAAACATCAACAGAAGGTAGGGGAAGAGCGAGTCTCTATTAGATAACCCCCTTAACCACTATGTTCATCATTCACTAGAATGACCATAGCTCAACCTTTCATAAGGTTCCTATAAGCATGTTTACCCTAAGTGGGTCCCTTTATATTTTTAGGGTTTTTCTACCATAAAGGGTAGATCCCTTAATATATCTCATATCTATCCAATTTAAATATAGATCTCACTTTATTTAAGTAGTATATCATTATTAAAACATGTTTCTAAGATCTGATCATCTCAGATCTTGAAAATCTATGTAATTAGAATCTTATTTCTTTAATACAGAAAGTTTTTACTGAATAACATGTCCTTTTTATTATTCCATAAGAAAATAGATGTTTCAAGATTTCCATAGCTTCTTTCCAATCTCAATTTGGAGTTCAGATGACTCCGAAATTGAATCGGGAAGTTTACAGTCTTTCTATGGCCTATATTTGATCTGGGCCCAGGAACGAACGACCCAGATCGTTCGGGCGGAAAACCAAACTAGGCGGACCTAGTCGGGCACTTTCGCTGTGCTGAAATTTTGAAGCGCCCGCACGGGGCGTCCATGGAAGCACGCGGGACATCGTCCATCCGATCTGGAGATCGGACAGTCCGTTTGGACCGTCCAATCAATCCTTCTCAATTGAGGGAGCAAAACTGCTCAGATCTTTCTGAAACATCTACCCTAAGGGTTTTGGATCATTCTGAATTGATTGGTGGAGTTCGATTTTTCATCTGAGTACTTCATCATCATGAATTAAGGGTTCTATTGTTTACTTTATTTTTACCTTTTTATTACCAAAATTAATTACAGTAAAATAAAAATTATATAAAACAATACTAAAAATCTATGAAAAGGATTTCTACTTACTTAATTGGAGAGAAAACCTCATTTATATGCCCAATTTAAAAAAATACCTTGTTGATGAAGATATAGCCTAAAATCCACCTTTCTTGCAAATACTGTTGTTTGGATCGTTGGATCTTGAAATTTCTTTGGGGGTTTTGTAGAATAGATATGTTGGGAAGTTTTGGATGGTGACATTGATCAAATTAGATCTGGAATAGAGTGCCTAATTGATTTTAGGTCTCTTATTCCAATCTAAAAAGAAAAACAAGTTGAAAAGAGATCTAACTCTTAGAAATTTTGGGTTTTTGGGGAGGGATCTAGATCTAATTTTTTAAGGAGATTGAAGAGAATTTATGGGGATTTTATGAGAATTTTTGGGGTTGTATTTATAGGCATTTTGGGTCTTTTTCCATGATTATAATATGTTATTTTTTTAATATAAATTGGCATGAAAGTCTTCAATGCTCCCATGCCTAATTTTTCTTCCCCATGACTAGTTGATCTTTGTTGACCCATGTTTCACATGGGCTGCTGATCAAATTGGTTGTTGGGGACGTGGTGGTCCCCATGTGGGCCCCACATGGTGTAAAAAGTCCGTTTTGCCCTTTATGCATAAAATTTTGGGTTTTATTCCCATGATCTCGGATTTGAGTGTACTTAGTGGCGTTGAATTCGTATTTCTTAGTACATTCTTAAATTTTGATGTTTCATATTTTGATTTTTGGGTAAAATTACTATTTTACCCCTTTTGTCCAAAAAATGAAAAACTTAAGGATTTCTCATCCAAATTCGAAGTTTGTCATGCTTACAGTCATTTTGAAGGGTTTGCTAAGTTTAATTTCAATTTTACATATCTTATGATTTGATTACACTTTTATAAAAAGTATATTTCAAATAACCCTAATATTTCAGCCCGAAATATCTAAAACTCTAACTTTATTGATTTTTCTCAATCAATTACAAAAATTGGGGTTATTACACTTTTCTTCAGCTTGCACACCAACTGCTTCTTTCCTTCAACTTTGAAACCCTCTGCTTGTTCCATGTATATCTCTTCTTCTAAATCTCTGTGTAGAAAGGCTATTTTTACATCCATCTGCTTAAGCTCTAGGTTTTGTCTTGCCATTAGTCCAAGTATGATTTGGATTGATGTTATCTTCATTACTAGTGTGAAGATCTCATCAAAATCAATTCCTTTCATCTGCTCAAAACCTTTGATGACCAATCATCCTTTGTACTTGAATCCTTCTCCATTGTTACCTCTTTTTAGCTTGAATACCCACTTGTTCTTTAGTGCTCTTTTCACCTTGGGAAGTTTCACTAGCTCATATGCTTGCTTTTTCTTAAGTGAGCTAATTTCCTCTTGCATTTCTTACACCCATTTGCCCTTATCTAGATGTGTTAAGGCTTGCTGATAACACTCTGGTTTGTCCTCATTAGTGAGCATAATATACTCTAATTCTAAATATTTTTGTGATTGAATCAGAATACATCCTCTTATTGATATCTTACGCTGAGGCTCCACTTCTGACTGAGAAGATAATCCAGCATTTGATGTTCTTACATCCTTTGGTGTAGAGGACTGATGCTCCCCCTGACCAAGTTCCTCTGCCTCTTCTTCAGCTTCTAGCATAGCTTTTGAGTCAACCTGTATGGGCAAGGAATCAACCTATATGGCGTGGAATCATGTATTAGATCTGGAGCACTAATACCTTCATTGCTAGCCTTTCTCAATTATTCATAGAATTGATTTTCTTAAAACACCACATCTCTGCTTAGGATGATCCTTCTCACTTTAGGGTCCCATAATCTATCTCCAAATTCTTCATCTCCGTGTCCGATGAATATACAAGGAGTAGACTTCAAATCCAGTTTCTGTCTCATTTTTCACATGTGCAAAAGCTTTACACTCAAATATCCTCAAGTACGAATAGGTCACCTTCTTGTCAGCCCACTTCTATTCTATGATTTCGAAGTCTAATGGTGTTGATGATGATCTATTGATCAGATAGTAAGCAGTTCTTATAGCTTTACCCCAAAATGGCTTAGGTAGTTTAGCCATACCAAGCATGCATCTTACTCTCTCCACAATGGTCTGGTTCATTCTTTTAGCTACTCCTTTGTGTTGTGGGGTGTGTGGGACCATTTTCTTGTGTCAAATGCCATGCACTGCATAGTATGTCCTGAGCTCCTTTGAGGTATATTCTCATCCATTATCTGTTCGGAGACACTTCTGTTTCTTTCCTATTTTTCATTGCACCATTGCATAGAATCTCTCAAAGTGTTTGAATACTTGGTCCTTATTTTTTACAAAGTATACCCATACCGTCCTAGATGCATCATATACAAAGGTTACAAAATATTTGTTTTCACCCAGTGACTCTACTTTCATGGGACCACATACATCCAAGTACATTAAACTCAATAATTCTTTTCTTTTATTACAAGAAGAAGAGAAAGCAACTCTATGTTGCTTGCCCAACAAACAATGATTACAAGGATTGAGAGTTATACCTTTGGCTTTTTTAATAAGTTGCTTCTTTGCAAGTGTGAACAAGCCTTTCTCTCCTATGTGATCTTTATGCCAAAGGTTTGGTGATGCCTCATCTTCCATTGCGTTAATACTATCTATGTATTCTTATGTGGGTCTAGTATAGTGTGCTGCAAATATGCCCTTTTTCTACAATTATTGCTCCTTTTGTCAATTTCCAGGTGTTGTTGTGAAAGTAATTAGAGTAGCCTTATTTGTTAAGGTCTAGGATCAAGCTTAGCCTAAGTTCCTATATGTGTCACACCTCCTCTAACACTATTGTACAACCAAGGTTTATTTTTATCTGCACATCTCTAATCCCAATTATCTTTGAGGAACTATCATTCCCCATCTTCATGGTGCCAAAGTCTCCTTCTTTGTAGGTGGTGAAGATGTCCTTGGTGGGGTAGAGTGGGAGGAAGATGTTGTGTCTATCACCCACTCTACTGCACTCTTGGCCACATGGAGGCATGATTCCTCCTTCGTAGTGAGCATTGTTATGTCCTAAGCAATGGTGACTACTATTTCACCATTATCCTCTTTTGATTTGCCCTGTCCCATTTCCCTCTTGAGTTTTTGGCGATTCTTTTTTATATGGCCTAGAATACCGCAGTGGAAACACTTGTATTGTTGCCTGTGTTGACTCTTTGATCTGCCACAAGTCTACAACCACTCCTGTGTTTGCTCTTACTCCTCCCCTGCCCTTGTCTCTTTTGTTATGCTTATTTTCAGTTACCAGGGCGTGTGCTGATCTATGTTGGCTTCTTTTCTTATAGCCTCCACATTGAATAGCAGATCCTTGATCATAGCCATAGTCAGTTTGCATTCTAGAACTGAGTAACTGAGTGACATTGCCTGTGCCTCCCAACTCTCAGGTAGTGAACTCAACAATAGTACGGCCTGCCCTTCATCTCCCAATTGTAGTGCAATTGATCCTAGTTGATTTACTAAATTCTGAAACTCACTGGTGTGTTCAGTTACAGTTATTTCGCTTCTCAATTTGAGGTTTACTAGCTTTTTCATTAACAATGGCTTATTTCGGGTGGTCTTAGCCCGATACATGTTTTCTAACTTTTTCCAAAGAACATAGGCATTGTCTTCTTAGGCTACATGGTAAAATACGCTATGGTTGATCCACTATCTGATTTGATCTATAGTTTCTTATTCATTTTAATCCACTCTTTTCTAGAATCCCTTTAAGTCTTTGTTCTTGATCATTTAATGGGTCATAGAGATCTTTATATTATAAAAGATCCTCTATCCTAGGTCTCCACAGGGTATAATTAGTGGCATTAGTTTTATCATAGCTCCAGCCACAATATTTCCTTAATCGAATTCCTCCATGCCTTCTTGGAGTTTGTTTCTGTCTTTTCTGAGTCAAACTATGAATAAAGAAGTGAATGGTTTAGTCCAAAATAGTTTAAAAAACCTTAGGAGGAGTGTCTTTGTCAAATCGGAGGGGTTTCAAAAATTTTGAGTATGGGGGGTGTCCTTAGCACATTTGGGGGAGTTAATTAGGTGTCCTTGTAATTTTGTGGGGTATTAATTTATATCATCAAGAAGTGTCATTAACAATCTAGGTCTAGATTATTTCTGTCCTTAGGGGGCATCCTTATTAAACTGATACCACTGTTTTAGTATAAAGGCGTAAGGATGAAACCCTAAGCTAATTTTTTTTCTTTCTCCTTCCCCCTTTCTCAAACTGCTGTAGTGATTGCCCTCTCGCAATGGGTGGTCTTCAACTGGCAAGCAGCAATACGTGTTGCTCCACTAGCATTCTTAGTTTATGTTGGCTGTGATTATCATTAGTGCTTGTAATTCTGGTGGGAGCAGCGACCCAACTGATCTCTTCCTCAATGTCGATGGTAAGCAAATAAGTTTATCATGTGCTCTCTTTTTTTGTCATAACTAGTGTGATCTTCTCAACGGTCACCAACTACGGTCTTCTTAGGCCCTATGGTCGTTAGCCAGATAGCGATTATGATCTTCCCTTTTTCTTTTATTTCAAATACCAGATCTGTTGATTTGTTAGACAAAAAAACAAAGGGGTTTCAGTTAGTTTTCATCAGCCAATTGAAACCCTATCTTCTCTCCCCCCACCCAGTTTTTTGTTATTTTGTTTTCACTACAGATCAGTGGATTGCATGTGAAGATGGGCGGAGGCGCTGATCTATACCCTTTTCTTTTGGCTAGAAATCTTATCAAAAAAGGGGTTCTCTAATCTGGGCTGGTTGGCCTAGGCTGAATGTAGACTTGGGCTGCTCCTAGTTTGGATCTAGTCTAAGCCACTCCTGGACCTAGTTCTGAATAGGACTGGGCCTCTCTCAGCCTAGATCTGAACTAGACTGGACTGCTCCTAGCCTAGACTAGGTTTGGCCTACTCTAGGCCTAGATCTAAATGAGACTGGGCTACTCCTCGGGCTGGTTCTGAACAATATCTAGGCATGATCTGGTCTACATCAGGCACTATAATATCCTCAATTTTTAACCTTAAATTAGTAATAAAATGAATTAATTAAAAGAATTCTATGAATATAATTTGGTTTTGAAACCACTAAATTTAGAAAGTACACATCAATAGGAATTGAACAATATAAAGAACGTAAAAAATAGAGTTCGGATGAGAGAGATATGAACAATTTAAGTTACAAGGGTAATTTGGTAATTAGGCAAGGACATGAATTAGAGGGGTTCATTTTGATAATGGCACCCCCTTTCCATCCCTAACTTATAGCAGGTGGAGAGAGGTGGTGATTTGCCTCTCTCTGTGAATTAATCGGATCTACAACTACAAAAGCATGTTCCCTTTCCATTCCCATGCCAAACAACCAAAGAAAAACCCTAGTTTTCCCCTTCGCACGCCGCTAACACGAATGAAAGTTTGCAAGCGTCATAGGGCTCCAATCTCCCATCTCCGGCTCTAATCAGGTAAGCCACACATAAGGACACCTCAGATGACAGATCTAAGCCATTCAATGTGATCTTTGGACCCAAAAACCTTAGGAACAGCAAATACAGATTAAAAATTAGAGCATCTGAGCATCAGATCAAGCCAAAAGAAAATGAACAACTTAGGTTCATTGTCCCCGATGGATGATGCAACCAGGATGCCTAGGCATGGATGGTACATGGGAGCACTCCGTTGCACTGTCACGGACTGCCGAAATGCCCAGGCAGGACGCATGGATGGAGCATCCCGGTGACCAGGACGCACGCAATGCGTTTTTGGAATCGGTGCGTCCCAGGGATGCTAGTTTATGCTGGTATAAACTAGTGTAAACCATTCCGCCAGTGCAAACTAGTGTAAAATAGGATTTTTTTATCGAATTTTGATCTGAAATGGTTTTTCTGAGATTTTGAAAGGTCTATTGGAATTGTCTCAATAAAGCGAACATCAATTTAACCTCTAAACTTTGATTTGAGCATAGTTAGTTAATCAAACCTAAATAAATGTACTCAATTAATTAGATCGGGCTGATTAGAGGATGATTAGGCTTTAGAACTTAAACAATTAAATGATTTGAAGGATGAATTGCTCAATCTAAGGAACGAATCAGGAATGTTCAGCTTAGAATTGATCTGGACCATTAATTTAAACTAGATTTTGGAAATTGTTGATTTGAGAGTGAACTGACCGTCGGATCAAGGCATAAACTTTATATACACATTTAAAATGAGAAGATGAACATGAAATGACATTGTTTAAGGATGAATAAGATTAGAATTAATGATCTAATCATAAATAAAGACCTTAAAGAATAATCCAACAATTGGATCATTATAGATTCTATGGAGAGGAAATAAACAATGCAAAATAGTGTGTGGTGCTGACAAGTGCATCAGAGCGCGTGGTTTGAGAGAATTATGAGCTTGATATGATTTGGTTGTATTCTCATTGAGTTAGGTGAAAACATTTAATGTTATGTTTTGATTTCTAAAGCCTTACATTATCATAGCATCATGGTTGATTGTGATTGATTGTCCCTTGTTTATTTAGTCTAAGATTTTATGAGATTCAAAGTTTTATTCTATGATCGATATGAGATTTCGGTAGTGTAGTGAATGGGTTTTCATGATCAATTGTTTTATGGTATTAATATCGTGTATCTTATGTCTGATTAGTAATTATCTTTCTTTATTACATCACTGAGATTGGTGGGTTTTCATAAAATTGGTGGTGGAGGCTTGGTGGCTAGTCCTTTGAGATACTAACCCCAGGATGAGGGGTGTGCCTTGGGGATTATGAGCCACGAGTGCTCCTAGTTTTACGAGATACGAGATTTTCGTATTTGATAATTTATGACAGGTGCTCTCACCTGATGGATGTCATGCTAGGAGGGAGTAGGGCTAGCCAACCACCCTCTAAATTTTTGATGTGATAGACACCTACCGACAGATGACTTTTGGTAGGGGTTTGGTAACATGGGTAGTCCACACTACCAGTCTGGGCCTTCTCATGGGGATGGACGTTAAGTCTCCTGTTATGGTGTCGATAAGGAGCGGCGGTGGTTGAGACCTTAGAGTAGTTGCCACTATAGCATGACTATCCATACTTTTGTTCTATATGCTTGCATGATGAGCATGGAGATATTATTGTATGCCTGGGTGTGGCGACACTCAAAGGATTGATATGAATACTCATGATCTGTTATACAAGTGTATGGGACACTCGTGGGACCCACATACCTTGGGGTACCCTATTTTTTATTGTATGCTCATTGATATTGGATCATATCCTATTTTATATCCATGAGATTATCATGTTTTACATCCATGAAGTGCATGTTTCATCGCATATGATGTTTTAAGAACATATTAGCATTGCTTATGATACTTATATTTTCATGAATAATTGACCTATACTTATATCAACATTGTTATTTGATTTTTTTTTCTTGTTATTACGTTAAATGTCTATGTACCTACACAAGCAATAGGTTGTTGAGGCATTGCTTTGTTTTGTAAGGCCTTAGCTCCCGAGTTCGACAGCAGGAAAGGCAAGGTCGTGGAGGGATAGTGATAGCAGTGGTGACCACTTTGATTTGGCTGATAGATAGCTCGACGTGAGTAATTAGATGAACTATAATTTGAACCTATTTTATGGACTACATACCTTCATTAGATGGATTTGATTATGACATTTATATATATTATGGACATGTCTTTAAGTGTGGTGGAATGTTATGATGGATAGATCTTGGGCCACATTATTATGCTTTTTGGATATTTATTGTTTTAAAAATAAAGGCGCCTTTGATTTTGACATTGGATTTGATATTAGTATTGTCTTAAATTTATTACTACGTACTTATATTTATCTTTTAATCATAGTCGTGATGTTTTTCGAAAAAGGAGATAACACCCAGAGGTTTTTAAATAAATGTTCTAATACAATGATGAATAAAACCTTTGATTTTGGGATCCTAACTATAATTATTATTTTAAAAAATGTTATAAAATCCTAGGGTGTCACTATTGGTATCAGAGCCCAATCTATTTCATCATAATCCTTACAAAGGTCCACTTATATGTAGATGACAGTCCATGAATTGTAGTTAAAGAAGAACTAGGAGGGAGAAACTTACCCTTAGTGATATTTAAATCCTGACAGATAGCTCCTCGAAGAAGGACAAGGTCTACCCTTGCTACGCCAGTTGCCCCTCCTATTGAGTCCTCTAATCAAGGGGATCGAGATACTGAATTGGTGAATAGAGTGATGGAAGGATTGATACCTCTCATATAGCAACAGATTAGGGCTGTAGCTCAGGTTGTCAACCCAAACCCTGTGGCGCCACCCCCAGTGACACTAGTGGATTCATCTATTCAGTCTACCCACTAAGCGTAGGCACCATTAGCAGCTAAGACCATAGAGGGTGATGCTATGAGTGACTTTAAGAAAACATATAAACTATTAGAGCGATTCCAGAAGATGGTGCCACCTTTCTATGGTGATGGTGATACTGAGGAGGTTGAGCAATGGTTATTTGAGGCAGAGAGGACATTCAATGCGATGAAGATTGCACAAAGGATTAGGTCCAAGTAGCTGCCTACCTACTAAAGGGTGCGACAAGCTTTTGGAGGTAGACTTTTACACGTAAGCTACCAGACCCTACAGAGATGATGACATGGGAGGCCTTTAAGTAGGCTTTTGATACTTAGTACTTTCTACCTCATGCATTCCAATCATTGAAGAAAGAATTTGCTACCCTGGAGCAAAGAGATATGATGGTTCAATAGTACTTGAAGTGATTTACTCGACTGAGGAGGTTTGCTCCTAACGTGCTTGCTTCAGATAAGGAGGCAACAGATAAATATATGGATGGATTGACACCTTGGCTGAGAGATTGGGTGATTACTTCACAACCCATGACTATGCGAGATGCAATTGACATGGCCTCCATGCTAGAGGAGAATTCTCTTAGGACTAGAGGGAGCACGTACCAGGCCACTAAGTGCAAGAGACCTTTTAGTGCAATGCAGGCACATAGAGCACTAGGTTATCAGCCACAAACCAAGCCTAGGATAGACATAGAGAAGAAGATATGTGACAAGTGCAAGGGTTGGCACCCTGAGCGAGGGTGTAGTAGATTTGATAGACCACAGCATCAAAGGCATCCCCATCAGTAGCGACAGCACCAGTCACCTTTTCAGAGACAGCCATACAGGTGCTTTGGTTGTGGAGAAGTGGGGCATTTTCTTCAAGACTGTCCTAAGGGACAGAGGGAGAAGTAGGCCAAGGTGGGTGCAGAGATAGCTACCGCGTTACGTAGTCAAGGACGAGTATTTACCATCACATCAGGGCACGCACAGGAATCAAACTAGGTCGTCGAAGGTTCTCTTCTAGTCTCAGACCGACATGCCAGGGCCCTCTTTGACACAGGGTCCACTCATTCTTTTATTTCATGCATTTTTACATCTTGCCTTGATGCATGCGTGAAAAAATTAGCATTTGGGTTGGATATTATGACACCCGTGGGAGAGACAGTAGAGGCTACTAAGTATCTCTGGGAGATACCCGTGGAGATATCAGGCATGAGGATGGACTTAGACTTCATTTTATTAGACATGGTTGACTATGATGTTATATTAGGAATGGATTGGTTAGCTAACTACTGGGCTACCGTTGACTACCATAACAAGCGGATTATTTTGTATATACCTGGGAAACTAGAAATTTTGTTCCAAGGAAGAAAAAGTCTAGCAAGTACATGCGTCATCTCTACTATGAGAGTGGCATGATTTTATTCATAAGAGTGCAAAGCATTTCTCGCTTATGCAACCACAGATTGAAGATATTGATGTTGTTCATGAGTTTGTAGATGTTTTTCATGAGGAGTTACTAGGATTACTGCCAAGTGAAGAGATTGACTTTATTATTGACCTGGTGCCATGTACATCACCTATCTCTAAGGCACCATACAGAATGGCCCCAGCAAAGTTAAGAGAGCATAAAGTACAGTTGCAAGAGTTAATAAGGGCTTCATCAGGCTGAGTGGGTCTCCATGGGGAGCACCAGTCCTTTTTGTGAAGAAAAGGTAGGGTCATTGAGACTATGCATTGACTATCAGTTGCTGAATAGTGTCACTGGAAAGAACCGATGCACTTTGCCACACATAGATGATTTATTTGATCAACTCCAATCAGCACAAGTGTTCTCCAAGATAGACCTGAGATTAGGATACCATCAGTTGAGGGTTAGAGAAGAGGACATCTCGAAAACTACTTTTAGGAGTCGCTATGGTCACTATGAGTTTTTAGTGATGCCATTTGGATTAACCAATGCACTTGTAGTGTTCATGGATCTAATGAACCATGTCTTCCAAGGTTACTTGGATAAGTTCATGATTCTCTTTGCCAGTGACATGAAGCACACAAGGAGCATCTCCACACGGTATTGGACATACTTTGTCAACATCGTTTGTATGCCAAGTTCAATAAATGTGATTTTTGGTTAGATCAGATGCAGTTTGTAGGTGATGTGATATCTAAGGATGGAGTGGTTGTAGACCCGGTGAAGGTTGAGGCAATGCTACATTGGGAGAGACCCATAATGATGATAGAGATACACAATTTTCTTAGTTTGGTAGGATATTATCACCAGTTCATTGAGGGATTTTGGAAGATTGCATTACCTTTGACTACCCTAACCAAGAAGGAACTCAGTTTGTTTAGACCGATGCTTGCGAGGAGAGCTTCCAAGAGCTCAAGAAGAGACTTACTACTGCTCCAGTGTTGACATTACCATTAGGTGCAGACAGCGATATGGTTTATTGCGATGCCTTGTGTAAAGGACTAGGAGCAATGTTGACGCAGCATGGGAAGATAATCAGCCATGCATCGAGATAGCTTAAGACACATGAGGTGAATTGCTTGACACATAATCTAGAGTTAGCAACAGTGGTATTTGCATTGAAGTCTTGGAGACATTATCTATATGGTGAGAAGTTTGACATATTCACTGATCATAAGAGCCTCAAGTACTTATTTACTCAGAGTGATTTGAACATGAGGCAGCATAGATGGATAGAATATCTCAAGGACTTCGATTTCACCATACAATACCACCCAGGAAAGGATAATGTCATCGCAAATGCCTTGAGTAGGAAGTCTGGAGTAATGATTGCTAATTTTGTGACTCGGTCTAAGTTCCTCGACAGGATATTAGAGACACAGGGCAAAGATAAGGAGACACAGGATTTGGCAGACAGGACATATTTTATGAGAGGACCGGATGGAGGAGTCAGATTCAAGGGTAGGTTAGTGGTATCGGCAGATGATGATTTGAAGCATGAGTTACTTCAGGAGGCACACTAGTCCCATTATACGATCCATCCTGGAGGTACGAAGATGTATCAGGACCTTAGGAGACATTTTTGGTGGAACAGAATGAAGAAGAATGTTGGGGAGTGCGTGGCACAGTGTCTAACTTGTCAATAGGTTAAGGTAGAGCATCAGCGACCATCAGGGTTGCTTCAAACATTGGATCTCTGTGAGTGGAAGTGGGATCATATTACCATGGATTTCATTGTGGGTCTTCTGAGGACTGTTAGCGGACATAACATGATATGGGTCATTGTGGACGGATTGACCAAGTTTGCTCATTTTCTTCCTATCAGGCAGAATCAGATGGTGGAGAGTCTAGTGAAATTGAATGTCAAGGAGATTGTAAGTCTACATGGAGTTCTCTTGATGATTATATTACATCGAGAGACTTGGTTTACCTCGAAGTACTAGAAGAGCGTGCAAGAGGCTTTAGAATCAAGGCTGAAATTTAGCACAACATTTCACCCTCAGACAAATGGTCAGACTAAGAGGACCATCTAGACGATTGAGGATATGTTACGAGCTTGTGTTATGGATTGGAAGGGTAGTTGGGAGGATCATTTACCACTGGTGGAGCTTGCCTATAATAACAGCTATCATGCAAGTATTGGCATGGCTCCATATGAGGCACTTTATGGCAGGCCTTGTTAGTCACGCTTATGTTGGAGTGATGTAGGAGAGAGACACATAGTGAAGTTTGAGTTTGTGGAAGAGTGTGCAAAGAAAGTTTGACATATTCGAAAGAGATTGTTGACAGTTCACAGCCGCCAGAAGAGTTATACTGACAAGAGGCGGAAAGACCTAGAGTTCTCCAAAGGTGAGCATGTATTCTTAAAGGTTTCCCCTATGAAAGGAGTGATGAGGTTTGGGAATAAAGGGAAACTTAACCCCAGGCACAATGGGCCTTTTGAGATTTTACGCAGAGTTGGGTCAGTAGCATACCAGCTAGCCTTACCACCACAGTTGGCAAATGTACGTGACATCTTCCATGTATCTATGTTGAGGAAGTATGTGCCTGACCCATCACATGTGCTGGTGCAGATCCCAAGAGAGTTACAACCTGATATGACATTTGAGAGAGACTTGTGCATATACAGGATAAGAAAATCAAGAAGTTAAGGACTAAAACTATTCCATTTGTCAAGGTCCTTTGGCAACATCATTCACTACAGGAAGCCACATGGGAGACAGAAGATGAGATGAGGAGGATCCACCTACAATTATTTACAGAGAGGTATGTACCAAAATTTTGAGGACGAAATTTTTATAAGGTGGGAATGATATAATATCCTCAATTTTTAACCCTAAATTAGTAATAAAATGAATTAATTTAAAAAATTCTATGAATAGAATTTGAATTTGAAACAACTAAATTTAGAAAGTACACATCAATAGGAATTGAATGATGTAAAGAATGTTGAAAATGGAGTTCGGATGAGAAAGAGATGAACATTTTAAGTTATAAGGGTAATTTGGTAATTAGGCAAGGACACGAATTAGAGGGGGTCATTTTGATAATAGCACCCCCTTTCCATCCCTAACTCGTAGCAGGGGGAGAGAGGTGATTATCTGCCTTTCCCTATGAATTAATCAGATTTGCAACTACAAAAGCATGTTCCCTTCCATTCCCACACCAAACAACCAGAGAAAAACCCTACTTTTCTCCTTTGCACACTGCTAACACAAATGGAAGTTTACACACATCATAGGGCTCTGATCTCCCATCTCTGGCTCTAATCAAGTAAGCCACACACTCTAACTTGTTATTCACCTTGTTTTCCAACTTTCCCCTCACAGATCCGGGCTGGATCTAGGTTGAATGGCCTAGGGAATCAAAACTATAGATCATGGTTAGACCCACATTAAGGACACCTCAGATGATAGATCTAAGCCATTCAATGTGATCTTTGGCTAGGAAAGGTGAAAACAAATAAAAAATCGAGCATCTGGGGCTCTGATCAAGCCAAAAGAAAACGGACGGCTCTGGTTCATCATCCCCAATGGACGATGCACCCAAAACGTTGACCGGGATGCCCAGGCATGGATTGCATAGGAGAGTGCTCAGTCGTGTGCACACACGCATGGGGACACTATCATGCACTGTCAGGGATGGCTGAAATGCCTAGCATCTTGGAAACCAAGATGCATGCGGTGCATTTTGCAGCACGTTTTGCAACGTGTTCTGGAATCGATGTGTGCCAAGGATGCTAGTTTATGCTGGTATAAACCAGTGTAAACCGTTCCACTGGCGCAAACAGGTTTAAAATAGGATTTTTTATCAAATTTTGATTTGAAATGGTTTTTCTGAGATTCTAAAGGCTATAGAAGCTCAATCTTCTATCTGAAAGATCCATTGGAATTGTCTCAATGAAGCGGACATGAATTTAACCTCTAAACTTTGATATAAGCATAGTTAGTTGATCAAATCTAAGAAAACATACTCAATTAATTAGATCAGGCTAATTAGAGGATGATCAGGCCTTAGAATTTAAACAATTAAACGATTTAAAGGATGAATTGATGAATCTAAGGAATAGATTAGGAATGTTCAGCTCAGAATTGATCTGGACCATTGATTTAAACCATATTTTGGAAATTGTTGATCTGAGAGTGATCTAACCGTCGGATCAAGGCATAAACTTTATATACACATTTAAAATGAGAAGATGAACATGAAATGACATTGTTTAATGATGAATAAGATCAAAATTAATGATCTAATCAGAAATAGAGACCTTAAAGAATAATCCAATGATTGCATCGCTATAGATTCTATGGAGAGGAAATAAATAATACGAAATAGTGTTGTGGTGCTAACAGGTGCATTAGAGCATGCAGTTTGAGAGAACTATGTGCTTGATCTGATTTGGTTGTATTCTCATTGAGGTAGGTGATGGCATTTAATGTTATGTTTTGATTTCTAAAACCTTGCATTATCCTAGCATCATAGTTGATTGTAATTGATTGTCACTTGTTTATTTAGTCTGAGATTTTGTGAGATTGAAAGTTTTATGCTCTGATTGATATGAGATTTTGATAGTGTATTGAATGGCATTTTATGATAAATTGTTTTATGGTATTGATACTGCGTATCTTATGTATGATTAGGAATTATCTTTCTTTATTGCATCACTGAGATTGGTGGGTTTTCATGCAACAATCGTTCCCCCACCAATAAGATATTGTCCGCTTTGGCACAGAGTGCCTTGCGGCTTTAAAATGCATCTTAACAGTTAGAGACTCTCGGACCCTTATCAACAGCCTAGTCTCCCCTCCCCAGGCGATGTGGGACTAACTCTCAGTTCGTCCCTGCCTTTGTCCCCTCAGACCATCTTGGTTTGTTGCCTCAAACTATCTTGGGGCCTCCCCCTCAAGCCATCTTGGCTCACCCTCAGGCCATCTTAGCAGACGACAATGGGTTCACCTCTCCCCCTTAGGGGACACGCGTCCCCACGTGTTGCCACGCTAGCGACCACATGAGGTTAGCCATCCACCATCACGAGGGGAACTGACTCTGATACCACTGTAACAGCCTGGGTTCGACAATAACAATATTGTCTGCTTTGGGTGTAGCCTGCATGATTTTGTTCTTCCTAGTTGCCCAGGAAAAATGCATTGTTACCGTTAGAGTTCTCCAAACCCTTATCAATAGCCCAGTCACTTTCTCCTTAGCGATGTGGGACTAACTCTTAGTCCCTCCCCGTCTTCATCCCCTCAGATCATCTTGGTTTGTTGCCTCAAACTATCATGGGGCCTCCCTCTGAAGCCATCTTAGCTCACCCTCAGGCCCTCTTAGCATACGGCAACCAGTTCACCTCTCCCCCATAGGGGACACGTGTCTGCTAGTGCAGTTAGCCATCCACCATCGGGTCAGGGGTTGGCTTTGATACCATTGTAATAGTTAGGCCCCCATCAGTAATATATTGTTTGCTTTGGCATAGAGTGCCTCACGGCTTTAAAATGCGTCTTAATAGTTAGAGACTCCCAGACCCTTATCAACAGCCCAGTCTCCCCTCCCTAGGCTATGTGGGACTAACTCTCAGTCCGTCCCTGCCTTCGTCCCCTCAAACCATCTTGGTCTGTTGCCTCAGACTATCTTGGGGCCTCCCCCACAAACCATCTTGGCTCACCCTCAAGCCATCTTGGCACATGGCAATGGGTTCACATTGTAACAACCGGGCCCCCACCAGTAAGATATTGTCCGCTTTGGCATAGAGTGCCTCATGGCTTTAAAACACTTCTTACCAGTTAGAGACTCCCAGACCCTTATCAATAGCCTAGCCTCCCCTCCCGAAGTAATGTGGGACTAACTCTCAGTCCCTCCCCTCCTTCATCCCCTCAGACCATCTTGATCTGGTGCCTTAGACTATCTTGGGGCCTCCCCCTCAAGCCATCTTGGCTCACCCTCAGGCCATATTGGAAAACGCTTGTGGGTTCACCTTTCCCCCTTTAGGGACACACGTCCACACATGCAGCTAGCCCTCTCCATCACAAGGCAACTTTCTCTGATACCACTGTAACAACCCGGGTTCAGCAGTAACAATATTGTCCGCTTTGGGTGTAGCCTGCACGATTTTGTTCTTCCCCAGTTGCCCAAGGAAAACACAATGGAACAGCCAGGCCCCCACCAGTAAGATATTGTTTGCTTTGGCACAGAGTGCCTCATGGCTTTAAAACGTATCTTACCAGTTAGATACTCCTGGACCCTTATCAACAGCCCAGTTTCCCCTCCCCAGGCGATGTGGGACTTACTCTCAATCTGTCCCCGCCTTCGTCGCCTCAGACCATCTTGGTCTGTTGCCTCAGACTATCTTAGGGCCTCCACCCCACGCCATCTTAGCTCACCCTCAGGCCATCTTGGCAGACGACAACGGGTTCACCTCTCCCCCTCAGGGGACACGCATCCCCGCGTGTTGCCAAGCAAGCACCCATGTGCGGTTAGCCACCCACCATCATGAGGGGAACTGGCTCTGATACCATTGTAATAGCTGGGCCCCCACCAGTAAGATATTGTCCGCTTTGGTACAGAGTGGCTCACAGCTTTAAAACGCTTGAACCCACGACGTTTGCCAAGATGGCTTAAGGGTGAGCCAAGATGGCTGAAGGGGGAGGCCCCAAGATAGTCTGAGGCAACAGACCAAGATGGTCTAAGGGGATGAAGGCGGGGAGGGATTGAGAGTTAGTCCCACATCACCTAGGGAAGGGAGACTGGGCTATTGGTAAGGGTCCAAGAGTCTCTAATTGGTAAGAAGTGTTTTAAAGTCATGAGGCATTCTGTGCCAAGCAAAAATATCTTACTGGTGGGGTCCCAACTTTTACAATAGCATTAGAGCCAATTCCCCTCGTGATGGTGGGTGGCTAACCGCACTCGGGGATGCGTGTCCCCTAAGGGGGAGAGGTGAACCCATTTTCGTCTGCCAAGATGGCCTGAGGGTGAGCTAAGATGGCTTGGGGGGGAGGCCCCAAGATAGTCTGAGGCAATAGACCAAGATGGTCTGAGAGGATGTAGGCGGGGAGGGACTGAGAGTTAGTCCCACATCGCTAAGGGGAAAGTGACTGGGCTATTGATAAGGGCTCGGAGAACTCTAACGGTAAGAATGCATTTTGCCTGGGCAACTGGTAAAGAACAAAACCGTGCGGGCTGCGCCCAAAGCGGACAATATTGTTACTGACGAACCCGGGCTATTACATTTCATAAAATTGGTGGTGGAGGCTTGGTGGCTAGTCCTTTGAGAGGCTAACCCTAGGATGAGGGGTGTGCCTTAGGGATTGTGAGCCACAAGTGCTCCTAATTTTACAAGATACTATATTTTCATGTTTTGTGATTTATGACAGGTGCTGTCACCCTGTGGATGTAATGCTAGGAGGGAGTACGGTGAGCCACCCACTCTCTGAATTTATGATGTGATGGACACCTACCCACATATGGCTTTCAATAGGGGTTTGGTAACATGGGTAGTCCACACTACTAGTTCAGGCCTTCCCATGGGGATGGCCTTTAAGTCTTTGGTTATGGTTCCAATGAGGAGCGGTGATGGTTGAGACCCTAGAGTAGTTGCCATTGCAGCATGACTATCCATACTCTTGTTCTGTATGCTTGTATGATAAGCATGGAGATATTATTGTATGCTTGGGTGTGACGACACTTAGAGGATTGATATAAGTACTCATGATCTATTATAGGACACTCATGTGACCCAAGTACCTTGGGTTACCCTGTTTATTATTGTATGCTCATTGATATTGGATTATATCTTGTTTTACATCCATGAGGTTATCATGTTTTACATCCATGAGGTGCATGTTTCATTGCATATGATGTTCTAAGACTATATCGGCATTGCTTATGATACTTATATTTTCATGAATAATTGACCTACACTTATATCAATATTGTTATTCAATTTTTCTTTTCTTGTTATTACATTAAATGTCTATGTACCTATACAAGTAATAACTTGCTGAAGCATTGCTTTGTTTTGCAATGCCTCAAATCTTGAGCGCGATAGTAGGAAAGGCAAGGCCGTGGAGGGATAGTGATAGTAGTGGTGACCACTTTGATTATGCTAATAGATAGCTTGACGTGAGTGATTAGATGGACTACAATTTGAACCTATTTTATGGACTGTATGCCTTCATTAGATGGATCTGATTATGACATTTATATATATTATGGACATGTCTTTAAGTATGGTGGAATGTTATGATGGATAGACCCTAGGCCACATTATTATGCTTTTTGGATATTTATTATTTTAAAAATAAAGGTGTCATTGATTTTGACATTGGATTTGATATTAGTATTGTCTTAAATTTATTACTGTGTACTTATATTTATCTTATAATAATAGTCATGATGTTTTTGAAAAAGGAGATAAAACCTGGAGGTTTTTAAGTAAATGTTCTAGTACAATAATGAATAAAACCTTTGATTTTGGGATCCCGACTATAATTATTATTATAAAAAAATGTTATAAAAACCCAGGGTGTCACAGGCACTCTTTCGGTATTCAACCAGCTTTGATACCACTTGTTATACAAAAAGAAGGGATCAAAACAACAACACAATCACACTAGAGTAAGTAGATTTACATGGTTCAGCTAGTTTGGCCTACGTCCACGGGAAAAGGGGGAGAATTTTTCACTATAAGAGGGCAAAATGTGAGATGATTACAAGAGCATCTCCAGCTCCAATTTATAGGAGCCTAAAAAAAAAAAAAAAAAAAAAAGATTGATTTTTCTCGAATCTTCCTTTATTTAGAAACTAATTTTTATTAGAATTTTCTAATCAATTTTGATCGTTATCCTAATTGATTCTTATCTTGATTTTGATTGTCTCCTATTTTGGCAGGTTTCTTCTAGTCAAGTCACTGACTTCCTTATATGGGGATGGATCGTATCACCATAACCTCCCATACTAAAGTACCTAATACACTAGCACTCCTTGGGAACATACAACCCATGATAATGAGACTTGAGGATGCCACTAGGAAGCCCATAGTTCTTGTCACTCAAACATCCCCTCATTGTTTACATAATGCTCAAACAAATTATCATGACTCTCAAGATCCAACCAGTTACTCTCAAGTAATAAAAATTGATGTTTGGTGTGCTACTCTTAACACAGAATATATAGCGCTCTCATTCAAAATAGAACTTGGGACTATGAAATTCCACCACCAAGTGCTTATATAGTCTCATGCAAGTAGGTTCTCAAGACAAAATGACAAGCCAATGGAAAAATTGAACGAAGAAAAGCATGCCATTTTGCAAAAGGGTTTTGACAAGTAGTGGATTATGACAATACCTTTAGTTCTATTGCTAAAGCACCCACCATCCACATTGTACTTTCTCTAGCATGCTCTAACCATATTAACCTCATCACTAGTTGGAGGCCTTCCCAAACCAATGCCTTACAAGCCCTAAAAGCCTTGTAGTCACACTTTAGTAAGCTGCTTCTAATGGATGTTGGCTTTGCTAAGCCTTCACACACAACTATGATTTGAGGAAAATAAGAAGAGAAAAAGTACTAATGAAAGAGGAAAAAATCTCTCCATTTTACTCAAGAATAATAATAAAAACAAAGTTACTTCCTTTACAAGATTTACTCCCTCACACTCACACTCACTTCTTTCTTACTTGCTAGCAATTGAGGAGTGCACCTCTATTTATACTTGTCTTCCACCTACTACCTCGTTAATGTGTAGTAAAGATTATTCAAAGTGTCTATAATCCAATAGTTGGCACTTTTCTAGAAGCTACACTAGAGTCTTCTACATAAGTCCTCTACAAATATCTAGCCTAAATATTTGCTAAGGATTAATCTAGAAACTTTCTAGAATATTTAGACATTTATATAAGATTGTTTTACAAACTTTCTAGAATGCAGGCCTCCTAGATGAAGAGTAGTCCTCAACCTGATAAGTGTGTTAGTGGGCAATGCTTTAGTGAAGATGTTAGCCACTTACTCTTTAGTATTACAACACTCCAACTTCACTGTTCTTCTCTTCACATGGTCCCTTGAGAGATGATTCCTTATATAAATGTGCTTGCTTCTTCCATGCTACACTGGATTTTTGGTAACCTCAATGGCAGACTTGTTGTCAATATATATATGGTTGTAGAATATTTTTGAGGATGATTTACTACTCTAAAAGGTTTATCAATTAAACTACTTCATAGACAATGGAGGAGGTGGCCACATATTCAACTTCACATGATGACAATGTTACTCTATCTTATTTTTTAGACATCCAAGTAAAATTATTTATTTGAAGGTAAAACAAAGCCTGAAGTACTTTTCCTTTCATCTTAATCTCCAGGTCAATCACTATCTAAATAACCAAACAAAGTTGCATTATCCTTTTAAGAGTAAAAAAGGCCAAAGTTCAACATACATTTTATGTATGTTAAGATTTTATATATTTAAAGATCCTTTTATAGCCGACCAGTGTGACTCTTTTGGCATTTCCAATTAAACACAATATTTGGTCATGTGATTGTGAAGTATCTTATGTTTCCAATTAAACTCTTAAAAAGAGTAGAATTTATGCTCTTCCCTCCTTCATTTGTTATCTTCAAACCCGATAAAAGAGGAGTATTCACCTAATTATAATTACTCATTCTAAACTTTTTAATTTACTCTCTAGCATACTTCTTTTGAAATATAAAAGTACCATCGAAATTTTGATGTACCTCAATTCTAAGGAAGCACAACATAACACTAGAATCTATCATCTCGATATCCTTGAGCATGGCTTGCTTAAACTCTTAAAAACTATGTTCGCTATAAGTGTCTCATCTTGATCCATTCTTCTTGATGTAAAAGTCACGCTCATATGGGCATTTGGTGAACCATTTGTCTTCAAGATAACAACTAGTGCAGGAATTCCAAGCTCTTAGGGCATGCTTCAAGCCATATAGAGCTTTCTCCAACCTATACACCTTTTACTCTTCTATTATAAAACCTTTGGGTTACTCCACAAACTTCTTCTTCTAGCTTGCCATTTAGAAATGCTGACTTCACATCCAATTGGTATATCTTCCAATTGTGTTGGGCAACAAGAGAATCAACATCCTCACTGTGTCAAGTCCTACAACCAATGCAAACACTTCTTCATAATCAATGTCATATTTTTACTTGTAGCTGGCCTTAAATATTTCAATCTTTTCATCAGCCATCCACTTAATTTTAGATGCTCACTTAAAACCAATATCACTTTGACCTTTGGGAAGTGTAGTTAAGTCCTATGTGTTGTTCTTCTCAATGGCATAAATTCTTTCTACATAGCTTTCTTCCAACATTCTTTTTTAATTGGATCTTGGAAGGTTAAAGGCTCAACGTCAGCATATGGACAAAAATAATTTGTCTTCAGTTTGTTCATAAATTTTTTTAAGACTTCTCATCTTGATTAGTGTAGAGGATGGAGATACTATACCTTGCCTTTCCAAAGTCCTATGATCTACATTTGATGCATTACGGGATAGTGCTAACACTCCTCTTTCTAAAGCTTCATGCCCTGCTTCTCCTTGTTTCTCCATCTCAAGATGATTCTCCTTAGTTGTGTTTGCTTCACGCTAGTTCCACGCTTCCTCCATGTTGAAAAATACATCTCTACTGATCACACTTTTTGTATAAGTGGGTTGTAGAGCTTGTACGCTTTGGACTCTTCGATATGGCACATGAAAATGCACTTCTCTCTATGATCATCTAACTTCTTTCTCTTTGCCTTAGGTACTTGAGTATATGTAAAGCATCTAAAGACCCTAAGGTGTGTCACACTTGGCATGTAGCCACTCCATGCTTCTTCTATTGTTTTGTTCTTTATGCTCTTTGTAGGACATCTGTTGAGAAGTGTAATGACTCCAATTTTGTAACATTGAAATCCCAAGTTAGCAATGAAAAGTTCACTTTTTGGAAATAAGGGTATTTTGGTCATTTCACTATTCACCCTGACTGAACCCAGAAATTTGGTTGTAAGAATGATACCATTAGGTGTGTCTCAGAAAAAGGAATCCAACAAGACCAAAATCACCTAAAACGGAGTTAAAATGAGCAAGTTATGACCCTTTGAAGTTCAGGGGCAAAAATATAATTTTCATTAAAAACGGATTTAGCCTGAGAAACTCAGGGGCCCGTTTTGATACAAGCACCCCTCTTCTTCAACCTCCTAGAGGGTTCTAGAACGGCAGTGTTTGGAGGAGAAATCACCGCCATTCTAGAGGTTTCTCCACTGCCATTCAATGGTGGTCAGAGCCCCCTCCAGAACCCTCTTATAGCTCTATAAATAGAGCTCTTGGGCACCTCTAATGGCAGCCCAAAAGCTTGGGAAGAACCCGTCGTGGAGAAGCAACCAAGAGGAGAAAACGTGGAGAAAAACCCAGCAACGAACCAGGTATGCCCAAAATCCCTCCAAACCCGTCTTCCCCTAGGGTGCACTGGTTCGACAGGGGTGTCCCTAGGATGCCCGGGTCTCCATCAAACCAAAACGCACGCTGTGCATTGAGAAAACTAGACGGGTGCATCCGTGGACTCGCCCGCAACAAAGAACAACGGGCGGGAATCCAGCGCGTCTGCAGACGCGGGACGCGTTAGCGTCCCAGGCTCCCACCTCGTTTCGTTTGACCCTCTATGTACACTTGGCACTAAAAAGGTGAGATCTAGGGCTCCGATTGAGGCGCCGCGAAAGGCGTTGTGTCCGTGTCAACGACGTGGACACACCCAAACTAAAATACCTAATCAAGGCCTAATATAAGGTGGGCATGACACTTAGACTATGATAGTGGCGCGGGGCCACTAAACCTTTGAAAACCTGATGATACTAAGGCCCAATTAGGACCTTAGGACACCCATAAGCATGGGGATGAACCCTTAATGCCTAAGTAGTAAGATCAACCACTCTGAAACCTAAAAAATAGGCCAAACTAACCTTGTTCCCCTAAACCATGTTCAGGAGCATATGAGGACAAGGAGATTAGCACAATCTAGCCAGGTAGGTGCTCTATCGCTATTAAACTTTTTAAAAGAGCCATGATCGTTTTGAGAATGCATGTATTAAGTATAAGTATATGACTTGTGTAACATGACTTATTTTATGACTTGTTTAGCATATAAATGAATTCAGCATGCATATGATAAATACATTATGCATAGACATATTTTACAAACAATTGCATAGATTGCATGATTTGTGAGCATTGAGTTCTTGTAAAATTGCATGTCCTTGAGGGTTACCAAAAGGCGCTGGAGTGCCCAAAAGACGCTGGGTAGGCAGTTGTGAGGGACCCAAAGAGGACAAGTTTTCAAAAAGAGATTTTTGGCTTGTTTGATCGTATATGATTTGGGCTAATAAGCTCGTGAGCGCTATGCTGAGAGGTCTAGGGTGGCCTACTAGCCTCTACCACTATTAGGTGGATGGGTACCACGCCCAAAAAGGGCATGTCCCTGCTTCGACTGCATGTGGTACAGGGGCCTACCACTGGTGTCATGGCACTGGGCCGAAGTGTCATATGCCCCGTGGAGGGATATGACCCTGTGTCCCTAGGTACCCGGGGACCACACGACGGTGAGGTCGTGGGCATAGTGGGCCCTATGGTTTGAGGACTTACTTGCACTGCATATGGCATGATATGCGGTTGGTCGACCATACCATATATCCATGAGTTGGATTCAGTGGAGCATATTATGCATATCATTATGTTTATGATATATATGATACTTTTGACTTGGATTATGTGATTTCTTTAAGTTGTCAGTATTCCAATTCGATAATGGTTTTTAATCTTGATATTGAACTTGAGTGTTCAAACATGCACATGTTTTGAAAGAGCATATGATTTTAAACATAGCATGCATTATAAAACTAGTAGTGATGGACTCCTACTGAGTATAGTATAAGCTCACCCAATCCTTAACATTTTTCAAACACAAAGTAAACGCTGAAGGACAGAGTACGCCTATGATAGAAGACACCCAGATTAAGTACAAGTAAACCCCTACCTTATCTTTCAATGTTACTTGATTGTGGTTACTCTCTATAGCTGAGGCTTTGACTAACACTTTCTTGGGAATAGAGTCAATTTAAAACTATACCATGGCTAAATAATTTGAAAATGTGTTTTTGACACTCGGGGTTTTTATACGAAAGATTGTTTTCCAAAACATAAGGATTTCCATGCTACACTGGATTTTTGGTATGCTCAATGGCAGACTTGTTGTCAATATATATATGGTTGTAGAATATTTTTGAGGATGATTTACTGCTCTCAAAGGTTCATCAATTAAACTACTTCATAGACAATGGAGGAGGTGGCCACATATTCAACTTCAAATGATGATAATGCTACTCTATCATATTAAAAAGTTAAAGTTATGTATTTAATATGATGTGTATAAAAGAAATTTTTTACAAATAAATAAAAGACTTTAAAAATTTTGACAATTTTGCACGTAGATTCTCTAGAAACCCTCTCGAGGCCAAACTTGTCCACTAGGGGTTTAAGAGCTTGTTGCATATGCTAAACACAATTATGAGTCAATGCAACCATTTTCTTTTCAAGATTTTTTGCATGTTTTGCTCAAGACTAGCAAAATGTTAGCTTGGGGTGTGGTAAGTGTCCAAAATTGTATAAAAATTACTGAATTAATTCTCCATGTGTTATGACTAATAGCATTAAATTAGGGTTCTTGACCAAAAATTGTATGTAATGGCTCCAATTTTGTAACATTAAAATCCCAAGTTAGAAATGAAAAGTTTAGTTTTTGAAGATAAGGGTATTTTGGTCATTTCACTATTTACCTTGACTGAACCCAGAAATTTGATCCTAAAAATGGTACCATTAGGTGCGTCTCAGAAAAATAATCCAACAAGACCAAAATCACCCAAAACGGAGTTAAAATGAGCAAGTTATGGCCCTTTGAAGTTCAGGGGCAAAAATGTAATTTTTACTAAAAATGGATTTAGCCTGCAAAACAA
This sequence comes from Warburgia ugandensis, assembly GCA_035236585.1. Taxonomy (NCBI): domain Eukaryota; kingdom Viridiplantae; phylum Streptophyta; class Magnoliopsida; order Canellales; family Canellaceae; genus Warburgia; species Warburgia ugandensis. Next base: position 77,867,379 of record CP141131.1, on the reverse strand, counting down.
AGGGGCCCGTTTTGATACGGGCACCCCTCATCTTCAACCTTCTAGAGGGTTCTAGAATGGCAATGATTGGAGGAGAAATCACCGCCATTTTGGAGGTTTCTCCACCGCCATTCAAGGGCAGTGAGAGCCCCCTCTAGAACCCTCTTATACCTCTATAAATAGAGCTCTTGGGCGCCTCTAATGGCAGCCCAAAAGCTTGAGAAAAACCCATTTTGGAGAAGCAACCAAGAGGAGAAACAAGTAGTAAAACCCAGCAACGAGCCAGGTATGCCCAAGATCCCTCAAAACTCGTCTTCACAGTAGTCCTAGGCTCAATTTCCCTAAGTTTTTGCATGAAAAATCATGCAAAAATGGGCACTGGAGAGTCACCAAGGACCCAGGGATGATCCCTGGGCTGCACTGGTTCGACTGCGTTCGATAGAACCAAACGGGCATGTCCGTGGACGCACCCGCAAAAGAAAAAGACGGGCGGGAAATCGAGCACATCTGCAGACGCGCCCGCTGGGGCGCATGCCACTGACGCGCAGCATGCTAGCATTCTAAGATTTCCACTTCTTAAAGCCCATTGGGGCACATGCCACTAACACACAATGCGCTAGCATTCTAGATTTTCACTCTTAAAGGCCTTATGTACATGTGATATTAAAAAGCTTATAACTGCAAAAGGCGTTGTGTCCGTATCGACGACGCGGACGCACTTAAACTATAAAATCTCTGATCAAGGCCCAATGAAAGGTGGGCACGACCCTTAGAAAAGGATCATGGTGCATGGCCGCTAGACCTTTGGAAAACTGATGATACCAAGGCCCAATTAGGACCTTAGGACACCCATGGGGGTAAACCCTTAATGCCTAAGTAATAAGACCAACCACTCTAAAACCTATAAAAGATAGGTCAAACTAACCTTGATTTGCCAAACCATGTTCAGGAGCATACGAGGACAAAGGGGTTAGCGCGACCTAGTTAGGTAGGTGCTCTATCGCTACTAGACTTTTTAAAAGAGCCATGATTGTTTTGAGAATGCATGTTTTAAGTATATGACTTATTTAGCATGACTTAATTCAGCATACATATGATAAATGCTTTATGCATAGATATGTTTTGTAAATAATTGCATATACATTATGCTGGATATGTTTTGCAAACAATTGCATACATTGTATGATTTGTGAAGCATTGAGTTTTTGAAAGACTACATGTCCTTGGGGGTTACAAAAAGACGCTGGGTAGGCAGTTGTGAGGGCCAGGCAGTTGTGAGGGACCCAAAGAGGACAGGTTTTGAAAAGTGGTTTTCGCTTCTTTGATCTGATTATGATTTGGGTAGATAAGCTCGTGGGCACTATGCAGAGAGGTTTGGGTTGGCCTCCAGCCTCTACCACTATTAGGTGGATGGGTACCACACCCGAAAAGGGCAACGTCCCTACGTCGATTGCATGTGGTACAGGGTGCTACCACTGGTGTCACGACACTAGGTCGACGTGTCATAGGCCCCGTTGAGGCTATGACCGAGTGTTCTCAGGTACCCGGGGACCACACGGCAGCGAGGTCGTGGGCATAGTTGGACCCGATGGTTTCGTGGACTTATTTGCATTGCATATGACATGATATGAGGTTGGTCGACCATACCATGCTAGATATCCATGAGTTGAATTCAATGAAGCATCTTATGCATATCATAATGTTATGATATATATATGATACTTTTGATTTGGATTATGTGATCCTTTAAGTCGTTAGTATTTCGGTTTGACAATGGTTTTTAATTCCGATGTTGAACATGAGTGTTCAACCATGCACATGTCTTGAAAGAGCATATGATTTTAAACATCTCATGCATTATAAAACTAGTAGTGATGGACTCCTACTGAGTATAGTATATACTCACCCAATCCTCAACATTTTTCAGACACAAAGTAATTACTTAAGGGCAAGGAACGCTTGTGATAGAAGACACCCAGACTAAGTGCAAGTAAGTAAACCCCTACCTTATCTTTCAATGTTACTTGATTGTAGTTACTCTCTATAGCTGAGGTTGTGACTAACACTTTCTTGGGAATAACGTTGATTTAAAACTTTGCCATGGCTAGATAATTTGAGAATGTATTTTGACACTCGGGATTTTTTTATGAAAGATTGTTTTCCGAAACAAAAAAGATTTTCATGAATTTCATACTTACAAAATAAGAGATCTTGCCTTTTTATCAAAATTGCATCATATAAAAACCCGGGTCGTCACATTGTAACACGTGCATTTTTTACCACCAAATATTTGATAATTTTTAGGATTATAAGCTAATCCAAGATAAGTATGTGAATAATCATATTTTTCTACAATTTAATTAGAGTTTTCATCTTTTATAGGAAGCAAGATGGTGATCTAACAGCCAAGATTGATCGAGATGAAAATTGAATATCATGATCAAAAGATAGAGTCAATGCTTAAATGTCATCAATCCAAGTGAGATCAAGGATCAATATCACCTTAAGGCATGCAAAGAATGGATTTGAAGAAGTCAAAGTGACTAAAGTGGGTTCATGCACAAGCCTCGCAAAGTCCACCACCTTCGCATGGGATTCACACAAGCCACCTAGCCATATACAAGATATGAAGAAGGTGACAAGCTAAGGAGTCTAGCTAGCCATCAAAGCCAAGGTGTTGAACCATAAAGCAAAGTCAAAGGAGCCCCTAAAGCCAGCCATGTATTCAAGACAACTAAGCTCTCAAAGCAAGTTGTTAAGCAACTTAAGGCAAGCTACATAAAAGCCTATGATTGGAGGAGAAACTAAAGAAAATATGCATGGGGTTTTTACGAGGATAATGAGAAGATATTACCATCTCACTTCCTACAAAAAGTTAAAACTCTATTCATTCCTATAACAATATGATTAATAACATACTTACCTCAGATTACCTCAGACCTACAAAATATCAAAATTTTAAGTCATTTGGTCTAAAATTGCATGTATTATGAATTTTGGTTAAAATTCCTAAATTACACCTATAAATTATAAAAAATGGGTGATTAAGTTGGTGGTTTTTATACAAAATTAAATTATCATTAGCGACTCTTTAAGAAAGTATAATTTCTAGTTGCCTTGTGTGGTGAGATGGAAAGTGAGAAAAAGGTGAAAAATAAGATGAAAAAATGAAAATTAAGGTAGCCACTTCCTATTGATCTATATGCATGTTTTTCAATGGATCGATCAAGATTAAAATTGACTATCAAGATCAAAAGATTAAGTAAAGACCTAAAAATCATCAATCCAAAATGAGATCAAATAAAATGATCACCTTTAGGACAAGCAATGGATGTAATTAGATGAGCCAAAGGTGGCCAAAGTTGTCCCATACAAAGTCCACCACCTTTCCAGGGGTTTCACTTTAGTCACTTAGCCATATTCAAGTCATGAATAAGAGGACAAGCTACTAAGCCAAGTGAACCTCCAAAGCCAAGGATTTGAGCCACCAAGCTAAGCTACATGTAGGGCCATGATTGGGAGAGAACCAAAGAATTATCCTTAGGATTTATGGGGATATTTTAAAGATAATGGAGGGAAAATCCATTAGCATGTGGACCAATAGGAAGACACCTCTTCAATTTTAATGTTTTTCCAATGTTTTTCTCACTTTCCACCTCACCACTAAATGTCACTACGAATTTCACTTTCCATTCAAGAGTCCTAACTTCCTAAAACTTTCTCACCTTCTTAAACTCCCATTCTAACTATCCAACCAATCCCCCATTTGTATGAAAGTTCCTAGCCAATCACTTTTCCCCACCTCACCTTTCTTTCTTATGTTTTCTTATACATCTCTTTCCTCCTATCTACTCAAGGAGCTCCCATGATTTTTGAAAGGGGGAGATGCTTCCTCATATAAATATGGCATCTCCCACATTCATGCATTCCAAAAGGCAGTCCACTCATTCCTCTTTAGAACCGTAGCTAACCACTTCATCTTGCCACCCAATTCCCTTGTTTTCATCCTCACTATACCTTTATCTTTGGTCAAGAAAGAAATTTTAGGAAGAAAACTATAAAAGAATCTAGGAAGAGAAAAAATTTCTTTTGGATAGTGAGGAAAATAATGCCTACTACAAGGGAGGAGGCATCTTTTTCGCAAACACTTCTCTTACCTTTTTTGCTTTGAATGGTTTTCTCCTATAGGTGGCTATTATTCTCTCCAAACTAGGCTGCTCATCCCTAGGAGTGTTCAATGCCTAGGTCTTGTCATTTAGATTTGTTTTCAAACATTAGTTGGTTCTCTTTTAGGTCTTCTCTCTTTTCTTCTTCATAACTTCCATTGTTGCATAGTTTAATTCTTTTCCATTCCCTTAGTTCCCCTTGCTTGTTTATTCAAGATCCAAGGCTGCTTTACACTTCAAGTGACATCCATGGGAAAGTCACCTTGAATCTATCTTTTCCTTCTTTTTTTTATAATTTTCGTTACATCTCCTTTAGTTTCATTGAAATCCATTCTTCTTTTCCTTCATGATCCTCAAGTTTACCTTTACTTTCTAGTTGATTTTCTCTTGATTTCTATGCTTTCTTATTCATGATTAATATTGGAACATTGAAGAAAGATTAGCTTGAAGCTTTTGGTTGATTAAGATCAAGAAAAATTCATTGTAATAGGACTTGAATTTCTAATTTGGGTTACAAGTATTGTGGACTTAATGTTGATGGATTTTAATGTAATTCAATGAATTTAATTGGAATTTTCAATTCATACATGTGTCCAGCAGTTATTAGTGTTCATTCTTGAATGTTTGGTTGCATTAGAATTTCTTAGTTCCATGTTTTTCATGTTCCATTAAGTGAATGAATTATATAGCATTCTACTTGAATTTTTCTTTATGGTCTAGTATGTTTAATTTCCAGCATCATACACTTTATGTTGGCTTGTTTTTTTAAGAACTCAATTAGATTGTTAGATGCTCCTTTATTGTTTCATCAACATAGATTAGTTTTTTATTACTTTCTTGGATTAGGATTTGAGTGAAATTGTGGTGAGGTCGATTGTAATTTTAATTTCAATTTGATTTAATCTTTAAATGGGTTGTAATAATACAAGGCAAGTGTGGGTTGTGGTAGCCCACACTTGATCATCATCGAACTCATTATGAGCATTACTCACCCAAATTTTAATTTTTAGGATAAAGTGCATTTAGTGTAGAATTGCATTTTGATGTTATTGATTATGGTCATAAATTGATAATTGTTGCATAATACTTAGGATTGCTACATTAGTTTAAGCATCTATTTAACAAAGGTTAGCTTAAGCTCAGCTATAACCATAGCATATGCTACACGGTTATAGTATCCCATCTATTAAGGTTCCTGGCCATTTGTTAAGTAGCATATAGGTAGACATTAGTTTGATTTTTGTTTTGCATTGTATATTTATAGATTTATGATGAAATGAAACTTAATGTTAATAAGGGCCTCGCAGAAACCCTTATGAGCTAAGGACTAAATTTCACCGCAGCTCCTTCACCCACCTAGGAATCAATCAACATCCTTATATGATGTGATCCCAACCCTTGAACATTAATTTAAAATCAAGTAGAAAGTGACCTAGGGTATTGAGCTCATAGGCCCTTTTTTAAGGATATGATCTATTGACACTCCATTGGCCTCTGAGGACTGTGGTTATGATGGATGTCTTAAAATCGAAGTGATTTTCCCATGCCTTCTGTTGATGTCAGTTGAAGTCTAAATTCCTCCTAACACGAGGATGGTAAGAAAAAACCAACTGCTAATCAGTAGTCAAATCTAGATCTAGTCTAAGAAGCTAACACCTATGCAGTAAGAAAAGATAATAAAGACATTGTTTGATTAGTGAATATTAGGATGTTACTATGCATCACTTAGAGTTAAAGTCAACATATAGTTAGGACATTTGGGAATTAGGATAGTTTACGCAAGGTCATTTAGAGTTAGAGTCAACCTGGAGATTGAATGCAACCTAAGGCAAGGGGAAAGAAATAAAATTCTTGTCCTCATGGCTGAACCACCAATAGAAGTCGAGTTCAAATCTATTAGATATTTTTGTGCACTAGTTGAACTCAACAACCCATCTTGCATAATGCTACCCCCAACAAATGCAAACTCTTTGAGTTAAAGTCAAAAGTCATACAATCACTCCCCACTTTTTGTGGTCTAGAGTGAGAAGACCCTTACCTATATATCAACTAGTTCTTTTGTACTAGTACCACATTTAAGTTCCAATGTTTTTTGGATGATGCTAGTAGCCTTAAGCTATTCCCATTCTCACTCAAGGATAAAGCCAAGTCATGGCTCAATCATTGGAGGTAGGTTCCATAAATACATGGGACCAATTGTCTAGGAAGTTTGTGAAAATTTCTTCCTTGTTCACCAAACCAATACCCTTTATCAAGAAATTATAAGTTTCCAACAAAGGGATGATGAATAATATTATGAATGTTGTGAATGGTAGAATGAATTGCTACAAAAATGGCCACATCATTGATTCAATAAATGGCAACAAGTTCAATACTTCTATGAGGCATTGATGCCTCAGAACAAACAAATGGTAGATTCTATGAGTGGAAGGGCCCTCATGTTAAAAGATGAGAGAGAGACCTATGAGTTCTTTAAACATTGGCAAATAATTCCTAGTAATGGGATTGCTCCAATAGAAGAGAGAAAAACAATCAGCCTCCAAAGAAAGGTGGTCTATATGAGATTGGAATCCACAAGGATTTAGCCAATAAACTCAAATCTATACATAAAAAAAATGAATAAGTATGATGGAAGAGTGGACCAACTTGAAACTATGTTTTAGTCCCTCATGGCTACCACATATATTAAACCTCCACAAAGGTCTATGACCTTTGTTCTAACTTACCCTATGACCACATCTTGTCCACCAAATAGAGCTTAATGACTATCTAGTTGAACAAGTTAATGCATTAAATGCATATCACAATCCTAGCAACAACCCATATTCTAAGATCTATAAGAATAACTACTAAGGAGACCATCTATGAGCCCCTCTAACCAAAACATTCCTTGAGTTATAGTTCCTCTGCAGTGACTTGGCTTCCACCACCCTCAGAAACTAAAGAAACCATCTTTTGAGGAAAACATTTAGACCCTTATTGAAAGATCTTTAGGAAAAAATGAAGACACTAACAAGGCTTTACATCAAATGCAAAATGTTAACTCTTAATCGATAACCAAGTTAGAGATGCAGGTTAGCCAATTGTCAGCTGCATTACAAGATATAGGAGAGAATTAGTTCCTTAGCCCATCCTTAAACCTAAGGGTCAATTTGAGATAAGGTCAAGTTGTCACAACCATAGCCCTGAGGAGCATGCCAAGTCCATAACAATGTAGGGCAGGCAAAAGAAAATGGCGTAACCAAAGCATAGTAGAAAGAGAAGAGATAGAAATCCCCTATAGAACCTATAGTGGAGGCACCCAATGTTCCCAAAGCCTCATTTCCTTAACTGAACAAGTGAGCATTTTGATACAACACACAACCTTACAAAAGTTTAGAGACCCATGGTGTCCTACACTTTCTTGCGTTATTGGAGACTATGTCATAGATAGGGTACTGCTTGACCTAGGGACAAGTGTTAACTTGTTGCCATACTCTAACTATGAGCTATTAAGGCTTGGTGAGCTTCAACCAACCACTAGATTAGTTATGATACCATGTGGTTTGGTTGAAAAGGTATTGATACAAGTGGACCAGTTTTATTAACCAGTTGATTTCATTGTACTGAACTCCCAGCCTATATCTAATCCCAACAGTCAAATTCTTGTAATACTTAGATGTCATTCCTAGCGATATCCAATGCCATTATTAATTCTAGGAATGGTGTCATGAAATTTTCATTCAGTAACATGAAAGTTAAGCTTAATGTCTTTAACATTGACTAACAACATCAAAACTTGGAAGATTCTTGCGAAGTGAATTTGATCAAGAGTCTAATTCACGACATTCATCGACCATCTTCAATCTCTGACCCACTAGAGCCTTGTCTTATGCTTTTTAATGGATATTTTAATTAAACAAGTCAATTGAGGAGGTGACCAACCTTTATAGGCTACTCCAATCATGGATACTTCTAAGTGGGACCCATATGTGGATCCTCTCCCTCGTTGAAAGTTTGTCGCCATACCTTCTATAGAGTAACCACCTTCTCTAACCATAAAAATCTTGCCTCATAACCTCAAGTAGTCTTACCTAGGACCAAATGAAACCTTACCTGTTATAATAGCATTAGACTTGGACAAGAAATAGGAAGGAAAATTACTTGATGTTCTTAAGGAACATAAGACCACTCTAAGGTGGACCACAACATACATATAAGGGAATAGTCCAGCCCTATGCATGCACTGGATACACCTAGAAAAAAGTATTAAATCCTTTAGGAAAACTCAAAGATGACTGAATTCCTATATGAAGGATGTGCTAAGAGATAAAATCCTTCAGCTTCTAGATGTTGGCATCATATACCCCATCTCTGATAGCACTTGGGTAAGCCCCATTTAGGTTGTACCTAAGAAATTCAGGGTCACAATAGTAAAAAATAAGGAGAATGAGTTAGTACCCACCCACATGATCACAGGGTAGAGAGTTTGCATTGATTATAAAAAATTAAACACAGTCATGAGGACAGATCCCTTTCCTCTACCTCTTATTGACCAAATTCTTGGGAGGTTAGCCGGACATAGTTATTATTGTTTTCTAGATGAATATTTTAGATGTAACTAGATTCTTATAGCACCTGAGGATTATGGAAAGACCACCTTCACTTGTCCTTTTAGAACCTTTGCTTATCGACATATGCCTTTTGGTCTTTGCAATGCTTCTGCTACATTTCAAAGGTGTATGTTGAGCATCTTTTCTAATATGGTAGAAAAGGTTTCTATAGGTTTTCATGGATGACTTCTTGATGTTTCAATCCTCTTTTGATGAGTGCCTAAACCATTTCAATTAGTTCTTGCATGGTATCAGGAGAAGAATTTGGTATTGAATTGGGAAAAGTGTCATTTTATGGCACAAAGTGGGATAGTTCTAAGCCACATTATTTCACACAATGGGATAGAGATAGATAAGGCTAAGATACATTTAATAGCTAACCTTCTTCCATGGGGATGATTAAAGAAATCTGCTATATTCTAGGACATACTGGCTCCTACGGAAGATTCATGAAGGACTTCACCAAGATTGCCAAGCCCCTTCATAATTTACTCATGAAGGAGGCCACCTTTGACTTTGATGAGAGCTGTAAGAAAACATTTGAGTGGCTAAAGTCTGAGTTGACCTCTACACCTATTTATCTAACCACTTGATTAGAACACAACATTAGAGATAAATGTGTGATGCATTAGATTATGCAATTGGAGCTATTTTGGGACAGTGCATTGATAAACTTCCCCTTGTGATGTACTATGCTAGTAAAACACTAAATGATACACAATCCAACTATTCAGCCATAGAAAAAGAATTGTTAGCTATAGTATTTGCTCTAGATAAGTTTATACCTTACTTGTTATTTTCTAAAGTCATAGCGTGCTCAGATCACGGGGCTTTAAATGACCTCCTTTCTAAAAGGGAAGCAAAACCTAGATTGACCTAGTGCATATTATTGCTATAAGAATTTGACTTAGAAATTTGGGACAAGAAAGATTCCAAATGTGTCGTAGCAGACCATTTATCTAGATTGGTGGTGGAGCACACTAGCGATAATTTGACTATAACTGAATTCTTTCCAGATGAATAGTAACTACACATTTCCTACTTACTTTAGTATGGTGATATCGTAAATTATCTTATTACTGGACAAATGCCCAATCATTGGAGCAAATAAGATTGGAAGAGATTTTTTTACCATGGTTAAATAATTTACTTGGGACGTTCTATACATATTCAAGTATTATCACAATTAGGTGACAAGGAGATGCATAACAGATAGTGAGCATAGTAAGATCATCTCCTTCTATCATTATCATGCATGTGGGGTCTATTTTAGCTCTAGAAAGACAACATTGAAAATTTTGCCATAAGGTTTTCATTGGCCCACCATTTTAATGACTTGCATGCTCACTGCACACCATGTATAAGGTGCCAATGGTTAGGAAATCTGGAAAGGAAACACATAATGCCCTTAACCCAATCCTTGTTGTAGAGCTATTCCATGTTTGGGGCATATATTCATGGGACCCATTCTGAATTCTTTTAGGAATATATACATCCTAGTGGGAGTGGATTGCATTTCCAAGTGGATAGAGGTTGTATCCTACAAAACCAATGACCACAAGGTAGTGGTAAAACTTTTAAAAGGAAAATATTTTTGTAAGGTTTGGTACTCCATGTGCCATAATCAATGATGGGGGAAATTTTTATAGTAAAGTGTTTGAGAATTTAATGACAAAGTATGATGTCAACCATAGGATATCTACCCCATGCTACCCTCTGACCCATGGGCAAGTAAAGCTATCCAATAGGGAAATTAAGAATTTCCTAGAGAAGACCATCAATACAAGTAAAAAAGACTAGTCTATGAGACTAAATGACACTTTGTGGGCCTATTGCACAACCTACAAAACCCCGATAGGCATGTCACCCTACTGCTTGGTCAATGAAAAGGCCTGCCACTTACTAGTAGAGCTAAAACATAAGGCATCAAGATATCAAAAATCTCAATTTTGAATTAGATGCTACTAGTACCCACCAAAAACTCTAACTCAGTGAGTTAGAAGAATTGAGAAAGGATGCATATGATTTTTCCTAAGTATAAAAGATCAAATGAAGGTTAACCCTGATTGACAAATCTTAAGGAAATCCTTCACACATGGAGAAAAGGCCTTGTTGTATAATTCTATATTGCATCTCTATCCACGAAAACTCAAATCTCTATGGACTAGACCATACATTATACACAAAGTAAATCCTCGTGGGGCTGTTAAGATTGGCAAGGATGGTGAGATCCAAAAAGTAAATTATTAGAGGTTAAAACCTTTCCTAGAACTGCCTAACACTGAGATTTAATAGACACTATTAGAGGCACCTCATTATCGTGACCCACCTTATAATTTTCTAGGGAACCTTGAAGATCATAGTCCTTGCACTCATCATTATGTCTGGCTAAGGACATAAAAACATAACGCTCCCTGGGAGGTAACCTAGATGGTTTTCAAATCTCAGTCTTCTACATCTTTCCATGTTCATATGGGGTCCTATGTTTTCAAACATTGGGGATAGTGTTTCATTTAGGTTGGGGGTGTAGAAGTACATAAAGATTTTGAATTTGTTTGGGTTTTTCAAAAAAAAGTTTTTTGAGGTAGTGTTCCCTTACTGTGATGAGAATTGGATTTTAAACACATAGTAATTCTACTATTTTCACCTCTTACTGGAAATGTATATGGCTAGTTTCACGCATTATTGATATGTCAAAGAATTTTATCAATTTAATTCTTGAAAAATAATGACACACAACATAGTCAAGATTAATAGAGAGGTATGACTTAGAGACCTTAAGCAAAATCAATTGTGACGACCTGGGTTTTCCCATGCATTTTTAAGATGCAATATCTAATTCCTAAGGTGGGATGCATCCCTATTTGAAAACCATTTTATAAAAACCATGCAATGCAGCAGAAAATCTTTAGTTTTAAACTCATTTTGAAAACCCCGAGTGTCATTTGCTTTCACAACAACCAAAGTAAGTTTTGAGAAATCATAAATGTTTTTCCCCAGGTCTATCCAAATAATACTCACAAATTTCCCAATCAGTAAATAAATACAAATACATGTCCAAACGGTAGAGTGTTTACTTACATGTATGGTTGTCTCCTTTTGATTTACTTGCTTGTAGCACTAACATAGGCGTCTTCTACTTGTGAATGGAGCTATCCTAAAAAATGTTAAGGATAGGGTGAGTATATACTATACTCAGTAGGAGTCTATCAAGACTAGTTTTACAATGCATGCTATGTTTAAAATCATAAGCTCTTTAAAACATGTGCATGTTTGAACAACCATGTTCAATATCGATATTAAAAACCATTGTCGAATCGGAATACTAACGACTTAAAGAATCGCATAATCCAAGTCGAAAGTATCATATATATATCATAAACATAATGATATGCATAGGATGCTCAACTGAATCCAATTCATGGATATCTGGTATGGTCGACCAACCTCATGTCATGCCATATGCAATGCAAGTAAATCCTCAAACCATAGGGCTCAACTATGCCCACGACCTCGCACCGTGTGGTCCTCGGGTACCTAGGGACACAGGGTCATATGCCTCCATGTGACATATGACACTTCGACCCAGTGCCGTGACACCACTGGTAGCCCCCTGTACCACATGCAGTCGAAGCAAGGACATGCCCTTTTTGGGCGTGGTACCCATCCACCTAATAGTGGTAGAGGCTGGAGGCCAACCCAGACCTCTCGGCATAGTGCCCACGAGTTTATCAGCCCAAATCATATATGACCAAATAAGCAAAAACCTCTTTTTCAAAACCTATCCTCTTTGGGTCCCTCACAACTGCCTGGCCCTCAAAACTACCTACCCAGTGTCTTTTGGGCACTCTAGTGTCTTTTGGTAACCCTCAAGGACATGCAATTTTTCAACAACTCAATGCTCATAAATCATGCAATATATGTAATTGTTTGCAAAACATGTCTATGCATAATGTATTTAATCATATGCATGCTGAATTCATTTATATGCTAAACAAGCCATAAAATAAGTCATGCTAAACAAGTCATATAATTTATACTTAAAACATACATTCAAAACAATCATGGCTCTTTTTTAAAAGTCTAGTAGCGATAGAGCACCTACCTCAAAGTCTCCTGGAGTTGCGTCCTTTATCACTCAACCCGTCTCTGGGTCTCATTTATAAACTCCTAGGTATGAATGGATATAAGGAGTCCTTATCAATTTCATTCTATTTAGACATTAGATTGCTAGATCTGCCTTTTAGGGTCCATGGTCCTTGCCTAATTCATTGTCAGGCTAGATCCTATGATATGGATCTACCATTCAATAGTTAAACTCTATAAATTGCCCTCTGATCCTAACTTTAAGTCTCATTAGGTCCGCGTGTCCCAGTTCCCAGGACACCCGTGCATCCTGGTTGAATCGCGACCACCTCACGTGCGTGCGTGCCCACAGGCCATGCCAGGGACCGCGTTTTGCATCGGCACATGCATGCTCAAGCGACATGCTATGACGCGCATCCTGGATGGCATTGCACTGATGCACCTTTGGTGTAGCATGGCGCATCTCAGCTCCCAGGGCACCCTATGCATCTTGGTCGATCCAGGACCTGTGCCCCATGTTGCGCGCGTACCCGAAGGATGCACCAGGGACAGTGTACGTACTGTCGTACGCCTGGAACCCATCCCAGGGACCTTGTCCTAGGCGTACGTGGAGCATGGCGTCCCTGGGAGGCCTTGTTCGTGTAGGGCTGGCTAGAACCGGCTTGGAGTGTTTTTCGGCCAGAAAATCTGGCTAGAAAACATCTAGGAAAAGACCAGATTTGGCATGGATCTTGGCCTGGGGAAACAAGACGGAGAGAAGAAGGAAAAACGGCTTACCTGGGTAACCTAGGGAGTGCCCATCGCCGATGGGTGCGCCTATTCTTCACTCTGAACCTCCTGCTCACCGGAAAACTCAAAGAAGGGGGAAACCCCATTGCCACGACCGGATAGAAGAGAGAGGCATGGGGAAATGGCAATGGCTGGCCTGACTTGAGCCTAGCCATTGCCGGAAAACACAGGGAAGCTGCGTTGAGATGGGTTTCCGATTTTTGCCAGAAACCCCAGTCCCAAAATTGTCGAAAAAACCGTGTTTTGGAGAGGGTGAGATGGGGTATTTATAGAGGAAAGAAGGTGGTGCCCCTCAATGGCGGTGCCGCCATTTCCCCTGTGTTTTCTAGAAAAATCGTGAAAGGAGGGTTTCTGGAGAAATCTAGAGGTGGAAGACGACAGGGGGTGTTGTTATCAAAGCAGCCCCTGCATTTTTCCTTCTTTGAGGTGTTGGATTCCATTTTTCTAGTAGAATCTAATGGTACCAAGTTTCCTTACAAATTCCTTCATTTACTATTTTAAATAAAGTAAAACATTTAACACAGTTTATTTCCCATAGAATGTCCAATTTTTGTTAAAAATAGCATAAATTGCTCGGGCATTACATTATTACCCCCTTAAAAGAATTTCATCCTCAAAATTCTATAAATTATCATCTTCAAGGTATTTTGTCTCGTAGATAACTTCTTAGTGAATGCATTCTCCCTTTAGGAATCAAATCTAGGCTCAACCTCAATTTATCATTTTTTATTGTTCCTTCTACAAGGCCTTACCTATAAGGGCCACTTTCGCTGCGTGCTCTGATGCATACTCCCATATGTGCCAGTTTAACAATACCAGTTTCTAGCTGTAATTCATCTATCTCAAAATCCTTAGATGCCTATACTTTTCTCATCGTGTATAGGATAGTCTCCTCATAGGATCACGCTTCTCTATTGATGTATAAATTACTCCATACTTCTTTGAGATCATATGATCTTATTTCTCCTATTTCATTTTGAATATCATAGGATAATCCTTTTTCTTCTTATCTTTGATCTAGTGATCTCTTCATCATCCACATCTCCTTTTAATGGTTGGTTGTATGTCATTAGTAAGAGTCCAAAAATTACCTTCTTTCTATTGTGTCTAACTTTGCTTCCTATCTTTTATATTTGTCCCCAAGATACTTCAATCACTGACATGGTATCATGTGTCATCCGATTATATCAATGATAAAAGCCAAATCCTTGATTAACTTCATATTTCAACTGTCCGTCACTCTTCTACTATAACTGGGGTCCTCAATCAATATTATATTCAAAATAACATCCTTCATCATTAATACAATCTCATATTTACGATTAAGATATCCGAACTATATGTCAAGTTTCATAGAAGTTGAAGTCATCAAATGCTTTTCTCCTTGAAGAGTTTATGCACACTCATGTCAAATATTTTTTGGTTAATTCATCGTCATGGTCAAATGTTCTAGTTTAGAGGCCTTATCTCACTATTCACATCAATTTGTCATTAGGATTTTCAATCATGGTCCCATTTATGCAAAGCAAAAAGTCTCTTATTCATAACCAAGTACCCTTACTAGGTCATGGTTGAATCCTTTGTCATCATCCTCTTTGTCTTTTCTTTTCTTGATGGTTTTCTTCGTAACATTTAGGTCCAAAAGTTCTATACTCAATCCAGTAGGATTAGTCCTTAGGAAATTCCTTCAATTGATTTTTTGTACTTGGTATATGCACATAACAACTATTTTTTTGTCTAAAGGCAACGTAACATCAAATCTCACCTTATAATGTGCTGGCCACCTCAACTTTCTCCTTCCATTCCCTATATCAATATGTTGTTCAATCTTTTATTAATGCTTTATCATCAACTATTCTGTCTTAATTGTCAAGGGGTATCATCATCATAAGTAGAGGTTTTCTCAATTCCTCAAATTTTATCTTTCAAGTGCCTCCTCATACTTAGCTTATGATAGCAGTTCTCGTTCAATAGCTACTACATCAAGTTATGCTGAAGCTGTTAAATCATCAAATTTGAAAAATTCTCAGGTAAGCATCGAACATTTTCATAGACGTATAGAAAGACTTTATTTGATTACCTATTGATCTCTTTCCAGATATATCTTTGTCATAAGCTCAAGGGTCTCTAAAGTGATCGGCAATTATCTACCTTTCTTTTCAATCCAAGTTAGCAGTATTTCTCAGACCCAAAGTAATTTCTTCACCTTGTCATGGTAGCCACTAAGGCTTGAAAAAGCTTTCTCATTGGTGGAGATTGCTTCTTATTTTTGTTTCTGTCTCAGTTGTTACTGTCTTCATCATACTCGTAGCTACTTCATGATGTGGCCTAATCAATTGACCTCATACCCTCAAATGACTTAGTCTAACAAGTAACCTCTTTTAGGTAGATTTCATGTCTAAATACTTATAATATCCCTATGATACCAACTATGATGACCTGGGTTTTCCCATGCATTTTTAAGATGCAATATCTAATTCCTAAGGCAGGATACATCCCTATTTGAAAACCATTTTATAAAAACCATGCAATGCAACGGAAAATCTTTAGTTTTAAACTCATTTCGAAAACCCTGAGTGTCATTTGCTTTCACAACAACCAAAGTAAGTTTTGAAAAAACTTCAGAAATCATAAATGTTTTTCCCCAGGTCTATCCAGTCACAGCTCACAGCCCAACTATAAATAAATACAAATACATGTCCAAAGGGTAGAGTGTTTACTTACATGTATGATTGTCTCCTTTTGATTTACTTTCTCGTAGCACTAACATAGGCGTCTTCTACTTGTGAATGGAGCTATCCTGAAAATGTTAAGGATAGGGTGAGTATATACTATACTCAGTAGGAGTCTATCACGACTAGTTTTACAATGCATGCTATGTTTAAAATCATATGCTCTTTAAAACATGTTCATGTTTGAACAACCATGTTCAATATCGATATTAAAAACCATTGTCGAATCGGAATACTAACGACTTAAAGAATCGCATAATCCAAGTCGAAAGTATCATATATATATATATATCATAAACATAATGATATGCATAGGATGCTCAACTGAATCCAACTCATGGATATCTGGTATGGTCGACCAACCTCATGTCATGCCATATGCAATGCAAGTAAATCCTCAAACCATAGGGCCCAACTATGCCCACGACCTCGCCGCCGTGTGGTCCCCGGGTACCTAGGGACACAGGGTCATATGCCTCCACGGGACATATGACACTTCGAGCCAGTGACGTGACACCAGTGGTAGCCCCCTATACCACATGAAGTCGAAGCAGGGACATGCCCTTTTTGGGCATGGTACCCATCCACCTAATAGTGGTAGAGGCTGGAGGCCAACCCAAACCTCTCGGCATAGTGCCCACGAGCTTATCATCCCAAATCATACACGATCAAATAAGCAAAAACCTCTTTTTCAAAACCTGTCCTCTTTGGATCCCTCACAATTGCCTACCCAGTGTCTTTTGGGCACTCCAGCGTCTTTTGGTAACCCTCAAGGACATGCAATTTTTCAACAACTCAATGCTCACAAATCATGCAATATATGCAATTGTTTGGAAAACATGTCTATGCATAATGTATTTATCATATGCATGCTGAATTCATTTATATGCTAAACAAGTCCTAAAATAAGTCATGCTAAACAAGTCATATACTTATACTTAAAACATGCATTCTCAAAATGATCATGGCTCTTTTAAAAAGTCTAGTAGTGATAGAGCACCTACCTCAAAGTCTCTTGGAGTCGCATCCTTTACAACTCAACTCATCCCTGGGTCTCATTTATAAATTCCTGGGTATGAAGGGATACAAGGAGTCCTTATCAATTTCATTCTATTTAGTCATTAGATTGCTAGATCTGCCTTTTAGGGTCCATGGTCCTTGCCTAATTCATTGTTAGGCTAGATCCTATGATATGGATCTAATATTCAATAGTTAAACTCTATAAATTGTCCTCTGATCCTAACTTTAAAGTTTCATTAGGTCTGCGTGTCCCAATTCCCAAGACACCCGTGCATCCTAGTTGAACCGCGATTGCCTCACGTGCGTGCACGCCCAAAGGCCGTGCCAGGGACTGCGTTTTGCATGCTCACATGGATGCTCAAGCAACGCGTTATGACGCGCATCCTGGATGGCATTGCACGGATGCAACTTTGGTGTAGCATGGCGCGTCTCAACTCCCAGGGCACCCCATGCATCCTAGTCGAGCCAAGACCCATGCCCCATGTCGCGCGCGCACCCGAAGGCCGCACCAGGGACAGTGTACGTACTGTCGTACGCCTGGAACCCATCCCAGGGACCCTGTCCCAGGCATACGTGGAGGGACCGCCATTGAGGAGCACTGCCTTCTCCCCTCTATAAAAACCCCAACTCCCCCTCTCCAAAAACACTTGTTTTCTGGCATTTTTCCAGTCGTTTGAGACTGGGGTTTCTGGCAAAAGCCGAAAACCCGTTTCTCTATGTTTTACGGCAATGGCCAGGCCAAGTCTGACCGGCCATCCCTTTGCCATTCTCCCCATTCCCCTCTCTTCCCTTTCTGATCTTGGCATGGGGGTTTCCTCTTCACGAAATTCTAGTGGCATGGGGTTTTCAGAACCGGAACAGAGGATGACCAGGCACAGGGAGTGCCATCACCAGCTGCCCAGGTAAGCTATCCTTCCCTTCCACTTCCCCAGGTGAAAACCAGGCTAGACCTAGCATTTTATGGCCGAAAATTGCAGAACCCAGGACCGGACCGACGAGAGAGACGGCCCTGGGCATGGTGCGTGATGCACACCCGACTGAGCCCATGGACAAACCCCAGGCACACCACTGTGCATGAGGGCACGCGACTGTGTATGGGCGTGGCCTCGGTGCGTCCCAGGCACAGTCTAGGCTCAACCGGAACGCATGGGCGGCCCAGGAGCCAAGGCACATTTTGACTACGCCAAGGTGTGTTCGCGCGAGGACATCTAGGACGCGCGTTATAGTGTGTCGCTTAGGGATGCTTATGCACGTGCAAACACTGTCCCAAGTACAGCCTTCGGGTACGTGCGCAACATGGGGCACGGGTCCAGCTCGACCAGGATGCACGGGGTGCTCTGGGAGCTGGGACGCACCATCCTACAAGGTGCGTTCGTGTGATGATGCACGTCATAGCACGTCACTTGAGTATGCATGTGCGTGTGCAAAATGAGGTCTCTGGCACGACCTTTAGGCGCACACGCACGTGAGGTGGTCGCGGTCCAACCAGGATGCATGAGTGTCCTGGGAACTGGGACACGCAGACCCAATGAGACTTTAAAAATTAGGATTAAAGGATAAATTATAGAGTTTAACAATTGGAAAGTAGATCCATGTCATAGGATCTAGCTTGGCAAAGAATTAGGCAAGGACTGTTGACCCTAAATAGCAGATTTAGCGATCTAATAGATTAAAATTAATAAGGACTCCTTGTATCCATTCATACCTAAGAGTTTCTAAATGAGACCCAAGGACGGGTTGAGTGCTAAAGGATGCGACTCCGGGAGACTTTGAGGTAGGTGCTCTATCGCTACTAGACTTTTTAAAAGAGCCATGATTGTTTTAAGAATGCATGTTTTAAGTATAAGTATATGACTTGTTTAGCATGACTTAATTCAGCATATATATGATAAATGCTTTGTGCATAGATATGTTTTGCAAATAATTGCATATACATTATGCATAGATTTGTTTTGCAAACAATTGCATATATTGCATGATTTGTGAGCATTGAGTTCTTGAAAAGATTGCATGTCCTTGAGGGTTACCAAAAGACGCTGGAGTGCCCAAAAGACGCTGGGTAGGCAGTTGTGAGGGCCAAGCAATTGTGAGAGACCCAAAGAGGACAGGTTTTGAAAAAGAGGTTTTCGCTTGTTTGATCTGATATGATTTGGGCTGGTAAGCTCATGGGCGCTATGCCGAGAGGTTTGGGTTGGCCTCCAGCCTCTAATACTATTAGGTGGATGGGTACCATGCCCAAAAAGGGCATGTCCCTACGTCGACTGCATGTGGTACAGGGGGCTACCACTAGTGTCACGGCACTGGGTCGATGTGTCATATGCCCCGTGGAGGCTATGACGCTATGTCCTCAGGTACCCGGGGACCACACGGCGGTGAGGTCG
The DNA here is from genome assembly GCA_035236585.1 of Warburgia ugandensis. Taxonomy (NCBI): domain Eukaryota; kingdom Viridiplantae; phylum Streptophyta; class Magnoliopsida; order Canellales; family Canellaceae; genus Warburgia; species Warburgia ugandensis. The sequence continues at coordinate 77,847,634 of CP141131.1, read as the reverse complement.
TGGGCATAGTTGGACCCTATGGTTTCATGGACTTTTGTGCATTGCATATGGCATGATATGAGGTTGGTCGACCATACCATATGAGATATCCATGAGTTAGATTCAGTTGAGCATCTGATGCATATCATTATGTTTATGACATATGAGTCTTTCGACTTGGATTATGATATTTCTTTAAGTCGTCAGTATTTCAGTTTGACAGTGGTTTTTAATATTGATATTGAACATGATTGTTTGAACATGCACATGTTTTTAAGAGCATATGATTTTAATATAGCATGCATTGCAAAACTAGTAGTGATAGACTCCTATTGAGTATAGTATATACTCACCCTATCCTTAACATTTTTTAGGATAGTTCCTTCCACAAGTAGAGGACACCTATGATAGTGCTACGAGCAAGTGAATCAAACAGGAGACAATTATACATGTAAGTAAACTCTCTACCCTTTGGACATGTATTTGTATTTATTTACAGTTGGACTATGTGCTGTGACTAGATAGACCTGGGGAAAAACATTTATGATTTCTAAAGTTTTTCAAAAACTACTTTGATTGTGGTGATAGCAAATGGCACTCGGGGTTTTCAAAATGAGTTTAAAACTAAAGATTTTTCGCTGCATTGCATGGTTTTTTATAAAATGGTTTTCAAATAAGGATGCATTCCGCCTTAGGAATTAGATATTGTATTTAAAAATGCATGAGAAAACTTGGGTCATCACAGTTGGTACCAAAGCCCAGGTTTTATCCTTTCACATTCAGTCCAGCATATCCAAGGGTCATAAACAATAGAGAAAATTAAGAAGTAGTATAAATAGGAGTAGTAGAGATGACTACTTCTATTTGAGGATTACAATATTAATGCTCAAGGCATTTCACCATAAACACATAGGTGAAAAAGGAGATAGTCCTAGCAAATACTTAGATATTGAATTGCTTGAATCCTATCAAAATCATAGTAAATAAGGATTGTTGTGCAATGGTGCAAAGATAAAATCTCATATAAGGATCATATTATGATGAGAATGAATGAATGAAGATGATTAATGGACTTGTTAGTAGATAGTGTTGACTTGCAATAAAGTAATCTTATCAAAGGTGAGAAAATCAAAAAACCTAGATGGCTATCTTACCATCATAAAGAATATCAGAATATGAGTACACTGTCACAAGGATATAATATGAGTATGATAGGGGATGTAAAAGACAGACTTTGAGAAGAATCTTGATGATAATCTAAGAGGGATGAGAATGCAAGATGATATTAGAAAATGACTGTGACTCATACTAGATCACAAAGGTATGGATCCTGAAAGGCTTAGTTCAATTTTGGATACCTTCATTGGAGTCTCATGAAGAGTGAAGCGATATCAAATAATAACTACCTGAGTATTATGAAGCAAATCAGAAGATGTATATAAGTGACATATTATGTGATTCAGAGAAACATAACACTAATATGATAGGGAAATGAATTCAACCGAGTTATCAAAAGATTTTGATGATAATACCAAGGATGATAATAGATTGATCCTAACGTGAACTTGTAAGAGAAGTGTAGCATGATCAAAATAGCAATGACATGATTGAGACATTGTATGAATTTTATTGAGGCTATAGGCAATTGAGGATTTCGATGATCTTGAGACAGTTTAGCATTTCTGAGAAGCATTCAATTTATCATATATGTTACTTAAAGGAATAAATGAAGTATCAATTATATGCAACAAAGCATATAGAGGCATTGATCCAAGTAGACCAAATGAGGATTTTGAAGAAAAGAGAGAAAGAGATAGAGATGTAACTATAAGTATTCGATGAATATTGAATATTCAAAAGAAGAAGATCATGACTTCATGGAGATACATAGATTTCTATCATCTTGAATCCCATAAGAAGGTAAATCAAACAAATGCAAAGGAATAATACTAGGTGAGTTGGTGATCTTATTTTAAAAGAGTATAAAAGAGAGAAAGCATTTGGGGTTTAAGACTTTGAGTAGAATATCGACTTTCAGGAGATTATGTGACAAGAAATTTTCAAAGAAGAATGGTGACCAACTAGAAATTAAACTTCTACAAATGGTTTGGTATCAATTAGATTCTTATCAGATCCATTAGCTTATGAGGAACACCAATGGATATAGTCCATAAAAAGAAAAAATTTGGTCATATCCTGCCTTGCCACTACATAAGTGAATAAAGGAAATTAAGCTGGGACAGTAACTTGTCCATTTAGCAATAGGGTAGCATCAAGGATCAAATTGAGATCTTGCTATCATAAATTGGAAGACCAAAAAAAGTAAAATCCTAAGACCATTATTTAGTCATTACCTTTAGAGTACTGTTGACTAAATAAAGGTATCCCACCCTAATTAATCAAGTATGTTAGTATCTATGAGTTAGTAGTCGAAGTTATATACTCAGAGGGATGCTATAATTCTTTAGACTTGAGTTTTCCTTAAAAGAAGTACTTGTTAGACTAAGTTATTTAAGGGTATGAGGTCAGTTGATGAGGATAGTTGCAACTGAGATAGGAGCAAAAATAAGAAGTGATCTAAACCAATGTTAAAGATTTTCCAAACCTGAATAGATACCATGACAATGTGAAGAAATTATTGTGGGTTTGAAAGATGCTGCTAACTTGGATTGAAAAGAAAGGTAGATAAGTACCACTCACTTTGGAGACCCCTGAACTTATGACAAAGATATATCTGGAAAGTGATCAATAGGTAATCAAATAAAGTCTTTCTATGTCTACGAAAATGTTCCATGCTTACCTAAGTGTTTTTCAAATTTGATGAATTAACAGCTTCAGCATAACTTGATGTAGTAGCTATTGAGCGAGAATTGCTATTATAAGCTAAGTATGAGGAGGCACTCGAAGGATAAAATTTGAAGAATTGAGAAAATCACTACTTATGAGGATACCTCCTGACAATACAGACTGCATGATTGACGATGAAGCCTTGATAAAAGATTGCACAATATATTGACATAGGGATGGAAGGAGAAAAGGTGAGATGGCTAGCACACTATAAGGTGAGATTTGATGTTACATTGCCTTTAGACAAATAGTTAGTTGTTATGTGCATATGCCAAGTATGAAAAATCAATTGAAGGAATTTCCTAAGGACTAACCCTACTGGATTAAGTGTGGAACTTTTGGACTGAAAGGTTACGAAGAAAACCATCAAGAAAAGAAAAGACAAAGAGGATGATGACAAAGGATTCAACCATGACCTAGTAAGGGTACTCGGTTATGAATAAGAAACTTTTTGCTTTGCATAAATGGGAACATTATTGAAAATCCTAAGGACAAATTGATGTGAATAGTGAGATAGGCCTCTGGACGAGAACATTCGACCCATGATGATGAATCGACTTGAGTTTGGATAAAATCTTCATAGAGGAAAGCATTTAATGAATTCAATAATTATGAAAATGGATATAGAGTTAGGACATTTTACTTTCAGTATATGATAAGGTCCTCGATGGAAGATGCTACTAATTGGCTTTCATGATCTTATTTTGAATGTAACCTTGGTCAAGGAAATCAAGTCACATATGGAAAACAACAGACAGTTGAAATTCGAAGTTAATCATGGGTTTGGTTGTAGAGCATATGATACCATGTCAATTATTGAAGTATCTTGTGGACAAATATAAAAGATAAATGGCTGTAGAGCACATGATACCATGTCAGTTATTGAAGTATCTTGGGGACAAATATAAAAGATAAGAGGCAAAGTTAGACACAATAGCAAGAAGATAATTTTTGGACTCTTACTAATGACATATAATCAACCATTAGAAATAGATATGGATGAGGAAGCATGATCCTACAAGGAGACTATCCTATACATGATGAGAAAAGGATAGGCATCTAAGGATTTCAAGATAGATGAATTTTAGCTAGAAACCGGTGTTGTTAAATGGGCATGTATGAGAGTATGCATCAGAGTACGCAGCGAAAGCGGCCCTTATAGGTCAGGCCTTGTAGAAGGAACAATAAAAATGATAAATTGAGGTTGAGCCTAGATTTGATTCCTAAGGGGAGAACACATTCACCAAGAAGATATCAAAGAGATAAAATACCTTGAAGATGATGATTTATGGAATTTCGAGGACGAAATTCATTTAAGGGGGTAATAATGTAATGCCCGAGCAATTTACACTATTTTTAACGAAAATTGGACATTCTATGGCAAATGGACTATGTTGAATGTTTGATTTTATTTAAAATATTAAATGAAGGAAATTGGAAGGAAACATGATGCCATTAGATTCTACCCGAAAAATGGAATCCAACACCTCAAAAATCACCCAAAACGGAGTTCGTATGAAGAATTTACAGCCGTTTAAAGATAGGGGTATTTCTGGAATTTAAACAGAAAACGTTTCAAACAACAAAGGGACGAAAAACGCAGGGGGCCGTTTTGATAACGGCACCCCCTGTCATCTTTAACCTCAAGAACCCTCCAGAAAACCCTAAATCCCGATTTCTCTAGAAAATCCCAGGAGAAAGGGCGGTACCACCATTGAGGGGCACCGCCTTCTCCCCTCTATAAAAACCCCAACTCCCCCTCTCCAAAAACACAAGTTTTCCGGCGTTTTTCTAGTCATTTGAGACTGGGGTTTTCGGCAAAAATCGCAAACCTGTCTCTCTGTGTTTTCTGGCAACGGCCAGGCCAAGTCTGGCCAGCCGTCCCTTTGCCATTCTCCCCATTCCCCTCTCTTCCCTTTCTGATCTTGGCATGGGGGTTTCCTCTTCGCGAAATTCTAGTGGCATGGGGTTTTCAGAACTGGAACAAAGGACGACCAAGCGCTGGGAGCGCCATTGTGATGACCCAGGTTTTCTCATGCATTTTTAAATGCAATATCTAATTCCTAAGGCGGGATGCATCCCTATTTGAAAACTATTTTATAAAGACCATGCAATGCAGCGGAAAATCTTTAGTTTTAAACTCATTTTAAAAACCTCGAGTGTCATTTGCCTTCACAACAACCAAAGTAGTTTTTGAAAAACTTCAAAAATCATAAATGTTTCTCCCCAAGTCTATCCAGTCACAGCAGACAACCCAACTGTAAATAAATACAAATACATGTCCAAAGGGTAGAGAGTTTACTCACAAGTATAGTTGTCTCCTTTGTTTATGCACTTGCTCGTAGAACTAATATCTCCTGAGGTGTCTTCTATTTGTAAGTGGAACTATCCTGAAAAATGTTAAGGATAGGGTGAGTATATACTATACTTAGTAGGAGTCTATCACTACTAGTTTTGCAATGCAAGCTATGTTTAAAATCATATGCTCATTAAAAACATGTTCATGCTCGAACAATCATGTTCAATATCGATATTAAAAACCACTGTCGAACTGGAATACTAACGACTTAAAGAATAGCATAATCCAAGTCGAAAGTATCATGTATCGTAAACATAATGATATGCATAAGATGCTCCACTGAATCCAACTCATGGATATATGGTATGGTATGGTATGGTATGGTCGACCAACCTCATGTCATGCCACATGCAATGCAAGTAAATCCACGAAACCATAGGGCCCAACTATGCCCACGACCTCCCCACGGTGTGATCCCTGAGTACCTAGGGACACAGGGCCATATGCCTCCACGGGACATATGACACTTTGACCCAGTGCCGTGACACCAGTGGTAGCCCCCTGTACCACATGCAGTCAAAGCAAGGACATGCCCTTTTTGGGTGTGGTACCCATCCACCTAATAGTGGTAGAGGCTGGAGGCCAACCCAAACCTCTCGACATAGCGCCCATGAGCTTACCAGCCCAAATCATATACGATCAAACAAGCAAAAACCTCTTTTTCAAAACCTGTCCTCTTTGGGTCCCTCACGACTGCCTGGCCCTCACAACTACCTACCCAGCGTCTTTTGGGCACTCCAGCATCTTTTGGTAATCCTCAAGGACATGCAATTTTTGAAGAACTCAATGCTCACAAATCATGCAATATATGCAATTGTTTGCAAAACATGTCTATGCATAATGTATTTAATCATATGCATGCTGAATTCATTTATATGCTAAACAAGCCATAAAATAAGTCATGCTAAACAAGTCATATGATTTATACTTAAAACATGCATTCAAAACAATCATGGCTCTTTTTAAAAGTCTAGTAGCGATAGAGCACCTACCTCAAAGTCTCCTGGAGTCGCGTCCTTTATCACTTCAACCCGTCCCTGGGTCTCATTCATAAACTCCTGGGTATAAATGGATACAAGGAGTCCTTATCAATTTCATTCTATTTAGGCATTAGATCGCTAGGACCCGTGCCCCACGTCGCCTGCACACTCAAAGGTCATACCAAGGACAGTGTTTGCACGCACACAAGCATGCCCAAGCGACGCGCTATGACGCGTGTCCTAGATGGCATCGCTCGAACACACCTTGGCGTAGGTGAAATGTTCCTTGGCTCCCGGGCCTCCCATGCGTCCTGGTTGAACCAGGACTGTGCCTGGGACGCACCGAGGCTACACCCATACATAGTCGCATGCCCTCGTGCACAATGGAGTGCTAGTGGTCTGTCCATGGGCTCAGTCGGGTGTGCATCACACACCACGCCCAAGATCGTCTCCTTCATTGGTCCGGTCCTGGGTTCTGCAAGTTCGGGCCGTAAAACTCCAGATCCGGCCTGGATCTGACCTGGGGAAGTGGAACAGAGAGAAGGGAAGGAAAAATGGCTTACCTGAGTTGCCAGAGATCGTCCTCCTCTCGCCTACCTGAACCCTTATGTTGCTGGAATTCTTGAAGCAGAAAAACCCCAATGTCAAAACCGGAAAGAGAAGAGGGGGGGGCATGGGAAAAAATGACAATGGTTGGCCTGACTTGGGCCTGGCCGTTGCCAAAAAACACAGAGGGACGGGTTTTCGATTTTTGCCAGAAACCCTAGTCCCAAACTAGCCAGAAAACATGTTTTTGGAGAGGGGGAGATGGGGCTTTTATAGAGGGGAGAAGGCGGTGCACTTCAATGGCGGTGCCACCATTCCCCAGGTGTGTTCCGGAGAAATCGGTAGAAAAAGGGTTTTTGGAGAAATTTGGAGGTGGAAGACGATGTTTTCTGCCATTTTCGTTTTCTGTTTAAATTACAGAACTGCCCCTAATATTTAAACGTCCGTAACTTCTTCATACGAACTCTGTTTTCGGCGTTTGATTCCATTTTTCGAGTAGAATCTAATCCTACCATGTTTTCTCACAAATTAATTCATTTACTATTTTATATAAATTGAAACATTTAACATAGTTTATTTCCTATAAAATATCCAATTTTTGTTAAAAATGACGTAAATTGCTCGGGGATTACATTATTACCCCCTTAAATGAATTTTGTCCTCGAAATTCTCTAAATTATCATCTTCAAGGTATTTTGTCTCTTAAATAACTTCTTGGTGAATGCATTCTCCCCTCAGGAATCAAATCTAGGCTCAATCCTCAATTTATCATTTTTATTGTTCCTTCGACAAGGCCTTACCTATAAGGGCTGCTTTCGCTGTGTACTTTGATGCATACTCCCATACGTGCCAGTTTAAAAATACCGATTTCTAGCTGTAATTCATCTATCTTGAAATCCTTAGATGCCTATACTTTTCTCATCGTGTATAGGATAGTCTCCTCATAGGATCATGCTTCTTTATTCGTGTATAAATTACTCCATATTTCTTTGAGATCATACGATCTTATTCCTCCTATTTTATTTTGAATATCATAGGTAATCCCTTTCTTCTTGTCTTTCATCTAGTGATCTCTTCATCATCCATATCTCCTTCTAAGGGTTGGTTATATGTCATTAGTAAGAGCCCAAAAAAATTACCTTCTTTCCATTGTGTCTAACTTTGCTTCTTATCTTTTATATTTGTCCCCAAGATACTTCAATAATTGACATGGTATCATGTCCTCTATAGCCAAACCCTTGATTAATCTTCGAATTTCAACTGTCTGTCCTTTTCCATATGTGACTTGATTCCTCGACCAAAGTTACATTCAAAATAAACTCATGAAAGCCAATTATTAGCTTCTTCCATTGAGGACCTTATCATATACTGAAAGTAAAATGTCCTAACTCCATATCCAGTTTCATAATTATTGAATTCATTAAATGCTTTTCTCATGTCAAATGTTAATGGTCGATTCTTCATTATGGGTCAAATGTTCTCGTCCAGAGGCCTTATCTTACTATTCACATCAATTTGTCATTAGGATTTCCAATAATGTTCCCATTTATGCAAAGCAAAAACTCTCTTATTCATAGTCGAGTACCCTTACTAGGTCATGGTTGAATCCTTTGTCATCATCCCCTTTGTCCTTTCTTTGTTTGATGGTTTTCATTGTAACCTTTTAGTCCAAAAGTTCTATACTCAATCCAGTAGGGTTAGTCCTTAGGAAATTCCTTTAATGGATTTTTCGCACTTGGTATATGTACATAACAACTAACTTTTTGTCTAAAGGCAATGTAACATCAAATCTTCACCTTATAGTGTGCTAGCCATCTCACCTTTTCTCCTTCCATCCCCTATGTCAATATATTGTTTAATCTTTTATCAAAGCTTTATCGTCAACCATGCAGTCTGTATTGTCAGGAGGTATCCTCATAAGTAGTGATTTCTCATTTCCTCAAATTTTATCTTTCAAGTGCCTCCTCATACTTAGCTTATAATAGCAGTTCTCGTTCAATAGCTGCTACATCAAGTTATGTTGAAGCTGTTAAATCAACTTTGAAAAACACTCAGGTAAGCATGGAACATTTTCGTAGACATATAGAAAGACTTTATTTGATTACCTATTGATCTCTTTCCAGATATATCTATGTCATAAGCTCAAGGGCCTCTAACGTGATCAATACTTATTTGCCTTCCTTTTTAATCCAAGTCAGTAGTATTTTTTAGTCTCACAGTAATTTCTTCACCTTGTCATGGTAGCCATTAAGGTCTGAAAAATCCTTCACATTGGTTTAGATCACTTCTTATTTTTTCTCCTATCTCAGTTGCTATTGTCCTCATCGTACTCGTAGCTCCTTCATGATGTGGCCTAATCAACTAACCTCATACCCTCAATTGACTTAGTCGAACAAGTACTTTTCTTTTCAAGGAAAACTCAAGTCTAAAGACTTATAACATCCCTCTGATATAACTTTGACTACTAACTCATAGATACTAGCATACTTGATTAAATATGGTGGGATACCCTTATTTTAGTCGACAGTACTCTAAAGGTAATGACTAAATAATGGTTTTAAAATATTTGCTCTTCCAATATATGATAGTAAGACCTCAGTTTGATCCTTGATGGTACCCTTCTTGCTAAATGGAAGTCACTGTCCCAGCTTAATTCCTTTTTCAATATATTTTATTGGCAAGGTAGGATATCACCAAATTTTCCTTTTTATGGATTATATCCATTGGCGTTCCCCATAAGCTAATGGGTTCGATAAGAATCTAATTGTAATAATTGATATCAAACCATTTGTAGTGGATCACCATTCTTCTTCGAAAATTTCTTATCGCATAATCTCCTGAAATTTGATACTCTACTCAAAGTCTTAAACCCCATATGCTTTCTCTCTTTTATACTCTTTTACAATAAGATCACCAACTCATCTAGTATTATTCATTTGCAGTTGTTTGATCTACCTTCCTATAGGATTCAAGATGAAAGTATTGTATGTATCTCCATAGAGTCATGATCTTCTTCTTTTGAATATTCAATATTCATTGAATACTGGTAGTTACATCTCTATCTCTTTCTCTCTTTTCTTCAAAATCCTCATTTTTGTCTAGCTCGATCAATGTCTTTTGTTGCATATAATCAATACTACATCTACTCCTTTACTTAATGATAAATTGAATGCTTCTCAGAAATTCCAAACTGTCTTAAGATCATTGAAATCCTCAATTGCCTATAGCCTCAATAAAATTCATACAATGTATTAATAATGGCATTGACCTTTTTGATCATGCTATACTTCTCTTACAAGTTTATGTTAGGATCAATCTATTATCATTCTTAGTATTATCATCAAAATCTTTTGATAACTCGGTCGAATTCATTCCCTATCATATTTGTGTTATGTTTCTCTTAATCACATAATATGTCACTTGTATACATCTTCTGATTTGCTCCATAATACTCAGGTAGTTATTATTCGATAGCACTTCACTCTTTATAAGACTCCAATTAAGGTATCCAAAATTTAGCTATGTCCTTCAGGATCCGTACCTTTGTGATCTAGTAGTTATCTCCTAATATCATCTTGCATTCTCATCCCTCTTTATCATCAAAATTTTCTCAAAGTCTATCTTTTACATTCCTTATCATACTCATATCATATCCCCTGTGATAGTGCGCTCAAATTCTGATATTCTTTATGATGGTAAGATAGCCATCTAGGTTTTTTCAATGTTCTCATCTTTAGTGAGATTAATCTATTACAGATCAGAACTATCTACTAACAAGTCCACTAACATCTTCATTCATCATTCTCATCATAATATGATCCATATATGAGTTTTCACATTTGCACCATACAACAATCCTTAATCCTTAAGTCGCCTTAGACTAGATTTTGGATAAGGGTTGCACTATCCTCTACCTAATTATTTATTAAACCAAGCTGGGTTTCACCTATTTATTCATGGTGAACTGCCTAGTGCATTAATATTGTAATCCTCAAATAGAAGTAGTCATCTCTACTACTCCTATTTATACTATTTCTTCTTGATTTTCTCTATTGTCTATGAGCCTTGGACATGCTGGCCTGGCTGTGAAAGGATAAAACCTGGGCTCTGATACCAACTGTGACGACCCGGGTTTTCTCATGCATTTTTAAATGCAATATCTAATTCCTAAGGGGGGATGCATTCCTATTTGATAACCATTTTATAAAGACCATGCAATGCAGCAGAAAATCTTTAGTTTTAAACTCATTTTGAAAACCCCGAGTGTCATTTGCCTTCACAACAACCAAAGTAGTTTTTGAAAAACTTCAGAAATCATAAATGTTTTTCCCCAGATCTATCCTGTCACAGCACACAGCTCAACTATAAATAAATACAAATACATGTCCAAAGGGTAGAGAGTTTACTCACAAGTATAGTTGTCTCCTTTGTTTATCCACTTGCTCATAGAACTAATATCTCCTGAGGTGTCTTTTATTTGTAAGTGGAACTATCCTGAAAAATGTTAAGGATAGGGTGAGTATATACTATACTCAGTAGGAGTCTATCATTACTAGTTTTGCAATGCATGCTATGTTTAAAATCATATGCTCATTAAAAATATGTTCATGTTCAAACAATCATGTTCAATATCGATATTAAAAACCACTGTCGAACTGGAATACTGACGACTTAAAGAATAGCACAATCCAAGTCAAAAGTATCATATATCATAAACATAATGATATGCATAAGATACTCTACTGAATCCAACTCATGGATATATGGTATGATATGGTCGACCAACCTCATGTCATGCCATATGCAATGTAAGTAAATCCACGAAACCATAGGTCCCAACTATGCCCACGACCTCCCCGCTGTGTGGTCCCCGGGTACCTAGGGACACAGAGTCATATGCCTCCACGGGACATATGACACTTTAACCCAGTGCTGTGACACCAGTGGTAGCCCCCTGTACCACATGCAGTCTGTGACGACCTGGGTTTTTGAAACACATTTTGTAATATATTTTTCAAAGGCAAGGGCGTCCCCTTAGTAAAAATTTTCTCGCAAAACAAAGCAGCGAAAATTCTTTTATTTTAAAACTTGTTTTGAAAACCCAAGTCACCACTTCATACATAACATAAGTATAATTTGTGTACAAAATAAAATTCCATTGAAGGAATATGATTTTATTAAACTTCCAGGATCCATCCAGTGGTTCACAGTACACAACCCATTGTATCCTTACAATACTTGTCCAAATATACAATTCAAATTACAAAGTTCTAAATACAATACATGCTCTCTATACAATGTTTCAAGGGATATACCCTTATTACTTATTCTTCAATAGTTCTTCAAGTCTTGAGCTCCTAAGTCTCCTTCTCTGTATCTGAGATATTGTAAACATTCGAATATTTACAATATCTCAGCAAGCTATGCTTGGTAGGGGATAAGAATGTAAGTTATTAATAGTAAAATCTCAATATTCACTTACCCCATAATTCATTCTATCATAAACACATTCATAGACCACTATTATTGATATGAACATCTCATTTCCTTATCATTTGTGTTCACCTTTATACATACATAGTATATAAGAACAAATCCGTTAAAATTGTAAAAATAATCAATTATCATTTCCATACAAAACTTATCAACTCCTTTTATTATAGGAGATTTGTATTTCAGCCAGTTACTATACTGGGATTTTTCCTTCTTGGAAAAAATATTGGTAATTTACAATTACCTAGCATTTCATCATGCCATCCCTTAAGGCATTTCACTATGCCAATTTCATATGCATCATAATGCAAAATAATCAAGGACTACTATGCTTGCAGTCTAATCCGTACAGCGAGCCCGGATAACTGTTCAATAATCCACCTATACCATTCTCAGTGGAAATTACAATATCCATGTCCATATGGGAGGACCATGGCTGTCACAGTGGTGGCCTTCCCATAAATGCCCCACCTGACTTTTAGCCTTTCTTAGGCTTGGTATTCAATATCATCAAGTTTCAGAGAGTGGGTGGCCAAACCCTCTTAACTCTCCTAGCATAGCATCCCCAGACCTATGCCTGTTTAAAACAAAACCACAAGCCTCCAAGCTTGTATGTAAAATAATACTTATACATATCAGACTATCTGTCTGTTTATCTAGGGCTGGTATATTTTCTACTTTCCTATTCACTTAGGGTTGTTCTCAATTCTCAACTTAACCATTTAATACTTATTTTCCTCATCATTTGGTTGGATCATATTTCAATTTGAGCTATTTCCCTTAATATATTGGTATTATACATGTCAATACTTCAAAACATGAGATCATGTATTAGACATGTATCTTCATGTAAAAGCATTCTTAATAATCCACCTACCTCAATAAGGTATTCTTACTCGAAATTTTCCATAGTCTCAATCAACATATATCTGTCAAATCATATGTATAATGTCATTTTTGTAATCAAGGGTACATACTACATGGTCTTTTGATCATCCTTATGTAGGATAATCTGACTCTTTCTTCCTTGAATATCATATATCCAAGGGTTTAATATCATCTATACAAATACTATCTATGTCATACATAAACAATCTAATCTACATTGGTGTTTCTTTTTCCTTATTGTTTTTGATCATACAAGATCTCATCTTGTTTGATCATCCTTATCTTACTTACTATTTTTATTAGGATTAGATAATTTGCTATCTTTTTATGTTCTTATTATTATTCAACCAGTTAGTGTCTTACTTGGTTGAAGATAATTTATTTCTTCATATTACTTGACAACTCCTCCTTATTTCAGGATGACTAGTACTTACCAGTTAAAGTCTGCTCAAAAAGTGGTTAATACAACCCTCATGTAAGGAGGCTTTTAGACCTCTCTTACGTCAACAGGAAGTAAGGGAAAAGCACTTGGCTCTTGTATAGCCCCTATAACCACAATGTTCAGAGTCCACTGGAGTGGTACTAGCTCAACCTTTGACATGGTTCCTATGAGCTCTTTACCTTAAGTCCCTTCTCTAATTGATTTTAATTAATTTCCATGGATATGCACAATGTCATCCATGGATGTTCATTATTTTCCTACTTTGGGCAAAGGAAATGATAAATCATTCCTTATATTGTCCTACTAACTATAGCCCTTATTAAGTCAAAATCATTCATTCATCTTAGTTGTCCATGAATCTCTATATTTCATTAGTTTACATTTTTGGTGATTTATGCTCCTTATATCTTAACAATTACTTAACAATTGAATAAAATTTGACAATAAGTAAATCATCAACTTGAAAGCATAAATCAAATATAAGTTTAACAACTATATACTAACATTCTGCCTATGAATGTAACTTAAGCTAGTGAAATAAAACTAACATGATCCTAAGTTATGAAACACATCTTCTATCATAATGAAATCATGTTTAAATCCAAATTTACACTAACATGATCCTAAGATAATCAAATCTACTAACTAATTACTCATTTAGGGCATATTATACTAAAATTTAAAGATTACACTATCATGCTTTCTAACTTAGAACATAAATGACATTTACACTTCTATATCCAATAAAAGACAATTAAACTAATTTTATTAAGATTATTATAAACCTTTAAATATGATCCAACCATTAGATCTTAGGTGTTTTCCTTTAGATCAAGGGTTTTAATTACCTTTAGGGCTTTTAATCCATTAAGATCCAAAAATCATATCCACTTGATTTTGTCACATTTCATCCATGATCTAAATGGATTCCATCATAATATCATCCCTTTAATCCATCCCAAGGATCTGATCATACTTGATCTCATTGATCAAGTGGGTCCCTTTGTATTTTTTTAATTTTTATTTTACGGTTTTTCTACCATAAAGGGTAGATCCCCTATTTTATCCAAGATCTGTCCAAATTAACCATAGATATTACTTTATTACATTATTATATCATCACTAAAATAAATTTCCAAGATCTGATCACCTCAAATCTTGAAGATCTTAGAAATTGGACACTTATTTCCAAAATACAGAAAAATACAGAAATTTTTTTTAGAAATATTATGACTTCATTAGAAGCTAGACATTACAAGCTTTCCATAGCTTCTTTCTGATCTCAATTTGGAGTTCATATGACTCCACAATCTTAAATTGAAGTTTTCAGCCGTTCCTCCGTATTTGATCTAGGCCCACCATAATTAATCTCTCTCAATTGAGGGTCCAAACCTTGTTAGATTTTCTTGAAAATTGTACCCCAAGGGTTTTTGACCCTTATGAATTTATTGGAAAGCTCATAATTTCCATCTGAGCTCTCTATCACCATAAATTGAAGGCTCTGCTATTTACTTTATTTTTACCATTTTTCATTCAAATTAAATTATAGAAAAATAAAAATTACACTAAAATATAATAAATATGTATGGTAAGTATTTCCAAGTACATCCATAATTTCTATGTTTTAATTCATGATATAATCTCCATAAAAAGAGAAATTTCAATAACCTAATATTCCTGCCCAGAATTTCTAAAAATTCAAACTTTATTAATTTGCTTTAATAAGTTACAAAAATTCAGGGTCATTACACAATCAAAGCAGGGACATGCCCTTTTTAGGCGTGGTACCCATCCACCTAATAGTGGTAGAGGTTGGAGGCCAACCCAAACCACTCGGCATAGCGCCCACGAGCTTACCAGCCCAAATCATATACGATCAAACAAGCAAAAACCTCTTTTTCAAAACCTGTCCTCTTTGGGTCCCTCATGACTGCCTGGCCCTCACAACTGCCTACCCAGTGTCTTTTGGGCACTCTAACATCTTTTGGTAACCCTCAAGGACATGTAATTTTTGAAGAACTCAATGCTCACAAATCATGCAATATATGCAATTGTTTGCAAAACATGTCTACGCATAATGTATTTAATCATACGCATGCTGAATTCATTTACATGCTAAACAAGCCATAAAATAAGTCATGCTAAACAAGTCATGTAATTTATACTTAAAACATGGATTCAAAACAATCATGGCTCTTTTTAAAAGTCTAGTAGCAATAGAGCACCTACCTCAAAGTCTCTTGGAGTCGCGTCCTTTATCACTTCCACCCGTCCCTAGGTCTCATTCATAAACTCCTGGGTATAAGTGGATATAAGGAGTCCTTATCAATTTCATTCTATTTAGACTTTAGATCGCTAGATCTGCCTTTTAGGGTCCATGGTACTTGCCTAATTCATTATCAGGCTAGATCCTATGATGTGGATCTACTATTCCTTAGTTAACTCTATAAATTGTCCTCTAATCCTAATTTTAAAGTCTCATTGGGTCCACGTGTCCCAGTTTCCAGGGCACCCATGTATCCTGGTTGAACTGCGACTGCCTCACGTGTGTGCGCTCCCAAAAGCCCTGCCAGGGACCGCGTTTTGCATGCGCACGTGCATGCTTAAGTGACACGCTATGGCGCGCATCATCGCACGGACGCACCTTTGGTGTAGCATGGCATGTCTCAGCTCCCAAAGCACCTCGTGCATCCTGGTTGAGCCAGGACCTGTGCCCCACGTCGCGCGCACACCCGAAGGTCGCACCACGGACAGTGTTCGCACGTGCACAAGCATGCCCAAGCGACGTGCTATGACAGGCATCCTGGATGACATCGCGCGAACACACCTTGGCGTAGGCGAAATGTGCCCTGGCTCCCGGGCCGCCCATGCGTCCTGGTCGAACCAGGACTGTGCTTGGGATGCACTGAGGCCACGCCCATACACAGTCGAGTGCCCTCGTGCACAGTGGCGTGCTAGGGGTCCGTCCATGGGCTTAGTAGGGTGTGCATCACACACCACGTCCAGGATCGTCTCCTTCGTTGGTCCGGTCCTGGGTTCTACAATTTCTGGCCGAAAAACGCCAGATCCGGCCTGGATCTGACCTGGGGAAGTGGAACGGATAGAAGGGAAGGAAAAATGGCTTACCTGGGTCACCAAAGATCATGCTCCTCTCGCCTGCCTAAGCCCTTATGTTGCCGGAATTCTTGAAGCAGAAAAACCCCAATGTCAAAACCGAAAAGAGAAGGGGGGGGGGCATGGGGAAAAATGGCAATGGCCTGGCTGACTTGGGCGTGACCATTGCCAAAAAACGCAGAGGGATGGGTTTGAGATGGGTTTCCGATTTTTGCTGAAAACCCCAGTCCCAAACTAGCCAAAAAACGTGTTTTTGGAGAGGGGGAGATGGGGCTTTTATAGAGGGGAGAAGGCGGTGCACTTCAATGGCGGTGCCGCCATTCCCCTGGTGTGTTCTGAAGAAATTGGGAGAAAAAGGGTTTTTGGAGAAATTTTGAGGTGGAAGACGATGGGGTTCTGTTATCAAAACGGACCCCTGTGTTTTCTGCCTTTTTCCTTTTCTGTTTAAATTACAAAACTGCCCTTGATCTTTAAACGTCCGTAACTTCTTCATACGAACTCCGTTTTCGGCGTTCTTTGAGGCATTGGATTCCATTTTTTGAGTAGAATCTAATACTACCAAATTTTATCACAAATTACTTCATTTACTATTTTATATAAAGTGAAACATTTAACATAGTTTATTTCCCATAAAATGTCCAAATTTTGTTAAAAATAACGTAAATTGCTCAGGCATTACAGCCATCACCGGTTGCCCAGGTAAGCTGTCCTTCCCTTCCACTTCCCTAGGAAAAAACCAGGCCAGACCGAGCATTTTTCGGCCAAAAATTGCAGAAACCAGGACCAGACCGACGAGGGAGACAGTCCTGGGCACGGTGCGTGATGCACACCCGACTGAGCCCATTGACGGACCTCAGGCATGTCACTGTGCACGAGGGCATGCAACTGTGTATGGGCGTCGCCTCGGTGCGTCCAAGGCACAGTCCAGGCTCGACCGGGACGCATGGGTGGCCCGGGAGCTAAGGCACATTTCGACTACGCCGAGGTTTGTTCGAGTGAGGACATTAAGGACGCGCGTCATAGCGCGTCGCTTAGGCATGCTTGTGCATGTGCGAACACTATCCCAGGTACGACCTTCGGGTATGTGCGTGACATGCCGCACGGGTCCTAGCTCGACCAGGATGCACGGGGTGCTCTGGCAGTTGAGACGTGCCATGCTACTAGGTGCGTCCGTGTGATGATGCACGTCATAGCGTCACTTGAGCATGCATGTGCATGTGCAAAATGCGGTCTCTGGCACGGCCTTTAGGTGCACACGCACGTGAGGTGGTTGCGGTCCAACTAGGATGCACGAGTGTCCTGTCAACTGGGACACGCAGACCCAATGAGACTTTAAAAATTAGGATTAAAGGATAAATTATAGAGTTTAACTATTGGAAAGTAGATCCATGTCATGGGATCTAGCTTGGCAAAGAATTAGGCAAGGACCATTGACCCTAAATAGAAGATTTAGCGATCTAATAGATTAAAATTAATAAGGACTCCTTATATCCATTCATACCCAGGAGTTTCTAAATGAGACCCAAGGATGGGTTGAGTGCGAAAGGATGCGACTCCGGGAGACTTTGAGGTAGGTGCTCTATCGCTACTAGACTTTTTAAAAGAGCCATGATTGTTTTAAGAATGCATGTTTTAAGTATAAGTATATGACTTGTTTAGCATGACTTAATTCATCATATATATGATAAATGCTTTGTGCATAGATATGTTTTGCAAATAATTGCATATACATTATGCATAGATTTGTTTTGCAAACAATTGCATATATTGCATGATTTGTGAGCATTGAGTTCTTGAAAAGATTGCATGTCCTTGAGGGTTACCAGAAGATGCTGGAGTGCCCAAAAGATGCTGGGTAGGCAGTTGTGAGGGACCCAAAGAGGACAGCTTTTGAAAAAGAGGTTTTCGCTTGTTTGATCTGATATGATTTAGGCTGATAAGCTCATGGGCACTATGCCGAGAGATTTGGGTTGGCCTCCAGCCTCTAACACTATTAGGTGGATGGGTACCATTCCCAAAAAGGGCATGTCCCTACGCCGACTGCATGTGGTACAGGGGGCTACCACTGGTGTCACGGCACTAGGTCGATGTGTCGTATGCCCCGTGGAGGCTATGACGCTGTGTCCTTAGGTACTTGGGGACCACACAGCGGCGAGGTCGTGGGCATAGTTGGACCCTATGGTTTCGTGGACTTATGTGCATTGCATATGGCATGATATGAGGTTGGTTGACCATACCATACCAGATATCCATGAGTTGGATTCAGTTGAGCATCTGATGCATATCATTATGTTTATGACATATGATACTTTCGACTTGGATTGTGATATTTCTTTAAGTTGTCAGTATTTCGGTTTGACAGTGGTTTTTAATATCGATATTGAACATGATTGTTCAAACATGCACATGTTTTTAAGAGCATATGATTTTTAATATAGCAGCATTGCAAAACTAGTAGTGCTAGACTCCTACTGAGTATAGTATATACTCACCCTATCCTTAATATTTTTCAAGATAGTTCCATCCACAAGTAGAGGACACCTATGATAGTGCTATGAGCAAGTGAATCAAATAGGAGACAATTATTCATGTAAGTAAACTCTCTACCCTTTGGACATGTATTTGTATTTATTTACAGTTTGACTGTGTGCTGTGACTGGATAGACCTAGGGAAAAACATTTATGATTTCTAAAGTTTTTCAAAAACTACTTTGATTGTGGTGATAGCAAATGACACTCAGGGTTTTCAAAATGAGTTTAAAACTAAATATTTTCCGTTGCATTGCATGGTTTTTTATAAAATGGTTTTCAAATAGGGATGCATCCCGCCTTATGAATTAGATATTGTATTTAAAAATGCATGAGAAAACCCGGGTCGTCACAACATGGGCCTTTATCTGCTTAATAATCCCTAGGTCCACATAATGGTCATGAGACTCATACCATCCATATCATCATTGTTATATAGTCACAAGTACTATCACTCAATCGTGCTTGTAGTACTAGATCATAAGAAAAATATGCACACATGCTATCACTCAGTCATGCTCATAGTACCATGCTAAAATCATGGACTACTATGTTGTAGCACACATCCTCCATGTCGGGATCCACTACCATGCTCCACTAACACCATGTATGGAATAACACACATTCATGTCCATATGGGTAGACAAACCTTCACACTATGGCCTTCCCATAATTGCCACCACCCAGCATCTTGCCTTGCTATGGGCATGGTGTCTATATAATAAGTTTCAAAGATTGGGTCGGGAAACTCTACTACTCTCCTAGCATAGCATCTACTAAGCCCATGCTTGTATAAAGCAAATCCCTCAGGCCTCCATGTCTAATTATAATAAATTCATCAAGCTATATGCTTGTCCATTGTAAATCCATGAAAATATATGTTGTATGCATAATTGGTACCATGTATCAAAATCAAACCCTCCATGCTTTCAAATAAAATCACGTGGATATAAAACATGCACTACATTTTCAAATCATGCATTTCCTGTCAATGGAACAATAATTCATAAAATAACAATTTTTCATATACAATACTATAGCCATTTCATTTCATAAATGATGACATAAATAATGTATTTATAATATCTCATAATTATTGCATTTTATCAATAATTCTGAAATTATCAAAATCACATCATGATATATGAAAAGATCATGCAATTTTTTTGAAAATTAGCATCTTAGATTCCACCTAACCTAAATAGGAAGAACCAATTTTTCATAATATAGTATACTCAATCTATATCAATAAGGCATATCTGTCAATACATATGTACAGTTACATGTTATTTTTTTTTTCAGAACTCTCATATTTCAATTTATTTGATCTTTGATTATCATAAATTTAGATGACTTTGTATTTTCATATCATTGATCATCATTATGTCTCTATATTTTAGCCATGTCATCAAATCCTGGCCATTAACTAAAGATCAATGATTTAGGTCATCTAATTGTTCTTAATTTGTATTGCTCTTTAACTTACACATGGTCCAAACCACATTTCAATTTTTGATCCATTGATCTAATGGTTGATTATTTTTTTATCATTCAAATAAATAATTCCAACTCATCCTACCATCCAATTTACTAATCTAAAGTTATTTGAATGATTTAACTATTATATCAATCTAATTAATAATTTTAATAGCCTATTTGCTCCTTTTAAAGTTTGATCCATCCTAATTAAACATACTTTCTATGTTTTCTCACAAGTAATATGGTCTTTAAATAAAATAATTTCTAGTTCATTTCAATTAGATTTTTGCCAACTCGTAATTGGGATAAGGTCTTGATGATTCATTATGATTTGATTGCAATTCTACATCTGATTGCTTAAATCCTAGCGTGATGTAATGTCAAATGTGTCTAATCAAGTATGAGCACTTCTAATTTAGCACATCTAAGCAATATAATGTTTTGACCTTAAATTGGGTCCTTGATGTGCTTAGATCCTAAATTTTGAATCATTAGGTCCGTGTCATCAAAATGAAGTCAATGGACATACGTCTTAGATAAAAAATCAATTTTGTATAGCTCTCTAGATTGAATGTTTAATGTGTCAGATTGGTTTAGAATGTTTAGATTTAATAAATTAAATATTTGTATAGATGAATCTGATAGGAGGATTGGTTTTCTAAATAGATAAATGAATCAGTCATGGGAATGCAGTGTGTTCATGACACATAATCAAGATGTATAGACATACTTCATATGATTTGTTTTAAAAATAATTGCAAGTGCACATCTTTATTGTAACATAGATTGTGCAAGTATGATTCAATCCATAGAGACCCTATTAATAAACATATTTAATTAAAGTCTATTTTAATCTCTTTAAGTTAACCAAATGATTTATTAACTAATTAATTAATCTTAAAAATGCTAGAATAATAGAAACACATAAAATTTCTAGAAAGTAAATCTAAGCCAAGGGTTTAAAAATCCAATATATTAGAATTAAGTATTCCTAAGATTAAACTATCTAGATATTTACCTACACATGTTAATAGAATTTTAATAACACTAAAAACAAGGAAAATATGCCTTTCAAGGCTCTCTTTTATGATTTTGTTAGTGTTAGTTTTCTAGCTTAATTAAGATATTGTTGATGTTTTTCGGAAGTGCATAGGCTATTGTGGTATAGCTAATGCAAGTACAGGTCGATCCCATAGGAACGTGCTTTAATTTTTTGAAATTTTAATAAAATTGAATTATTTAAAATTCAAATTAATAAAAAAAATTAACAAAAAAAAAATCAGACTTTCATATTTAGTTTAACAGTGAAATTCCAGAAGTCTAATTCCAAGAAGAACAGAAAAAGAAACAATAAAACCTTAATTAAACTAAAACTAGAAAAAATTAAGAAAATCCTAATTCACTATCTTAAGTGCTATCCAATTTCTTCACTTTGAGTATCCCAAACCTTGATCAGACTCCATCAATATGTTCAACATGTCCTGGATTAATGATCTGACTGAGGAATTTGTAAGATTCCTCAAATTGTTAGAGATCTAATCAAATTTACAAATTTAATGATTAATGGCTTAGATCTATTTTTAGAACACAAATTGAAGATCAGCAATAGCAATTAAACTATAATCTATCCTAAGAACATGTTCATAAAATTTAATTGAAATTATGAATTAAAACAACAAGAAATTAAAGGTTATATGTGGTTAAACCAGAACCGTTAATTGAGTTAAATGGTAACGGAATAACAAGAACGTGAATAACTCAAAACGAAATAACATAAAACAGGGATAAGAATAGTAAAGGACATCAAATGTAAATTCAATTATTCTTGTAAGGGCAAATTTGGAATTTTGCCCAAAATTTCTGAAAAACTCCCGTTAAACCAGAGGAGATCGCCAAAGAAGACGACTTTGCCCGAAGGAGATAAGGTGCAGATGCCTGGGCTGGAGCAAATACTGCTGATCTGGGATAGTGCCTGGCTCGTCATTTGGTACGACCGGTGATGAGGGATGTCGCTTGGCTGTGTTAGAAAGATGGTCGTTGCACACTGCCTCGGCTGTGGAGATGAGCTAGGTGGAGGGTTATGGTGTCGCATAGTCGGGCATCGCCTGGTCGAACTAGAATCACCTGGCTGATCAGTGCTGGCCTAGTGGAAAGGTGTGTCTGGGCATTGATGAGCTGAAGTGGAACAGAAAAAAATGACACCTTTTCTGGGCAGCATCTGGTTTGTTGGGAGCAGAGGAGGGTAGTGAGGAGAGTGGCCTATGACACTAATAGAAGGGGAACTAAAGGGTGTATCTGGGTTGAACGATCAAGCGGTGATGGTTCCAATATGGGCTTGTGTAGTGAATCGAAAAGAGAACAGGGAAAGTGGTGTGGTGATGGGCTATAGACTGATGCAAAGGCAGTGCTGGGTTGTGAACATGAAATAGAAAGGGTAAAGAGGAAGGGGGCTGATGTGGTGAATGGAGATGGGTAGATGTTAGAGAGAGTGCTAGGAAGAAGAAGTAATCTGAAATAATTGTGGAAGATGCAGTGAATGTAACTACATGAATGGAGATTAAGAGAAAAGTATAACAAAAGAACTTAGGAAAGCAAGAAAAACTAAACAACGAAGACCAAAGAAAACCCAACAACTCAAAACAAAAAAAAAACTCCCCAACTCCCCTATAGTTTCCCATTTTATAATTTTTTTTTTGTTTCCTAATCTTCCTCCACCTCCTTCCTTTAAGAGGTAGATTCTTATTAGGACTTTCTCTTCTCCCAAATTAGGACTCCTCTTCCATTAGGAAACCTTCTTCCCTTGCCTTATTGATCTTCAACTAATCTGCACCATTGAGATTAAATCTGAGCCATCCAACCCTCTTTAGTTGATTTGCGAAATCAAAGACTAGATTAAAGTCATCTAAACCATACATTAATCATCCACTTAGCTCAATTGATCATCTAACAGCTAATTTTGACAATGTATGGTTGGATGGTTGATTTGAGCTATTTTTCTTATTTTATCCAAGAATTACCAAATTAATGAGTTAGATGGTCTAATTAAATGCTAAATAGGGGCCTTTTATCCAAAATTAAACACTTAACACACCCCCAACCAACATTTTAGTAGTCCAGAGCAAAACATGCAGACAACTATTTTACACAAAACTAGTACAAGGTTCCACTTTCGTAGGTACTCACGATTGCATTTAGCACTTGCAACAAGCCCTTGAACCCTTACCCCTATTTTATCTCAAAGAATCCTTATTCATTAGCAACTTTACTATTTTTCACAACTTAATGAAGAGGATTTGACCAATTTACACACCATACATATATTAAAGACATTTTATTTGAGAATTTTCTTGGAGTGCATATGTGTGTGTACAGCCACATAAATCTTAACTTCTAATTGGATGTGCTTACATTCCATTGGAAATATGCCTTAACCTCAAATCCTTACAGGTATACGCTCAGAAATAAAACTCTCAGATAAGGGGTTTAAACATATTTCTCTCGTTATGTGATCGAATCCAACAAGCTAATGGTTCACATAATTCTTTTAAATGCTCATGAGACAAATGAAAGTGATCCCTAAGAGTGGATGTCATCACCAAGAATATTAGGAGTCTTTTACCTTAATTCTTTCTTTTTATCTCCTCTTTAAGGCTATGTCCACCTAAAATCAATAGGTCTTTGACTAGGATGAAA
This sequence comes from Warburgia ugandensis, assembly GCA_035236585.1. Classification (NCBI taxonomy): domain Eukaryota; kingdom Viridiplantae; phylum Streptophyta; class Magnoliopsida; order Canellales; family Canellaceae; genus Warburgia; species Warburgia ugandensis. The sequence goes on along the minus strand of CP141131.1, from coordinate 77,823,285 downwards.
TGTAGGCTTGGGATAGGTTTAGAAAAGAAAGGTATAAAGATTTCAAAGGTTCAAAATTGAGTAGATATCATCAATGAATATCTGCTAGGACAACTTTTCTTTTTGGTTTGTACTTGAAGTGAATTTCTTTTTCAAAATTTGGTCATTCTTTTTCCTTTTTTTTCACTTTTGTTTTTCTTGCTTGGAAGAAAGACAACTATTTGTTTCTAACTTCTTTAACTTTTTGTCCTATTTTTGAATTTTTTTCTACTCTACTCATTTTGAGGATGGGTAATGGTTATTTATTTTACTAGGTTATTCTAGGTTAAGGTGAATGGGTTAAGAAAGAAAAGGCTTAATAATAGGCTCAAAAGGCTAACTAGTGATATACTATATTAGGTAGGCTTTATGTCTCTAGGCTGAGCAAGGATGGCCTATATCATTTCTTAGGTTTCCTAAAGCCTATCAGATTCATTAAATTTCTAGAATTAAAGCCATTACTTCTATTTCTTATTGATGTTTAACCAAAACAATAATAACAGGATCACATTAATGCATGTACATTGAAGAATTCATGGAATTACTTATAACTCTTTAAAAGAAGATAGTCTCAAACTCTCACTAGGTTATAGGTCTCCACTGGTTTTCCTCAGAGTCTCTAAGTCATACCTCTATATTAGTCTTGATTATGTGCTATGTGTAAATGGTTTCTGATAATTAACTTTCATAAAATGCTTCAACACATGAATGACATGCAAAACTAATCATATGCATTCCCATTAAGAGGTGAAAACAATATATTTACTAAATTCTGAACATCCAGTTCTCATCACAGTAAGGGAACTCTACTTTAAAAACTTACCTTTTTATTTTTTTTAAATCTTCAAAAAAAAAATTTAACTTAAGAAAATTCAAAATCTCTATGTGCATCTACACCCCCAACCTAAATGAAGCATTTCCCCCAATGTTTGAAAAACATAGGATTCTATATGAAAGTTGAATGATGTAGACTCTAAACCCTTGGGTTGCCTCCCAAGAAGCACTAAGATTAACATTTGTAGCCAAACATTACCTAACCTAACTCTCTAAACCTAGAGCTAACTGAGTTAGCTTATGTGTCCTAATCCTAACCCTAAGATGAAATGGTGAGATTTCGCACTCCACTTCAGAATTTTGCGGTAATCTATATATGGCCTCCACCTTGAAATGTTAGGTGGTGATACGAATATAATGCAGTAGATCACTGCAATTATGAAGCTAGTGGGACCATATTGTTGATCACCCATCGTCATTATTTCATGGTAGTTAATATAATGGTGACGGTAACACAATGACTGCATGAACTACTATGTATTTCGTTGGACCATATGGTGACAAACCATCCTTGTCTTGACCAAATTGAGGGATAATAATGACCATTCTATTCAATTTATCTTTTTCCTCCATATCCCTATCATTGTCCTGAACTAGCGTAATAACCTGACTCTGTCCTTTTCTAATAGGTTGTTCTTGTATTACTAGAGGCGGGGGCTTAAACCCTAGTTATCTTCTAATGTGTACCCTAGAGTAGGTTGATGCATAACAATTGACTCTACTTCTTCCTATTTGATAAGCACAGGTATGGTATCAATCATGTCTATATTACCATTTGATGTTTATTTAAATAAGACTGCTAGGTTCCAATCAAGTACATCTTCTACATTGAAAGGCGCAATTTGAATTTTATGCTTTATAAGAGGATATACTTTGGGTTGCCATCAAAAAGTGTCCATAGAGGCAAAGTATCCAACAACTCATGCATCTCCTCAATAGATGTGTCTTCATCAAAGTCATAAAAATAGGTGGGACATGCACTTAGAGGATTAGGGTTGGATTTTTCTATATCTTTATTCTCTTCAGCAATGGAAGTCTCTTCATTATTAGAATCAGGACATGGCTCAAGTATATCTAAGTTGGAGATTTCTAAGGATGGTTGTAGACTTTGTGGCTCATAAGGATCATAGGAAATTTCCATCCTAGTGTCAAGAATAAATGGTTCTTCATTATCCCTAATTTGTTTCAATGTCTCCTCAAATTCCTCCCTCCCTCATTTTATTTCCTCAGTGAAATCCTCCATCATTTTTAATTCCATATTCCTAGCAGCCATGCTTTGTTCTATTATCTCACACATATGCTTCATATTTTCTTCTAATAGTGGTTCTTCCAGTAGAGGAAATGACTCATAGGGTTGGTATTGTTGTGGCATTAGGGTACTAAAAAAGGACTGAGCAAGCTGAACACATGATGGTTGACCTTGATATTTGGAATAATCATGGTAGTGTTGACCAGGGTGAGACCATTGTGGTTCTTCCTGATATTACTAATCCTGAGACCATGATTGTTCATGATGCCCAGCCCATCCATTAGAGTCTTGATAATTTGTCTTAGAATAAAAATTGCTAGGGTATGTGAATGCATTAGGTGCATCATCGACTGGCTCTTGATCGTATTCATTGTATGTGGAGCTTGATGAGGGCCAAGAAGGAGTGGAATAAGGATGCTCAGAATAGGTATAGTCATTATGGTATTGAGGTTGTGGCACAACTTGCCTAGAAGCTATTAGCCTAAGCAATTGACTTCCCATAAGATCAAATCAATCAATCTATACATCTAATCGATGAAATTTATCCACTTCTTGATAGGGTTTTTTTTTTTTTTTTTTTTTTTTTAAGATGAGAACTAACCTACGTGATGCAACCTAATTTCCTAGAAAGGCTAATAAGTAGCATATTGATTTTCTTGCATTTGTGTGGGGACAATGCTTTTAATTAGCCTAATTTAATGCTCCTCCTCTCCTTTAGATTTGATTATTGCTTATCAGTTAGGTTCTGCACAAGGTGGTTAATACAACCTACATGTAAGGATGTGTTTAGACCTCACAGACGTCAATAGGAGGCGAGGGAAGAGCGAGGCTCTATTAGACAACCTCCAGTAACCACAGTGCTCAAAAGTTATTGGAGTGACAATAAATTATGTCTTAGTAAGAGGGTCCTACGAGCATGTGATGGCCCTATAGGTCTCTTCTAATTGATTTTAATTTGATTTGAAGGGTAGGGTAGCGTGCTTGAGGTGATTATCCTAGGTGGGCCAAGGAGTGGTGATGAAATCCACCCTTGATCTTATGGGGGAAGGGTGCTCTTACTAATTAATTCCACACTCCATGGCAATTCAATCGCCATATATATCACCTTAAAGCATTAACCGTATCCTAAGATGCAATTTAAAAGCAATAAACTAATGCAAAACCCTAAAAATGTAATAATTATAAAGGATGCTTTCTATATAAGTTACACTACGAAACATTGCAAATTTACTCTAAATGAAAACCCTAATCTAGGAATTAAATGAGTGAGAAAACTCACAGTAGGGTTTCTGATGAAGATCAAATGTGGGCCACCTTATCCCACACTTGCCCTGTATTATACAACCCTTTAAACTTAAAATGGAAATTGTAATTTACAAGGATCCTCACTATAATCTTCACTAAAAAGGAAAAAAAAAAAATCTATTCTAGGAAAGAAGGGAAATTTCCATGTTGATGAAGATTTTCTTACCAATTTCCTCCACTATCTTGTTTCCCAAAAAAATAAAATTAGAAATAAGTACCAATTTTAGGAAATTAGGTGGTCATGCACTAAAAAAAATTTAAAAATACACCTAAAAATTCCTAAAATACTAAAACTGTGAATTCCTACAAATTTTGATTTTTTTTGGATTTTTTTAGACTTTTAATTAAATTCTATAAAAACTCCATTGCAAGTCCTCCGCAATGGTGCCAAAAACTTGTTGATGTTTTTTGCAAGTGCATGGGCGATTGTGGTATAGCTAATGCAAGTATGGGTTGATCGCACAAGGACGTGCTTTAAATTTTTAGAGTTTCAATAAAATTTAATTATTTAAAATTTAAATTAATGGACAAAAATTAACAAAAAAAGTTCAAACTTCATCTTTAGTTTAACAGTGAAATTTCAGAAGTCTAATTCCAGGAAGAACAGAAAAAGAAACAATAAAACCTTAACTAAACTAAAACTAGAAAAAATTAAGAAAATCCTAATTCCCTATCATAAGGGCTGTCCAATTTCATCACTTTAGGTATTCCAAACCTTGATCAAACTCCATCAATATGTTCAACATGTCCTGGATTAATGATTTGACAGAGGAATTTGTCAGATTCCTCATATTGTTAGAGATTTAATCAATTTAATGATTAATAGCTTAGATCTGTTTTCAAAACACAAATTGAAGATTAGGAACAGCAATTAAACTAGAATCTATCCTAAGAACATGCCATAAAATTTAAATGTAATTATGAATTAAAGTAGATAAGAAATTAAAGGTTATCTATGGTTAAACCAGAACCGTTAATTAAGTTAAACAGTAACGGAATAACATAGAGCGTGAATAACTCAAAACAGAATAACATAAAATGGGGATAAGAACAGTAAAGGACATGAAGTGTAAATTCAAATACTCTTGTAGGGGCAAAATTCCAATTTTTCTTGAAATTTCCCAAAAACTCCTGTAAAACCTGAGGAGATCGCTGGAGAAGATGACTTTTCTTGAAGGAGATGAGGTGTAGATTCCTAGGCTAAAGCATATGTCACTGATCTGGGTTAGTTCTTGGCTCGTCATTTGGTGGGCTAGCGATGAGGGATGTCACTTGGCCGTGCTGGAAAGATGGTCGTTGCACACTGCCCGGGCTGTGGAGGTGAGCTATGTAATGACCCTGAATTTTTGTAACTCATTAAGGCAAATTAATAAAGTTTGAATTTTTAGAAATTCTGGGCTGGAATATTAGGTTATTGAAAATTCTCTTTTTATGGAGATTATACCATGAATTAAAACATAGAAATTATGGATGTACTTGGAAAGCTAATCGAAACAACATTAAGTACGTTCAATTCTGAGTTAAAATGAAAGTTCCTTAATTTTCTCCATTTGGAGGTAAAATGGTAATTTTATCCATATTCCATATCGAAGAAATAAGACCTCAATATTCATGAAGTACTTAGAAATACGATTCCAACACCACTAAGTACGCTCGATTCCGAGTTCGGACAAATATTGCCTATTATTCTCCAATTTTTGAGTTCAAAGGGCAAAAATGTCTTTTCACATAAAAAGTGGAGCCCACAAAGTGGGCCAATATTCTAGAAGCAACAATAATTGCTCAGTGCATTATTGCTGGTAGTGGAGAATGTAGTGGAGAATGGAGAATGCACTTGTAATAAAAAATTCTAAAGTAATAAAATATCTTATCAAAATAAATGATAAAAAATTCAAATTTGGCTATAAATATGTCCCAAAAATTTCCAAAAATTTTCACAACCTTAACCACAAGATTTCCAAATCTTCCCTGGAGTTTCAGCTCTAAATTCCCATTCATCCCTCCCCAATCTCTATTTTTCTTATTTCTCTCTCCTCTTTCTAAGTGGAACAAGAGACCTAAATTCAATTAGGCACTCCGTTCCAGGTAGAATCTGATAAATTCCACCATCCATAACTCCTATACTAGTATATACAAAATCTCCAAATCAATTTCAAGATCCAACGGTTCCAACAATAGAAAATCACAAAAATGGGGACAATCGGGCTATATTATCATCAACCAGTAATTCTCTCAAATTGAGCATCAAATATATGTTTTTTCTCCAATCAGGTTGGTGGAATTACTTCCCATACATATTTGTTATGGTTTAGTGTAATTTTTATTTTTCTGTAATTTAATTTGAATGAAAAATGGTAAAAATAAAGTAAATAGCAGAGCCTTCAATTTATGGTGATAGAGAGCTCAGATGGAAATTCTGAGCTTTCCAATCGATCCAGAAGGGTCAGAAACCCCTAGGGTACAATTTTCAAGAAAATCTAACAAGGTTTGGACCCTTAATTGAGAGAGATTAATTCTACTGGGCCCAAATCAAATCTGGACCCTAGGAACGGCTGAAAACATCAATTTAAGATTGTGGAGTCATATGAACTCCAAATTGAGATCGGAAAGAAGCTATGGAAAGCTTGTAATGTCTAGTTTCTAATGAAGTCATAATATGTCTAAAATTTATTCCTAAATTATTCTGTATTTTGGAAATAAGTGTCCAATTTCTAAGATCTTCAAGATCTGAGGCGATCAGATCTTGAAAATTTATTTTAATGATGATATAATAATGTAATAAAGTAATATCTATGGTTAATTTGGACAAATCTTGGATAAATTAGGGGATCTACCCTTTATGGTAGAAAAACCCTAAAAATACAAAGGGACCCACTTGATCAATGAGATCAAGTATGATCAGATCCTTGGGATGGATTAAATGGATGATATTATGATGGAATCCAGTTAGATCATGGATAAAATGTGACAAAATCAAGTGGATATGATTTTTTGGATCTTAATAGATTAAAAGCTCTAAAGGTAATTAAAACCCTTAATCTAAAGGAAAACATTTAAGATCTAATGGTTGGATACTATTTAATGGTTCATAATAATCTTAATATAATAAGTTTTAATTGTCTTTTATTGGATATAAAGGTGTAAATGTGATTTATGTTCTAAGTTAGAAAGCATGATAGTGTAATCTTTAAATGTTAGCATGTTATGCCCTAAATGATTAGTTTGTTAGTAGATTTGATTATCTTAGGGCCATCGTAGTGTAAATTAGGATTTAAACATGATTCCATTAAGATAGAAGTACAATTTTATGTATTTCATAACTTAGGATCATGTTAGTTTTATTTCACTAGCTTAAGTTACATTCATAGGAAGAATGTTAGTATATAGTTGTTAAACTTATATTTGATTTATGCTTTCAAGTTTATGATTTACTTATTGTCAAATTTTAGTCAATTGTTAAGTAGTTGTTAAGATATAAGGAGCATAAATCACCAAAAATGTAAACTAATGAAATATAGAGATTCATGGACAACTAAGATGAATGAATGATTTGACTTAATAAGGGCTATAGTTAGTAGGACAATATAAGGAATGATTTATCATTTCCTTGGCCCAAAGTAGGAAAATAATGAACATCCATGGATGACATTATGCATATCCATGAAAATTAATTAAAATCAATTAGAGAAGGGACTTAAGGTAAAGAGCTCATAGGAACCTTATCAAAGGTTGAGCTAGTACCACTCCAGTGGACTCTGAACATTGTGGTTATAGGGGGTATACAAGAGCCAAGTGCTTTTCCCTCACCTCCCGTTGACGTAAGAGAGGTATAAATTATGGGATAGTTGAATATTGAGATTTTACTATCAATAACTTACATTCTTATCCCCTACCAAGCATAGTTTGCTGAGATATTGTAAATGTTCAAATGTTTACAATAACTCAGATACAGAGAAGGAGACTTAGGAGCTCAAGACTTGAAGAACTATTGAAGAATAAGTAATAAGGGTATATCCCTTGAAACATTATATTGAGCGCATATATTGTATTTAGAACTTTGTAATTTGAATTGTGTATTTGGACAAGTATTGTAAGGATACAATGGGTTGTGTACTGTGAACCACTAGATGGATCCTGGAAGTTTAATAAAATCATATTCCTTCAATGGAATTTTATTTAGTACACAAATTGTACTTATGTTATGTATGAAGTGGTGACTTGGGTTTTCAAAACAGGTTTTAAAATAAAAGAATTTCCGCTGCTTTGTTTTGCAAAAAAAATTTTTACTGAGGGGACACCCTTGCCTTTGAAAAATATATTACAAAATGTGTTTCAAAAACCCGAGTCGTCACAAGCTAGATGGAGGGCTATGGTGTCACACTGCCGAATGTCGCCTGGTCAAACTAGAATCACCTGGCCAGTCAGTGTGGGCCTAGTGGAAAGGTTCGTCTTTGATCTAGGCATTGATGAAATGAAGTGGAATGGAAAAAAATGACACCTTTTCTGGGCATCGTCTGGTTCATTTGGAACAGACGAGGGTAGTGACGCGAGTGGCCTATGACGCTAGTAAAAGGGGAACTAAAGGGCGTATCTGGGTTGAACGATCAAGCGATGATTGTTCCAATATGGGCATGTGCGGTGAATTAAAAAGATAACAGGGAAAGTGGTGTGGTGGATCATGCAGTGATGGGCTGTAGGCTGATGCAAAGGCAGTGCTAGGTTGTGAACATGAAATATAGAGGGTAAAGAGGAAGAGAAGAGGAAGGAGGCTGATGGGGTGAATGGAGATGGGTAGATGTTAGAGAGAGTGCTAGGAAAAAGAAGTAATGTGAAATAGCTTTAGAAGATGCAGTGAATGTAACTAGATGAATGGAGATTAAGAGAAAAGTATAACAAAAGAACTTAGGAAAGCAAGAAAAACTGAACAAAGAAGACCAAAGAAAACCCAACAACACAAAAAAATAAAAAATGCCCCAACTCCACTACGGTTTCCCTCTTTATAATTTTTTTTTCTTTCCTAATCTTCCTCCACCTCCTTCCTTTAAGAGGTAGATTCTTATTAGGACTTTCTCCTCTCCCAAATTAGGATTCCTCTTCCATTAGGAAACCTTCTTCCCTTGCCTTATTGATCTTCAACTAATCTGCACCATGGGGATTAAATCCAAGCCATGCAACCCTCCTTTAGTTGATCTGCACAATCAAAGACTATATTAGAGTCATCTAAACCATACATTAATCATCCACTTAGCTCAATTGATCATCTGACTGCTAATTTTAACAATTTACGGTTGGATGGTCAATTTGAGCTATTTTTTTTTATTTTATCCAAAAATTACAAAATTAACTAAGGGTCTTTTAGCCAAAATTAAACACTTAACAGATACTTACTCAAAGTATAACCTATCTTTTTAGAGCACAGACTATCTACAATTTTCATATTTAGCTATCTACTTAGTATACCTAGTATCTTTCCTCAAAACAATAACTAAGCATGTAATTAGATTGCTAAAAGTGTAATATTAATGTTTATGCATTTTGTTACCTTGAATCATTTAATCATAAAAATACTTATACTAACATCTTTTTATTCTATTCCTTAGGTGAACTAATTTAATAAACATGCAAAATAATAAAGTACTTTTGATTAAATAACAAAACATAAATAAACATAAGCATAAAAGTAAACATATACATAAACCAAAGAAACTAAACTTTATTTCATTCAATCGAAAAGATTACAAGAGAATGTTACATCTTATGAAATAAACAAAAGCATCAAGGGAGTAAATATTGTAAGTAAAATGAGATCACCCAAGTACTACTCCATGTCACTCGAAAGAATTCTTTGTCAAACTTCATTAGGCCACGCACTACCACTATTCAAATATCAACCAAATGGTGCTTTATACATGTTGTGTCACTCAATAAGCACATGGGACAGCCCAATAGTTGCAAACCCAGAGGAACAACTCACTCAATGTTCATGCCCATCTCTCTTTGGATTACACACTTCACCCAATGTTGCACTTATATTGCATGCCTTCACTACAACAAAACTGAATGCATAAACCATTCTTAAGCAGCTACTTATGGGAAGCTACTTAATGAGGACAAAACACCACCCAAAAATACTTTTGTATTACATGCATCACCTGAAGATAACTCTCTTTGAGTTATATGCACAACACCTTTACGAAGGAGCTGCTTAAAATGGTAAACAAGCAAGCAGCTCCCTCTTTCTTTTTGTCTTCTACCAACACCTCACCACATACCACATCATGATTTCACTTAATAATGTGTTAATGGGAAACCTACTTGAATTGGATAAAAGAAAGCAACTCTCTTTCTTATCTTTATTAAGATAAGATGATATGAATACTTACCTGATATGATCCATGTGAAGCCCATATTTTAATAGGAAGAACTCCACCCTTTCGATCGAACATGGAACACTTTGCCTTTCCACCTTGTTTAATTTTTTACCAAATCCAACAAAATGATGGATCTATAGTGAGATCACCCATGTTCTTTGTTTGGAGCCAACAAAACAATAAATTCTTCATTTGGAGCCAGAAGAAGGGAGTGGGAGGCTAGGATCGACGATATGAGAAGGTAATTTTTTGGTACCATCCCTTCTTGTTTCCATAGTCTCTCTTCTTATTAATTTCTAGCTAGGCTTCTTTGGCCTTTTTATGCTAGAAAATGGCATAACATTTATAGCCAACTGCTAACTAGCTTTCTCAGTGCTTGTAGGGCTTATAATCAATTATTTTGGTAGCCTCTCTTGTAGTAGGGCTTCTTCATCAATTTAAAAATATGTAGGAACTATTTTTCATTTGTTTATGGTTTACTCTGCTTAGTTTCCATTTGAGCTTCATATTTTCAATTAACTTGAGTATTAATTCCTTGGTTCTCAATGTATGCTTTGTGCATGTTCAATCTTCGTTTATCCCCTAGGGTCTTCCTCATTGTGGTTGGTTGTGTGAAATCCAAAACTAACTCTCTCATGGATATGGCGGTAGTTCTTACAACTTTCTCACTATTTATTATTGAGTAGATCCATAATATGATTAATTCTAGATTGTTTCTTCATTGAATGTGTTAGAACATTGTAAAAGCATGTTAAAATAGTGCTCTATATAAAAGGAAAAAATATTTTGAAGAAAGTTTTAAAGATAGATTTTCAAAATTGTGTTTAAATTCCATGATATATAATGACTATTGTCAAATCCATCTTTGAATGTCTATATTCCATCTTTAAAATTGATAAGTTTTAAAGACTGTTCTCTCCAACCATCTTTGAAAGTTCTACAATTTTAAAGGTGGTTTTATAATCATCTTCTTTTCAATCTATTTTCCAAGACACCTAGATAGAAAATGATTTGGTAACCATCTAGCCATGTTTTTAACTATCTTTAAAACCCTTTGATTTAATGATGAACATTACCAGCAATGCAAATCCTTTATAAAACATACTTTTCTAGTTTGTCCTATATGGGTGATTTACCTTCTCTGAATTTGCTCATGTTTGAGCACTCTTAACTAGTCATTCTAAGTATTCTTGTGCCTCTTTTAGTTGTTTATTCAAAAAGTTACTGTTGCACATCATTTCTACAAACTAACACCTTTCATAATTGAGCTGTTCATGAAAGAAGCCAATAATGTGCCAAGGTTTATATCCACGAAGTGAAGACATCAACAACAGATGCTTAAATCTTTCCCAACATTTGTAGAAGGTCTATTTATACTTATGGGTAAAGGTCATGATCTGTCGGGGAGGGGTATTGGTTCTATGGGTCAGGGAGAACCTTTTCAAGCACTCCCTTGTAATGTCTTGGCAGGTTCAAATTGAACTTGCTAGAAGTACATTAAACCACATCTTAGCTTTTCCCTTCTAAGGAAAAAGCAAATAGCTTGAGCTTTACGATATCTAATCCAATGTTTTATGTGTACTGTGTAGTGCACACTTCATCAAATTCTTTTAGGTGTAAGTAAAGAGTCTCACTATCCAGCCCATGAAATTTGTAAAGTAATTGAATTACTCTCATCTTTAACTCAACTACACTAGCATTCTGAGGTAGAATGACACATGATGGTGTTTTAGTACAACTAAACTAAAGGTAATCTCATAATGTTTTTCCATGAGGATGTTGGTTATTCCAATTTCCTCATGTTGACTATTTAAATAGCACTCCCTTTGTTGTTTCCTTCTGAAATCCCTATATGGTGGTGAATTATTCCTCTGTGATGGAAGATCTTCATCATCACTGTAAGGTGGTGGTCCATCATAAAGAGAATGAGGATCAATTTCATCTCTATTATTCCTTAGGGATGGATTTCACCCTTGATGAACTTAATCCTCCATTGTAGGAATTGATCTAGTTGTATGTTGTGTTAGATTGCTTTGACTAACCTACTGGTTTCATCTCATATCCAAAGCATACAATGAAAACTTTTTCTTTTTTTCTTTTTAAGAAAACTAAACTATATGAAGAAACTTAAGATGATGTACAAACAAATGACATAATCAACAAACTCATTGCTAAGAAGATGAAACATGTTTTAATTATCTTGATTTCTGCAATGGGAGTAGCTTCTAGATTAACTTAATCTAGATAGCACCTCTTCTATTTCAGACTTGTACTACTGTGTGCTAGTTAGATCCTTATTAAATCAATTGCTTCACACCCTCCTTCGTCAGCCGCAAGTAATATAATTCATACGATATGTTTGCAAAGCTAGTCATTTAAATAACAACTTGGTTATTTATCATAAGGCCATTGAAGTGACAGTAGTTCTCCTCTTTCCAAGAGGGTCTTATGAGCTTAAAGCCTTCTATAGGTTTTAATTTACTTCTAAATTGAGATGGAAGGTTAGAGTGCACAATAGCTAATGATTAGCCTAGGTGGGACAAGATATTATGACAAAATTCACCCTTGATCTTGTAGGGTAATTTTCATTCATCATGGCATAGGAAATCACCTTAAGTAGATAAACATGTCCTTAATATGCATAAAAATATTAAACTAATGCAATAACTATAAAATATGCAAGAATCAAAAGATGGATGCTATCTATATGAAATTATACTACCAAACAAGTATGCAAATCTACTTTAACAATACAAATCCTAAATCTAGGAAAAAATAAAAGATTGAGTAGATCTTATAGTGTGGTCTTGAAATTAAGTCTTCTTGTACAAGGGTAAACTATTTACAAATTACCTCCATGTCCAAGCAATGATGGTTTACCCTTGACTTGTATTATTACAACACTTTAATTGAATTTGTAATTTAAAATTAGCTACATGTTAACCTCACTACAATTCCATTGAAAAGAAAAATAATGAGTCTAATTATACCAGTCCTAATCTGATGGTGCATTGGCCACACGATCACCTTCCGAACAACAATATTAAAAACTTGTTGAGAGTTTTCTTACAAGTTCATAGTTAGTTAATTGTAGTGTAAATTTAAAGCACCAAATTATTCTACTATCATGATCCTAAGAGATTTATATTAGAAAGATTACAAGATGATGTGATGAAATGATCAAATTGATGAGATTGATTGAAACAAATTAACTATGATTGAAAGTTAGAATTAGAGATTACCTAGACTAGCATTAGGGTCCGCCACTAGTTTTTGCTCTTTATAACTCAAGAAATAGATGGAAATTATGATCATTATCTCGGAATGTGGTTTCTTTTTACTTAAAACATCGATTGTTAGAAACTAGATAGATCACCAAATCTTATGTATTTTATGTAAAACCTAACTATAATGAATCAAGAAGTACTTTTTAGTATCCATTATGAAAGGTAATGACATGGAATCAAAGAAGTGTATGAAGGACAATTCTATCTTTTCCAAATTCGGACAAATTTCTAAGATACTTATGGTATCAGGAATTAATGAGTGGTGTTCCTTAATGTTTTATTAGGATTTCTCTAATAATAAGCAAAAATAGCCTAAAAAAATTTCTAATTTAACATAAATTATTTAAATCTATACTAGAGTAAATAAATTTTAAATGCATGAACTAATCTACAACAAAATGAAAGAACCACCCTAAATATTATACAAAATAGAATCTACTTTCTATTTTTCTAATTACTTTATTGTTACAATGATTGAGAAAGAGAAAATTTGCAAAACGAAAGCAATAAAGTTAAAAGAAATAAATAATATTAAATATTTCTAAGTTATGAGAAGATTTTTCAACATTTACTTATTCATCATGTCTCAAATGTATTGAACAATCTCCACCTCAAATTTCACTCAAATCTAATATGAACTCAAAGAGAAATCTGCGAGTGTGCAATTATAAGTTGAAAGAGAGTCACTAACATTTTCTTTAGAAAGCAAACTTTTAAGGCTAGTGATTTTTGGCCATGGTATCTCATGCCAAATTGTTCCTTAGTTGATTAGCTTCTAAACAATGTATTAATCATTAAAATCACTAGAGAATTCAATGAGATATAAAGATATATAAATAAAAGAAGAGCATCATTAGCAATTGGAGTTTCAAAAAATTTCCTACAAACACCTGATGAGTGTAATGAATAAGGGTACTTTAGCCAATGATTTCACCACCTTAGGGATCCAAAATTTCTCTAAAATTTGGTATCTCGCATAATTGAATGCAAAAGAATCCAATAGTATGATTAAATTTTCAACAAAACCTATAGATCTGAAGATATTTATTCAAAAAGATGGTTGATTCATCATGCACAGTAACAATCCCTGTTACTATTTACACTAAGGAGCTCATAATGATTGGGTACACTTCGGATGAAGATCTGACCTACCTACAAATTAAATTTTTCTGTCAAAGTTCATATATAGCATATTTGAATATCAATAAATCATTTGTATGATTAGGTATTGGAGAAAATGAACATATATAGGGATATATGATTAGAATATGACAAGTTCATCATAGCCATTGACAGTACCACTTACTCTTTTTCTTCACAAAATCTTACTCAAAGCTCAACGAAATTTCTACAAACCAATGGGAACTTCTTCCCAAGGCTTCGAAACATTTCTAATGATTTAGATACTCCATTCAATCATAAAATGATTGAAATTTGAGAAATCAGCAGCTCTCCTTCTCCTATAGACTACAATGGTAAAAGGAGATAAAGGTGATAATATCCTACTCTACTTTTCTTCTCCTCTAGAGAAATTCACTCCACTTTTTTGTTACATGAGAGAAGAACACTGTCAATGGTTTACATCATTGATCAATACCAAAACAATGCACATGAGAGAGAAATCCAATGCCCTGTTATCACACACCTAAATAGGTAGCATCAATGAAATAGGGGTGGAAAACTTAGATCTCACCATGCTTGTGTGCTCTCTCCCAATGGGAATTCTTCATGAGAAGCCTAGAAAACTAACTTCTAGCTTATCCTTTACAAAATTTAACCACTAGCTTACTACCATTCATAGCATTTGGCAGTTAGAATGATAGTATCATTGGGTGGAGTGAACAAGTAAGCAATCATTGTGTGAAATTTCAAAGCAATGAGAGAGAGAGAGAGAGGACTTCCAATAAACACTAGTTTCCTTCACTTCAAGATCTTATGGAGGATAGATTACAAGAAATATATATACATACATACATACATACATACATACATACATACATACATACATACAGACATATATATATATATATATTACTGCCTAATGGATCAAAGAGAGAGTAAAGTTTTTTTTTTTCTCTCTTTTCCTTTCTTTTTGCTCTCCTCTCTCCAGCTCCTTTTTCTTCACCTACTTCTTCTCCTCTAATCACCTACCATTGACTCTCTCCTCCAATCACTCTATCCTTTTGATGAAAGTTGAATAGTTCTATGTGTTTTCACTCCATAGCATTAGTAGCTCCCTCTTGCTTGCAAGAAGCCAAGAAACTCTCCTTATGACACATGGCTTCATCATAGAGATATCATCCTTAAGATATCCACCCTTCATCCCTTACTTGTTTTTTACTTGATCTTAACTTTAAGAAACCATCAAGTGAAATCCCTTATCATCGTATGATATCCCATACGCTCTCTTATCATTCATATATTATATATTCTTCCATTTTATACATTCCCAACCTTGTTGGCCATTGATGTGTGAAAAAATGAAGGATTGACTGGAACCCATGTATGATCTTCCACATTTATGCCATAATGTAAGTGATCTAGGCTTGCATGAGCTTAGTGGTGAAATAGATTAATTGATCCTCAAAGACTTGACTTTCTACTTCTTCATTGATTTGATTCATTAAAATTAGATCAATCTAAAGTGTCCATTTATATTTAAGCTTGATTAGCTTGATCTTTCCACTTTGATCCTAACATACAACCATGAAGTACACTATAATATGGTTTTAGTGCAAATTCATTATAAGTGTAAAAATGATTATTCTAATGTACTAAAACAATGCAAGATTTGGGGTTTTTGGATGCAATATTGAGCACTCCATAGATTTTGACATCATTAATGAGGTGTGCTTTTATGTATACCATGAAATAGAAAAGGGATGGTGGGAAGATTGTTTCAAGCTCACATAAAGTTATCACTAGATGGTCTTGGATTTCTTCTAATTTCGAAATATCTACCACCTTCTTGTATGAAGCATTAAAGAAGGAGCAGAATTTTATAATAGATCCCTAGATTTATTTGGCAATACTAAATGTATTGCTATATGAAAGAGTTGTTGCACCAATGCATGGTAATGATGCAACTTCATCCCTAACACTTTCAACTCTTCCATGGAGAATGATTCTAAACTTTGAAGAGTAGCCATTATTATTGTTTCAAATAAACTTGTAAGACCATGAATCGATTATAGTATAGCATGCTAGTGAGGTCAATCCCACGTGGAATCGAATGTTTGTGTGTTTTTTGTGGGTCATTACATGATTTCTTAACCCAACCAAAGATTTGGATTAGACCTAGGCTAAGGACCTAAATTAACATAGAAAGCAAAATTGCATGAAATTAGAAACTTTCTAAATGTAGAACTTTCTTAACAAAAACTAAAATTTGGAAATTATCTCAAACTAACCTAACATGCAAACTAAACCTAAAAAATGATCAATTGAACTTAAACATAACCTAATCTAAGAAAACAAAGCATGTAATGTAACCTAACATGGTGTAGAACTAAACATAGAAAGTGCATGAAATAAAGTAACCTAAAGTGCATGAATGAAACATGGATTTATCTTTAAACTAGGATGCGACCAAAGCCAACATGAAATTCATATATTTACTCAACTAGTGCATGAAACCCTAAGCTAAATTAGTAAATTTATAAGGCCTAAACATCAATACTGTAATGACCCCGAATTTTTGTAAATTATTAAGGAAAATTAATAAAGTTTGAATTTTTAGAAATTAAATTTGGAATATTAGGTTATTGAAAATTCTCTTTTTATAGAGATTATATTATAAATTAAAAAAATAGAAATTATGGATGTACTTGGAAAACTGATCGTAACAACATTAAGTACGTTCAATTCTGAGTTAAAATGAAAATTCCTTAATTTTTCCATTTGGGGGTAAAATGGTAATTTTACCCATATTCCATATCCAAGAAATAAGACCTCAATATTCATGAAGTACTTAGAAATACGATTCCAACGCCACTAAGTACGCTCGATTCTGAGTTCGGACAAATATTGCCTATTATTCTCCAATTTTAGAGTTAAAAAGGGCAAAAAGGTCTTTTCACATAAAAGTGGGGCCCACAAAGTGGGCCAAGGTTCTAGAAGCACCAATAATTGCTCAATGCATTATTGATGGTAGTGGAGATTGTAGTGGAGATTGTAGTGGGAGTGGAGAATGCATTAGTAATTAAAAATTCTAAAGTAATAAAATATCTTATCAAAAGAAATGATAAAAAATTCAAATTTGGCTATAAATATGTCCCAAAAATTTCCAAAAATTTTCACAACCTTAACCACGAAATTTCCAAACCTTCCCTGGAATTTCAGCCCCAAATTCCCCTTCATCCCTCCCCAAACTCTCTTTTCCTTATTTCTCTCTCCTCTTTCTAATTGGAACAAGAGACCTAAATTCAATTAGGCACTCCGTTCCAGGAAGAATCTCATCAATTCCACCGTCCATAACATCCTATACCACAGTATATACAAAATCCCCAAATCAATTTCAAGATCCAACGGTTCCAACTACAGAAAATCACAAAAAGGTGGATAATCAGGCTATATTATCATCAACCGGTAATTCTCTCAAATTGGGCAGCAATTATATTGTTTTTCTCCAATCAGGTAGGTGGAATTACTTCCCATTCATATTTATTATGTTTTAGTATAATTTTTATTTTTCTGTAATTTAATTTGAATGAAAAATGGTAAAAATAAAGTAAATACCAGCCCCTTTAAATTATGGTGATAGAGAGCTCAGATTGAAATTCTGAGCTTTCCAATCAATCCAAGAGGGTTAAAAACCCCTAGGATACAATTTTCAAGAAAATCTAACAAGGTTTGGACCCTCAATTGAGAGAGATTATTCTAGTGGGCCCAGATCAAATCTAGACCCTAGTAATGGCTGAAAACTTCAATTTAAGATTGTGGAGTCATATGAACTCCAAATTGAGATCAGAAAGAAGCTATGGAAAGCTTGTAATGTCTAGTTTCTAATGAATTCATAATATTTATAAAATTTATTTCTGTATTTTTCTGTATTTTTCTATATTTTGGAAATAAGTGTCCAATTTCTAAGATCTTCAAGATCTGAGGTGATCAGATCTTGAAAATTTATTTTAGTGATGATATAATAATATAATAAAGTAATATATATGGTTAATTTGGACAGATCTTGGATAAAATAAGGGATCTACCCTTTATGGTAGAAAAACCCTAAAATAAAAATAAAAATATACAAAGGGACCCACTTGATCAATGAGATCAAGTATGATCAGATCCTTGGGATGGATTAAAGGGGTGATATGATGATGGAATCCAGTTAGATCATGGATGAAATGTGACAAAATCAAGTGGATATGATTTTTGGATCTTAATGGATTAAAAGCCCTAAAGGTAATTAAAACCCTTAATCTAAAGGAAAACACCTAAGATCTAATGGTTGGATCATATTTAAAGGTTTATAATAATCTTAATAAAATTAGTTTAATTGTCTTTTATTGGATATATAAGTTTAAATGTGATTTATGTTTTAAGTTTTAATTGTCTTTTATTGGATATAGAAGTGTAAATGTGATTTATGTTCTAAGTTAGAAAGCATGATAGTGTAATCTTTAAATTTTAGTATGATATGCCCTAAATGAGTAATTTTTTAGTAGATTTGATTATCTTAGGATCATGTTAGTGTAAATTAGGATTTAAACATGATTTCATTATGATAGAAGATGTGTTTCATAACTTAGGATCATGTTAGTTTTATTTCACTAGCTTAAGTTATATTCGTAGGAAGAATGTTAGTACTTAGTTGTTAAATTTATATTTGATTTATGCTTTCAAGTTGATGATTTACTTATTGTCATATTTAATTCAATTGTTAAGTAATTGTTAAGATATAAGGAGCATAAATCACCAAAAATGTAAACTAATGAAATATAGAAATTCATGGACAACTAAGATGAATGAATGATTTTGACTTAGTAAGGGCTATAGTTAGTAGGACAATATAAGGAATGATTTATCATTTCCTTGGCCCAAAATAGGAAAATAATGAACATCCATGGATGACATTGTGCATATCCATGGAAATTAATTAAAATCAATTAGAGAAGGGACTTAAGGTAAAGAGCTCATAGGAACCTTGTCAAAGGTTGAGCTAGTACCACTCCAGTGGACTCTGAACATTGTGGTTATGGGGGTATACAAGAGCCAAGTGCTTTTCCCTCACCTCCCATTGACGTAAGAAAGGTCTAAACGCCTCCTTACATGAGGGTTGTATTAACCACTTTTTGAGCAGACTTTAACTGGTAAGTATTGATCATCTTGAAATAAGGAGGAGTTGACTAGTGATAGGAAGAAATAAATTATCTTCAACCAAGTAAGACACTAACTGGTTGAATAATAATAAGAACATAAAAGATAGCAAATTATCTAACCCTAATAAAAATAGTAAGTGAGATAAGGATGATCAAACAAGATGAGATCTTGTATGATCAAAAACAATAAGGAAAAAGAAACATCTATGTAAATTAGATTGTTATGTATGATATAGATAGTATTTGTATAGATGATATTAAACCCATGGATATAGGATATTCAAGGAAGAAAGATTCAGATCATCCTACATAAGGATGATCAAAAGATCATGTAGTATGTACCATTGATTACAAAAATGACATTATACATATGATTTGACAGATATATGTTGATCGAGACTATGGAAGATTTCAAGGAGTAAGAATACCTTATTGAGGTAGGTGGATTATTAAGAATGCCTTTACATGAAGATACATGATCTTATGTTTTGAAGTATTGACATGTATGATACCAATATATTAAGGTAAATACCTCAAATTGAAATATGATCCAACCAAATGATGAGGAAAATAAGTATTAAATGGTCAAGTTGAGAATTGAGAACAACCCTAAGTGAATAGGAAAGGAGAAAATATTCCAGTCCTAGATAAACGCATGAGATAGTCTGATATGTATAAGTATTAATTTACATACAAGCTTGGAGGCTTGTGGTTTTGTTTTAAACAGGCATAAGCCTGGGGATGCTATGCTAGGAGAGTTAAGAGGCTTTGGCCACCCACTCTCTGAAACTTGATGATATTGAATACCAAGCCTAAGAAAGGCTAAAAGTCGGGTGGGGCAATTATGGGAAGGCCACCATTGTGACAGCCATGGTCCTCCCATATGGACATGGATATTGTAATTTCCACTGAGAATGGTATAAGTGGATTATTGAACAGTTATCCGGGCGCGCTGTACGGATCAGACTGCAAGCATAGTAGTCCTTGATTATTTTGCACTATGATGCATATGAAATTGGCATAGTGAAATGCCTTAAGGGATGGCATGATGAAATGTCAGGTAATTGTATATTACCAATATTTTTCCCAAGAAGGGAAATTCCCTGTATAGTAACTGGCTGAAATACAAATCTCTTATAATGAAAAGAGTTGATCAGCTTTGTATAGAAATGATGCTTGATTATTTTTACATTTTTAATGGATTTGTCCTTATACAATATGTATGTATAAAGGTGAACACAAATGACAAGGAAATGAGATGTCTTTATAATTACTAGTTATTAATGAATGTGTTTATGATAGAACGAATTATGGGATACTTGAATATTGAGATTATACTGTCAATAACTTACATTCTTATCCCCTACCAAGCATAGCTTGTTGAGATATTGTAAATGTTCGAATGTTTACAATATCTCAGATACAGAGAAGGAGACTTAGGAGCTCAAGATTTGAAGAACAATTGAAGAATAAGTAATCAGGGTATATCACTTGAAACATTGTATTAGAACATGTATTGAATTTTGAACTTTGTAATTTGGATTGTATATTTGGACAAGTATTGTAAGGATAAAATGGGCTGTGTACTGTGAACCACTGGATGGATCCTGAAGTTTAATAAAAGTATATTCCTTCAATGGAATTTTATCTTATACAAAATTCTACTTATGTTATGTATGAAGTGGTGACTTAGGTTTTACAAAACAAATTCTAAAGAAAAGAATTTCCGCTGCTTTGGTTTGCGAAAAATTTTTACTCTAAGGGCCCTATCTTTACAAAATGTATTATAAAATGTGTTATAAAAACCTGGGTCGCCACAAATACCATGTACATAACCCATGTGTGGTGCTCATGGTTCAAGATGAGTGCTTCATATGATGATTAAATGTAGCCTTAATGTAAATTTAAATATATGGATTCTAAGCTTGAAAAGAACATCTAAACAACCAAGCAAATCTAAATTTCATGCATCCAAAAGAACCACAATAGTACACAACTAACATGAATTATAAAGTTTCATTTATTGAATTAGAAAAGATTACAAGTATGATGCAAGAGTGGTGTGCATCCTCCAATGGGGAGTGCGCACCCTACTTTAAGTCAAAAATCAAATCCAAAAACAATGCCTTTGTTCATCCTCAAGAAATCACTAGTCAACATGCATGGAAACCAAGAGAGATCTAAGGAGAAACAATGGAAAAGAATGCACGGAATGAGCAAGGGGATTTAAGGAGAAAGGTGGGAGGAAACTTGATCTATTGGCTATACCCTCTTGGCTGTCACTACAAGAGGGTTGTCGCCAATAGATTCAAATATCTAAGGAACAAAATAAAAGGCAACAATCAAGGAAAACAAGACAAGAAAGCATCGAATCAAGAACGAAAGAAAACAATGAAACTAAGACAAGCAATCAAGGAAAACAAGAGAAAAACTAACCTTACTTCAAGCACATCAAGACGAGAAAAATAACCAAAGAAAATGGCATGAAAAGTTCAAATAGAGGAGCATCCAAGGGAGAAAGTCATTCAAATGCTTTTTCAATGAGAGGAAGGTGGAAGTGCCTCCTCCTTAGGAGGGTGATATATGCCCTTCTCCAAAAGATCCCTTCAAATGGTACTCCTCTCTTCTTTTATCTATTTTAGGCACTTTCTGAACTTGCTAATAATTGATCCTAAGGTGGAGATAAATGGAGGAAATCTAAGGGTCAAGATAAATAATAATCTAAGGCAACCATATAGGAAACTTAAGTGGGGGCAAGGTGTGCACCTATGTAGAAGATAAAGTGGGAAGCATCATCATCTTAGGAAGGTGTGTCTCCCCTTGAAGAAGTCATAGGTGGCTTGGCTAGAATTACAAAGAGGGTTGGTAAATGGTTGGAGTGAGAAAAGAAATGGGGGAAGTAAAAAAGATTATGTGGATAATGGTGATTGGCTGTAATTGGAAGGTGAGATGATGTAGAATGGATAAAATTGGAAGGGAAAAGCTCCTATTTTGTAGGACTTTCACATGGAACTCCATTTCTTAAGTGTATTTCATGTTGATAGGTGGAAAGAGAAGAAGGAAAGTGGAAAGAAAGAGGGAGATAAGTAAAAAGGAAAGGATATATGGAAGCCTTTTTGTGACGACCCGGGTTCTTGAAACATGATTTGTAAAGTATTTTAAAAGGCAGGGCCTATAAGAGTGTAAAAAATTTTCCCAAAACAAAGCAGCGGAAATTCTTTTCTTTAGAACTTGTTTTGAAAACCCAAGTCACCACTTCATACATAACATAAGTACAATTTGTGTACAAAATAAAATTCCATTAAAGGAATATAATTTTATTAAACTCCAGGATCCATCTAGTGGTTCATAGTACAGCCAAATCTAGTACAATACTTGTCCAAATTACATAATCCAAAACTCAAGCTCACCATACAATAAAACTCTCAACAAAGAAAAATACATGTCTTCAAGGGTATACCTTGAAGATTATTTTCTTCAAGTCTTCTATAGTCTTCAGCTCCTAACTCTCCTTTCCTGTATCTGAGATATTGCAATAATTACAATATCTCAGCAAGCAATGCTTGGTAGGGGATTCAAGGAACATAACATTGACAACGTAATTCCAATACTTCATAATTCCATTATCCTTAAACATACTCTTTACTTTGTAAGTTATGTATATCTATATACATACATACCCTTCATGGGCAAACTAATTAAATTTGTGAAAGTAGTTAAATATCATTCCCAACTACGCTGATCAATTCTCTTCATTTTGAGAATTGAGTATTACAACTAATCTTATACTAGGAATTTTCCTTCTTGGGAAATATTAGTAATATACAATTACCTAGCATTTCATTATGCTATAGCATAAGGCATTTCACTATGCCTATTCTCATATGTATCATAGTGCAAAATAATCAGAAAGGTTGCTATGTTGCAGTCTGATCCGTACTAGCGCGCTTGGATAACTACCCTGTTCACCACTGATACCACGGTGGAAAATATTATGTCACTACCCGTATAGGGGGGCAAGACTTTCACAGTGGTGGCCTTCCCATAATTGCCACCACCCGACTTTTAGCTTCTCTTTGGCAAGGTATCATCATATCATCAAATTTCAAGGAGCGGGTGGCCAAACCCTCATAACTCCTCTAGCAATAGCATTCCCCTAGGCTTATGCCTATTAAAACAAACTCACAAGCCTCCAAGCTTGTATGTAAAATAGATTTCATATATATCAGACCATATGTCTGTCTACTTAGGGCTGAAATATTTCCTAGTTCCTTATTCACTTATAGTTTAGTCCTTAACCATCTTATATGTGTTTGGTTGGATCATAAGGTTTTCAAGAGATTTAATACAAGTATTATCATCTCAGATCTTGAAGATCTAGGTAATTGGAAACTTATTTTTTTAATACAGAATTTTTTTTTAATGAATAGTATGTTCATTTCATCATAAAATAGAGGTTTCAAGCTTTCCATAGCTTCTTTTCGATCTTAATTTGGAGTTCAGATGACTCCGGAATTGGATCGGGAAATTCATAGTCTTTCCTAGGGCCTGGATTTGATCTGGGCCCAAGGAACGGATGGCCCAGATTTTTTGGGCGGAAAACCAAACCAGGCAGATGCATTTGGTTCGTCGGGCGCATCCGCTGGGAGGAATGGACGAAACGCCCTTGCGGGCATCCACAGACACAGCCGGGACGAGCGGAACGCTGGTCATCCGCGTGCCCGTAAACAGGGTTGTCGCTGGGCGCGTCCGCTCGTGGATTTGATGGACGAGCTGTCGCCTTGCTTGGGATGACACCCCACGTGTAGCGCACACACTGTTTCTGACGGTGCGTCACGTGTGCGTCTTGGGAGCCATTAGATCTGGAGATCGGACAGTCCATTTTGGACTATCCAATCAATCCTCTCTCAATTGAAGGCCCAAAACGTCTCTAATCTTTGTGAAAATTCTACCCTAGGGGTTTTGGACCCTTCTAGATTGATTGGTGTAGTCAAAATTTTCATCTGAGCACTCTATCATCCAGAATTAAGGGTTCTGGTGTTTACTTTATTTTTACTTTTTTATTACCAAAATAAATTACAGTAAACTAAAAATTACATAAAAGAGTATTAAACATCTATGGAAAGTATTTTCACCTACCTGATTGGAGAAAAAACCTCGGTTATATGCCCAATTTAAAAAAATACCTTGTTGATGAAGATATGGCCTAAGATCCACCTTTCTTGCAAATTTTTGTTGTTTGAACTGTTGGATCTTGAAATTTCTTTGGGGGTTTTGTAGAATTGATATGTTGGGAAGTTTTGGATGGTAAAATTAATCAAATTAGATTTGGAACAAAGTGCCTAATTGATTTTAGGTCTCTTGTTCCAATCTAAAAAGAAAAACAAATTGAAAAGAGAGATGTCTCTTGGAAAATTTTGGGTTTTTGGGGAGGGATCTAGGTCTAATTTTTTAGGGAGAGTAAAGAAAATTTCATGGGAATTTTATGAGCATTTTTGGAGGATTTTTGTGGTTGTATTTATAGGCATTTGGGTCTTTTTTCATGATTATAATATTTTCTTTTTTATTATTAAATGCCATGAAAGTCTCCCATGCTCCATTTTTTCTTCCCCAAGACCAGCTGATGTTTGTTGACCCATGAATTCATGTGGGATGCTGATAAGATTGGTTTTTGGGTCCCTTGTGGGCCCCATGTGGGCCCCACATGGTGTAAAAAGACCGTTTTGCCATTTATGTATAAAATTTTGGGTTTTATTCCCATGATCTCAGATTTGAGTGTACTTAGTGGCGTTGGATTCGTATTTCTCAGTACATTCTAAATTTTGATGTCTCATATTTTGAATTTTGGGTAAAATTACTATTTTACCCCTTTTGTCCAAGAAATGAAGAAACGTAAGGATTTCTTATCCGAATTCGGAATTGGTCGTGCTTACAGTCATTTTGAAGGGTTTGCTAAGTTTAATTTCAATTTTACATGTCTTATGATTTGATTATAATTTTATAAAAAGTATATTCTAAATAACCCTAATATTTTAGCCCAAAATATCTGAAACTCAAACTTTATTGATTTTCTCAATCAATTACAAAAATTGGGGTTATTACACTTTCGATGAAGAGTGGATGGTGAAGATGATGAGAGGAAAAGAAAAGAGATGAAAAAGAAATGTTGAGATGGGAAGAAGTGATTGATTGATCTAGGATGGAGTTAGGAAGGTGGGAGATTTCTAGAGAGGTGCGAATCTTTAAGAAAGTAAAATTCGTGGTTGCCTTATGTGGTTAGGTGGAAAGTGAGAAAAAAGTGAAAAATAAGTTGGAAAAGGTGAAAATTAAGGTGGCCACTTCCTATTGGTACGCATGCATGTTTTCCCATTAATTTTCACCCATATATCTTCCCATTATCCTCTTAAAAACCCCATGCATATTTGCTTTAGATTCTCCTCCAATCATGGCCATCGTGTAGCTTAGCTTAAGTGGCTTGGTGACTTCTATTGAGAGCTCATTTCGCTTGACTTCATCGCTAGTTTTAGGGGCTCTTTTGGCTTGGCTTGGTGGGTCAACCCCTTCGCTTTGATAGCTGACTAGACTCATTACCTTAACACCTTTCTCATGGCTTAGGTGGCTTAAGTGAATCCCATACAAAGGTGGTGGACTTTGCATGGCTTGTGCATGGGCCCATTTTAGTCACCTTTGACTTCTCCAATTCTATCCTTTTCCTTCCTTAAGGTAATCTTGAGCATTGATCTCATGTTGGATTGATGACATTTAGGCCTTGACTTGATCTTTTGATCTTGATCTTCAATTTCCATCTTCATCCATCTCGGCCATCAGATCATCATCTTAACTCCTCCAAAACTGAAAAATTCTAATTAAATCCTAAAAAATATGATTATTCACATACTTCTCTCAAATTAGCTTATAAACTAATAAATTATCAAATATTTAATTTATTAGTTTAGAAATACATGTTATAAGTTTAATGCTACATGTTATAACACATGGAAACTAATTGGGTATTTTTAGACAAATTTGACCACTTATCACATACCCCAACTAGCATTTTGCTAGTCTTAAGGAAATCAAGCAAAAAAATATTTTAGAAAATTGATACAAATTGTCACTTTTGTAGGTATTCACAATTGCACTTAGCATATGCAACAAGCCCTCAAACCCCTAATTTACCCCTAGTGGATGAGTTCAACCTTGTGAGTGTTTGCAGTGAATATATACAAAATTCTGAAAAAATTTATGAAAGTCCTCTATTCATTTGAGAAAATTTTCTTCTATTCAGCTCATATTAAATACCTTACTTTAGCTTTCTAATAAAGATGAAAAAAAAGGTTTTAAATTCTACCTTATGCTAAAGATATTTCATTATTTTTCTAAACTTCGGAAGGTGAGTGTGTGCTATAGCAAATATGTATATAGTCAGTTTCCAAGTCAAATAGAACCTAAATTACCATCCAAATGTATACTTTGATGTTAATTCTCATATGATATACTTGTTACTCATAATGAAGTCACTCATAAATGGGTACAATTCTCTCATTCATATGTGAGTAGAATATTATTCATCAAGTCCAAAAGTCTAACATATTTCATACAAAAGAATGATAATTTAGAAAAAGTAGTAATGGTCTCATGAAAGAATATCAACTACTAAAAATGTTACACTCTACTAAATTTCCTACTCATTCATAACCATATCCAAGCCATACTACTCCTAAGATTAAAAAGGTTATCAAATGAATAGGTATAAAGGTAAACAAGGGTTGCTTGTAAAATATGTAAAAGTCTTCTATAAGTGTATGTTCTTCTTTTTCATTGACTACCTTTTTATTTTTCTTCTTCCACTTGACCTTATATAGTCTTTTTGAAAATTTTCTTCTTTTAAACCTTTTTTATGTTAATCTCTTGAATTGTATTGTTCATATTTTTTCTCCAGATTTCTTTAATCTTTTTTACATATTTCCAAAAAAATTGGGTAATGGATATAATATAGGGGTTCAATACAGGTAAAGGTTGTTTTGACTAATAAAAAGGCTTAGTGGGCTAACTAGTGGAAAATGACATAGGAAAGGCTTAAAGATCAAGGTTTACAAAGGATAGCCTCTATCATTTCTTAGGTTCCATACGACTTAAGAATGACCCCAAACTTAAAAGATATATGATATAGTATTTTTTAATTTCTCAATGGTTGACCAATATGAAAAATAATGAGACTAACTAAGAATTAATGGTCGCTGAAGAAAATTTTGAATTTAGGTAAAATCCTCAAAAAAGGAAGAATGGCTCAAAACTCACTTGGGTTATAAGTCTCCACAGAACTTCTTCAAGATCTTTAAGTTGTATTTTCTCTTCAACTTAAATTATATATAGCTATTTGTGTAATTAATTGTAATGCCCGAGCAATTTACACTATTTTTAACGAAAATTGAACATTCTATGGGAAATGGACTGTGTTGAATGTTTGATTTTATTTAAAATAGTAAATGAAGGAATTTGTAAGGAAACTTGGTACCATTAGATTCTACTTGAAAAATGGAATCCAACGCCTCAAAAATCACCCAAAACGGAGTTCGTATGAAGAAGTTACAGCCATTTAAAGATAGGCGTATTTCTGTAAATTAAACAAAAAATGAAAAAAACGAAAAAGGATGAAAAATGCAGGGGACCGTTTTGATAACGGCACCCCCTGTCGTCTTCAACCTCTAGACCCTCCCGAAAACCTGTTTTTCCTGATTTCTCTAGAATACACTAGGGGAAAAGGGCGGCACCGCCATTGACGGGCACCGCCTTCTCCCCTCTATAAAAACCCCATCTCCCCTCTCCAAAAAACCACGTTTTCTGGCATTTTTCCAATCATTTGAGACTGGAGTTTTCGGTAAAAACTGGAAACCCATCCCTCTGTGTTTTCGGCAACGGCCAGGCCAAGTCTGGCTGGCCATTCCTTTACCCATCTCCCCATTCCCCTTTTTTCCCTTTCTTTAAGTTTTTCGGCGAGCAGGAGGTTTGGAATGAAACCAGCTTCCACCACTGGCGATGGGCGTCCCCAGGCGACCCAGGTAAGTCAATTTTCTTCACTCCCTCTCCGTTTTGCTTTACCCAGGCCAGATCCACGTCGGATCTGGTCCTTCCCCAGCCATTTCCAGTCAAGTTCCTGGCCGAAAAATGCCCCAAGACCAGTTCTAGCCGGCTGTGCACGAACACAATGTCCCAGGGACGCCATGCTGTACTTGCACCTGGGACTTGATCCCTGGGACAGGTTCCAGGTGTATGACAGTGCGTATATTGTCCCAGGTGCGGCCTTCAGGTGTGCACGTGACACGGGGCACGGGTCCTGGCTCGACCAGGGTGCACGGGGTGCCTTGGGAGCTGAGACGAGCCATGCTACAAGGTGCGTCCGTGTGATGATGCGCGTCATAGTGTGTCACTTGAGCATGTATGTGTGTGTGCAAAACGCGGTCCCTGTCACGGCCTTTAGGCGTGCATACACATGAGGGAACTGGGACACGTGGACCCAATAAGACTTTAAAGCTAGGATTAAAGGACAATTTACAGAGTTAGCTATGGAATAGTAGGTCCTCATCATAGGATCCAGCTTGACAATGAATTAGGCAAGGACCAGGGACCCAATAGGTAGAGCTAGTGGTCCAATGTCTAAATAGGCTGAAATTAATAAGGACTCCTTGTATCCATTTATACCCAGGAGTTTATGAATGAGACCCAGGGACGGGTTGAAGTGATAAAGGACGTGACTCTAAGAGACTTTGAGGTAGGTGCTCTATCGCTACTAAACTTTTAAAAAGGGCCGTGATTGTTTTGAGAATGCATGTTTTAAGTATAAGTATATGACTTGTTTAGCATGACTTAAGTATAAGTATATATAATAAATGCTTTATGCATAGATATGTTTTGCAAATAATTGCATATACATTATACATAGATATGTTTTGCAAATAATTGCATATACGTTATGCATAGATTTGTTTTGCAAACAATTGCATATATTGCATGATTTGTGAGCATTGAGTTCTTGCAAAATTGCATGTCCTTGAGGGTTACCAAAAGACGCTGGGTAGGCAGTTGTGAGGGACCCAAAGAGGACAGGTTTTGAAAAAGAGGTTTTTTGCTTGTTTGATCTTATGTGATTTGGGCTAGTAAGCTCGTGGGTGCTATGCTGAGGGGTCTGGGTTGGCCACCCAGCCTCTACCACTACTAGGTGGAATGGGTACCATGCCCAAAAAGGGCATGTCCCTACATCGACTGCATGTGGTACAGGGGGCTACCACTGGTGTCATGGCACTGGGTCGATGTGTCATATGCCCCGTGGAGGCTATGACACTGTGTCCTCAGGTACCCGAGGACCACACGGCGATGAGGTCATGGGCATAGTTTGGACCCTATGGTTTGATGATTTACTTGCATTGCATATGGCATGACATGAGGTTGGTCGACCATACCATACCAGATATCCATGAGTTGGATTCAGTGGAGAATCTTATGCATATCATTATGTTTATAATATATGATACTTTCAAATTGGATTATGCTATTCTTGAAGTCGTCAGTATTCCGATTTGATAGTGGTTTTTAGTATCGATATTGACCATGATTGTTCGAACATGCACATATTTTAAAGAGCATATGATTTTAACCATAGCATGCATTGCAAAACTAGTAGTGATAGATTCCTACTGAGTATAGTATATACTCACCCTATCCTTAACAATTTTCAGGATAGTTCCACTCACAAATAGAAGACGCCTCAAGAGATGTTAGTGCTAAGAGCAAGTGAATAAACAAAGGAGACAACTATACATGTGAGTAAACTCTCTACCCTTTGGACATGTATTTGTATTTATTTATAGTTGGACTGTGTGCTGTGACTGGGGAAAAATATTTATGATTTCTGAAGTTTTTCAAGAAACTACTTTGGTGGTTGTGAAAGCAAATGACACTCGGGGTTTTGAAAAATGAGTTTAAAACTAAAGATTTTCTGCTGCATTGCATGGTTTTTTTAAAATGGCTTTCAAATAGGGATGCATCCCACCTTAGGAATTAGATATTCCATTTAAAAATGCATGAGAAAAACACGGGTCGTCACAGTTGGTGTCAGAGCCCAAGTTTTATCCTTTCACAGCTAGTCCAGCATGTCCAAGGGTCATAGACAATAGAGAAAATCAAGGAGAAGTATTATAAAAAGGAGTAGTAGAGATGACTACTTCTATTTGAGGATTACCATATTAATGCTCAAGGCATTTCACCTTAAATAAATAGGTGAAACACAGCTTGGTTTAACAAATAATTAAGTAGAGGATAGTGCGACCCTTATCCAAAATCTAGTCTAAGATGACTTAAGGATTATTGTGTGGTGCAAATATAAAAACTCATATAAGGATCATATTATGATGAGAATGATGAATGAGGATGTTAGTGAACTTCTTAATAGATAGTTCTGACCAGCAATAAAGTAATCTTATCAAAGGTGAGAAAATCCAAGAACCTAGATGGCTATCTTACCATCATAAAGAATATCAGAATATGAGCACACTATCACAAGGGATATGATATAAGTATGATAGAGGATGTAAAAGACAGACTTTGAGAAGAATTTTGATGATAATCCAAGAGGGATGAGAATGCAAGAT
Source organism: Warburgia ugandensis (assembly GCA_035236585.1). Classification (NCBI taxonomy): domain Eukaryota; kingdom Viridiplantae; phylum Streptophyta; class Magnoliopsida; order Canellales; family Canellaceae; genus Warburgia; species Warburgia ugandensis. The sequence goes on along the minus strand of CP141131.1, from coordinate 77,792,250 downwards.
GATATTAGAAAATGACTGTGACCCGAACTAGGTCACAAAGGTATGGATCTTGAAGGTCTGAGATCAATTTTGGATGCCTTAATTGGAGTCTTATACAGAGTGAAGTGCTATCGAATAATAACTACTTGAGTATTATGGAGCAAACCAGACGATGTATTCAAGTGACATATTATGTGATTAAGAGAAACATAACACGAATATGATAGGGAAATGAATTCGACCGAGTTATCAAAAGATTTTTGACGATAATATTGGGCATGATAGATCTGGGATAATAGATTGATCCTAACATGAACTTGTAAGAAAAGTATAGCATGATCAAAACGTCAATGTCATTATTAAGACATTGTATGAATTTTATTGAGGCTACAGGCAACTGAGGATTTCAATGATCTTAAGACATTTTAGAATTTCTAAGAAGCTTTTAGTTATCATATATATTACGTAAAGGAATAGATGAAGTATCGATTATATGCAACAAAGCATATGGAGACATTGATCCAGGTAGACCAAGTGAGGATTTTGAAGAAAAGAAAGAAAAAGATAGAGATGTAACTATGAGTATTCAATGAAATATTGAATATTCAAAAGAAGAAGATCATGACTTCATGGAGATACATAGAATTCTATCATCTTGAATCCCATAAGAAGGTAAATAAAACAAATGCAAAGGAATAATACTAGGTGAGTTGGTGATCTTATTGAAAAAGAGTATAAAAGAGAGAGAGTATATGGGGTTTAAGACTTTGAGTAAAGTATCGAATATCAGGAGATTATGCGACAAGAAGTTTTCAAAGAGGAATGGTGACCAACTAGAAATTAAATTCTACAAATGGTTTGATATCAATTACTACAATTAGATTCTTATCAGATCCATTAGTTTATGGGAGACACCAATGGATATAATCCATAAAAAGGAAAATTTGGTGATATCCCACCTTGCCAATAAAGTATATTGAAAAAGGAATTAAGCCGAGACAGTGGCTTGTCCATTTAGCAAAAAGGGTACCATCAAGGATCAAATTGAGGTCTTACTATCATAGATTGGAAGAGCAAATATCTTCAAACCATTATTTAGTCATTACCTTTAGAGTACTGTTGACTAAAATAAGGGTATCCCACCATATTTAATCAAGTATGCTAGTATCTATGAGTTAGTAGTCGAAGTTATATACTCAGAGGGATATTATAAGTATTTAGACATAAGTTGTCCCTGAAAGAAGCACTTGTTAGACTAAGTCATTTGAGGGTGTAAGATCAGTTGATTAGGCCACATCATGGAGGAGCTACAAGTACAATAAATACAGTAACAACTGAGACAGATTTTTTCAAACCTAAATAAATACCATAACAAGCCATAGAAATTACTTTGAGTTTGAAAAATACTGCTGACTTGCATTGAAAAGAAAGGTAGAAAAGCACCAATCACTTTAGAGACCCTTGAGCTTATGACAGAGATATATCTGGAAAGAGATCAAAAGTTAATCAAATAAAGTCTTTCTATATGTCTACAAAAATGTTCCATGCTTACCTGAGTGATTTTCAAATTTGATGATTTACTAGCTTCAGCATAACTTGATGTAGTAGTTATCGAACGAAGACTGCTATTATAAGCTAAGTATGAGGAGGATAAAATTTGAGGAATTGAGAAAATCACTACTTATGAGGATACCTCCTGACAATACAGACTGCATGATTGACGATAAAGCCTTGATAAAAGATTGAACAAAAGTTGAGGTGGCTAGCACAATATAAGGCGAGATGTGATGTTACTTTGCCTTTAGACAAATAGTTAGTTGTTATGAGCATATACCAAGTACGAAAAATAAATTGAAGGAATTTCCTAAGGACTAACCCTATTGGATTGAGTATAGAACTGTTGGACTGAAAGGTTACGAAGAAAACTATCAAGTAAAGAAAGGACAAAGAGGATGATGACAAAGGATTCAACCATGACCTAGTAAGGGTACTCGGTGATGAATAAGAGACTTTTTGCTTTGCATAAATAGGAACATTATTGAAAATCCTAATGACAAATTGATGTCAATAGTGAGATAGGCCTTTGGACGAGAACATTTGACCCATGATGATGAATTGACATGAGTTTGGATAAAATCTTCACAGAGAAAGGCGTTTAATGAATTCAATAATTATGAAACTGGATATGGAGTTAGGACATTTTACTTTCAGTATATGATAAGGTCCTCGATGGAAGATGCTGCTAATTGGCTTTCATGATCCTATTTTGAATGTAACCTTGGTCAAGGAAATAAAGTCACATATGGAAAACGACAGACAGTTGAAATTCAAAGTTAATCAAGGGTTTGGTTGTAGAGCACATGATACCATGTCAGTTATTGAAGTATCTTGGGGACAAATATAAAAGATAAGAAGCAAAGTTAGACACATTAGAAAGAAGGTAATTTTTGGAGGACTCTTACTAATGACATATAACCAACCATTAGAAGGAGATATGAATGATGAAGAGATCACTAGATGAAAGATAAGAAGAAAAAGGGATCATCCTATGATATTAAAAAAGGACTATGAGAAATAAGATAATATGATCTTGAAAGAAGTATGGAGTAATGTATGCATGAATAAAGTAGCATGATCCTACAAGGAGACTATCCTATACATGATGAGAAAAATATAGGCATCTAAGGATTTCGAGATAGATAAATTACAGCTAGGAACCGTGTTGTTAAACTGGCACGTATGAGAGTGTGCATCAGAGTACGCAGCGAAAGCAGCGAAAGCAGCCCTTATAGGTCAAGCCTTGCAGAAGGGACAATAAAAATGGTAAATTGAGGTTGAGCCTAGATTTGATTCCTAAGGGGGAATGCATTCACCAAAAAGTTATCTAAGAGGCAAAATACTTTGATGAGGATAATTTATGGAATTTTGAGGACGAAATTCTTTTAAGGGGGTAATAATGTAATGCCCGAGCAATTTACACTATTTTTAACGAAAATTGAACATTATATGGGAAATTGACTGTGTTGAATGTTTGATTTTATTTAAAATAGTAAATGAAGGAATTTGTGAGGAAACTTAGTACCATTAGATTCTACTTGAAAAATGGAATCCAACGCCTCAAAAATCACCCAAAACGGAGTTCGTATGAAGAAGTTACAGCCGTTTAAAGATAGGGATATTTCTGTAAATTAAACAGAAAAATGAAAAAAAACGATAAAGGACGAAAAACTCAAGGGGCCGTTTTGATAACGGCACCCCCTATCGTCTTCAACCTCTAGACCCTCCCAGAAACCCGTTTTTCCTAATTTCTCTAGAATACACTAGGGGAAAAGGGCGGCACCGCCATTGACGGGCACCGCCTTCTCCCCTCTATAAAAACCCCATCTCCCCTCTCCAAAAAACCACGTTTTCTGGCATTTTTCCAGTCATTTGAGACTGGGGTTTCCAGTAAAAACCAGAAACCTGTCCCTCTGTGTTTCTGGCCATTTCTTTACCCATCTCCCCATTCCCCTTTTCCTCATCTGGTCGTAATGGAATGACGGTTTTTCCCCTTTCTTCAAGTTTTCTAGCGAGCAGGAGGTTTGGAATGAAACGGGCTTCCACCACCGGCGATGGGCGTCCTCAGGCGACCCAAGTAAGCCAATTTTCTTCACTCCCTCTCCGTTTTTCTTTCCCCAAACCAGATCCACGAAGGATCTGGTCCTTCCCCAGCCATTTCCAGCCAGGTTCCTGGCCGGAAAACCCCCCAAGACCGGTTCTAGCCGGCTATGCACGAACACAACGTCCCAGGGACGCCATGCTGTATGTGCACCTAGGACTGGGTCTTTGGGATGGGTTCTTGGATTATGCTATTCTTGAAGTCGTCAGTATTCCGATTTGACAGTGGTTTTTAGTATCGATATTGACCATGATTGTTCGAACATGCACATGTTTCAAAGAGCATATGATTTTAAACATAGCATGCATTGCAAAACTAGTAGTGATAGACTCCTACTGAGTATAGTATATACTCACCCTATCCTTAACATTTTTCAGGATAGTTCCACTCACAAATAGAAGACGCCTCAGGAGATGTTAGTGCTAAGAGCAAGTGAATAAACAAAGGAGACAACTATACATGTGAGTAAACTCTCTACCCTTTGGACATGTATTTGTATTTATTTACAGTTGGACTGTGTGCTGTGACTGGATAGACGTGGGGAAAAATATTTATGATTTCTGAAGTTTTTCAAGAAACTACTTTGGTGGTTGTGAAAGCAAATGACACTCGGGGTTTTGAAAAATGAGTTTAAAACTAAAGATTTTCTGTTGCATTGCATGGTTTTTGTAAAATGGCTTTCAAATAGGGATGCATCCCACCTTAGGAATTAGAGATTGCATTTAAAAATGCATGAGAAAAACCTGGGTCGTCACATTAATATTCTGAGTTTAATTTTGCATGAGACACTTTAGAAAAAGGATAAAATAGTGTACTAATTGTATACAACTCTACTAATAAGGTAAAGTTCAAATAATAACTAAATATTCAGAAAGTATGAATATTCATCTTTATATAAGAACTTATCATTTTTCTTTTTAATTTTCAAAAATATAAGAAGAGTTTAGAAACCTCATGCATATCTACACCCCCAACCTAAAAGTTGACATTGTCCTCTATGTTTCGAAATATAAGATACCCAAACGATGAATGGGTAGTGTAGAACACTGAGTGTTTCTTTAAAAAAATCCTAGGTTGCCTCCTAGTGAGCACTCAATTTAACATCTTCAGCCATATATATCCTAGCTTTCTAAAACTAATTCTAGATGAGTTTAACTTAAGTTTTCCTAACCCTAACAATGAATGGCCATATTTCTCATTCCATTTTAGGATCTCACAATAGTCAATATATTGCCTCCACCGGACCACATTGGTGATCCCACACCTTTAGTATCTCATAGTAGCCAATATAATTCCTTCACCTTGCAAATTTTGGTTGTGGTAATTCAATGACATCTAAGACTACTGTGAATTGAATGTTTGTTGGACCATATGGAAATGAATGTTCCTCATTTATTGACCATTGTACTTAGTTTATCTTTGTCCTCTATTTCCCTTTCATTGTCTTAAAATAGGGGTATAAGTTGACTCTACACTTCCCTAAAAGATTGTTCTTGCATGACTGAAGGTAGGGACACAATTTGGCTTAAACTCTAGTTATCTTCTAATTTGTACCCTAGAGTTGGTTGATGTAGGGCAATTGACTCTTCTTCTTCTTAGTCAGCTGGCACATATAAGGTCACACTTGGGCCTATAGTACTATTTTATGATTGTTCAAATAAGGTTTGTACGTCCTAATTAAGTATGTCTTCTACATAGAAAGGCTCAGTTTGTATTTCAGGCTTTGTAGGGCTTTCTACTCTAGCTTATCATTGAGAACTGTCCATCAAAGGCATAGTATCCAACAACTCATTCACCTCCTCAATTGATGTGTCTTCATCAAATTCATACAAATAAGAAGGACATGATTCTAGAGGATTTGGGTTGAATGTTTCTACAATTTGTTCTCTTCAACACTAGAAGTCTCTTCATCATAATTATAACAAGGAGCAAGATATTGCTCAAGTAGATATGAGTTGGAGGAATTTATGGATAGTTGTGGACATTGTGGCATAGAATAATCGTAAGAATTTTCCATCCTATCATCAATATCAATAGTCAAGGTTGATAAAAAAATCTGAGATTCGGTAGGAATTGTCAATTCCCAACTTGAAATTCTTTCAAGTGTTTTTTTTTTCACTCTCCTTCCTAATTTGTTTCATTTCCTTAGCCATTTTTTAAGTGCATTAAGATTGTCATCCATTATCTTACTAAGTTGTTGCATATTCTCTTCTAATGATGGTTCTTCAAATTATAGAGGAAACAACTCATAGGGTTAGCATTGTTGTGTTATTAGAGTATTGAGAAAGGGCTAGGTAGGTTGAACCCATGATGGTTGACCCTGATATTCTTTATAATCATGGTAAGGAAGTAAAATTCGTGGTTGCCTTGTGTGGTGAGGTGGAAAGTTAGAAACAAGTGGAAAATAAGATGGAAAATTTAAAAATTAAGGTGGCCACTTCCTATTGCTCCACATGCATGCTTTCCTATTAATATTCATCCAATTATATTCTTCTTATCCATTTTAAACCCCCACGAATATTTGCTTTAGATTCTCCTCCAATCATGGCCATCCATGTAGCTTGGCTTCAGTGGCTTGATGGCTTGCTTGTGGAGCTCATTTGTCTTGGCTTCATAGATGTCTTTTGGTGATCTTTTGGCTAGGCTTGGTGGCTCAACCCCTTGGCTTTAGTAGTTGGCTAGGATGCTTAGCTTGTTACCTTCTTCATGGCTTACATGGCTTTAGTGAATCTCATGCAAGGTTGGTGGACTTTGTGCGGCTTCTGTATGGGCCCACTTTAGTCACCTTAGACTTCTCCAATTATGTCCTATGTATTCCTTAAGGTGACCTTGAGCCTTGATCTCATATCAGATTAATGACTTTTAGGCCTTCACTCAATCTTTTAATCTCGATCTTCAATTTTCATCTCGGTCGATCTTGGTAGTTGGATCATCATCTCGACTCCTACAAAATAAGAAAATTTTAATTAAATCCTAGAGAAATATGACTATTCACATAATTATCTTGGATTAGCCTTTGAACATGCAAATTATCAAATATTTAATTTATTAGGTCAGAAATGCATGTATTATAATTTTTGGCCAAAAACATTTATTTAATGCTAAAAGTTATGACACATGGGCAACTAATTGGGTGATTTATATACAAATTTGGACACTTATTATCCATATTGGACTTTAATCTCCAAAAGTATTTGACACACTATTTAGCTCTCTCTCTTTTGAGTGTATAAATTACTTTAGGCAAATATGTACCTCAACTACCCCTATCATGTGGATGCAACCTTCTCTTCAAAACCATCTTCATAAGATCCATTTGTGCTACAAGTCCATCCTTTGTTTTTTTCAATATGTCAAGTAAGGTACTAGTAAAGATTTTGCTCAAATTCTTTACCCTGTAAATGACATCAAGCACAAGGTGCACATGTGGGGATTTTCACTACACAAGTTCAAAGAATATTGACTTCTTCTTCCAACTACTTCTATAGTTGTTGCCACCTATATGTTTAGTTGCTTTCTTCTTCCCCCATAAGACATTAAGGTTTTCAACCAATACTTGTTGTCCTATCAAGATCTCTACAACATTCTCCTTTTTTTTCAATAGTATGGATGGTCATTGCGAAACCATCTTCTGTGGCCAAGCAATATCATTTTCCTACAATGTTGAAATTGCATGCTGTAGATAGGGTAAGCACTGTCTCTCTTATACATAAGGAAGTCACTTATTGTACACAATACTCTATCCTTCAAGGTGAATGACTCTTTCTTGTATGCATCACAAGCTTCAACCAATATGTTCCATAATGTCTTAAGATCGTCAATCAAGGGAGCCAAGTACACATTAGTGTTGTTCGTGGTTTCTTAGAACATGATATGAACGTAGTTAACATCATGAACTTCTGCTTCATGCATAGCCATGGTGGGAGGTTTTAATAAACTATTATAATAGGCCAACAACTATACTTTCTACTCATAAAACCATGAGGATTAATCCCATATGCAAATATTATAAATCATAGATTTCTAGATTGTTCTCCAAAAAATGGCCATAAGAAGTCTACGAGCTTCCATGCTAAGCTATCTCCTAAATGGCATACACAGTTATTAGCTACTCTCTCCTTAGCATGCCATACTAGTTTCTTCATTATTTCTATAATACAAAATATTCTTTTAAACCTTGGAAAAGGGCGAAATACCATAGGAGCTACGTAGGCATGTCTTTCAGCTGCTTAGTTAAATTCTTCTTCAACTTTCGTCATGATTGTCCACATGTTGGGGATGTGGATCTATCCTTTTGCTCCTTCATCCCTAGTGTATCCAGGGTTTTCTTTGCCTCTCATGTGGACCTCACCACTTTTTTCTCCTTCAATAGCATTTTATGTACCATTTTCAAGACTTCTATAAAATGTTGATTTGAAAAACCATCATATTAACATCTTCTTGCCTTGTTGTGACCCCTTGAGTTTTCAAAATACTTTTTGAAACCTTGTCTGAAATTCTTTTCAAAAACAAAACAGCTAAAATATTTATTCTTTTAAAAGTGATTTTGAAGATCTTGAGTGCCATTTCTTGCACAAACACAAGGACTTTATGATGAAATGAATGTTCCACTTCTACTAAAAATCTAGCAGCATTTTCTGTGATGACCCGGGTTTTTGAAACATGATTTGCAAAGTATTTTGAAAGGCAGGGCCCTTAAGAGTGTAAAAAATTTTCCCAAAACAAAGCAGCGGAAATTCTTTTCTTTAGAACTTGTTTTGAAAACCCAAGTCACCACTTCATACATAACATAAGTACAATTTGTGTACAAAATAAAATTCCATTGAAGGAATATACTTTTATTAAACTCTAGGATCCATCCAGTGGTTCACAAGATACCAAATCTAGTACAATACTTGTCCAAATTACATAATCCAAAACTCAAGCTCACCATACAATAAAACTCTCAACAAAGAAAAATATATGTCTTCAAGGGTATACCTCGAAGATTATTTTCTTCAAGTCTTCTATAGTCTTCAGCTCCTAACTCTCCTTCCCTGGATTTGAGATATTGCAACAAGTACAATATCTCAGCAAGCAATGCTTGGTAGGGGATTCAAGAAACATAACATTGACAATGTAATTCCAATACTTCATAATCCCATTATCCTTAAACATACTCTTTACTTTGTAAGTTATGTATATCTATATGCATACATACCCTTCATGGGTAAACTAGTTAAATTCGTGAAAATAGTCAAATATCATTCCCAACTAAGTTGATCAATTCTCTTCATTTTGAGAATTTAGTCTTACAACTAATCTTATACTGGGAATTTCCTTTCTTGGGAAATATTGGTAATATACAATTACCTAGCATTTCATTATGCTAAAACATAAGGCATTTCACTATGCCTATTCTCATATGCATCATAGTGCAAAATAATCAGAAAGGTTGCTATACTGCAGTCTGATCCGTACTAGCGTGCTCGGATAACTGCCCTGTTCACCACTATACCACGGTGGAAAATATTATGTCACTGCCCGTATGGGGGAGCAAGACTTTCACAGTGGTGGCCTTCCCATAATTGCCACCACCCGACTTTTAGCCTCTCATTGGGCAAGGTATCATCATATCATCAAATTTCAAGGAGCGGGTGGTCAAACCCTCATAACTCCTCTAGCAATAGCATCCCCCTAGGCTTATGCCTATTAAAACAAACTCACAAGCCTCCAAGCTTGTATGTAAAATAGATTTCGTATATATCAGACCATATGTCTATTTACTTAGGGCTGAAATAATTTCTAGTTCCCTATTCACTTATAGTTTAGTCCTTAACCATCTTATATGTGTTTGGTTGGATCATAAGGTTTTCAAGAGATTTAGTACAAGTATTATCATTACTCTTGTCAACATAAGATCATGAGTACAATCATGTATATCTCATGTAAATGCATTCTTCAAATCCTCCTACCTTTAAGGATTGATCTCTTTTCCCCAATCTTCCATGATCTTGACTGATATATGTAATCTGTACATCCATACATATTGTCAATATATAAATTATGAACAATCCTATTGATCACTAGATCTGATGTTTAGAATAATCTTTAGATCATTCATATTTAAGTATTTTTCTATCTCTAAGTCTTTGTATGTCCATCTCCTTGATCTTGATCTTTCATAGATCCTTTGATTGACAATCTACACATGTTGATAAAGATCGTGGTCCTAGATCTTCTATCATCTAGTTCTTCTTTGATCTAAGTTCAGTTTTTGGATCATCCCTATGGAGGATGATCTTGGTTTTCTTCCTTGAATCATCTTTGATCAAGGGTTTGGATTATCTAATCTAATGAACCATAACAAGTATACTAATAAACATGCATACTAAGTACAATATAGTGTTCTTATACTTATTGTTCTTGATTATCCAAGATCTAATGGATCTTGTTTGATCATCCTTATCTTACTTACTATTTTTATTAGGGTTAGGTAATTTACTAACCTTTTATGCTCTTATTATTATTATTCAACCAGTTAATGTGCTAGTTGAAGGTAGCTTATTCAAGCCTAAATCTAGACTGCTCCTCTTATTTCCAATTGGCTAAGGCTTACTAGCTGAATGGGTGAACACAAAGTGGTTACTTCAATCCTCATGTAAGGAGGTGTTTAGACCTCACAAATGTCAACAGAAGGTAGGGAAAGAGCGAGGCTCTATTAGATAACCCCCTTAACCACTATGTTCATCATTCACTAGAATGACCATAGCTCAACCTTTCGTAAGGTTCCTATAAGCATGTTTACCATAAGTACTCTTTCTAATGGATTTTAATTAAGTCCATGAATATATATAATGTCATTCATGGGGTTTATTATTCTTTTCCTAATTTGGGCCAAGGATTTGATAATCCTTATATTGTCCTACTAACTATATCCCTTAGTAATTAAGTCCAAAGTACTCCATTCTTATTTGTGTAACGAAACTCTACTTTCTCATTAGAATATGTTTTTGGTGTTTTATGCTCTTTATCTCATAACAAGTAAATCTACTAATAACATCCAACCATAAATGAATTATATATTTAAAGCATAAAACTACATAATTTAACATTCAATGATAATGAGGCAAGGTACTTAAATTAAATCTAACACCATATGATAACAATGAAATCACATATCATGCTAAGTCTAAATGTTATACTAGCATGCTTTATAACACAATCATATTTAAAATTCTATGAAACTAATTACATTAACATTTTTAGAAACCTTTACTTATGATCCAACCATTTGATCTTAGATCTTTTCCTTTGATTAAGGATTTTAATTAGATTTAGGGAATTTTCTTTATTAAGGTCAAAAGATCATATTGATCTATTTTTATCATAATCCATCCATGATTTCCATGGATTTCATCATATAAACATTTATTCTTTCCATCCCAAGGATCTGATCACACTTGATCTCATTGATCAAGTGGGTCCCTTTGTATTTTTTGGGTTTTTCTACCATAATGGGTAGATCCCTTAATATATCTCATATATATCCAATTAAACCATAGATCTCTCTTTATTTCAATAGTATATCATTATTAAAACATGTTAAAAAAGATCTGATCATCTCAGATCCTGAAGATCTAGGTAATTGGAAACTTATTTCTTTAATATAGAAAGTTTTTACTGAATAACATGTCTATTTTATCATTTCATAAGAAAATAGAGGTTTCAAGCTTTTCATAGCTTCTTTCCGATCTCAATTTGGAGTTCAGATGACTCCAGAATTGAAGTTGGAAGTTCACAGTCCTTCCTATGGCATAGATTTGATCTGGGCCTAAGGAATGGACGGCCCAGATTAGTCGGGCAGAATGAGCCAGGCATAACGACCAGGCGGAATGAGCCAGGCGGGTCGTCGGGCACGTCCGCTAGGAGGAAATGACGAAGTGCCATTGCGGGGCACACCCGCAAACCGGGCTGTCGCTGGGCGCGTCCGCTCATGCAGTTGATGGACACATCATCGTCTCGCTTGGGAGGATGCTCCACGCACAGAGCATGTGCCGTTTCGACGGTGCGTCACGTGTGCATCTTGGGCGCTGTTAGATCTGGAAATCGAACAGTTCATTCTAGACCGTCCAATCAATCCTCTTTCAATTGAGTGCCCAAAACGTCTTTGATTTTTATGAAAATTCTACCCTAGGGGTTTTGGACCCTTCTGGATCAATTGGTAAAGTCATATTTTTCATCTGAGCATTCTATCATCCATAATTAAGGGTTCTATTGTTTACTTTATTTTTACCTTTTTATTACCAAAATAAATTACAGTAAAATAAAAATTACATAAAATAGTACTAAACATCTATGAAAAGGATTTCCACTTACCGGATTGAAGAGAAAACCTTAGTTATATGCCCAATTTAGAAAAATACCTTGTTGATGAAGATATGGCCTAAAATCCTCCTTTCTTCAAATATCCGTTGTTTGAACCGTTGGATCTTGAAATTTCTTTGGGGGTTTTGTAGAATGGATATGTTGGGAAGTTTTGAACGGTGAAATTGATCAAATTAGATCTGGAATAGAGTACCTAATTGATTTTAGGTCTCTTGTTCCAATCTAAAGAGAAAAACAAGTTGAAAAGAGATCTATCTCTTGGAAATTTTGGGTTTTTGGGGAGGGATCTAGATCTAATTTTTCAGGGAGAGTGAAGAGAATTTTTTAGGGATTTTATGAGGATTTTGCGAGGATTTTTAGGGTTGTATTTATAGGCATTTTGGGTCTTTTTCCATGATTATAACATTTTATTTTTTTATTATTAAATGGCATGAAAGTCTTCAATGCTCCCATGCCTAATTTTTCTTCCCCAAGACCAGATAATGTTTGTTGACCCATGATTCACATGGGCTGCTGATAAAATTGGTTGTTGGGTCCCTTGTGGGCCCCACATGGTGTAAAATGACTGTTTTGCCATTTATGCATAAAATTTTTGCGTTTTATTCCCATGATCTTGGATTTGAGTGTACTTAGTGGCATTGGATTCGTATTTCTCAATACATTCTAAATTTTGATGTCTCATATTTTGATTTTTGGGTAAAATTACTATTTTACCCCTTTTGTCCAAGAAATGAAGAAACTTAAGGATTTCTCATCAGAATTTGAAATTTGTCGTGCTTACAGTCATTTTGAAGGGTTTGCTAAGTTTAATTTCAATTTTACATTTCTTATGATTTGGTTATACTTTTATAAAAAGTATATTTTAAAGAACTCTAATATTTCAGCCCAAAATATCTAACTTTATTGATTTTTCTCAATAAATTACAAAAATTGGGGTTATTACATTTTCTCTATTTTTTTAACATATGCATATTTGACGCATGCATGCAGAACACCTCATAGACGATACAAATAATTTTCATCATTATGAAAATAAATACAATAAAACTTATTGCATTCCAAAACCACCAATCACAACATATTCCACCAAATACAAATGAGTGCGCAATAAAGTACACATACATTTGCATTTTTAGTAAATCATAAAGCTAACCTAAAGTTGTAAAGATCGCCCTTCAAATACTAGAAAATCTCTATCTTCTAAAATTTTGAACTCCACAGCTACTTTCACATTTGACCTGTTCATCCTTCTATTCTAATTCTTCAAATCTAAGACTTAGCAAATAATTACAATGTCTTAGCAATTGCACTTGTGTAGGTGGAATAAGTTGTTATTTTGTCATGCAATACATGATTTACATAATCAATGTATTTTGAGAATTTATTATACTTAAACAAAACCCATGCTATTTCAAAGTAAGTACTCATGCCAAAATTATAGATTCTCAAATTTTACATTTATGAAATTAGTTTATAGGTGCAATTCAATATAGTTGATGAATTCATAAGCCTAGTTTGATCTATAAAAACATTATTGCCTTTATTTTTCCTAAGAATTAAAGCATTTTATGTTTTTATTGTCTTATGAATATTTAACTAAACTATGACCATTTTTCATGATCAGACACATAAGCATTCTAGATTTATTTCTGAAATAATAGTCCTTCAAGATCGTTCACCATACACGATCATTCAAGTTATCCTTATAAATGTCTAACTAGTATGTTATTAAATGGTTAAATTAACTTATAAAGAGTGAGGTATCTAACAATCTCATTATCATGTGTAAAGGTAGTTATCTAACATTTTAGTCTTCACAAACACAATGCAGTTTCATATGTAGGAATAAATTAGTCCATGATCATGCAAAATCATCCATAATGCTCAAGCAATCTAGCACCTTAGGAACTTGGCCATGGAAAAACCATCACTTTAGGTAAATCGACACGTATTGTAATACTAATGGCAAAGCCAGTACCTAAGTGTAAGCATTAAAGTACAATATCAATAAAAATAAAGTCAATCGATAAGGCCAAATAGTATACTATATGCTCATAGTCTAATCTTTAGCAAACCAACGTTTAATAAGTCCTTGATTTGGCAAAGCCACTAGCTAAGTGTAAGCATTAAATTACAATATCAATACAAATAAAGTCAATCGATAAGGTTAAATACTATACTATACGCTCATCGTCTAATTATTAGCAAACCAACATCTGATAAATCCTCGATTTGGAAAAACCTAAAGTTGTTTGTGGTTTCCAAAAGCATAATCATCAATTAGTATGCACAATAAATCAGTCTAATGACATGTGAAGCAAAAATCCATGCGAAAAAAACTAGTAACTCAAATCTTGTGCAATATCCAAAAGAAACCAATAAGTCAATCAATGTAGTATGCTCAGTAATAGCCATGAGCAAAAGGTGAGGTGCGTAGCCTTAGTCCATAATGAAAATTCTGACCCACATCATTGTGGAAAACTGGTCACTCCATGTCCCAGTGGCATATACTCCTACCAGCAGGGACTGGTCTAAACTCTTAAGAAATGATCAGTATGCCTAGCATTCAGAAACTATGCAGACACCAATGCTCGTAGGCCCTACGATCACCCATTGGCAACTATCGTGACCTCTACATTAGCTCATGGATACCATCATGGCCATGACACACTAGACCGCATGGGGGCTACCTGGCTACCACTTAGAGCACTTCCCCATGAGAAGGTACTCCTACGACCTCGCCATCTCCATCGCAAGGCTAGTATCAATATCATCTCAGAGATTAGTGTCCAACTACACCTCCTAGTGTAGTGTCTCTAGGACTTACAATAGTGTGTAGCATGCTTGCCTCTAGGTCATACTACCGGCCCAGGAAAGCAAGCCTCTAGGTGTTACGGGATTCGTGGAGCACTTGCTAAATAATGATCCAGGACTTAGGACACTCTAGGAGTAACTACCCAAATCATCGATGAAATTCATATTCATTGAACTTACAGGTGCTCATAGATTGCCTACCTAAAGCATTGATGAAACTATAACCATCAAAGCTTACAACTACTCATGGCGCCCCTGCCTAAACAACAACAAATATATATCCATCAAAGCTTATGATAACTCGTCAAGTACCTGCTCGAATCATAAATCATATACATCTCCAAATCATTTCAAAAAATAAAACTAATATTTCAATGTTTTATAAGAAACCATTCAAATCCATTCATTTTTTATCCATATTCTCGACAAGATGTAAAAATATACCTTTGTGAGCATTCTAAACATGCATTATTTATTCATATATTAGATAATTCCTTTTCCAGTTTCCAAAAGTATGGAATCCATTGCAATGATTATAAAAGATAAATCTTTAAACTATATTGTAAAAATGCATGCCACTAAGTGGACTATAGTTAAATTGGTGATAAAGCCTTTATTAGTAAAGACAAACATGTTACAACTCAATGTCATGACTTGTATATAACTATTACATTTGTCCATAAAATTTAAAGATCATTTCTCAGTTCAAGTGTGAGTCATTTCATGTGAATACGGTCATTTGCAGTCCTACATATTAGTAGCTAGCTCATTTCAACAAATAGTAGTAAAAAAAATATCAAGTTAAAATAGACCGAATTATGGGCTTCATATTACACAATTGCTTTTCAATCTCTTGGTTGTGAGGACCTTAGGATTATTCCCTCCAGCTTCTAGTATTGAGTGCAAGCTATGAGTTTGTCATATTTAATTTTCTTCTATCTTGAAACCATTCATTACGTCATTCTTAAGTTGATAAGCTATAAGTATGACATCTTCCAACAAGTTCGCTTAGGTCTTCGTATAGTTCACTGTTGTGAACTACTCTAAAATCATTACTTTACTACTAATGCACATATTAACATTCCATACTATTTGAGCATTCCAAATGTTGTAGTATCAAATGTGAAAGTTCTTTATGTGTTAGTAGCATGTGTAAAGTCCAACTATGTTCAAGGCATTGCAATCTCCACATAAGTGTAGAATTCAACCTCAGTGATCAGTCCGATTACTCTTTTGTCCTAGTGTTACAATTTGGATAAACTAAGTATTTTAAGTTCAATTTTCCTCTATAGTTAGTGCAAAGTAGATCATATTTATAAGTATTTCCAACATCAACTGAATGTATATGTAATAAGTTCTAGTCATAGAGTATAACATCCATTTTTTTGGTGAGGGATATTACTAGGGTAAAATTAACATTTTCTATTTAAATTCAATCATTTATTTCTAATTTGATAAGCTGAAATGTGTCACTAAATAACCACTAAATTTATTACATGCTTCCATAACTTTCATAATTAAAGACAATACTCCATAAATTACCATCTGCATTAAATCATTCAAATAAACACATAGCAATTATTTACCTTTTCAAAATAGCAAATCTTAATCCACCTACCTGGTGTGGCATTTATCCTTGGTTCTCATTGTACCTCATTTAGTTTGATCTATTAATTACCCAATTCATAGGTTTTGTCGGGTGTTTCTGATCATGTCTTTGTCACTGTTTAGAAAGTAAAGATATGTTGATTTATAGCTTCGACCAGGGAACCACTATAGATAAGAAAGAGATGTAGTGCTTGATCTCACATATCTAGCATTAGATGGTCAATCAACAATCAGATCTTAGGAATGTACTAGATATGTCCTTGTCCTAGGGGTTTGGTGATAGATCTATGGTCAGATTAGAACAAATACTTGAATCAGATATAAATCCAAGAGTATGTTTCACAACTATATGATTAGATAGAGATGAAGGGCTAGATCTAATCACATATCAAATCATCTGGTATGAAATCTACATCAAGATCAAGTTGGGAAATTATATTGATTTCAAGTCTAAGCATTAAGTCATTAATTAACCATTAGATTATCTCTTAGGGGTGGATTAGTCAAATATCTAATGTTTTAGTGATTGATCTAGCAATAGATCACGATGAAAGAATCAAATCCACCATAGATTTGGTTTCTAGATCAACCGTTGAATCATGGTGAATGATTAGATCGGTCACAGATCAAGTTATTGGTGACTAATCAATGGTTGGATCATCTGAGGGTTCACAAATCAATCACATATCTTAATTTTGGAGATAGATCAATAGTCTGATCACTATGAATGGTTGGGATAGGTTCAGATATGCCATTTGGAGGTAGACCAATGGTTGGATCATGGTAGGATCTATAAATTAGTCATAGATCTATCATTCACAGATAAATCAATGACTAGATCATGATGAATAGTTAGATCAATGAAAAATCTGGTGATTTGGTCCAATCAAGTGCTGGTCATGATCGATGGTCAGATCTTCTTCAATCAACAAATGAATGATAGGTCATGTTCTCTGCAACAATCACATCTGTTGTCTTAGATTTGAAACTGAGCTCACCAAGGCAAGTCAAGAGCAAGTGACACAAGTGAGTGGACCTAACCAAACTCACTAGAGGAGGAATAGGGAAACATGGGGGGATGGGGGAGAGGTGGGGGGCTATCACATCGATGGTTGAGGGACAATGTGGCAGAGGTTTACCATCCTGAGGGGAGCAAAAGGGAGAGAGGACTAGGACTAGCGCATCCCACCAATTGGACTACGCTGGTTCGAGAAGAATAGAGAGAGAGAGTGAGAGGAAAGAGGGAGGGGGAGGGTGGTGTGGCAGTGGCCAATGGCCCTTGCTTAGTTGCCATTCTATCACCAGTGAAGGGGACCAAGGAAGAGAGGATAGGAATAGGATTGGCATAGCCAATCGCTAGCACCGATCCCTAGTGTGACAAAGGGAGGAAGGCAAGGGAGAGAGGGGAGAGGGGAGAGGGGGGATTTTCAAGAGTGAAGGTGGCTTGTGACCTTGGTTGATCACTACCTAAAACTAGACTGAGAAGAGGAGAAGGGAAATAGGGTTTTGCGCCTCACCAGTGACAAGCATTGTGTGAGGGAGATAGAGAGATGGGGGAGGAGGGTTTATGGTGGCTGGCTATTCGTGTCAATCCAATCAAAATCTAATGAAAATCTAAGCAGATTGGGAGAAAGTCGAGCAATGGGGGGCAGGGTCGAGAGGGATGGGCTTGGCACATCAATGGTTGAGGGACAATGTGGTGGAGGTTGTACCATTTTGATAGGAGCAGAAGGTAAAGAAGACTAGGACTAGCGCGTCCCACCAATTGGGCTACACTGGTTTAAGAAGAACAGAGAGAGAGAGAGTGTGTGTGTAAAATCCTCAATTTTAAATCCTAAAATAGTAATAAATTAAATTAAAAATTTTATGCTTAGAATTTCGTTTTGAAAATCCAAAAACTAGAAAGTACACATCGATAGGAATTAAATAGTATAAAGAACATAGAAAACGGAGCTCAAATGGAGAAGGTATGAACCATTGAAGATAGAAGGGCATTTTAGTAATTTTAAGATACCCGAAATATAGGGGCTGTTTATTATAGCAGCAGCCCCCTATCAAATTTGACTACTTCACTGGAAAAAATGAACAGTGACCAAGAAAAATGGATCACCAGTAATAAAACTCATCTCCTTCTCGTTCCATCACTCCATCCAAGCTCTCTTACCTCCAGAGATCGAGTTTTGTAGAGATCCCTAACAGAATCGCAGCACCAAAAAAAGCTCAAAAAACTTCTCCCTAATAGCATCAACGACCGCCCAATGTTTCGAGGTAGGTCTCACCCCTCTTTTCCCTTCCATTTACAACATAGGCGTGAGTTTTACATTAGTTGACGTCGAAGAATGGTGTGGGTTCGTCGTTCTTCTAGGGACTTTGTGTAACCTACTATAGTCGTGTGAATAAGCTCATGAAATCATGTCAAAACAAAGATCTACACGTTCATCTTGTGCTTAACGGATGAGAAAAAACCCTTTAAACTTTAGGGAAATCCAATGGTTGGTGACCCTAGAAATAAAGAAAAATAGTACGTAGGAGAAATTTAGGATCATGCTTAAACCTATGTTAAGGACACCTCAAATGGTAGATATAAGCCGTTCATTGTGATCTTTGGACCAAAAAACCCTAGGAACAGTGAAAACAAATAAAAAATTAGAGCTTCTAGGGCTCTGATTAAGCCGAAACAAGGTGGACGGCTTGGGTTCATCACCCCTGATGGATGGTGTGCCCAAGATGCCCATCGGGAAACACAAGAGCAGACGCACTCAAGTGGGCGCTTTGTCGTACACAGACACAGTGCACGCGCGTGTGGGATGCTCACACGTGCTGTCCCAGACATCGTGGAGTACATGCTTGCATGGGACGTTGGGTGGCGCCATTGTAAACCGATGCAAACAACCATCCGCTAGTGTAAATCAATGTAAAACATCATCCATTGGTGTAAACTGGTGCAAACACCCTACCTAACCCTTATAAATTAATATATTAATTTATGAAGTCTTTTTACTAAAAGCTTTATTTTGGGAGCTACAGAGGTCCAAATCATGATTGGAAACATCCGTTGCGATCATCTTAATGATGTAGACCTAAAATTAACTTAAAAACTTATATTTGACCACTTTTAAGGCTATCAAATCATAAAATATTATTCAATTACTTAGATCCGACCGATCAAAGGGTGATCAAGTCTCCAGAACTTGAACAACTAGATAAGGTATAGTACTAAAGTAGGGTCCTAAGTAGTAATTTAGGTGTAATTACTCTAGAAATTGATCTAGAGCATTGGTTTGAACTAGTTCTTGAAAATTATTAATCTGAGGATGATCTGACTGTTAGATTAAGGTATAAATATTAGACACACACAAAAATGAATAGATGAACATGAGATGGGACTAAATTATAATAAGTAAAGTTGGGATTAAGGACCAAATCATAAATGGAGATCTTAGAGAATGATCCAACGGTTGGATCGCCATAGATTCTATTATGATGAAATAAATAACACCAAATAGTACTATGATACTAACAGGTACATCTAAGCGTGCAAGCTAAGATGATTACATGCTTGAATTGGATGATCTTGCATTGAGGTGGGTGACAACATTTAATGTTATGTTTTAATTTGAAAACCATGCATCATCATAACATCATGGTTTATTGTGATTTATTTGGACTTGTTTATTTAATCTGTGATTTTATAATACCCAATGTTTTATACTATGATCGATATAAGATTTCGATAATGTATTGAATGCATTTTTTATCAATTATTCCATGATATTGATATTGCATATTTTATGCATAATTAGAAATTATCTTTCTTTATTACACCCCTGAAACTAATGGGTTTTCATAAGGATGACACTGGAGGCTTAGTGGCTAGTCCTTTGAGAGGCTAACCCTGGGATGAGGGGCGTGCCTTGGGAATTGTGAGCCATGAGTGCTCCTGGTCTTTCTTGATACGCAATTTTCGTGTTTTGTGATTTATGATGGGTGCTCTCATCCAGTAGATGTCATGCTAGGAGGGAGTAGGGTCGCTCACTAACCCCCCAAAATTTGTGATGTGATTGTGATATTATAGACACCTGCCCACAGATGGCTTTCGGTAGGGGTTTAGTAACATGGATAGTCCACATTACCGGTTCGGCCTTTCCATGGGGACGGACATTAAGTCTCCCATTATGGTGTCAAGGAGGAGCGGTGGTGGTTGAGACCCTGAAGGGTTGCCACTGTGGCATGATGATCCATATTCTTGTTTTGTATGCTTGCATGATGAGTATGAAGATGTTATTGTATGTCTGGGTGTGATGACACTAAAAAATTTGATATGAGTAGTCATGATCGGTGATATGAGTGTAGGGGACACTTGTGGGACCCACGTGCCTTGAGGTGCCATGTTGTTATTACATGCTCATTTATACTAGATCATATCATGTTTTAAATCCATAAAATGCATGTTTTATGGTGCATGATGTTTTGAGATTTTATTAGCATTGCTTATAATAATTATATTTATGGATAATCAATCTGCTCATTATATTAGCACTGTTATTCAATTTTGTTCCATTATTATTATATTATATGTCTATGTACATACAGAAGCAATAGCTTGCTGAGGCATTGCTTTGTTTTGCAATGCCTTAGATCTCAAGCACGACTATAGGAAAGGCAAAATCGTAGAGAGACAGTGAGAGCAGTGGGGATTACTTTACTTTGACTGATAGACAGCTTGACGTGATTTATTAGGACTACAATTCAAACTTACTATATGGACTGTATACTTTTAATATATGGATTTGATTATGACAGTTATACATATGATGGACATTACTTTAAGCATAGTGGGATGTTATGATGGATAGACCTTGGGCCACACTATTATGTTTTTGGATATTTATTGGTTTGAAAATAAAGGAGCCAATGATTTTGACATTAGATTTGACATGTGTATTGTCTTAAAGGTATTATTGCATATTTATAATTATATTTTAATTATGGTTATGATGTTTTGGAAAAAGGAGATAACACCCGGAGGTTTTTAGTAAATGTTTTAATAAAAAAAATAATAGATTCTTTTAATTGGGATCCCTACTGTTATTGCTATTATAACAAAAAAATTGTGTTAGAAAAACCCCGGGTGCTACAAAGAGTGAGAGGAAAGAGGGAGGGGGGGGGGGGGGGGGGAAGGGTGGTGTGGTAGTGGCCAGTAACCCTTGCTTAGTCTTCAGTCCATTGCCAATGAAGGAGACCAAGGAAGAGAGGAAGGGAAGGGAGAGAGAAGAGGGGGAGTTGCCTAGGTGGTTTGCAGCCCTAGTTTGATCATCGCTTAAAACTAGACTGGGAAGAGGAAAAGGGAAACAAGGTTTTTGCACCTCACAAATGAATTGTGTGAGGAAGATAGATAGATGGGGGAGGAGGGTTTATGGCAGCTGGCTGTTGATGTCAATCCAGTCGACTTATAGTGAAAATCAAGGCAGATTGGAAAAAAGCCTAGCAATGGGGGAGGGGGGGGGTGTTCTTCCTCAGAGCAGCAACACATGTTGGTTAGACTCACTATGTCATGCTTCGATGAACTCGTCTTGGGTTGTGTTGCTAAGTGTCACATCAAGGTAAAGTCAAGGGGAGGGGTGTCATTATCAATTTTGATCCCCCTTAAATTAGTAAACTTTTGGGTTTCTTCACATGGTTCTCCATTTTATGCAAAATTAATATCATTGGAATCATCTCAATGCGTACTTTTCATTTTTTATAGTTTCAAATCCAATTTTTGACTCGTCAAAGGGGTTTTATGGATTTTATTTTTTATTTTATTATAATTAAAATATGTTATATTTACACAAAAAATAACTCATAATTAAAGGTTACATTCTTCCCTACTTATAGGAATTTCATCCTCTAAATATTTTCCATGTCATTCCTCAAGTTTCATTATACAATTCACTAACAAATTTTGATTGGATATTCTTCTCATCTATTTATTAATCTTAGTTTTAAGCTATCATCTATGCAAGAATGATTTCATGATTTAGTTTAACCAAGATTTCATTTCTTGTTTCTCACTTTCTCTATCCTATATATATATATATATATATTAGGTTACAAATCTTTGAAATTTTTAACTCTAACTATTTCTCATGAACATATTAGAATCATAATTTCTTACTTAACTTCTGCCCATTTTTCTTATATGTTTCTTTTCTAATTGTCTTCATATAAGTGTCTTAATCTAATCTTCTAACCAAGTTTCCATGCAAAATCTTGCAATTTCATGTTCTTTTTTGTCAAACCCTTTTTATATCAATATTGTTTCTCATGAAAATTCCATTGAATTGTTAAGTTTTCTAGTTTAACCAATTTATTGGTAAAGAATTGGCAATTTTCAAGTTTATCCTCTTAGGGAGAACTTGTTCAAAGTCATTATTAGTCCTAATGTCAATCATTTCTAAGATTTATATTTGGACAGTCACCCTTTCTTGCTTATTTTATTTTATTTTATCCACTTCCTCTTCACATTGGTTATTCTCTACCCCATTTTCATTCTTATCTAACTATATTTTACTTTAATGAAGTTATACAAATTTAGTTTGACTATATTTTATTTTATTTTATCCACTTCCTCTTCACAATGGTTATTCTCTACCCCATTTTCATTCTTATCTAACTATATTTTACTTTAATGAAGTTATACAAATTTAGTCTAAATTCATTATTTTGACTTAGATTACTTTGTAATCATTTATCTCCTCTACATCAACCTTATCGCATTTCATAGCTAAATTTTTTACTATTGATCATCTATAACACCTCAATTATTAGTAGTGAAAGTCCACTACGTAATCAAACTAATCCTGTGACTCTAAGTTGCCAAAGGATTTTCACTACTATAATCATCTCCTAATCCTTTAAATAGTAATTCTCAACTTAGTGGTATACTCTCCAAAGCTCTATCCTCACCATCCAAGTTAAAACTTGAACTCTTAAGAGATTATCCATGAAAATGATTTTTCCATCACATACCAATACTTTCATTTATCGATACTAACTCCTGTACTTTCATATTCTAATTGTTTCCTCCAAAAATCATATTACTCCATAAGATACTCTATTCTCTTCTTACTTTCACAAGGACTACTGTCCTTGATTTGTGGACTCTTAATAAATTTTCTTATTGTGACTAGTTGTGAGCAGATTGAATCTAAGCTCTAATGTGAAAGCTATGACACCATAGGGTTTTCAAAATACTTTTTTGAAAACTACTTCAAAATTTAAGAATATTCCCTTTTGAAATTCTTTTCCAAAACAAAATAGTAAAAAAATTTGTTCTTTTAAAAATTAAAAATCATGAGTGTCATTAATTTATTACACAAACACAAGCATTTTATCATGAAATGAATGTTTCATTTCTACCAAAAATCAAACAAAGTTTCCTCCATTTTTTAGACATATATGCATTTAATGCAAGCATGTAGAACACCTGATAGGTGACAGTAATAATTTTCGTCATTTTGAAAACAGATACAAAGAAACTTATCACATCCTTATACTTCCAACCATGATCATATCATAGCATATTCCATTAAATACAAATGAGTCCACAATCATGAAAGTAAACATACATTCACATTTTTCAATAAATCATAAGCTAACCTAAAGTTGTAAAGCTCACCATTCAAATACTAGAAAATCTCATTCTTCTAAAACTTCAAACTCCACAACTGCTTTCACATTCAACCTATTCATCCTTCTATTATAATTATTAAAATATAAGACATGGTAAACAACTACAATGTCTGAGCAAGCTTGCACTTGTGTAGGCAAAAGAAGTCATTATTTTGTCGTGCAATAAAACATTTACACAATCAGTGCATTTTGAGCATTTATTATACTTAAATAGAACATGTGGTGTTTTAAAGTAAATAATCATGCCAAAATTACAACTTCTCGAATTGTACATTTATGAAATTGGTTCACAGTTGCAATTCCATATAGTCGATGAATCATAAGTTTATCATGATTTGTAAAAATAATATTGAATTCTTTTTTCCTAAGAATTAAAGCATTTTATGATTTTATTGTCTTGTGAATGTTTAACTATACTATGACCATTTTCCATGATTAGACACAAGCATTCTAAATTCACTCACGACATAATAGTCCTTCAAGATCATTTACCATACAGGATCATTTAATTTATCTTTATAAATATCTATGTAGTTTGTCATTTGATGGTTAAATTAACTTATGAACAGTGAGGTATCTAACATCCTCATTATTATGGGTAAAGGTAGTTATCTAGCATCGTAGTCATCACAAACACAATGCATTTTCATATGCAAGAATAAATTAGTACAAGATCATGCAGAATTGCTCATAATTCTCAAGCAATCTATCATCTGAGTAAGCTGGCCATGGCAAAACCATTGATTTAGGAATATCAACACATATGATAAAACTCATAGAAAAGACACTTTGATAGGTGTAAGCATCAAAGTATGATATCAATAAACATAAATTCATTTGATAAGGTCAAATAGTATATTATATGCTCATAGTCTAATCATTAACACACTAACATTTGATAAATCCTCGATCTAGCAAAACCAAAAGGTATTTGTGGTTTTTAACAGCATAATCATCAATTGGTATGCATAATATGTGTTCCCACATCAAGTCAAAATGAAAACAATAAGTATAAAAATAGGTCTCATGACATGTGAGGCAAACTCCATGAGGAAAAACTAGTAACTCATCTTGTGCAATATCCAAAAGAAACTAATATGTCTATTGATGCAGTATGCTTGATAATAGTCAAAAGCAAAAGCTGAGGTGCATAACCTCAGTCCATAATATAAAATCTAAACCCACATCATCATGGAAAATTGATCACTCCATACACTGTGGCATATAGTCCTATGAGTAAGGACTAATCAAGACTTTCGAGAAATGAGCAAGATACTCGGCATGCTGAAACTACATAGCCACCTATGCTTGTAGGGCCCTATTGTCACCCACTAGCAACTACATTGACTTCAGCATTAGCTTGTGGATAGCCTCATGGCCATGACTCACCAGACCTCATGGGGGCTACCCAGCTACCACTCAGAGCACTTCCCCTTAAGAAGGTAATCCTACAGCCCCGCTGTCTCCATTGCAGGGTTGGTGTCAATATCATCTCAGAGGTCAATGCTCAATTGCACGACCTAACACATGGTCTCCAGGACTTATAACAACGTGTAGCACACTTGTTTCTAAGTCCTAATGTGGACCCAGGCATGCAAGCCTCTAGGTCATACGATACTTGTAAATCAACTACCAAATAACGATCCAGGACTTAGGACACTCTAGGAGTGACTACCCAAAACATCACTAAAATCCATATCCACAAGGATGTGCAACTACTCATGGAGTGCCAGCCTAAAGCATTGATGAAACCATAACCATCAGGGCATACATCTGCTTATGGAGTGCCTACTTAAACATCAACAAATCTGCACCCATTAGGACTTACAGATACTCGTCGAGTTCCTGCCCAAATCATGAATCATAACCATCTCTAAAATCATTCCAGAAAATAAAACTACTATTTCAAAGTTTTATGTGAAACCATTCAAACCTATTTATTTTAGACCCATATTCTCGAGAAGCTATTAAAAAATATCTCTGTTAGCATTCAAAACATGCATTCTTTATTCACATATTAGATAATGCTTTTTTGATTCCTAAAAGTAAATGCAATGACTATAAAAGATAACTCTTCAAACAATATCTTAAAATGCATGTCACTAAGTGGACCATAGTTAAACTAGTGATAAAGCCTTTATCAGTAATGACAAACATGTTACAACTCAAGGTCATCACATGTAAATATCAATTGCATTTGTCCATATAATTTAGAGATCCTTTCTTAGATTAAATGTGAGTCGTTTCATGTGAATACAATCATTTGTAGCTCTACATATTAGTAGCTAGCTCATTTCAACAAATAGTAGTAAAAAAATTGGGTTAAAATAGACCTAATTAAGGGCTACTTATTACATAATTACTATTCTATCTCTTGGTTGCAAAGACCTTTGGATTATGTTCTTTAGTTTCTAGTCTTGAGTACAAACTATGAGTTTAACATATTAAATTTTCTTCTATCTTGCAACCAATCATTACATCATTCTTAAGTTGTTAAGCTACAAGTATGAAATCTTCTAGAAAATTTGCTTAAAGCTTCATATAGTTCACCCTTATGAGCTACTCTAAAATCTCTACTTTGTTACTAACATGCATATTGGCGTTCTGTACTGCTTAAGCATTCCAAATATTGTACTATCAAATGTGCAAGTTCTTTATGTCTTAGTAGCATGTGTAAAGTCCAACTATGTTCAAGGTATTACAATGTCCACATAAGTGTAGATTTCAACCTCAATGATCAGTTTGATTACACTTTTATCCTAGTGTTATAATTTTGACAAACTAAGTATTTTAATTTCAATTTGCTTATGTACCTAGTCCAAAGTAAATCACGTTTATATGTATTTTCAACATCAACTAAACATATATATAATAATTTATAATAAAAAAGTATAACATCCATTTTTTCAATGATTGATATAACGATGGTAACATTAACATTTTCTATTCAGATTTAGTCATTTATTTATGATTTTATAAGCTGAAATGTGTCACTAAATAACCCCTAAATTTATCACATGCTTCCACAATTTTCCTTATTAAAGACAATACTCCATAAATCACCATCTGCATTAAATCATTCTAATAAACAAATAACAATTATTTAACTTTCCAAAATAAAAAATCTTAATCCACTTACCTTGTATGGAATTTATTCTTGATTCTCGTGTGCACCTACATTAGTTTGATCTATTCATTGACCAATTTGTAGGTTTTATCTTCGATCTATAAATGGGTGGCTCTAATTGTGTCTGTGTCATTGATTAGTGTACTAAGAAAGTAAATATATGCTGATTAGTAGCTCCAACCATGAAA
The DNA here is from genome assembly GCA_035236585.1 of Warburgia ugandensis. NCBI lineage: Eukaryota > Viridiplantae > Streptophyta > Magnoliopsida > Canellales > Canellaceae > Warburgia > Warburgia ugandensis. The sequence goes on along the minus strand of CP141131.1, from coordinate 77,764,835 downwards.
CCACTACAAATCAAAAAGAGATGTAGTGCTTGATCTCATAGATCTAGCATTAGATGATCAATCAATGGTAAGATCTTAGGATCAAGCTAAATATGTCCATGTGTTGGGGGTTTGGTAATAGATCGATGGTCAGATTGGAACGAATACTTGAATCAGATATAAATCAACGAGTAAGTTTCACAAATATATGGTTAGATAGAGATAAAGGGTTGGATATGATAACATATCAAATTATCTAGTGTAAAATCTATATCCAGATAAAATTGGGAACTTATATTGATTGTACTTCTAAGGACTAAGTCTTTAATGAATAGTCAGATCATCTCTTAAGGGTGGATTAGTCAAATATCTATTGTTTTATAAATAGATTTAAGGTTAGTTCATGATGAATGAATTAGATCCGCCATAAATCTAGTTTCTGATGATCGATCCACATTTGGATCATGGTGAATGGATGAGATCGATCACAGAATAAGTTTCTAATGACTGATCAATTGTTGGATCATGTGAGGGTTCACAAATCAGTCATAGATCTGCATTTCTGAGATCGATCAATAGTTAGATCAAATGAATGGTTAGGATAGGTTCAAATCTGTCATTTGGAGATAGAACCATAGTTGGATCAGGGTAGGACCTATAAATCAGCCACAGATCTATCATTCAAAGATAGATCAATGACTAGATCACAGTGAATGGTTGGATCAGTCACAGATCTGGAGATCTGGTCTAATCAAGTGTCTAATCATGATTGATGGTTCGATCTTCTTTGATCAATTAATGGACAGATGGGTCTTATTCCTTGTGTTGTAAGATAGTGTTGTTTGTCTTGGATCTAAGAAATCCTTACTGGGTTGGGCAATAAAAGGGGTAAAAATTTAAGGGGTAGTGGGGCCCACTGTGTAAACTTCACTTACCGAGTCTAGTCCGAAAGAGTGGTCATGGCCAACCTTGCAGGAGGAGGAAGAGGGAAATAGGGGAAAGGAGATGTAGGGTTCACGTGCCTATTGGGTAGAGGAGGAAGCAAAAGTGGGGAGGCTGAGAGGGATGGGACTAGCATGCCAATGGTTGAGGGACAAATTGTTGGAGGCTGTACTACCCCTAGGAGAGCGGAAGTGAGAGAAGACTAGGACTAATGTGGCCTGCCAGTCAGGCTATATTACTACAAGAAGAACAGAGGAGGAGAGAATGACAGAAAAGAGAGAGGGTAAGCGTGGTGGCCGATGGCCCTTGCTTGGTTGCTGATCGGCCACTAGTGGAGGAAACCAAGGTAGAGAGCAATGAGAACAGGACTGGCTTGGCCAAATGGCTATGCCGATCCCTGATGGCTCGAGGCAGAGAAAAAGAAAGGAGAGAGATTGGGGTGTTCCAAGGGGCTAGGTAGCCAATAGCCGTGATTCAATTGCTGCCTAAACCCAAACCAAGGAGAGAATAAGGGAAAGAGGTTTTTATAGGTTGTTGGTGGCAAGGATCATGAGAGGGATAGTGAGATGGAGAGATGGGGAAGGGTGGTTTATGGCGATCGACTGTCCATGTTAGTTTTGTAGTAGTTCAATGAAAATTTTGGTAGAGGGGGAGAAATCTGAGCAATGGGGGAGGGGGATGCTAGTTTTCTTCCTTCTCTTTGCCGTTACCCATAGTTTTTCTTTGTTTTGGGTAACCTTTTGACATGAGACAAAGTAGCAACATGTGGCAATTTGGCCCACCATGTATCGAGCTCCGCTCCATGCATGTTGAGTCATCCTGTTGTGCATGGCATTAGGGTCAAGTCTAGCAATGGGGTGTTGTTATCAATTTTGACCACTTAAATTAGTAAAATTTTGGGGTTTTTTCAATCTAATCTCTATTTCATATAAAATTAGTGTCACTAGAATCATTTTGATGTATACTTTCCATTTTTGGTAGTTTCAAATCCAAATTTTGAGTTTTTAAAAGGAGTCACTTCCTTGGAATTGAATCTTTTTCTTTTATTCCAATTAGAATATATTATAATTACACAAAAATAACTCAAAATTAAAGGTTGTTACACTTGTAGAGGACCCATGAGGAAGTTCCTCTCCATACCAAATCTAAGGCTGATAGCTTTCATCAACTCTATTGAAGCACAAATGTTCTCTCAACTCGCCTACAGTTACCTTTTTTAGGTTTTCATATTTTGAGCATGGTCAATGCATGTTATTACATTCACCCCTACCTTAAGTGCAAAATCTATGAACTTTTCTATTCCCTTCTCATATTATTTTGATGATCTTACTATGATCACCCACGCATATATGTTCATTTATTCAAAAAATTAATGTGTGCTACAAAATTTCAGTCATGAAAAGATTAATGAACTCAATAAGTCCTTTTATCAAACACTAGGTGAGCAAATTACAAAACATTGGAAAAAACTAAATTATATGCATGCATGGAGATTTTCCAACTAACTAAAAATATTGATGCAATTAAACATGAAAGATCCATACATTGAGAAGTTTACTTCTCTACCCATAATTCAGACCATGGACAAATTGTTTTGAGGATCTCTCACCAATGGGGTATACATTAGGAGCAAATTTCCTAAGTCTTGTATACTTGTTTTCATTTTGTATCACTATCATATCACTTTATCTAGACTCAGGAACTCCTCCTTCTATCTTCTAATGTGAAGAGGAAAATATTTATTGTTGAAGACAATCTTTGATTCTTCTCAAGGGATAACCTCAACTGTTTCAAAGTGAGTTTGCTTTGTAGTTTGCCACCAGAACACTATTTCCCCAGTTAGCACAAAAGTAGTCATCCTTACATTCTTATTATCAAGGACATCCATTGCTCTAAGTACATTCTATACTTCAAACATTGGTCATGTTTGATCCACATTCACCAAAAGATGATGGTGCCATTTCATAGAATCTTTCTAACAAATTAACATTCTAACTAGCATTTCTAGCATGAGCTCCTACTCCTTCATTGGGTGTTGCCTATGGTATATTTTATAGGTAGTATCCTAATTGTTGCATCAAGAGTTGGATGGCATTACCTACTACGTTCCCTATCTAGATGAACTAGAGGTAGGTGTGCCAACAGGTACCAAAATTTCTATGTTACTTCTTGGTGGCATCTGTTTCCAAAGATAAAACAATTTATTGGAAGAGTTCTCTTCTACCTATACTAAACCCCAAAGGTTTCCCTACTAACACCAAGATAAAAAATTTCCTATTTTATGGATTACTGATGACTTTTCATAAAATAATTGGCTATGATGACACATACCTAGTTTCGATACCCATTGTAATGCCCCAAATTTTTATTAAATTTATACTCATTTTTAAATTTGGGATTATTGTTTTACAAATGACTTTTCAAAATCAATCACATTTTAACAAAAAACATTTTCAAAAGTAACTAAGCATTAATCTTATCAAAACAAGGCCTACGTTTGAGTCACAAGACATCATTTAATTTAGAAACCTAAATTCCTAAAGTTTTGGCATTCACCACCCATCATAAATGAAAAAATTCCCAAATAAAAAATCCAGCATGTTGTGCTTTATACCATCAATAATCAATAGAAAAACATGAGAAAACAATGATCAACTCCAGCTAGGGCCTCACTTTTTACTAGAGAATTTATTCTTAAAACTCCTTGAGTTTTGCTCCTAACTCCTCCATGGTTATTTGTAGGTTTTTTGGTTGGTTGAGTATAGAGGATATACTCTTTAGATGAAACCAAAAATAAAAAATAAAAATTTCATGATTATAGCATGCAAGCATAAAGATGCTTTAAATTTTGGTTTTTTAATGCAGCAAATCATATGACTAAATTCTTAAGTCATTCATGTGATGCATTATAGCACATTCTAATCACACACATGCATCTTTACATGTCTCAAAAGGGAGTCATGTCACCTATAGTGGAATGCATTACCTTTTGAGAAATGCCACCTTCTGGGTGTAGGTGCCTACCACGTCTTATGGTTGGAGCAAGGTGGCCAACTTGTACCAACCTCCTAACATTATTCCCTCTAAGATCTGTAGCCTTTCTCAGTATGTCAAATACTTGGCATCACTATGCCCTCGTACATTTTTTAAAACATAGTAAAACACATTCATGCACTTTTCAACACAATCATGATAATACAATGTCTTTTTTGCAAGCAAATTAAAGTGGAAAACATTCTCATGTTCACGGCTTATTCCTAAGCTAGATATTTCATCAGCATGTTGTTTTAAAAATCATAATCAAAACAAAAATTCTTAAGAATATTCATATTCTAAAATTAGACATAATATTATCTAAAATCATGTTCTTACTTTTTCCATTTTTCAAGCCTAAAGGCTTGCCAAAAATTTGCTCATCTTATATTCTTGAAAACTATGCTTTTAATAGTTTCAAATTTTTTCCAGAGACAAAAATTTTAGGACCAAATGTTAGAGTCTCAAAAATATGATTTCGGGTACTATTTTCAATCCAAGACAATGACCAATATGATATGATTTCTTTCCAAGATCATCCCAAACTATAGCATTTTCATTCTTTCCAAAGAGTCATGTCTAAACCAATTGTTTTCATGCCCATAAAACTTTTCTAAAACCTTCAATATTCTCGACTTTTAAGCTAGGAAAAATAAAACCAAAATATGAATATTCCAAATGTCAAAATATTAAGATGAAATCCCAATTGAAAATGATAAGAAAAATATGCAAAACATTCAATGTATTACATGACATCAAACTCAACTTTTATGGCTACTTTCTTACTCATAAAAATGTCACTTTCAAGCCTTTTCTTTACCAGAATGTTTGATAAAACACAAGATCAAAAAAATGATCCTTAGTATTATAGTAAACACACTTTGCAAGAAAGTAAATGCATTTTTGTAAAAACTTGCCCAAAATAGTGCACAAATGTGCTAAAGACTATAATGGAATTTCACTAACAAAACTCATGAAAATCTAATACTTTATCAAGCAAGTTTTTCTTGGTAGATAAACACTAAAAATAATCATATAATAATACTTCAATTTTCTACTATCATTCATAAAAAGGTAATCAAAATAAGTAATAAAATTAGTCATATCCTAGGCTAAAAACATCACCAATAGTGAGCAAAAAAAGATACTGAAATTCATAGTAAAAAAATACCAAGAATTGAATCATAAAACATGGTATTTTAGTAGTTTTTAGTACTCATCATGAATAGCCTTCACTATATGTCCTCAACATAACTTGATTATAGTCCAAAACAGTAACAGAAAATAGTAATTTCTCAATTGGTACAAGACATCTTTAAGCACGACTTCTTATTGTAAAAAATTAATTGTAATACTTGTAAATATTATCTTCTCCATCTATAATGGGGATATTATCAAAAATCCATAAAAAAAATTCAAAAAAAAATTAGTAAAACTTATTAGTTTCAGAGTGTCCTACCTCACCGAAGATATGTGCATGAAAACTAATGTTTTTCTCTTGAGCTTTTCCTCTAGCTCCTACATTTTCTCTACTTTGGTATGGACTACTATGGTTGGAATTTAGTTTCTCCTTTCTTCTCCTCTATTTCTTCCTCTCTTTATCTCCATTTCTCTTCCTCTTCTTTTATCTCTTTTTCTCCAAGATATTCAGCAACGAAATACCTTGCTGGGACATCTTTTACCTGTATAGTTTCTTCTAATTTGGTTTCCTCATCCCTTAAGCATTCCAATCCTAGAAAACTCTTTTTCCCTTATTATAATTCTAAGCAACCAAGCATACTAGAACCAGATGTTTTCCACTCATTTCTTATTTGTTTTGCAAGCTAAAAAAAAAAACTTGTGCCTTGACTGCCTTTGAAAAATTTCTAATTCTGTCCACCTACTTTCTTGGGCACCATGTCTTGACTCAAAATCATGAGAACTTCTTAGGAAATATTCCAAACCCAACTACCGTCATATGTTAGGTCCAATTACTTACTCAAATATTGAATTAAAAGATGTTTCATACTACTTTGGGCCTTGATCTCTCAAATGTTCTATTTTAAGCGAATTTAACTATTGGCCCCTACTCTATACGAGATTCATATTGTACTCATGTATGTTCATATTTTACTTATCAAATTCACATTCTATTATTTGAAGAACAAATTTCAAATTCATTAAAGCATAAATGATTCCCAAAATTCAAGGTATTTTATCAACACAAGGAGATTCCATGGTGCTTGTTATTTACACAGGGCATAGTTTTGATTGATAAGACAAGGGCAATCATACACACAAAGTTAGAGTTGAGGAGAGATGCTATAGAATCTAAAGGATTTAAAATTAACTGAAATAAGACAAAGTATACATAATGCAATTTTAGGAAGGAGAGGAGTTGGAGTGTAGCACCAATAAAGATTGATAGCAAGAAGTTCATCAACATGACCACTTTCAATGCTTGGGATTGATAATTCATGAGAGTGGGGAGACTGGAAGGCATATTACCCATAGAATCCAAGTGGGTTGGAATAAAATGAGATGTGCCTCTAGAGTTTTGTGCAATCAATGGGTGCCACTCAAACTAAAAGAAGAATTCTATAGGATGGCTATAAAGCCAGCCATGCACTATGGACCAAAGTTTTGGGCAGTTTTGGAAATGAGGATATTGAGATGGATGAGTAGCAAGACAAGAAAGGATAAATTAGAAATGAAAACATTAAAGGAAACCTATGAGTAGCACTAATAGATAACAAGCTAAGGGAAAGTAGACTTAGATGGTTTGGTTGTGTCTAACAAAGACCAAAAATAGCTACAATTAGGACTAAGTTGATCCAAGTTGAAGGGTCTAAAATGGCAAGGGTGAAGGCTCAAAAGAATGTGGATGGAATTGTGAGATATGATTTCAGAAATTTTATATTAAATGAAACCATGACACTTGATAGAGGTGAATGGAAGAACAAGATCTATACAACTGACCATTAATCAGGATAAGACTTTCATGATGATGAAGGTTACTAATGCATGAATCCTAGAAAGTGTAAAAAAATAAAGTTAAAAATTTTTGAACTAAAAAGGAGCAAAAACCAACATTTACATCTCCCAGCTTAGTCCAATTCAAGAGATGACTCTCATCGGTAGCACTCAAATGGGTAACTTTATATCATACAACCTCTAGATGGGCTCTTAGATAACTTTGTCAGACCTAGTCCTTATTGACACAAGAGTGTCCCAAATTCCATAGATCGATGGTGGAACAAAAGAGGAGCAATTGGATCAATCTAGATCATCATCAAAACCACTTGAATCAACATGTTTTCAAAATCTTAGATCTTGAAGGACTAGACATCCTGATTCATCAACAAATAAATATCTTGGATCATCTAGGAAAGACATCTTGGATGAACAATAAAGGGAATATAGGATTCACAATGGTTGGATGTCTTGGTTTAAAGGACTATGGACATCTTGGATTCTCACATGTGCACATTTCATTTTAAGTTAGTGGAAGACATTCCACAGTCCGCTCAAAACATTTCTAATTCCACATTGTCAAAATGTTTCCAAGAAGCCTTCCATGGCCAAGGTGTGTTGACTAGTTAAGATTTAAAATCAGCCAATTAAGGAAAGTTTTTGTAAGGGAAGTTTGGGAATTTAGAAACTTCTTCTATGCAAAATAGGAATATAGAAATTGTGTGAATATGTTTAAGCAACTACCAAATTGGCAAAAAGTGCCATTTGGGAAACACCCATGTTTAGGAGTCCCTTGTTAGGAAAGTACCTATGTTTCAAAAGTTATTAGTTAGTCTAAGAAACTCTTATATTTAGAAAGCTTCTTATAGTCTTATTTGGGAGGGCTATTCCAAACATGAATCAAAGAATAAGAGAATTGGATGTTTTTTTCTATTGAGAAGTGTGACTGAATCTCAGCTTTTTTTTTGTCTTATGTATTTCTTGGAGAGATCCTAGAGTTGTGAGACATCTAATTCTATAACTTTAAGGTGGTGATTCTTCTCTGTCCCTAACATGGTGAGCTAGTACTATTCATTAGTCCAATCTCTCTTGGGTAGTGATTCCGATGTAAGTAGTAGTGAGCTATTTCTACACCTTAGCCCTACATCCCTGTGGTGGTGAGTTTCTATATCCATGGACTAGTGAGCTATTTTCACTCTATCCTATTAACCACTATTGAATTGGTATCGAAGCTTAAGGTTGTAATGGTGTTTCGAGCACGGTGCATGGTAACTTCTGAAAAAGGTGCTGACACTTTGGATATAGAAGACCTAAGGACAGAAATCAAATGACTCAAAGAATACCTAGAGCAATATAACTACCAGTGGTGATAGAGGAGGTGACAAATCCAAAGATGAATCCTCCAACAATGACTAAGACAATTCTCTTTCTTTTTTCTATAAGAAGTTGAGGTTCGGATAGAAGATCATCGACAAGCAACACTCCTTAAAGATAACATGATTTTCACTTTTCAAAAGTGAAATTGAATGTTTTAGAGTTTGAAGGAAAAATGCAACTCAATGAATTCTTGGACTGGCTTCCTACTATCAAATGTGTGTTTTAGTACAAGTTCTCGAAGGACGCTTAGTTAAAATTCATTACACTTAAACTTAGAAAGTATGCTTCTTTATGGTGGGAACGTGTAAAGAACAAAGAGCAAGTGAGGGAAGAAGGAAAAAAAAGTTGGGAAATGATGAAAAAAGAGTTGAAAATTTATTTCTACTTAAAAACTGTAGAATGGATATGTTTTTGAATATCCAAAATCTAAAGCAAAAAAACATGAGTGTTGAAGAATATACTACTTAATTTGAACACTGTATATTGAAAAGTGATGTGGAGGAGCATGAAGAGCAAACCATAACACATTTCTTGGGTGGTTTAAAAAAAGAAATTGGACATACAGTACAATTACAATAGCACTAATCTTTCAATGATGTTAGAAAATCTAATTTAACTATGGAAAAACATTAAAAACAAGTTTTAACAAGGGACATTTTTAGATTGTTTGAAAAGCGAGATTCGTCCAATCTGTGGAGTATTTCTTCTTCTAAAGAACTATTTAGTACAAGATTCTTCAAAAAGTGATGGCAACAAGCAATCCAGTCCCCAAGTTCAAATTCGAGGAGATACTTCAAATGTTAAGGTCTTGAACACATAGCCTCTAAATGTCCAAGTAGTAAAATTGTTTATTGGTGGAGGAAGAATCAGAATTTGAAGATGAAAAAGAATCTCAATCATGACATGATGAGGAAGAAGATGCCATCCATGCTGATCAAGCTGAGATGTTTGTGGTGCAAAGAAGTTTAAGTTTTGTCCATAAAGATAATAATGATTGGCTACACTACACCATATTTTAGCTAAGATGCATGTCCAATGGAAAGGTAAGTGATTTTGCATTAATAATGGTACTTGTGAGAATGTTGCTTCTACAAAGTTGGTGAATAAATTGAAGTTGAAAATGAAGCCCTACAATCCTAACTATCAAGATAAATAACATCAAATCAAGGTAACTCTTAACTACTTAGTCTCTTTTTCTGTAGGAAAAGGTGCATAGATGAAGCTCTGTGTGATGTAATTCCAATGAATGCATGCCACTTGCTATTAGGACATCTTTGGAAATATGATAGAAAAGTCCAAAATCATGGTTTTAGAAACTCACTCTATTGTTTTCAGTAGGGAAAATTTTGTCTTGGTACCATTCAAGACAAGAATTTATTCTAAAACATCTGAGGTGGTTCACATGAGCAATAAACATAATATTGATCATTTATTCAATATTTTAATGCTACATTTTCCATTGGAATGATAGATGATGATTTTGAAAAAAAAAAAATGCACGATGATTGATTATGAGTTTGAAGATATTTTTCTTGAAAATATTCCCAGTGGTTTACCTCCTATGAGAGATATACATAGCCATATTAATTTTGTTCTTGGAGCTATCCTTCCTAACAAAGCAGAACATTGAATGATTCTTAAAGAGCATGAAGAACTATAAAGGCAAGATGATGAGTTCATTGTTAGAGGTTTGGTTTGAGAAAGAAAGAGTCCTTTTGCAATACTTACCCTTCTTGTAACAAAAAAGGATGGAACAAGGAGATTGTGCATCGACAATAAACATGTGAACAAGATAACAATCAATTATTGTTTCCCTATTGCTCACCTTTTTCATCTACTAGATGAACTCTAGTACTTTTTCAAAGATTGATCTTCATAGTGGGCACCGTCAAGTTTGAAAGAGACTGGATGATGAATGAAAGATGACTTTTAAACCTAGAGATGGACTCCATGAATGGTTGGCTATGCCTTCTAGTTTATCTAATGCTCCTGGCACATTCATTTTAGTGGGAAATTTTTGGTTGTCTACTATTATATACAACAAAAATCTGAAGAAACATTTGAGTCATCTTCAATAGGTGCTCTAGACTTTACAAGAATATAAACTATTTGAGAATTTAAAGAACTATAATTTCTTCACCAATGGCGTAATCTTTTTACGCTATGTTGTTTCAATCGATGGTGTAAAGATGGATATGAGTAAAGTGGAGGCTATTCTCAATGGGCCAATTCCTCCATCCCTTCATTAGAAAAAATATTTCATGGCCTTGCTACTTTCTGTTAGGGATTCATCAAAAATTTTAGTACTATCATTGCTCCACTCATAAAATGTATAAAGGCTAGAAATTTCAAGTTGATGGAGTAAGCACAATGGAGCTTTGAACTCATCAAACAAAATGTAACCAATGATTCTATTTTATCTTTACCTAACTTTGGTTATACTTTGAAGTCAAATGTCATACTTTCAATGTAGAAATCAATGCTATTCTTAGCAATGAAGCAAAACCAATTTCCATCTTTAGTGAAAAGCTAAGTTTTTCTCATAGAAATTGCACCACTTACAATAAGGAGTTCTACACTATTGTAAGGGCATATAACATGGGAGAAAATATTTTCTTCCATAGCCATTTGTACTATTTTAAAATCATAAATTCTTAGATTTATTCCTAGTTAATAGTAGTAGAAGATATGCCACGTGGGTTTAATTTATCTAACCTTTTAGTTTTGTGATCAAGCACAAAATGTGGTTGTTAACTCCTTTGGCAAGAGACACTCTTTACTAACTATTTTAAATACTAACATTATTGGTTTTAGAATAGTTAGGGAGCTTTATGCAAGTGATACCTACTTCAATTAGATATGGAAGAATTATAAGTGTCATTCTTCTAATTGGTTCAAATACAAGATGGGCTTTTCTTCAATGGTAATCTCTTGCATATTCCCCAATGATCCCTTGATAAAGCAATTATCTTTGAAGATTATGATGGAGGTCATGATGTAAACATTGGAAGAGATAATGCCCTTGCCCTCGTGAAAGATAGATTCTTTTGGCCAAAAATGGCAAGAGACATTTCTAAGCATGTGCAGTGTTGTAGAACATGTCATCTGTCAAAAGGTTGGCTACATAACACATGTTTATGTACTCCACTCTCTATTCCTAACACTCCTTGGGAAGATGTAAGCATGGACTTTGTCATTGGGCTGCTAAGAATGCAATGAAATAAAGATTCTACTATGGCAGCTTTGATCATTTCTCAAAAATGACACATCTTAGGCTGCACTAAGATTAATGATGCTTTGCATGTGGTAGATTTGTACTTTAGAGAAGTCATTCGACTTCCTAACATTCTAAAACTATCATGTAGGATTGAGATGCTAAGTTATTAGCCACTTCTTGTCATCCTCAAACTAATAGGTAGACTGAAGTTGCTAATAGAAGTTTAGGGAATCTATTGCAAAACTTTGTGAAAAAAGGACACCCAGCAATTAGATTTGTTAGCTTAAGCTGATTTTGCTTTCAACAGTTCCTATAAATAGTCAAACTACATGTTGTAGCCTTTTCAAAGTTGTGTACAAAAAGAATCCTTTGAATCCAGTGGATTTAATGGCCCTACCATTGCCAATAATTTTAGCTGAGAGCTTGAGGAGAGACCTAAGTAAATCAAGAAGATGTATGACCATATCTGATTAAAGATTGAAAGGAAAAATGGCAATTACAAAGATTTAGGAGACAAACATATAAAATCTATTGAATTTCAAGAAGGAGATTTTGTGTGAGCACACCATTAAAAGGATCAATTTCCTCAAGGAAATTACTCTAAGGTCAACCAAGAGGAGTAGATCCTTTCATGAATTTGTAGAAAATTACTAAAAATGCATACACGGTCAAGCTACTAACAGAATGTGAAGCCTCAGACACTTCAATGTAGAAGATCTTTCATCATACAAAGGAGAGGACGATGAACAAACGATCTTGATCATCATCAAAACCTCTTGAATCAGCTTACTTTGAACATCTTAGATCATGAATGAGTGGAGGTCCTGGGTCCTTAATGAATGAGCACCTAGGATCATCTCCAAGAGATATCATGGATCAAAAATAAGAGGTGTCTAGGATTCATAATGGATTGGAGGTTGCATCGGCCAGAACCTCCACGTGTAGATATGAGTATGGTAAACCTCATAGGACTCACACATTGATCTAAAGAAAATAATTTGTGTGCAAGATAAACATCTCAAAATACAAAAATTTAGAAAAACTATATCCCAAATGAACTAGCCCTTGATCCTCATCCAGCAAAACTTTTCAATCCCTAGAGCCTTGAAAAGAGTGTAGGCTAGTTCTCGGTCCTAAGCCTGGTACTGTTGGCAACAAGTTGAGAATCTAGCAAAGCCACACTAGCCTCATAATGAGGGGCAATAAGTGTAATGTATAGGAATACTATAATTTTAATACTATATTTAAAAAATAATGGGTTTTCATTTGTCTTGCATAGAATGATCATTGACTATGGATTATTAACTAAGTGTTGAGCTAGTTAATTGAAGTAGAATAACATGTGCATGACAATATACAAGCCATGATTTACTTAATCTAGGAAGGTGCTAAGGCCATGGATTAGATAAGTTATGATGCTAGGTGGTTAATGAATTATAGATGCTTTGAATGATTAATAAGAACTATGGTAGAAGCTAGGTGGGTAGTGCATGATTAAATATAACCTAGCCTAATGATTAATTATTAAGTAAGGAGTAGTATGTAGAACATGTAATAAATTAGAAATAGATAGAGGCTCATGGCATTAAGTGATATCACACATTGAGAACTTAGGAAGATGTAATGGCATAACATGTAAAATAAGAAAAACAAAAGTGGCTTAAGTTAAAATGAGAGAGGAGAGAAGCATGTAACACCATGAATGTATGGCTGCCACCATTATGGAAATTGGCCAAAATGTGGAGAGACCTCTCCATGCATGAAGGAAGTTGGCTAGAGAGGTAATGATGAGCTAAATTTGCATGGGTGAAAGGATGATACAAAGGAGTGGCAACGAGTGCTTTGTAGGCTACATCCTTAGCTCGTATGGCCTAGGGAAATTAGCAAAACTACTTGGTAAAAAGAAATTAGGGGAGAGGAGAAAACTAGGGGAGAGAAGAGAAACCAAAGAAAATGAGAGGGAAGTTTGAGGGAAAATGAGGAAGAAGAGCTGAGGAAGAAAAGGAGAAGGATGGAAGAAAGTAAGCTGCAAGAAGGAGAACGCCCTCCAAGAAGGGGGCATGTTGCAATTGCACAAGAGGAGTTTCTAGTAGGGAGAAAACCCAAGAGCTTGGAGTTTGATCATGTAAGGACAATAGAAGCATTTCTAATGTAATCTTAAGTTTAGAGTTTCATGGAAGCTGTGGCTAAGCTTCATTCAAGATGCTTATGCATTAGAATCCAAGGATGGATTTTGAGTATATTTTGAAGCTATGTTTATTATCTGATCTTAATGCATGAACTATAGAGGCAATATGAAGTCTATTATGATGAATATCTTGGTCACAAGCTTACTAGTTATGTCATGTAGGTTGGTTGAATGTCATCCTCTTTGAATATGTATTAGCACATGCTATGATAATATATTTGAGCTATATTTCATGACTAGATGAAGCATGTATTGACTAGAATGGTTTGGCTATGATGATGAGATTTTTTGTACTCTATGATCCAAGTATATACCATGCACCTGCCCTAGTTAAGTGCTTGGAGTTGGTTTCATTATTTATCTTAATCTATGACCCTTATACGGTTTCATATGATGTAACTAGTTTATTTTCTTTATATGTGATTTATCTGAGGAAAATGATCATCATGTCATGGCATAGTTGATTTCTTATGAGAAGATATTATTCCATTCCTTCTTGTTTTAGACTAACACACATGGTGTGTAATAACCCCAATTTTTATAAATTGATTGTGAAAATCAATAAAGTTTGAGTTCTCAGAAATTTCGAGTTGGAATATTAAGTTATTGGAAATTCTATTTTTATAGAGATTATAACATGATTTTAAACTTAGAAATTATGAATGTACTCAAAAAACCAATCAAAATGACACTACGTACGTTTAATTCTGTGTTAAAATAAAAAAAATCCCTATTTTTCTTTACTTTTTATGAATAAAAGAGTAAAATGGTAATTTTCCCCATAACTGATATCTAAGACATCAATATTTAGAATGTAATCAGAATTATGATTCCAACGCCACTAAGTACGCTCAATTATAAGTTCGGGAGAATAAACTGGATTTATCTCCATAAAAGGCCAAAATGATCCTTCCACATCCCCATGGGGCCCACAAACAAATCCCACAGCCAAAAAACATGGAATGAGTGGTCAAACCACTACCAACAGCTAGTGGAGAAGGAGGCAGTAGTGGAGGATCATTTAAAACCATTAAAACATAATTATTACAAGTAATTATGAAAAATGGAAAACACCTATAAATACCCCTCCAGAAATCCTCCAAAAATGTTCATTAAAATTGCCATGAAATTATCTTGCTCTCCTCTAAAAATCCTCCAAAATCTGTTGAATCTTTCACTTTCTCTCTCCTCTCTCTAGATTGGAACAAGAGACCTAAATTCAATTAGGCACTATGTTCCAGATCAAAACACACAAATCCTACCATCCATACAACCCTAGATTACCTTATCTTCAAAATCCCCAAATCAATTTCAAGATTCAACGGTTCAAACAACGGCAATTCATAAGACAAGTGGTTCTTGGGCTATCTTATCATCAAGTGGATATTCTTTTATTTTGGACTACAAAACTAAAGTTTTTCTCCAATTAGATAGGTGGAAACCCTTTCCACACTTGTTTCATGTTATTTTATGTAATTTTTACTTTTCTAAAATTAATTTTAGGTTAAAAATAATAAAAATCAAGTAAGAGTAAGAACCCTTCAATTTTGGATGGTGGAGGGCTCAAATAGAAAATCTAAGCTGTCCAATCAATCCAGAAGGGTCCAAAACCCTTAGGGTAGAAATTTCAAGATTTTTTTATCAAGTTTTGAGCTTGTAATTGAAGAGGATTTGATTGGATGGTCCAAAACAGACTATCTGATCTTCCTAAGAAGATCGAGATCCTAAGACAACGCTGCAGTACGTCGCATGGAAACGTGCCTCGCAGGAGCGTCTCCTCGCGCGAGCTCTGCTTGAAACAGAGTCTCAATGGTATGGTCGCGCACCAACGCCGGTCCTGAGGAGCACATTACCACGTGCGTCTCGATGACAGGAGCACAACGATGGTTCCGCCCGACTAGATCTACCTGACTAATCCTAGCCATCCGTTTCGCTGGGCCTAGATCAAATCTGGACCTTAGGAATGACTATGAACTTCAGTCATCAATTGTGGAGTCATCTGAGCTCCAAATTGATATCAGAAAGAAGCTAGGGAAAGCTTGTAATGTCTATTTTCTTCTGAAATCTTAACATTTAGAAAATTCTTCATGAAACTTTCTGTATTTAGAAAATAAGCTTCCAATTTCCAAGATCTGAGATGATCAGATCTTAGGGATCTATCTTCATGATGATATAATGTTGAAATCAAGTTATATCCATGATTTATTCTGATAGATCTAACATAAAATCAAGAATCTACCCTTTATGGTAGGAAAATCCTAAAAATGCAAAGGGACCCACTTGATCAATAAGATCAAGTATGATCAGACCCTTGGGATGGATTGAGTGAATGGGATTATGATGGAATCCATTGAGATCATGGATTAAATATGAAAAAACAAAGGGATATGATCTTTAGACCTTAATGGAGTAAAAGCCCTAAAAATAATTAAAACCCTTGATTAAAAGGAAAAGATCTAAGATCTAATGGTTGGATCATAAGTAAAAGTTTTGAATAATCTTAATCCAATTAGTTTAATTGTCTTTTATTTGATAATAGAATTGTAAATGTGATTTATGTTGTATATTAGGAAGCATGATAGTATAATTCTTAAATGTTAGCATGCTATGTTCTATATGTTATTAGTTTGTTATTAGGTTGGATTATCTTAGGGCCATGTTAGTTTAAATTTGAGATTTCAGCATGATTCCATTAGATTAGTAGTAAAATTTCATGTATTTCATAACTTAGGATCATGCTAGTTTAAGTTTAGTGTTATTTCCTTAGGTTAAGTTACATTCATAGGAAGCATGTTAGTATATGATTGTTAAACTTATATTTGATTTATGCTTAAAGTTTATGATTTAATTATTGTCAAACTTTATTAGTAGATTTAATTGCTGAGTTGTTGTTAAGATATGATGAGCATAAATCACCAAAAATGTAAACTAATGGAATATAGAGATTCATGGACAATTAACATGAGTGAATGACTTTAACTTAATATTAGTAAGGGAAATAGTTAGTAGGACAATATAAGAATTATCGAATCTTAGGCCCAAACTAGGAAAATAATAAACCCCATGAATGACATTTTAAATGTTCATGGATTTAATTAAAATCAATTAGAAACAATACTTAGGGTTAAAATGCTCATAGGAACCTTATGAAAGGTTGTGCTAAGGTCACTTTAGTGAATGTTGAACATGGTGGTTAAGGGGGTTTTCTAATATAGCCTCTATGACAATCCGGGTTTTTTCCATGCATTTTTAAATGCAAGATCTAAATTCCTAAGGCAGGATACATCCCTATTTGAAAACCATTTTATGAAAACCATGCAATGCAGTGGAAAATCTTTAGTTTTAAACTCATTTTGAAAACCCCAAGCGTCATTTGCTTTTACAATAACCAAAGTAGTTTTTGAAAAACTTTAGAAATCATAAATGTTTCTCCCCAGGTCTATCCAGTCACAACTCACAGCCCAACTATAAATAAATACAAATACATGTCCAAAGGGTAGAGTGTTTGCTTACATGTATGATTGTCTCCTTTTGATTTACTTGCTCGTAGCACTAACATAGGCATCTTCTATTCGTGAATAGAGCTAGCCTAAAAAATGTTAAGGATTTGGTGAGTATATACTATACTCAGTAGGAGTCTATCACTACTAGTTTTAGAATGCATGATGTGTTTAAAATCATATGCTCTTTAAAACATGTGCATGTTCGAACAATTATGTTCAATATTGATATTAAAAACCATTGTCGAATTGGAATACTGGCGACTTAAAGAATCGCATAATGCAAGTCGAAAGTATCATATATATATCATAAACATAATGATATGCATAAGATGCTCAACTGAATCCAACTCATGGATATCTAGTATGGTCGACCAACCTCATGTCATGCCATACGCAATGCTAGTAAATCCTCAAACCATAGGGCCCACTATGCCCACGAGCTCACCGTCGTGTGGTCCCCGGGTACCTAGGGACATAGGATCATAAGCCGCCACGAGGCATTTGACACTTCGACCCAGTGCCGTGACACCAGTGGTAGCCCCCTGTACCACATGCAGTTGAAGCAGGGACATGCCCTTTTTGGGCGTGGTACTCATTCCACCTAATAGTGGTAGAGGCTGGGAGGCCACCCCAGATCTCTTGGCATAGTGCCCACGAGCTTATTAGCCCAAATCATATATGATCAAACAAGAAAAAACCACTTTTTCACAACCTGTCCTCTTTGGGTCCCTCACAACTGCCTGGCCCTCACAACTGCCTACCTAGCATCTTTTGGGCACTCCAGCATCTTTTGGTAACCCTTAAGGACATGCAATTTTTCAAGAACTCAATGCTCACAAATCATGCAATATATGCACTTGTTTGCAAAACTTGTCTATGCATAATGTATTTATCATATGCATGTTGAATTCATTTATATGCTAAACAAGTCATATAATAAGTCATGTTAAACAAGTCATATAATTTATACTTAAAACATGCATTCAAAACAATCATGGGCTCTCTCTTTTTGTTAAAAGTCAAGTAGTGATAGAGCACCTACCTCGAAGTCTCCTGGAGTCGCATCCTTCATCACTCAACCTATCCTTGGGTTTCATTTATAAACTCCTGGATATGAATGGATACAAGGAGTCCTTATCAATTTCAATCTATTTAGACATTAGATCGATAGATCTGCCTTTCAAGGTCCATGGTCCTTGCCTAATTCATTATCAAGCTAGATCCTATGATATGGATCTGCTATTCAATAGTTAAACTCTGTAATTTGTCCTCTGATCCTAACTTTAAAGTCTCATTAGGTCCACGTGTCCCAGTTCCCAGGACACCGGTGCATCCTGGTTGAACCGCGACCGCCTCACGTGCTTGCGCGCTCAAAGGTCGTGCCAGGGACTGCGCTTTGCATGCACACATGCATGCTCAAGCGACGCACTATGACGTGCATCCTGGATGGCATTGTACGGATGCACCTTTGGTATAGCATGGCGCGTCTCAGCTCCCAGGGCACCTCGTGCATCCTGGTTGAGCCAGGACCCGTGCCCCATGTCGCGCGCACCCGAAGGCTGCACCAGGGACAATGTACTCACTATCGTACGCCTGGAACCCGTCCCAAGCGTACATGGAGCATGGGGTCCCTGGGACGCCTTGTTCGTATAGGGCCAGCTGGAACCGGCTTTATCTTCTCTAGCTGGAAAAATCGGTAGGGAAAAGACCAGATCCGGCATGGATCTAGCCTGGGGGAAGTGAAACGGAGAGAAGGGAAAAATGGCTTACTTGGGTAGCCTAGGGAGCGCCTATCGCCGGTGGTAGACCTCCGTTCCAGTTCTGAAATTCCATGCCACTGAAAAACTCAGTGAAGGGAAAAACCCAAATGCCAAGACTGGAAAAGAGAAGAGAGGGGAATGGAGGGATAGGTAAAAGAAATGGCCAGCCTGACTTGGGCTTGGCCGTTGCCGGAAATCGCAGGGAAACTGGGTTTCCTATTTTTGCAAGAAACCTCAGTCCCAAATGACCGAAAAATCGTGATTTTGAAGAGAAGGGGTGTAGGGTATTTATAGAGGGAAGAAGGCGGTGCCGCCATTTCCCCCGGTGTTTTCTGGAAAAATTGGGAGAAGAGGGTTTCTAGAGAAATCAGGAGGAGGAAGACGACAGGGGGTGTCATTATCAAAACGGTCCCCTGCGTTTTCGTTCTTTTTCGGTTTTTGTTTAATTTACAAAAATACCCCTAATCTTTAAACGACCGTAACTTCTTCATACGAACTCCGTTTTTGGCGTTCTTTGAGGCGTTGGATTCTATTTTTGGAGTAGAATCTAATGGTACCAAGTTTCCTTACATATTCCTTTGTTTTACTCTTTTAAATAAAGTAAAACATTTAACACAGTTTATTTCCCATAGAATGTCCAATTTTTGTTGAAAATAGCGTAAATTGCTCGAGCATTATATCATTACCCCCTTAAATGAATTTCGTCCTCAAAATTCCATAAATTATCATCTTCAAGGTATTTTGTCTCTTAGATAACTTCGTGGTGAATGCATCCTCCCCTTAGGAATCACATCTAGGCTCAACCTCAATTTATCATTTTTATTGTTCCTTCCATAAGGCCTTACCTATAAAGGCCGCTTTCGCTGCGTACTCTGATGCATACTCCCATACGTGCCAGTTTAACAATACCGGTTTCTAGCTGTAATTCATCTATCTCGAAATCCTTAGATGCCTATACTTTTCTCATCATGTATAGGATAGTCTCCTCATAGGATCATGCTTCCTTATTCATGTATAAATTACTCCATACTTCTTTGAGATCATATAATCTTATTTCTCATATTTCATTTTGAATATCATAGGATAATCCCTTTTTCTTCTTTTCTTTCATCTAGTGATCTCTTCATCATCCACATCTCCTTCTAATGGTTGGTTATATGTCATTCGTAAGAGTCCAAAAAAATTACCTTCTTTCTATTGTGTTTAACTTTGCTTCTTATCTTTTATATTTGTCCCCAAGATACTTCAATAACTGACATGGCATCATGTGCTCTACAACCAAACCCTTGATTAACTTCAAATTTCAACTATCTGTCGTTTTCCATATGTGACTTGATTTCTCGACCAAAGTTACATTCAAAATAAAATCATGAAAGCCAATTAGTAGCATCTTTCATTGAGGATGTTATCATATACGAAAAGTAAAATGTCCTAACTCTATATCCAGTTTCATAATTATTGAATTCATTAAACGCTTTTCTCATGTCAAATGTTAATACTCGATTCATCATCATAGGTCAACTGTTCTCGTCCAGAGGCCTTATCTCACTATTCACATCAATTTGTCATTAGGATTTTCAATAATGTTCCCATTTATGCAAAAAGTCTCTTATTCATAACCGAGCACCCTTACTAGGTCATGGTTGAATCCTTTGTAATTATCTTCTTTATCCTTTCTTTGCTTGATTATTTTCTTCGTAACCTTTTAAACCAAATGTTCTATACTTGATCTAGTAAGGTTAGTCCTTAGGAAATTCCTTCAATTGATTTTTTGTACTTGGTATATGCTCATAACAACTAACTATTTTGTCTAAAGGCAACGTAACATTAAATCTTCACCTTATAGTGTGCTAGCCATCTCACCTTTTCTCCTTCCATCACCTATGTTACTATATTGTTCAATCTTTTATCAAGGCTTTATCGTCAACCATGCAATCTGTATTGTCAAGAGGTATCCTCATAAGTAATGATTTTCTCAATTCCTGATATTTTATCCTTCAAGTGCCTCCTCATACTTAGCTTATACTAGCAGTTCTCGTTCAATAGCTACTACATCAAGTTATGCTGAAGCTGTTAAATCATCAAATTTGAAAAAAAACTCAGGTAAGCATGGAACATTTTCGTAGACATATAGAAAGACTTTATTTGATTACCTATTGATCTCTTTCCAGATATATCTTTATTATAAACTCAAGGGTCTCTAAAGTGATCGGTACTTATCTACCTTTCTTTTCAATCCAAGTCAGCAACATCTTTCAGACCTACAGTGATTTCTATGGTTTGTCATGGTATCTATTCAGGTTTGGAAAAATCTGTCTCCCTGGTGGAGATCGCTCCTTTTTACTTCTGTCTCAGTTGTTACTATATTTATTGTACTTGTAGCTCCTCCATGATGTGGCCTAATCAACTCCATGATGTGGCCTAATCAACTCACCTCATACCCTCAAATGACTTAGTCTAACAAGTACTTCTTTCAAGTAAAACTCATGTCTAAATACTTATAATATCCCTCTGAGTATATAACTTCGACTACTAACTCATAAATGCTAGCATACTTGATTAATTAGGGTGGGATACCTTTATTTAGTCAACAGTACTTTAAAGGTAATGACTAATTAATGGTCTTAAGATTTTTGGTCTTCCAATCTATGATAGTAGGACCTTAATTTGATCCTTGATGGGACCCTACTTGCTAAATGGACAAGTCACTGTCCCAGCTTAATTCCTTTTTCAATATACTTTATTGGCAAGGAGGGATATTACCAAATTTTCCTCTTTATGGATTATATCCATTGGTGTTCCCCATAAGCTAATGGATCCGATAAGATTCTAATTGTAACAATTGATATCAAACCATTTGTAGAATTTAATTTCTAGTTGGTCACCATTCCTCTTCAAAATTTCTTGTCGCATAATCTCCTGAAATTCGATACTCTACTCAAAATCTTAAACCCCATATGCTTTCTCTCTTTTATACTCTTTTACAATAAAATCACCAACTCAACTAGTATTATTCCTTCAAATTTGATTGGTTTGACCTTCCCATCGGATTCAAGATGAAAAATTTGTATGTATCTCCATAAAGTCATGATCTTCTTCTTTTGAATATTCAATATTTATTGAATACTTATAGTTACATCTATATCTCTTTCTCTCTTTTCTTCAAAATCCTCACTTTTGTCTTCCTAGATCAATGTCTTCATGTGCTTTGTTGCATATAATTGATACTGCATCTACTCCTTTACTTAACAAATATGATAAACTGAATGCTTCTAAGAAATTCTAAACTATCTTAAGATCATTGAAATCCTTAATTGCCTATAGCCTCAAGAAAATTCATACAATGTCTCAATAATGTCATTGATCTTTTGGTTATGCTATACTTCTCTTATAAGTTCATGTTAGGATCAATCTATTATCACAGATCTATCATCCCTAATATTATTGTCAAAATCTTTTGGTAACTTTGTCGAATACAGTTCCTTATCATATTCGTGTTATATTCCTCTTAATCACACAATATGTCACTTGTATACATCTTTTGATTTGCTTCATAATACTCAAGTAGTTATTAGTCGATAGCACTTCACTCTTCATACAACTCCAATTAAGGTATCCAAAATTGAGCTAAGTCCTTCAGGATCCATACCTTTGTGATTTAGTACGAGTCACAATTATCCCCTAATATCATCTTACATTCTCATCCCTCTTAGATTAGCATCCAAATCTTCCCAAAGTCTGTCTATTACATCCCCTATCATATTCATATTCTAATATTCTTTAGAAGGGTAAGATAGCCATCTAGGTTTTTTGATGTTCTCATCTTTGGTGAGATTGATCTATTACAGGTCAGAACTATCTACTAACAAGTTCACTAACATCTTCATTCATCATTCATCATTCATCATTCTCATCATAATCTAATTTATATATGAGTTTCCCTATTTGCACCACTGCACAAACAATCCTTATTGATAAGTTTTAAGCCATCCAATATCTAAGTATTTGCTAAACCCATATCCTTTTTCACCTATTTGTTTATGGTGAAATGCCTTGAGCATAAATATTGTAATCTTCAAATAGAAGTAGTCATCTCTACTACTTCTATTTATACTACTTCTTCTTGATTTTCTCTATAGTCTATCACCCTTGGACATGCTGGACTAGCTGTGAAAGGATAAAACCTGGGCTCTGAAATCAACTGTGACAACCCGGGTTTTTTCCATGCATTTTTAAATGCAAGATCTAAATTCCTAAGGCAGGATGCATCCCTATTTGAAAACCATTTTATGAAAACCATGCAATGCAGTGAAAAATCTTTAGTTTTAAACTCATTTTGAAAACCCCGAGTGTCATTCGCTTTCATAATAACCAAAGTAGTTTTTGAAAAACTTTAGAAATCATAAGTGTTTTTCCCCAGGTCTATCCAATCACAACTCACAGCCCAACTGTAAATAAATACAAATACATGTCCAAAGGGTAGAGTGTTTGCTTACATGTATGGTTGTCTCCTTTTGATTTACTTGGTCGTAGCAGTAAAATAGGCATCTTCTACTCGTGAATGGAGCTATCCTGAAAAATGTTAACGATTGGGTGAGTATATACTATACTCAGTAGGAGTCTATCACTACTAGTTTTACAATGCATGTTGTGTTTAAAATCATATGCTCTTTAAAACATGTGCATGCTCGAACAATCATGTTCAATATCGATATTAAAAATCATTGTCGAATTGGAATACTGACGACTTAAAGAATCGCATAATCCAAGTCGAAAGTATCATATATATATATATATATCATAAACATAATGATATGCATAGGATGCTCAACTAAATCCAACTCATGGATATCTGGTATGGTCGACCAACCTCATGTCATGCCATATGCAATGCAAGTAAATCCTCAAACCATAGGGCCCACTATGCCCACGACCTCGCCATCGTGTGGTCCCCGGGTACCTAGGTACACAGGGTCATAAGCCTCCACGGGGCATATGACACTTCGACCCAGTGCCGTGACACTAGTGGTAGTCCCCTATACCACATGCAGTCGAAGCAAGAACATGCCCTTTTTGGGCGTAGTACCCATTCCACCTAATAGTGGTAGAGGCTGGGAGGCCACCCCAGACCTCTCGGCATAGTACCCACGAGCTTATTAGCCCAAATCATATACAATCAAACAAGCAAAAACCTCTTTTACAAAACCTATCCTCTTCGGGTCCCTCACAACTGCCTTCCCAGTGTCTTTTGGGCACTCCAGCATCTTTTGGTAACCCTAAAGGACATGCAATTTTTCAAGAACTCAATGCTCACAAATCATGCAATATATGCACTTGTTTGCAAAACATGTCTATGCATAATGTATTTATCATATGCATGTTGAATTCATTTATATCCTAAATAAGTCATGCTAAACAAGTCATATAATTTATACTTAAAACATGCATTCAAAACAATCATGGGCTCTCTCTCTTTTTGTTGAAAGTCTAGTAGCGATAGAGCCCCTGCGTTTTTGTTCTTTTTCGTTTTTTGTTTAATTTACAAAAATACTCCTAATCTTTAAACGGCCGTAACTTCTTCATACGAACTCTGTTTTTGGTATTCTTTGAGGCGTTGGATTCCATTTTTTGACTAGAATCTAATGGTACCAGTTTCCTTAAAAATTATTTTTTTTACTATTTTAAATAAAGTAAAACATTTAAAATAGTTTATTTCCCATAGAATGTCCAATTTTTGTTAAAAATAGCGTAAATTGCTGGGCCATTATAGCCTCGCTCTTCCCCTACTCTCTGTTGATGTTTGTGAGGTCTAAACACCTCCTTACATGTGGATTGAAGTAACCACTTTGTGTTCAATCATTCAGCTAGTAAGCCTTAGCTAACTAGAAATAAGAGGAGCAGTCTAGACTTAGGCTAAAATAAGTTATATTCAACCAGTAAAACATTAACTGGTTGAAGAATAATAATGAGAGTATAAAAGGTTAGTAAATTATCTAATCCTAGTAAAAATTGTAAGATAAGGATGATCAAATAAGATCCATGGGATCTTGAATGATCAAGAATAATAAAAAGAAATAAATACTTCTTGATGATGATAAATATATATATTTCTTGTAATTTAGATCAAATAGAATAGAAGATCTGAACCCTTGATCAAATATGATTCAAGGAAGAGAATCAAGATCATCCTCCGTAGGGATGATCAAACAACTAAACTTAGATGAAAGAAAAATTAGAAGATAGAAGATCTAAGTCCTTGATCTTTATTAACAAGTATAAATTATTGATCAAAGGATCTATGAAAGACCAAGATCAAAGAAAGGAATACACAATGATGTAGGATAGAAAATACTTCGATCTGTAAGATTAGAAGATCATTCTAACCATCAGATCTATTGATCAATAGGATAGACGCTATCTGAGGAAAATAGATCATGATAGGAAAAAAGGTCTAGATCCTTTATATGGAAGGACAAGATTAGACTAAGAATATAGATAGGATTATTCAGATTGTATAAATATTGATAGTATGTCTGGATTTACAGATTACTTACGCCAGTCAAGATCATGAAAGGTCTGAAGAGATGGATCACTACTTGAAGGTAGGAGGATTTTATGAATACATCTACATGGGATGTTGTGACGACCCGGGTTTTCTCATGCATTTTTAAATGCAATATCTAATTTCCTAAGGCAGGATGCATCCCTATTTGAAAACCATTTTACAAAAACCATGCAATGCAGCGGAAAATCTTTCACATTTAAACTCATTTTGAAAACCCTGTGTGTCATTTGCTTTCACAACAGCCAAAGAAGTTTTTGAAAAACTTTAGAAATCATAAATGTTTTTCCCCAGGTCTATCCAGTCACAGCACACAGCCCAACTGTAATTAAATACAAATACATGTCCAAAGGGTAGAGAGTTTACTCACATGTATAGTTGTCTCCTTTGTTTATTCACTTGCTTGTAGCACTAATATCTCCTGAGAAATCTCTTATTTGTGAGTGGAACTATCCTGAAAAGTGTTAAGGATAGGGTGAGTATATACTATACTCAGTAGGAGTCTATCACTACTAGTTTTGCAATGCATGCTATGTTTAAAATCATATGCTCTTAAAACATGTGCATGTTCGAACAATCATGGTCAATATCGATATTAAAAACCACTGTATAATTGGAAATACTGATGACTTAAAGAAATAGCATAATCCAAGTTGAAAGTATCATATATCATAAACATCATGATATGCATAAGATGCTCAACTGAATCCAACTCATGGATATATGGTATGGTCGACCAACCTCATGTCATGCCATATGCAATGCAAATAAATCCTCAAACCATAGGGTTCAACTATGCCCACGACCTCACCACCATGGGGTCCCTGAGTACCTAGGGACACAGGGTCATATACCTCCACGGGGCATATGACACTTCGACCTAGTGCCGTGACACCAATGGTAGCCCCTTGTACCACATGCAGTCGAAGCAAGGACATGGCCTTTTTGGGTGTGGTACCCATCCACCTAATAGTGTTAGAGGTTGGGAGGCCACCCCAGACCTCTCGGCATAGCACCCACGAGCTTATTAGCCCAAATCATGTACGATCAAACAAGCCAAAAATCTCTTTTTCAAAACCTGTCCTCTTTGGGTCCCTCACAACTGCCTACTCAATGTCTTTTGGGCACTCCAGCGTCTTTTGGTAACCCTCAAGGACATGCAATTTTACAAGAACTCAATGCTCACAAATCATGTAATATATGCAATTATTTGCAAAGCATGTCTATGCATAATATTTTTATCCTATGCATGCTGAATTCATTTATATGCTAAACAAGTCATCAAATAAGTCATGCTAAACAAGTCATATATGTATACTTAAAACATGCAGTTCCAAAACAATCATGGCTCTTTTTAAAAGTCTAGTAGCGATAGAGCACCTACCTCAAACTCTCTTAGAGTCGCGTCCTTTATCACTCAACCCGTCCCTAGGTCTCTTTTATAAACACCTGGGTATGAATGGATACAAGGAGTCCTTATTAATTTTAATCTATTTAGACATTAGACCGCTAAATCTGCTGTTTAGGGTCAATGGTCCTTGCCTAATTTATTGTCAGGCTGATCCTATGATATGCATCTACTTTCCAATAGTTAAACTCTATAATTTATCCTTTAATCCTAATTTTTAAAGTCTTATTGGGTTTGCGTGTCCCAGTTCCCAAGACACTCGTACATCCTGGTTGGACCGCGACCGTCTCACGTGCATGCGCGCCTAAAGGCCGTGCCAGGGACCACATTTTTGCATGCGCACATGCATGCTCAAGTGACGCGCTATGACGCGCATCATCGCACGGACGCACCTTGTAGCATGGCGCGTCTTAGCTCCCAAGGCACCCCGTGCACCGTGGTCGAGCCAGGACCCGTACCCCATGTCGCGCACGTACCCGAAGGCCGCTCCTGGGATAGTGTACGCACTGTCGTACACTTGGAACTCGTCCCATGGACCTAGTCCCAGGTGCACGTACAGCATGGCATCCCTGGGACGTCGTGTTCGTGCACAACCAGCTAGAACTGGTCTTGGGGCGTTTTTCGACCAGGAACCTGGCTGGAAACGGCTAGGGAAGGTCCAGATCCGACGTGGATCTGGCCTGGGGAAAGCAAAACGGATAGGGAGTGGAGAAAATCAGCTTACCTGGGTCGCCTGGGGATGCCCATCGCCGGTGGTGGAACCCCGTTTCATTCCAAACCTCTTGCTCGCCGAAAAACTTGAAGAAAGGGGAAAAACCCTATTGCTAGACCGGAAAGGAGAAAGGGCATGGAGAAAAATGGAAATGGCCGGCCTAACTTGGGCTTGGCCGTTGCCAGAAAATGCAAAAAGATGGGTTTCCGGTTTTTGCCGGAAACCCCAGTGTCGAACGATTGGAAAAGCGCAATTTGAAGAGGGGGGAGATGGGGTTTTTATAGAGGAGTGAAAGGCGGTGCCCCTCAATGGCGGTGCCGCCATTTCCCCTGGTGTATTCTAGAGAAATCAGGAAAAACTGGTTTTTGGGAGGGTCTAGAGGTTGAAGACGACAGGGGGTGCCGTTATCAAAACGGCCCCCTACGTTTTTCATCCTTTTTCTTTTTTTCATTTTTTGTTTTAAATAAAATGAAAATTTAATTCAGTTTATTTCCTATTGAATGTTCAATTTTTGTTAAAAATAGTGTAAATTGCTCGGGCATTACAGATGTACATGTTGAATACATGATCTTATGTCTAGAAGGGATGATGAAATAAACATGAGAAATAACGACCTACAAACAAATATTGGTAGCTAAACTTAAGTTTAAAGTTTGGACAAATGAGATGATTATGAATGAGGTATGAATCCAGATTTTTGGGACAAATATGTGGTTAGAAATTTTAAGATATTTCATAGATTTTCAATCTAATATGAGATTGAATGAGGACATATTTATAGTAGTTGAGGAAAATGTCAGTAACTTAATTGAATGAGTTGAAAGAACAAATTTTAAGGATTAGGAGTGATTATAGAAATTTACATTAGGAAAGCAACAAATTTCCTTGGAAAAAGAAAAAGGAAGGATCAATGTGAGAATGCATTGAACATAAATGATATTATTGAGGAAATTAAGTACTCTTTAAGGATGAGTAATTCCCAAATTTATTATCATCAATTGGAAATTTGAAATGAAATATAATGAAATAAAAAAAAAAAATTGAGTCATATGAGTTGGATAAATGATATTCATAAAATTGTGGAGAATGAAATATTAACTAAAGGGAGTAAGGTTTAGGATGATATGGAAGTTGATCCAACAAAGATTGAAGATGAAAATGAATAGTGAAATGACTTTGATAGTTAGAGAAATTTATCTCTTACTAATGTTATAGCATACTACAAAGAAATACGTTTTAGTATACTCTTACCCTTGAGTACATGAGCCATGAAGAATACATGGTAAATTACAGAGAGTTTAGAAAGAATATGGAAAAGTTGTGTAGGGTGCTTCAAGGAAGCATGAAGTAAAATTTCAATCTAAAAATTTAGGATATATAGATATATCTATGAAAGAAATAAATATTATCATTGATTATAATAATTTTCAGAATATTATTTTGACTATGAGAAAGAGATAACAAAAGAGGATAAGGAAGATATATGAAGATTTAAATGACACTATCCATAAACCATCTTGGAAGGCAAAATGTAGAAAGTCAAGTATTATGAATAAAATGGCACACAAAGAGTGTTACAAAAACAATAGATGGAATGAGAATGAGGAAAGAATTATTACAAGGAAACTTTTATTCAAAGATAGAATTTGGAAAGAAATTGTCAATAGAAAGAAATTAGAACATAAATGAGGTAATCACTTCCAAATAATAAAAGAACAAGGAAAGAGATGATTACTTCCAATATTTTGGAAGATTGTTACAAAGAATAATAGTGAATTTTTAGAATCAAATCAAGATGTGAATCTTGATAAATAGCTCAAGGATCAAAAAATATGAAGTATTACAGTTAGGATTGGTGAAAGTATTATACCAGTTAAGTGAAATAGAAGGTTTTGAAACTGGAGGATAACTCAGTTAAGAGTTATTAATCCTTTTAAAAGTTTAGTGAGGATCTAAATAAGTGAATAATGCATTAATAAGGTTAGTCATGTGTGAGAATTTTAATATGTCAATAGATGAACCAACCATGTGATTTATATCTTTGAGGAGAAGATAGTATGAGAAATGAATGAAAGGAAATAGAGATTTCCTTAAGTGGCAAAGCCACAAGTGTAAAGCTATGAAAATTCTTGAATGAGTTGATATACAAATTTCAAGGATGAAATTATTATAAGGGGGAAGATTGTGATAACAGATGCCTCGGACATCAAAATTTGGGATGTACTCGAAAAACTGATTGAAGCGACACTATGTACACTCAGTTCCCAGTTCAAAGGAATAAACCCTATTTTTCTCCATTTTGGAAATAAAAAGGGCAAATTGGTCTTTTCACAACTATGTGGGGCCAACATGGTGGGCCAATGGTCTAGAAGACCACCATCATGAGTCAAACCACTACTAGCTACTAGTGGAGAAGGAGTTGGTAGTGGGAATCCAATGACAATTTAATAATGAAAACAAATGAAACATAATTATGACAAATACTCACGGAAAATTCAAAAAAGTCCCTATAAATTGCTCATAAAATTTCCCAAAATTTTTCCTAACATTCTTCATGAGGTCCCCTACAATGCCCTAAAATTCCAAATCAAAACTGGCCCTCTCTCTCTCTCTCTCTCTCTCTCTCTCTCTCTCTCTCTCTCTCTCTCTCTCTCTCTCTCTCTCTCTCTCTCTCTCTCTCTCTCTCTCTCTCTCTCTCTCTCTCTCTCTCTCTCTCTCTCTCTCCCTCTTTTATTCATTTTGCCTTAAGCGCTTCCCTAAAAGCACCAGATGATCCAAGTCAGTTGGAACCGTTGGGCGCTTCCCTTGAAGCGTCATCCCCACTGGAACCTAGGTTCCTCCCAGAAATCACTAATTCAATTAGGCATGAAATTCCAGCCAACAAATAACCATATTTACCATTGGATTGATTCAGGTTTGAATTATCTACAAAAGCTCCAAGGAATCATGATGATCTAACGGTTGGATCGAGAAAATGCAAAACAAAAGTTAGATTCAGAATTGACAACATCTCTGGCAAGTTTTTCATGAAATTTTGCCCAATCCAGTGAGTATAATTCAATCACACACCTGTGAATCACTCCAGAACATGTGAATCTATGTTTCCCCTATGGTTTTATTCCTTTTCCAACAAACAACACCAGAGAAATCTCTCTATGTATGGAAAATGCGACGTAGCTAGGGTTTTGAAGTGGATTTCTTATTTTCTGATGCGATTTTCTCTCATTTTTGGTGAAATTACTTCACTAGACCAAACCAGGTAGCACTCCCCTTCCCTTGTTATCTTCTGGCACTCCCTTGAGGTTTTTTGGCCATCGCTGAGCTCCCCCAGCCATTGATCCGACAAGAATGATAGATCTGGCAACAAGGGTTGAGATCTCATTCATGGACATATCAAATGCAACTTCTGACCCATTGGATGAATTCCTGGGGCCCAAAAAATGCATGGTAAGAAATCTTGGCCCTTGGATGTTTCAGATTTGGGAGATTTGAGAAGGGTTGATCTAATGGTCCAGATTAGACCATCTCAACCAATCTCCTAGATCAAGCATTGATCTAAGCCTAACCCCGCTTAGATCATTTAGCTGTGTTCTAGGATTGTCTAGTTACGTTCCAGATCATCTTTCCATGTTCCAGATCATCTGAAACACGTTCTAATGGCCAAATCAAATCTGGGCCATTGATTTTTTTTAATTGAAATCTTATTTCTTCAATTGAGAGCTCATTTTAGCTCAAATTTTATATCTGAAAGTTGCTATAAATTTATGATGTTGTCTAGAATCTAATGGAGATATTATATTTATGTTTTTAATTGTATTTACTTGTAATAATCACTAAAATCTATTCCAACAGTAATGGATCATGCTCAAGATGACCTTAAAATGGAAATTTGAACCGATGGATAGATTTAGGAAGTCCCAAAACCCTAAGTACCATGATCACAATAAAAATTTTGGATCTCTAGATCATGTAATTGAATAAAAATAGAAAAGATCAATATTAGTCGTTAAAACTGGCTAAAATCTTAAAATCCAAATTTTGATCTCAATTTAACTCAAAATTGAGATAAAAAAGTTGGGTTAGATTCCTCTTGATGAGGAGAACCCACTGAACCAATAAAATCATAAATTAAATTCATGAAAATTTCTATTTTTAAGGAGATAATGGTATTAACATCCTTGATCAATGAAATTTGGAATGATCAAAATTTGGAATGAAGATCCACTTATGATCTTGTAATTCTGGAACATGGAACCAATGCTTAGAAGTAACTGATCTGTGTTTAATTAAGAAACCTAGCCTTAAAAGAAGAAAAATCTTTAAAATGAGCAGGATCATCATGATCTAATTAATCAAGCATGATCAGACCTTTCAAAATAGTTTATATGATGATCTAAATGTATAATTACAATAATTAAATGGTTGGATGTAATTTATTTTCTAGATCTTAAGATCTTGACCATCAAAAGTAGCAATATCAATAAAAATGCACAAGGTCTTCTTGATCAGAGACTATGAATAAGTGAGGATGATGATCTAATGATAAGATCATAAGAAATGAATGGCTTGATGTTGATAATTTGGGATAGATTAAGATCTTCTTGATCGGTTAGATCAAGAAGGATTAGATCATGTGATAAGATGATATCAATGATCTAGTGATGAGATCACTTTGAGAAAATGAGTAGATCTGATATAAATAAAGATCAAGATCTAAATCCTAAATAGGATGAAAGATGACCATTGGATCATGATGATATGTTAAATGTGTTTATTTAAATTCTTAATGTTATTGTAAATGTCTTTTATTGCTTAGTAGATTTAATTGTTAGATTTATTTATTTATTTATTTATGCTTTAATGTTTATATTATGTTAAATTACATGGAAAATGTAATTAATGAAATATAAATATTAATGGACATTTACAATAAACAAAGTACATGGACTTAAGCATAGTTAAGGGCTATAGTTAGTAGGACAATATAATAATTATCAAATCCTTGGCCCAAATTAGGAGAATAATAATCCCCATGAATGATATTTTAAATGTTCATGGATTTAATTAAAATCAGTTAGAAAGAGTACTTAGGGTTAAAATGCAACCTTGTTAACGGTTGAGCTAGTGCCACCCCAGTGGACTCTGAACATTATGGTTATAGGGTGTATGCAAGAGCCAAGTGCTTTTCCTTCACCTCCCATCGATGTAAGTTGAGGTCTAAATGCCTCCTTACATGAGGGTTGTATTAACCACTCTTTGAGCAGACTTTAACTGGTAAGCATTGGTCAATTTTGACATCAAGAGGAGCAGTCTAGACTTAGGATGAAATAAGCTATCTTCAACCAGTAAAATATTAACTAGTTGAATAATAATAAGATCATAAAAGGTTAGTAAAATATCTAATCTTAATAAAAATGGTAAGTAAGATAATCAAGATCAAACATGATCCATAAGGAGATCTTGAATGATCAAGAACAATACGAATCATAACAATGTATTGTACTTAGTATACATGTTTATTAGTATGTATGTTGTAGATCCAATCTAGATCATTAGATTAGATAATCCGAACCCTTGATCAAATATGATTCAAGAAAAAAAACCAGAATCATTCTCCTTTGGGATGATCAAACAACTGAACTTAGATCAAAGAAGAACTAGATGATAGATCAAGATCAAGAAGTATAGATTGTTGATCAAAGGATCTATGATAGATCAAGATCAAAGAGATGGATACACAAAGACTTAGAGATAGAAAATACTTAGATCTAAAAGATTAGAAGATCATTCTAACCATCAGATCTATTGATCAATAGGATAAATACTATATGAGGAAGATAGATTGTATGGATGATAGGAACATAAGACAAATCTAGATCCTTTATATCAAAGGACAAGATTAAATAAGGAATATAAATAGGTGATTATCTAAATTTGAATAGATAATGACAGTATATATGTATTTACAGATTACATACGTCAATCAGGGAAGATCTGAAGCGATGGATCACTACATGAAGGTAGGTGGAACTTTAAGAATACAAGACCTATGGTCTATGGAATTGTTGTTATACATAGACATTATAATACTTAAGAATGATAATATGCTTAGTTACATTTGAATCATAATTCATGTATATGAGAAAAAGAAACTATTGAAATTAGATGGAATACATAATAAATACCTGGGTGTCATTTATGATTACCTCTAAACTTAGATAAGAACATAATAATAGTGGATATCATTTCTATCAAATGAGTATCATTAAACTTAATAGCATTTGGTATATGAATACCAAATTAAAGGAAATGAGGATCATTTACAATAAATGATTAATCCCTAAACTTATATTAATATGGGTATCATTCATTGTAAATGAGGATCCCTAAATCTAGAAATAAAATTATATCCTTAGTATGATGATATTGAATATGAGTATGATAATATAAACAGACAGGTCATCTGAGATGTATAAGAAGTATTTTAGATAAAAGCATGGAGGCTTATGGTTTTGTTTTAAACAAGCATAAGCTTAGGAATGCTATGCTAGGGAAGTTATGAAGGTTTGGCCACCCACTTTTCAAAATTTGATGATATTATGATACCTTGCCTAAAGAGAGGCTAAAAGTTGGGTGGGACAATTATGGGAAGGCCCCCTTGTGAAAGTCCTATCTCCCCATATCGATAGTGACACAATACTTTCCACCATGGTATTAATGGTGAGCAGGGTAGTTATCTGAGCTCGCTAGTACAGATCAGACTGCAGCATGGTAGTCCTTAACTATTTTGCATTATGATGCATGGCATAGTGAGATGCCAATACTGCCCTAACAAGGGAGTATTTTCCTAGCAAAAATCTAGATTATTTATCAACACAATACATATGAGTATGGTAATTGATGTTTGAGATATTGACTATTTTTCATAGTTTTTGACAATATATATATATATATATATATATACATATAATATAGTGGTGAGTGGTTTGGATTTATCATAGTAGATGTTACATGATAAATTATATGATAGAATGATCATATATAGTATGGTTCATGGAAATTGAATTATGTGATTCGTAAGGAATATGATGATTTTGAATATTGTACGTTTGAATTATACTATTCCATATGTTCTTGAATCCCATATCAAGCATAGCTTGATGAGATATTATAAATGTTTGAATGTTTACAATACCTCAAATATGAAAAGAAAAGAATGGAGGGATACAACATGGGAATACGAAGACCATATTGTTGATCAAGACTATGTACTATTGTGGAAAGGATTGGATTGTATTTTGATTTGTGTATTTTGGACATAAGATGTAATAAAGGGGCTATGTACGTGAACCATTAAATCGATCCTACAATTTTAATAAAATGAGTTTCTTTCGAAACATATGTTGTATACAAAACTATGTATGTATATTTGAGTGAAATGTGGCATTCGGGTTTTCTGAAAAGAATTTCAAAGAAAATATTTCTGCTGCTTTAAGTTTTCAAAATTTTTACAAAATTGGTCAACCACCATTTGAAAATAAATAACAAAAATGTATTTCAAAAACCTGGGTCACCCATAGTCATAGACTAAGCCCTGCGCACGTTCCCAAAAGACCTTGCATACATCCCTAATGAGCTCCTGTGTCTCCATCTCTCTCTCTCTCTCTCTCTCTCTCTCTCTCTCTCTCTCTCTCTCTCTCTCTCTCTCTCTCTCTCTCTCTCTCTCTCTCTCTCTCTCTCTTCCTCACCAATTGGCCATGCGTGTGAACTATCCCCCTCTCTATCCCAATCAGTTGACGGCGTCTATTCACTACCCTTCCCCCTCTTTCTATAGCAGTTGGTCTTGTTTTGTTATGTTGTTTTAGGTTTGAAATTTGTTTATATGATTCTTGTGATGGTAGGTGTAGGGGATTTAGGATGAAGTTATGATAATATCTTAATTTATCTCACATGGAATGTTTGTAATGATTCATGTTATATGTTATCTTGTTTTAGCTTTGATATTTGTTGCTATGATTCTCATAAAGGTGAAGGGATTTAGGTTGAAGATATGTTAATATCTCGATCAATCTCATAGAGAATGTTTGAAATGATTCTTGTTATTTGTTCTATTATTTTAGCTTTATTATTTGTTTCTATGATTCTCACAGTGGTAGGTGTAGAGGATTTAACATACTGATTCATGGGAGGATGGTGGGTGCATGCAATGGGTGGATGTGCTTGGAATGGCTATGAATAAAACCTAAATGGAGAATGCATGCTCTATCTAAATACCAACATGTATGTAGTCCTAAATTGATCCTAGAATGAATGCAAAGAAAAATAGAAAGTCTAATTAAGCTAAAGATGAGATTAAAAATAGAAAGTACCATGCTTCCAATTAGGAAAATGCTAAATCTAAGAATCAATCATGCATTTAGTTCCTAAAGTAGTCCTAAGATGAATGTAAAGAAAATGAAAAGTTGATGAAAGCTTTAAAAAGAAAGAACCTAATATCTAAGTCTGAGATTCTAAACTTAGAAAGTAGCATACTTCTAAATTTGGAATGTTCAAAAATAAGAAAAAGTAAAATGATGAAGACATTCTATACTAGGACAATGATCTATGATGCTTACTATAATATGACCAAAGTATAGAATACATGCAAACCTAGTTCTAAGCATGCAACCCTAAAATTAGAAACTATCTAAAATAGAAACTACCATTCGAGTTAGTAAATTGCTAAACATAAAAAACTAAATGATGAATGGATACTAAGGTATGGAGTAAGTCTATAATGCTTGAATGAACTAATCATGTAAAAGCTTTCCATGCTTTGGTTAAGTTGTTAATTAAGTGTCACATGGATCACATTATTTAGAAATAAAAAGTTAGATTCATGGAATTTCCTTGTCGAATGGGCCTCACAACTGCCTACCCAGCATCTTTTGGGCACTCCAGCATCTTTTGGTAACCCTTAAGGACATGCAATCTTTCAAAAACTCAATGCTCACAAATTATGCAATATATGCATTTGTTTACAAAACATATCTATGCATAATGTATATGCAATTATTTGCAAAACATATCTATGCATAAAGCATTTATCATATGTATGCTGAATTAAGTCATGCTAAATAAGTTATATAACTTATACTTAAAACATGCATAAAACAATCATGGCTCTTTTAAAAAGTCTAGTAGCGATAGAGCACATACCTCAAAGTCTCCTGGAGTCGCGTCTTTTATCACTTTAACCCGTCCCTGGGTCTCATTTATAAACTCCTGGGTATGAATGGGTACAAAGAGTCCTTATTAGTTTCATTCTATTTAGATCACTAGATCTGCCTATTGGGTCCATGGTCCTTGCCTAATTCATTCGTCAGGCTAGATCCTATGACATGGATCTACTTTCCAATAGTTAAACTCTATAATTTATCCTTTAATCCTAATTTTTAAAGTCTCATTGGGTCCGCGTGTCCCAGTTCCTAGGATACACGTGTATCCTGGTCGAACCACGACTGCCTCACGTGTGTGCGCGCTCAAAGGCCGTGCCAGGGACCTCGTTTTGCACGTGCACATGCACGCTCAGGCGACGCGCTATGACGTGCATCATCACACGGACGCACCTTGTAGCATGGAGCATCTCAGCTCCCAAGGCACCCCGTGCATCCTGGTCGAGCTAGGACCCGTGTCCCATGTCGCGCACGTACCCGAAGGCCACACCTGGAACAGTGTTCGCACGTGCACAAGCATGCATAAGCAACGTGCTATGACGCGCATCCTGGATGACCTCGCACGAACACACCTTGGCATAGTCGAAATGTGCCTTGGTTCCCAGGTTGCCCATGCA
Organism: Warburgia ugandensis; assembly: GCA_035236585.1. Taxonomy (NCBI): domain Eukaryota; kingdom Viridiplantae; phylum Streptophyta; class Magnoliopsida; order Canellales; family Canellaceae; genus Warburgia; species Warburgia ugandensis. The sequence goes on along the minus strand of CP141131.1, from coordinate 77,727,370 downwards.
TCCCGGTCAAGCCTGGACTATGCCTGGAATGCTCCGAGGCCACGCCCATACACAGTCACGTGCCTTCGTGCACAGTGGCGTGCCTGGGACGTCGTGTTTGTGCACCACCGGCTGGAACCGGTCGTGGGGCCTTTTTCGGCCAGGAATTCCAGCTGGAAAATGGCTGGAAACGCTAGATCCAGTATGGATCTAGCCTGAGAGGAGGGAAAAAAACAAAAAAGGGAAGAACAACGTCTTACCTGGTAGCCTAGGGAGTGCCCATCGTCGGTGATGGAACCCTCATTCCTGGTTCTGAACGTCCTTTGTCGCCGTAAGATCGGAAAGGGAAGAGAGGGAAATGGGAGAATGGTTAAAGGAATGGCCGGCCAGACTTGGCCTGGCCATTGCCGAAAAACACAGAGGGACGGGTTTCCAGTTTTTTCCAAAAACCCCAGTCTCAAATGACTGGAAAAATGCCAGAAAACGTGGTTTTTTGAAGAGGGGAGAAGGCGGTGCCCCTCAATGGCGGTGCCACCCTTTCCCCTAGTGTATTCTAGAGAAATCGGGAAAAACTGGTTTCTGGGAGGGTCTAGAGGTTGAAGACGACAGGGGTTGCCGTTATCAAAACGGCCCCTGCGTTTTTCGTCCCTTTGTCGTTTTAAACGTTTTTCTGTTTAATTTCCAGAAATACCCCTATCTTTAAATGGCTGTAACTTCATCATACGAACTCTGTTTTGGGTGATTTTTGAGGCGTTGGATTCCATTTTTCAAGTAGAATCTAATGGTACTAAGTTTTCTTACAAATTCCTTCGTTTACTATTTTAAATAAAATCAAACATTCAACACAGTCCATTTTCCATAGAATGTCCAATTTTCGTTAAAAATAGTGTAAATTGCTCGGGCATTACATTTTCACTATCACGTGTAAAATATGACTTATCACATTCAAATGATGCATCTCTGTGACAATAATAATCAATGAAATCATTGATATCCATGTCGGTCACGAATGAGATAGATATTTCAATAAGAATCACAATATAATAATATATGCATGTTGTTCATTCATAAATACTAAGCTGATGCAATGAAAATCTATAATACAAAATAAAAAAAATACCCTTTCTTTATTGTCATCACCTACCTCAAATGAAGAACCACTGTTATGTACCTCTCAAATCATTTGATCAAGTACTATTGTATGCATATCATGTACAATTTTTGCTAATCACCACCAAATCATTGTGTGTCAATCTAAAGGATATCTAGCTACCTATGTCATTGAATACTCAACCAATAGCCTCGAAGGTGCTCGATCTCGACTATTCATACTAATTCAGACACAATTCTTCACCTGATCATCATAGATCAAAAGATATCTTAATAAATATGGTTAAACATTTTTAATAATCATTTGGATGGTATGGATTATCGAATTTGATCCAATTTCATACCTAAATGCTTAGTTGATCTCATTCATTGATCAAGATTGGCTAGATCATCTCAAAAGAGCTCCAGATCCAATATATATCATATGGATCTTGATATATGCATCATGAAGATCACAATGGACTATTTAGATCATAAAGTAAGGTCAAATTGCCAGAAATCAGATGATCTAACATCTGATTGAAGCTTTGATCATGATCAACAGTCAAATCTTCTCTGATCAATGAATGAAAAGATGGGTATTGTTCCTCGCATTGCAAGGATCGCAAGGGTTACCTATCACGACCCGGGTTTTTATATGATGCAATGTTGATAAAAAGGCGAGATCTCTTGTTTTATAAATATGAAATGCATGAAATTCTTTTCCTTTTGGAAAACAACCTTTCATAAAAACCCCGAGTGTGAAAACACATTCTCAATCTATTTAGTCATGGCAAAGTTTTAAATCAATAATGTTCCCAAGAAAGTGTTAGTCACAGCCCCAGCTATTAGAGAGTAACTACAATCAAGTAACATTGAAAGATAAGATAGGGGTGTACTTACTTGTGCTTGGCCTTATGTCTCCTAGTACAAATGTCCCTTGCCCTTAGGTATTTACTTTGTATCTGAAAAATGTTGAGGATTGGGTGAGTATATAATATACTCAGTAGGGCCTATCACTACTAGTTTTATAAATGCATGAGTTGTTTTAAAATCATGTGCTCATTCATTCAAAACATGCGTATGTTTGAATACTCGAGTTCAATATTAGTATAAGAATCCATAATCAATTTCAAAATATGCGTATGTTTGAATACTCGAGTTCGATATCAGTATAAGAATCCATAATCAACTAAAATTCTTATAACTTAAAAGATCACATAATCCCAAAAGTGAAAGTATCATATATATATGATAACATCATGATATGCAATGGATGCATCATGGAGTCCAACTCGTGGACCTCTAGTATGGTATGGTCGACCAACCTTATATCATGCCATATGCAATGCATATAAATCCACAAAACCATAGGGTCCCACTATGCCCACGACCTCACCGCCGTGTGGTTCCCGGGTACCTAGGGACACAGGATCATATACCTCCACGGGGCATATGACACTTCGACCCAGTGCCGTGACACCAGTGGTAGCCCCCTGTACCACATGCAGTCGAAGCAGGGACATGCCCTTTTTTGGGCATGGTACCCATCTACCTATTAGTGGTAGAGGCTGGGTGGCCAACCCACACCCCTCGGCATAGCACCCACGAGCTTACAAGCCCAAATCATGTACGATCAAATAAGCCAAAACCTTTTGTTAAAACTTGTCCTCTTTTGGGTCCCTCACAACTGCCTGGCCCTCGACACTCCAGCGTCTTTTGGCAACCCTCAAGGACATGCAATCTTTGCAAGTACGTAAATCATGCAATGCATGCACTTGTTTGCAACACATGTATGTGCATAATGTATATGCCGTCATTCCAAAACATGGCTATGTGTAAAGCATTTAACATGCATGCTGAATTTATTCATACAAATCACATGCAAATCAAATCATATATCTAAAACATATGTTCTCAAATAATAAGAGTTCTTTTTAAAAGAATCTAATAGTGATAGAGCACCTACCTGACTAGGTCGCGTTAATCCTCTTGCCCTCGTACGCTCCTGAACATGGTTTGGGGACTCAAGGTTAGTTTAACCTATCTTTGATGGGTTTAGAGCAGTTGGGTCTCATTACTTAGGCATTAGGGGTCCATCCCTATGCCTATGGGTGTCCCAAGGTCCTAATTTGGCCTTGGTATTCTCAGTTTTCCAAAGTTCTAGTGGTCACGCGCCACCATCCTATTCTAAGGGTCATGCCCACATTTGATTGGGACTTGATCAGAGATTTTATAATTTGGATGTGTCCGCGTCGTTGATACAGACACAACGCCTTTTACAGCTCCTCAATCGGAGTTCTAGATCTCAAGTTATAAGCGTTTTAACATTGCATGTACATATAGTCTTAAAGACAAAAAAAAACAGGAATGCTAGGGCACTGCGCATCTGCGACGTGCGCCCAGCATTCTTAAGAACCAAAAAAAACGATGCACGCTAGCGCGCTGCGCGTCTGCGGCGCGCGCCTTAGCGGGCGCGTCTGCAGACGCACGAGACGACGCCGCTCGTCGTCCCTTTAGCGGGCGCGTCCAGGGACGCGCCCGTTTGGTTTTTTCCAAACGGCGTCGACTTGCGTCGACGTGGGACGGTCCTGTTGGATCGTCCCGCTTGTTAGTGATCTGGGTCGTCCTCAGGTCACCCTGGTTCGACCCTGTCGAACCAGTGCGGCCTGGGGACGTCCCAGGGGTCTTTATGGCTCCCCTGGAGGCCTATTCTGCATGGTTTTTCATGGAAAAACCTAGGGAAATCGTTCCTGGAACTATGGTGGAGATGGGTTTGGGGTTTTTTCGTGCGTACCTGCTTCGTGGGCGGTTTTCTCTCCACGTTTTCCCCCCTTAGTCACTGCTTTACGACTGGTTTTCTCCAAGGCTTTTGGGCTGCCATTAGAGGCACCCAAGAGCTCTATTTATAGAGCTTTTACAGAGGGTTCTGGAGGGTTTCTAACCGCCTTTGAATGACGGTGGGGAACCCTCTGGAATGGCGGTGGTTTCTTCTTGAAACACCGCCGTTCCAGAAACCTCTAGGAGGTTGAAGACGACGGGGTGCCCGTATCAAAACGGGCACCTGTGTTTTTCAGGTTAAATCGTTTTTGGGAAATTTACAGTTTTGCCCCTGATCTTCAAAGGGCCATATCTTCCTCATTTTAACTCCGTTTTGGGTGATTTTGGTCTCGTTGGATTCCTTTCTCCGAGATGCATCTAATGGAACCAATTTTGGTACCAAATTCCTGGGTTTAGTTATGGTGACTAGTGAAATGACCAAAATGCCCTTTTCTTTAAAATTGAACTTTTTATTACTAAACTTGGAATTTCAATATTACAAAATTGGAGTCATTACATTCTTACCCCCTTAGGGGAATTTTTCCCCCGAAATTCTACTATATTAAGTCAAAAGATCTCGGTGTACTTTTCTCGCATTTCTGACTCCGGTTCCCAAGTTTCTTCTTCCATGTGCGCATTTCTCCACAAAACTTTGACTAAGGGTATGTCCTTGTTCCGCAGCTTCTTATTCTTACGATCTCGAATCTCAACTGGTCTTGTCTCTAATCTGAGATCCTCCGTCATCTCTATGGGTACCTGGTCGATGACATGAGCGAGTCGTGCACGTACCTCCTTAGCATAGACACATGGAATACGTTATGCACTTCGGATAGCTGAGGGGGTAGCGCGATCCTGTAGGCCACTTTTCCCACTTTCTCCAGGATTTCGAAAGGTCCTATGTAACGCGGACTAAGCTTGCCTTTGATACCGAACCTCATAACTCCTTTAGTGGGGGATATCTTCAGGAAAACGTGCTCTCCTATGTTGAATTCCAATGGTCTCCTCCTTCGATCAGCATAGCTCTTTTGGTGGCTTTGAGCTGTGAGGAGGCGGCTCCTTATGAGTCTGACCTTCTCGGCACATTGCTCTACCAGCTCGGACTGGAGCACCCTGGATTCTCCAACTTCACTCCAACTGGTGGGTGATCGACAGGGTCTCCCATAGAGCGCCTCGTATGGAGCCATGCCAATGCTTGACTGAAAGCTATTGTTATACGCAAACTCGACTAGCGGTAGGTTTTCATCCCAACTCTGCTTCCAATCAAGGGCACAAGTTCGTAACATATCTTCGACTATTTGGATTGTGCGCTCTGACTGTCCATCAGTCTGTGGATGGAAGGCTGTGCTATAGTTCAAGGAAGATCCTAAAGATTTTTGGACAGACTTCCAGAGTTGCGAAGTGAAGTGGCTATCCCTATCTGAAGTGATACTAAGGGGTATACCATGTAGACTTACTATCTCTTTGATGTATAGCTGAGATAGGCTATCAGTGGATTGGGTATGACGTATGGGAAGGAAATGGGCTGTCTTAGTTAATCTATCAACAATCACCCAAATCATGTCATGACCCTTAGAGGTCTTGGGTAGCCCTACGATGAAGTCCATTGTGATATGGTCCCATTTCCATTCGGGTAACTCAAGGGGTTGTAACAATCCTACAGGTCTTTGATGTTCAGCCTTTACTTGTTGACATGTTAAACACTTTGCCACAAATTCCCCTATGTCTCTTTTCATACCATCCCACCAATATTGTTTCTTTAAGTCCTGATACATCTTAGTCCCTCCTGGGTGTATTGTATACTTGGACCGATGAGCTTCTTTTAAAATTTCTTGTCTTAACTCTTCATTAGGTTGTACCACTAATCTTCCTTGCATGTAAATGCTACCATCTTCCTTTTTTGTAAATCCTGGTTTTCCTATGGAAGCTTGTATATCTGGATCTCCTTTCTGTTCTTGCTTAACTTTTTCATTAACAGCCGATTTTATTGTTAGACCTGCCATAATGATCTTGTGCTTACTTATGTCTGGTTTCCATGTGATTACTTCTTGTAGTAGCTTCCATCTCTTGGTTAATAAACTTGCACACATCCCTTGGGTTTTTCTGCTTAATGCATCAGCTACCACATTAGCTTTTCCAGGGTGATAATGAATGGAGAAGTCATAGTCTTTTAAGTATTCCATCCATCTTCTTTGTCACATGTTTAAATCTTGTTGGGAAAAGATATATTTAAGACTCTTGTGATCTGTAAAAACTTCAAACTTTTCCCCATATAAATAATGTCTCCATATTCGCAAGGCAAAGACTATGGCTGCTAATTCCAAGTCATGGGTTGGGTAATTGACTTCATGCTTCTTGAGTTGTCGAGAAGCATAAGCGATCACCTTCCCATGTTGCATAAGTACGCAGCCTAGCCCTTGTTGCGAGGCATCGCTATATATCTCAAATCCGCCACTTCCTGAAGGTAAGGTAAGGACAGGTGCGGTAGTCAACCTTCTTTTTAGTTCTTGGAAGCTTTCCTCACATTTATCAGTCCATTCAAACCTTGTGTCTTTCCTGGTCAGCTTAGTTAGAGGTAAAGCCATTTGTGAAAAACCTTCGATGAATCTTCTGTAATATCCAGCAAGTCCTAAGAAGCTTCTTATTTCTGTGACTGTCTTAGGTCTTTCCCAGTTCTGTACTGTTTCAACCTTAGTAGGGTCAATAGCTATGCCATCTTGAGATATAATGTGTCCTAAGAAATTAACCTTTTCCAGCCAAAACTCACACTTACTGAATTTTGCATATAGCTTGTGTGCTCGTAGGGTGCTTAATGTTATCCTTAGATGTTCCATATGGTCTTCAGGAGTCTCAAAATATATTAAGATATCATCCACAAACACTATGATGAATTTATCTAAGTACTCTTTGAATACCCTATTCATGAGATCCATAAACGCGGCTGGAGCATTAGTCAAACCAAAGGACATCACTCTAAATTCATAATGGCCGTATCGAGTCCTGAAGGCTGTCTTGGGGATATCTTCTTCTCTAACTCGAAGTTGATGGTACCCTGATCGTAGATCAATCTTAGAGAAGACTCTAGCTGACTGAAGTTGATCAAAAAGATCATCGATTCGGGGAAGAGGGTACTTATTTTTAATGGTGACCTTATTCAGCATCCGATAGTCTACGCACAATCTCATTGAGCCATCCTTTTTCTTAACAAAAAGGACTGGAGCTCCCCACGGAGACACGCTAGGTCGTATGAACCCTTTGTCAAGTAGTTCCTGTAACTGGGTCTTCAGTTCTCTTAATTCTGCAGGAGCCATTCGGTAAGGAGCTTTGGAAATGGGGGAAGCACTGGGTATAAGGTCTATGATGAACTCAAATTCCCTTGGTGGAGGTAGACCTGGTAAGTCCTCAGGGAATACATCAGGGAATTCTCGAACAACCTCGACATTCTCAAGCTTTGGTTGGGGATTCTTGACGGATTCTATCTTGGCTAAGAAGAAGGGGTATCCTTGAGCAATGTGTTTAACTGCTTTCATGGCAGAGATAACACATGCTCCAGAATAATCCTTTCTTCCTTGGAGGGTGAAAGTGTCTCTATTAGGTAGGGTAAAAGTGACACGCTTCTGACGACAATCAACAAAGGCTTGATGAAAGGCTAGCCAGTCCATACCTAGGATGATATCAAAGTCATTCATATCTAAGTGGACAAGGTTGGCATGTAACAAATGGTCTTTAATCAATATGGGGACATCCTGGAGATAAGAATAAGTGGGGAGTGCCTGGCCTACAGGAGTCTTGACTTCTAGAGTGAAGTCTAGGTCCTGTGGTATAATGTCTAAGGATGATGCAAATTCTCAGGATATGAAAGAATGAGTGGAGCCTGTATCAAATAGAACTTTTGCAGGTGTATCATAGATAGAAAGAATACCTTCAACGACTGCGTTTGATGCTTGGGCTTGACTAGAAGTCAGGGCAAAGACACGTCCTTGGCTTTTTGGAACTTGATCTTCTTTACGCTCTTGCACTTTCCTTTTTGGACAGTTGCTAGAAAAATGTCCTAATTCTCCACAACTATAGCAAGTGATGTTGGAAGTGGGACATGGTCTGTCTGGATGGTTTTTGTTACACCTAGGGCATGCCTTCCAGTCTGGTCTTCTTCCTTTGTTTTCAAACGGCTTCTTGAACGGTGGCCTAGGTCCAGATGACTGAAAGGGTCTCTTTCCTTTGTTCTTCATAGTGTTGATGTTCTTAGTTTCTCTTATTGCCTGGTTCCTTTGATAATCTTTTTCATATAGGGAGGCCATTTCTACTGCTTTGGCTACTGTGGAAGGTTGGAAACCTAGAACTCTGTTCCTGAGCCCTGGGTTGAGTCCGTCTACAAATCTTTCAGCTGCCTCTTCTTCATCAGCACAAGCACGGTGTGCAAATCTTCGGAGGCTGATGAATTTACTTTCATACTGTTGGACGGTCATATTTCCTTGTTTTAAGTCCATAAATTCCTTTTCCTTCTGTTTCCTTATATGTTTAGGATAATATTTGTCATTAAAGACCTTTTTAAACTCTTCCCATCCTATTGTTTCTTGCTGATCAAAATAAGTTCTTTCTGCTGTTTCCCACCAAAAGGTAGCCTCTCCTCTAAACACAAATGTGGCCATGGGTACTTTTCTTTCTTCAGCTATGTTCATGGCCTTAAATATCTTTTCAATATCAATTAACCATTTTTCAGCTGTGGATGCTTCATCTTCTCCTGTGAATGAGGGAGCTAGTTTCTGAAACCTTTCTAACTGAACCTCAGTCCTGTCTATTGTTTTATCAGGGGAAGGATCTCGGGGGGTAGGAGTTTGGCTATGACTATTCATGTATTGTCCCATGTTCTGTAAGAATTGCTGAAATAACTCAACCATCCCATTGCCCGACCCAGTGGAGTCCACTGGTGGGGCTTCAGGTCTTGGAGCCTTGCTTCCCTTCTTTCTAGGCATCTGTAATCACAAGGCAATTCACCAAATCTTAGTTTGTGTTATCCTATTACCCCTTTCTCTTTCATGGATGAAACTTGATTATAAGTTATTCTCCTCATAACTCGGCTGTGAGTAACGTTAAACCGTGCTCTGATACCAACTGTCACGACCCGGGTTTTTATATGATGCAATGTTGATAAAAAGGCGAGATCTCTTGTTTTATAAATATGAAATGCATGAAATTCTTTTCCTTTTCGAAAACAACCTTTCATAAAAACCCCGAGTGTGAAAACACATTCTCAATCTATTTAGTCATGGCAAAGTTTTAAATCAATAATGTTCCCAAGAAAGTGTTAGTCACAGCCCCAACTATTAGAGAGTAACTACAATCAAGTAACATTGAAAGATAAGATAGGGGTGTACTTACTTGTGCTTGGCCTTATGTCTCCTAGTACAAATGTCCCTTGCCCTTAGGTATTTACTTTGTATCTGAAAAATGTTGAGGATTGGGTGAGTATATAATATACTCTGTAGGGCTTATCACTACTAGTTTTATAAATGCATGAGTTGTTTTAAAATCATGTGCTCATTCATTCAAAACATGCGTATGTTTGAATACTCGAGTTCAATATTAGTATAAGAATCCATAATCAATTTCAAAATATGCGTATGTTTGAATACTCGAGTTCGATATCAGTATAAGAATCCATAATCAACTAAAATTCTTATAACTTAAAAGATCACATAATCCCAAAAGTGAAAGTATCATATATATATGATAACATCATGATATGCAATGGATGCATCATGGAGTCCAACTCGTGGACCTCTAGTATGGTATGGTCGACCAACCTTATATCATGCCATATGCAATGCATATAAATCCACAAAACCATAGGGTCCCACTATGCCCACGACCTCACCGCCGTGTGGTCCCCGGGTACCTAGGGACACAGGATCATATACCTCCACGGGGCATATGACACTTCGACCCAGTGCCGTGACACCAGTGGTAGCCCCCTGTACCACATGCAGTCGAAGCAGGGACATGCCCTTTTTTGGGCGTGGTACCCATCCACCTATTAGTGGTAGAGGCTGGGTGGCCAACCCACACCCCTCGGCATAGCACCCACGAGCTTACAAGCCCAAATCATGTACGATCAAATAAGCCAAAACCTTTTGCTAAAACTTGTCCTCTTTTGGGTCCCTCACAACTGCCTGGCCCTCGGCACTCCAGCGTCTTTTGGCAACCCTCAAGGACATGCAATCTTTGCAAGTACGTAAATCATGCAATGCATGCACTTGTTTGCAACACATGTATGTGCATAATGTATATGCCGTCATTCCAAAACATGGCTATGTGTAAAGCATTTAACATGCATGCTGAATTTATTCATACAAATCACATGCAAATCAAATCATATATCTAAAACATATGTTCTCAAATAATAAGAGTTCTTTTTAAAAGAATCTAATAGTGATAGAGCACCTACCTGACTAGGTCGCGTTAATCCTCTTGCCCTCGTACGCTCCTGAACATGGTTTGGGGACTCAAGGTTAGTTTAACCTATCTTTGATGGGTTTAGAGCAGTTGGGTCTCATTACTTAGGCATTAGGGGTCCATCCCTATGCCTATGGGTGTCCCAAGGTCCTAATTTGGCCTTGGTATTCTCAGTTTTCCAAAGTTCTAGTGGTCACGCGCCACCATCCTATTCTAAGGGTCATGCCCACATTTGATTGGGACTTGATCAGAGATTTTATAATTTGGATGTGTCCGCGTCGTTGATACAGACACAACGCCTTTTACAGCTCCTCAATCGGAGTTCTAGATCTCAAGTTATAAGCGTTTTAACATTGCATGTACATATAGTCTTAAAGACAAAAAAAAACAGGAATGCTAGGGCACTGCGCGTCTGCGACGTGCGCCCAGCATTCTTAAGAACCAAAAAAAACGACGCACGCTAGCACGCTGCGCGTCTGCGGCGCGCGCCTTAGCGGGCGCGTCTACAGACGCGCCAGGGGTCGTCCTCAGGTCACCCTGGTTCGACCCTGTCGAACCAGTGCAGCCTAAGGACATCCCAAGGGTCTTTATGGCTCCCCTGGAGGCCTATTCTGCATGGTTTTTGATGGAAAAACCTAGGGAAATCATTCCTAGAACTATAGTGGAGATGGGTTTGGGGTTTTTTTGTGCGTACCTACTTCGTGGGTGGTTTTCTCTCCACGTTTTCCCCCCTTGGTCACTGCTTTATGACTGGTTTTCTCCAAGGCTTTTGGGCTGCCATTAGAGGCACCCAAGAGCTCTATTTATAGAGCTTTTACAGAGGGTTCTGGAGGGTTTCTAACCGCCTTTGAATGGCGGTGGGGAACCCTCTGGAATGGCGGTGGTTTCTTCTTGAAACACCGCCGTTCCAGAAACCTCTAGGAGGTTGAAGACGACGGGGTGCCCGTATCAAAACGGGCACCTGTGTTTTTCAGGTTAAATCGTTTTTGGGAAATTTACAGTTTTGCCCCTGATCTTCAAAGGGCCATATCTTCCTCATTTTAACTCTGTTTTGGGTGATTTTGGTCTCGTTGGATTCCTTTTTCCGAGACGCATCTAATGGAATCAATTTTGGTACCAAATTCCTGGGTTTAGTTATGGTGACTAGTGAAATGACCAAAATGCCCTTTTCTTTAAAATTGAACTTTTTATTGCTAAACTTTGAATTTCAATATTTCAATATTAAATCTCTAAGATCCTTCCTAGAATGGCCAAAATAAGAGATAAAAACTTAACGGGGTAGTGGGGCCCACTATGTCAACTCAGCTACCCAAGACAAGTCAAGTGAGAGTTGACTTAGTGTTGTTTGTCAATCAGGTAGCAACGGTGTAAAAGGCAAAGAAGAGAGAGACAAAGGGAGACATGGGCCCTGGCATGCCAGCCACTAAATGCCTTGGTTGTGCTAGCGACATAAAGATGACAGAGGTGGAAAAGGGGAACAAAAGGGGGTTCTATAGTGCCTGCTTCTCGGTCATCGTTGGTAACCCTCTTGTGAAGAACAGGGAAGAATGGCAATGCATGTGAGGCAGGCCTATTGGTTATGCTAGTCAGCAAGAGAAATGAAGAATGGCAACTGGCCATGATGAAGGAGAAATTGAGAGGGTAGAAGGGGAATGAAGGTAAGTTGGGGGCAGGGAAGGATTCTAACAATGGCTGACTATCCATGATGTGATCACCACCTAAAATTGGAATTGACTAACAGGGGAGGAAGAACTGGATTTGCCTTCAGCATGTCACTGGAGAGAAACTAGGCATAAATCAGGGAAACAACCAAGATCTGGATGTTGTGCATGGGTTTTCCTGCACCCGCACCTAAGAGGGAGGAGAAGAGAGATTGGAGATGGGCTTCTTTGGTGCTAGTGATGGTGAGGTTCTAACTATGGGGATGTCAAACAAAGGAGCGGAGGTGCGCTAACGTCCGGGATTGTTCCCTTTCTAGCATTCCCCCTCATTTTATCCCATTTTTCATACATTGTAGCCACAACAAACGAAATAGGGGGTTCCCTTATTAATTGTGGCTCCCTATAAATTAGTAAATATTTTATAATCTACGTTTTATGTAAAATTAGTGTTGTTGGAATCATCTCAATACATAGATTCCATTTTTGATAGTTTCAAGTTCAAATTTAGAGTTTTCAAAGGGTCACTTTCATGAAAATCCAATTCTTTACTAAATCCAATTCTTGATTCTTTTACCAATTAAATTATAATATAAATTCCTAAAAACTAACTTAAAATTGAGGGTTATTACATTATACCTTTAAAGTATAATCTAACCATTCAAATTGCAATCAGTGAAGATGTGCCACCAGATGACCCCATTAGAGCATCGATCAATAATATAGATGATCGGATCATTAGATCAAAGGTCTTTGACATTGATAGGGACCAAAACATGGATTTTCAAGGACTTAAAAAACACAAATTTATAATTTGTAATGATCTACATAATGGATGACGAATCGAGAGCCATCCAACTATTAAATTTAAGATTTGATGAATTGTTGAGGTAAATTAATGATGTTGAAAGTATGTTTCCCTAGATTTGTGCAATAGAGGTTGGGATCAACTATTGTTGTTGATTTTGAGAGTTTTCGGTAGATTGTTCTGACATCTTCAAATTATCCGTATATTTAGACTATGACTAGATTGTTAGTCTAGTTAAATAATATGTTATGATAGGTTTTAATGAATTGATGGGTGACATGATTATAAATTGTGAATGTATCACTCTTCTTGGATCAAATAGATGATATATCTCCCTTTTTTTATAATGACATTGGATATTATATATATGATGCATTTATATTATTTAAAGTGTGTAGATTGTAGTTATAAGGAGACAAAGTCCTTATGTGTATTGGAAATGTGAATGACGAGTTGTAGATGAATCACATCACGTGCATTAACTGCATAAGTGTTAAAAATAGAGGAGTTTCTATCAAATTTTTTATAGAAATTAATGGCTCCTTTTGGTGTTAAATCATTAGTTCTTAGTTACTAATACTGGCATTTCATATATGTATTTCATGGATTTGATATCTTATTTGGTTTGATGTATAGCCATTGTATGATGCATGATTTGTATTTCATTGGGTGCTTATCTTCTTGCATGTAATCAAATTTTAATTCATTATTTATACTTGTGGATAGCCAATGAGGGAGAGTGCAAGTGGCACGGCAAGCTTCTACATGCTTGCAGTATAGTTTTGATTAGGCAGAGATGATTATGAGATGATTTTACGCATGATTGGATTTAAGATTTGGTTTTTGGCATGGATTTGCCTATGGTGAGCTAATATGATCAAATATGTTTTTGGCATGGATTTACCTATGGTGAGATAACATGCCCAGACGTGTATTTGGCATAGAATTTCCATTGGTGAGCTAATATGCTCTAATTTTGATTTGGCATGGATTTTTCCTATTAATGAATCAAAAACTGATTCAATTATTTTATCATTGAACTATGCATGCTAATAGTATGCATTATGCTTCACATGGATATCTTGTGATTTTACATGTACTGATGTTTTACATCAATAGATTAAATTCTAGATGGGATTCTGTTAACTAATTGCATTACATATACTTATAACATGCTCCAAATAGATTATGAGTTGTTAGATTTTAAGATGATTTGACATAGATCTATCTACATCATTATTTGATATCTAATGAGATGACGTGATATGAATTTGTTTATATTATGAGATGTATGATATGGAATTAATTGAAATGAATTGAGATGTATGTGATATGTATATTCTGGCATGGTTAAGACTGTTTGAATGTATTCTGGTATGTACAACAAATTTATGAATGGCTTGGAATTCCATTTGTAATTAGCCATATGTGCATTGCCAAACTAGATTTTCAAACACCTGCCAAGCATAAGCATTCTGAGACATGTAATTTGTTTATAATGTCTAAGGTTTGAAGAATTTGACTAGAAGGAAATATAGCTAGAGGTAGAAGGAACCTTGGACATGGACAATGGCTCAACGTTTTTTACTTTTATTTGATATTTGTGGACATGTATATATATGTGTGTGTATTTATATAATTGGACTATGAGCTGTGACTAGATAAAATCTTGAAAATGTTAGATATAAATTCATTTATTTCAAAATCTCTGAAATGTATTTTTATGGTAAAGATGACACTAGAGTTATGTTAAAAAAATTTATATTAAAAAATTTCTTCTGCTGTTTGCATTTTAGAATAAAAAGAAGTGTTTAAAAGCTAAGGGCATCACATGCTTGTTTGGAAGAATGTGAAGTAGGTATCTATGAAAGTTTATTTTTTTCAAATGATACAGAAGTTACATTCTTAAGTATTAAATTTTGGTCAAAATACCTCCAACTTAGTGTTCAATTAGAGCATCTAGAACATCAATTTCAAGATTTTGCATAAAATATTATGTTTTAGCTTTAATTGGCCATTCAACCATTGAATTGCAAAATTAACGGTCAGATGATCATCAAAGCTAATTAGAGGAATAATGAATGGTTCAGATGATTCTAATTGGGTCCTGTGTATTGCAGATCAATCAACTCAAGTGTGGACACTCTAGATCGAATCAAGGATATTAGATGAGGATGATGAAGTTTCATGGAAAAAGAAGACTTTAAAGAGTCATAGGACAGGACAAAGTTGAAACCAGAGTTCTAGCAAGACCAAGAAGCTAGTGGACCCCACTCTCTCTTATCTCTCTTTTTCCTCGTTCTTATCTCTCTCCTCTCTTTTCTCTTTCTCTCCTACACGTGTCTCTCCATCTCTCAAGCTCTCGCACGTCTCCTTCTCTCCACCTCTCTCTCTCTTATAAGTCTCTCTCTCCCTCTTGTTTTATGGATTCTTCCTTATTCTCTCCACTTGGGGGGGCACTCTCGTGTCTCTATTGGGAACGTAGGGGCACTACTGGTCTCTCTTTCCCATCCATTTTTCCCCCTACCTCCACTTCTTTCCTCTCCTCTTTTGGGATCACCCTCCTTCTCCTCTCTTCTCCCTCCTTATTCTTCTCCTCTCCAATCTTTCCTATCCCGCGTTCCCCTTCTCCTTCCATCTCCCTCATTACCAGCCAACCCCCTAAGCACCACTTCTCCTCTTCTTCTTATTCTTTTCTTCTCCTATTCTCTTCTCCTGTATCCTCCTCAACCCGCAGCTCTCTCTTTCTCTTACTCTCCCAGCTCTCTCACTCTTATTTCCCCCCTGGCCGGCCATTGGTTTGTGACACACCAAGCAGGTCTGGCCTTTTCTCCCTCTCCTTCTCTACTCTCTTCCCCACGTTCTCTCTCTCTCTGCTATCTCTCCATCCTCTTTCTTTCTCTCAATCTCTCTCTCATTTTTTCTTCTCCGGCCAGATTGCCAAGCAGAGCCTATAGTTCCCATCATTCTCCAGCACCGCATGCATCCCCCATCTGCAAAGGCCACACCTTAGCACTTCCTCTTGTCCCTCCGTCTGGAATACCCTCAACCCTCACCTTCCTCAGCATCGGATTGCTCCAGAGGAGGAAACCCAATCCTAGTTTCCCACATTGTTTCTTCCCCTCTTCTCCTTCCTCTCTCTCCTTCCTTCTTCTCCTTCCTCCCTCCTTTATTCTTCCTTCTTCCCCCTCCTTCTACTGTTTTCCCTGAGCACCAGTTTCCTAGTTTTTTGTTAATAACTAGAACCCTAAAAAATTACACTTCTGCCCCTAGAAGATCTCAAAACTTCCACCTCTGTCCTTTGTATGAAATACCATCTATGTCCATGAATATCCTGGTTTTACATGATCCACATTCTTACTATCCAAGGACAGGATTATCCAGGACAGCTTATTTAGTTGCATTTTCTGTTTTCTTTTGAATAAATAATTGTGTAAATTACAACAGTTGAATAAATCTGGATTTTAGTTTATTGTTAGCTTATTTCTAGTATATTCTTTATTTTTATTCTTTTATTAATTGAATTTTATTGAAAACTCCATCATTTTAAATCAAGTCTTCGTGGGATCGACCTATACTTGCATAAGCTACACTACAATATCCCATACACTTGTTGTTAAACAATAAACATACATACGTTTCATTACCTAACTATAATGTCTTACTTGGTAGCAAAAGAAAGCTTTGGACTATGAATTCCATTAACTGCACCATCCTTTAGAAGATGGTGCATTTGGTGGGACTTAATGCTTAAACATTCACAAATTAAGCTACCATACAAGTTGCTCTTACATTGTAAGTGGTTCTACCTATCTACTCTTGGCTAGCTTCAATTTTATATAATTAAATCATTGAACTACTCATATCCTTCTAATTATTTTTTACAGGATATTCTTAGCTAAGAAAGCATGAGTATAGGAACTCTGAGTAGCATTGCTGCCAACAATGACTTCCTATATAGGGATATGAGCAAGAAGGACCACCCTAATCAAATAAGGGCCATAGGGTGAGATATTTTTTCTTATTCTTTTGTGAAAAAGTACCTACAATTGAAGATGTAAAGGCCTACAATGAGATGTGTGAGAAGATAAAAATATATATACTTAAATAGTTGTGTGAAGGAGGTTGGGAGACAATTTCACATTCCTTTGTCCCTCATTCTCATACCACCCATGTACCTCCCTCAAATATTAGTTGTAATTCTCCTACCAAAGAAATTCATGAAAGATGGTATGCTTCCTTCGAAAGAGAAATATCAGCCAATTAGGTATATACATAGACACCAAAACTTATTCATTGTCCTATAATTCTCCTCTCTTAGCTTCTCTAATGTATGATATATTTTATAATATGCATGTGGGTCTATGCCTATTGTCCTTGGAAACAAGTCAAAATGCCATCATAGTTGGTTCATGCTATGAGCATGTTGCACAGAATTAGTATGCCTCTACAAACAAAGCACATGTCCATTATTATGGCTTGGAATGCTAATATCAGCCTATCATTTCCTTTAGAAATGAAAAATATTATAACCGTTGGCCAAGCAGTTGCATATCACGTCACTTGGCTAGAGGCACTTGTCATTGCCATAAAGTCCATGGTATATACCTTTTTTTAACCTTTGTCAACAACAATTTTAACTAGAGACCTCAATTTAATTGTTTATTAATTGTATCTAAGGTAACTCAGAAGCAAAAAGCCACATTGAGGTTGCCTATCATCACACCATTAGCTATTGTCATACCAATGGAACATATACTTATTCTCTATTTATTTTTCATCATAAAATTGAATGTCTTCATTGATTAGTATTAAGTGACCCAAAATATCTACAACTTTTATAGCAGCCATCTAAAGATCATAAGGAAATCCCACCTATGACACCCTGGGTTTTTCATGAAAATTTTTTGCGTTCACTTTCAAAAGGTGGCAATCCTCTAACTTTAAAATTCAAAAATAGAGGAAGATTTTACTTTGAAATTCATTTTTCCAAAAACCCGGATGTCACTTTCATGCTCACACTATACATATATATAGTTTTTAGTAAGATAGAAATTCATTTCTTAAAACAAGACCCATCTAGTGATTCACTTGTATGGCCCCTATAACATTATATTAAATGTCCAATATCATAATTCAAATGACAAACTACACAATACAAAAGCTTTAATAAAATGTATACCTGAGCGTAGAAGTATGGTTGCTGGATTCCCCTTCTT
Source organism: Warburgia ugandensis (assembly GCA_035236585.1). Lineage (NCBI taxonomy): Eukaryota > Viridiplantae > Streptophyta > Magnoliopsida > Canellales > Canellaceae > Warburgia > Warburgia ugandensis. The sequence goes on along the minus strand of CP141131.1, from coordinate 77,709,347 downwards.
GTGTACATCTTCTCCTGTCTATCTATATCTGAGATATTGTAAAGATAAAACATTTATAATATCTCAGCAAGCTATGCTTGGTAGGGGAGTTTAAGAAGCATGCTGAGTCTTAATATACATTAATTATTCCATAATAATTAGAATATTCATTTTCATAGCAATTATATTGAATTGGGTTTACTATATGTTTCACATTTCAATAATCCATTTATAAACCAAATATCTACATGTTTCATAATCATTAACAATCCATTGATAAATCAATTATTAACATGTTTCATAATTATAAGTAATCCATTGATTTATCAAACATCTTTAATTATTATTTGTTATCTAAATAAACTAATCCAATTCCATAAACCATACTCTGCATAACAGTTCTACCCATTCATATACGCATATGAAACTTATATGAAACTATGCCCTCAATCATATACATATATCATACGTACACATATATGAAAATTGTTAAAAGACATACAAAATTATGAATATAATCAATAAGTCCCCTAATCTACATTCCAAGTCTATACTGGGTTTCAGAATCATACCCCTCATCATGTGGGGTTCATAATCATTCAGCCTCTACTGGTATATCAATATAATCCTCAGGCCCCTCACTATATGGGGTCCACAATTCTCTAGCCACTACTGGAAAAACAATATAAGGCATATCATCATGCCATATCATATAAGGCATCTCATAATGCCATCATATAAGCACCATAGTGCATCAAATATAAGGACTACTATGCATTCAGTCAGAATCCACACAGTGTGCCTGGATAACTACTCAATAATCCACTTATACCATCCTCGGTGGAAATCACAATATCCATGTTAGTATGGGAGGACCATGGCTGTCACAATGGCGGCCTTCCCATAATTGCCCCACCCAAATTTTAGCAACACATAGTGCTTGGTATCCATAACATAATAAATTTTAAAGAGCGGGTGCCCAAACCCTCACAACTCTCCTAGCATAACATCCCCAAGCGTATGCCTATCTAAAACAAAACTCTCAAGCTTCCATGCTTGGATGTAAAATAATCATAATAGCAGGCCATTTGCCTATTCATATATTTCATAACAAGAATAACATCCTCACTTATTTGGTGATAATCTACCAAGGATGTATCCTATAAACCTAGACACGTACATCACCAATACTGACATAGTACCCATGTACCATAAACATAATTTCCCAATTCACGTACATGATGCACAAGTCATAAGCATCAATTATAACATGAAATTCTTTTAATTAACATTATTTTCATCATTTTAATTTAAAGCCTGTTGAATATCAACCATCCCATTTTAGTTTCATAACATTCATAATTAGAAATAAGATCATATGTAGAACATGCATCTTATTCTTTAGACATGTTGTCTTAAAATTCCACCTACCTTGTGTCACATGTTCTTCGATTCCACTAGCTTTAATTGCCCTCTTCTCCACGATCAACCTCGTGTGCTTCAATCTATACAATGCGTAACCATTCTTTTCTTAACACATTTACATACATATAAATAATTAGGTTTAAGTATGATCTAATAGCCGAAAGTGGTCTCATTTTGATCCTCACCTATCTTTTAATGATTTTAAATAGTTTTAAGGTCTAACTTCAAGGATCATTGCCCATGATGGGAAAAATATCATCTAATTATTGTTCAAAGTCGTCCAGCAAGAATTTTGACCCATCAAAGGCTCTAATCCTTGTGAACCACCAATCAATCGTCACAAATATCTAAGGATCATAAGGGTCTAAATATTTAAGTGTTAAGATCCATAGACCAATAACTATATCTCACTTTCAAGCCATATACCATTCTAAATAGTGTGATGTAGGTAGTCAATTTGGTCTGTATTACTTCAAGTTCATGCTATTTGATTCATTCTATCATTTCACTTTCAAATCATAAAAGTTTGCCTTTTTTTGTCAATTATAGTTTGGGAAATTTACTAGTAACATTTGATCATCTATCAGATGTCTCTAGATAATGTTTTACATAGGAACATGTTGGACAGCTAAGATTGTTCGATCAATCCCTATCCAAATTTTATAATCTTTGTCATCTCTTAGTTAATTTAGTGTTCTTAAACCCAACTATGATGCCTGATCATCGATCAGACACTACAAAATTATTATGTGAATAGTACCTAATCAGATGAATAAGATTGTCCGATCGGTTTCTAGCCTAGATTGACGATCTCGATCAAATTCAAGCTTTATCAAGCACCTATTTACCTATTCCTAGGTTTGGATTAAGAAATGGATGGTTAGATCGTCCTTAAATCATATCTATTGTAAAATCAAAGGGATTTAACAAAATACATCAAATCAAAAATAGGGTTTCATAGATCTTACCTTGAGAGCTTTTTTTCGTGCTTCCTCCACCCTTGGATGAGCTGGATTAACATTGATTTTAGGTGAAACCTTGCTAATCTGGTCGCACAGTAATCCCCTCTTCAATCAATAGCCTAAATCATCCCAGATCCATCCAAAACCATGGGGTTTTGGTTCTTCTAGGCTAGCCGTAGAAGATGATCGAATCGGATCAAGGATCCGAGCTATCATCGTCTTTGGCAACAGCCTGCAACTTCAGCTAGCCGTAAACCCCAGTTCCCACCTCTAATTTTAGTAGAAACAGAGGGCATCTACTTGTGCCCTTAAAAAGAGTAGGGTGATAGTCTAGATTTGGAGTTCGAGCTTCCCTTGTCATTGGCGAGCTCCTCCTTTTTTGGTGACGAAAAAAACCCTGAACTCCTCTGTTTCTTCTCTCACATGCCTACACTTCTTCGACGTGCAGGTCAGCCTTCCACCACCATTTCTCTCTCTCTCCTCTCTTCTCTCTTCTCTCTCTTCTTCTTCCGTTCCTTCCTCTTCCTTCTTCTTTTCTTTCTTTCCTTCTTCACGTCGGGTTCTATCAGGTTTTGGCCCTACGTTTTCACTTAAGTGGGGGGTGCCATTATCAAAATGGTCCCCTCCTTTTTTGTTATTTTAAATTTTGTTTTCTTTTATTTATTTTAAAGTTTAATAATGATGTCCCAACTATTCAGAGCACCATGATGCAAGTCAACAAAAATGTTAACCCTTACTAATAATTTTTTTCAACTCCATTGACTTTCAAATTCTAAGTCTTGAAAGTGGGGCCCACTTAGTGAAATTACTAAAATACCCCTTTTGTAAGAAAATTACCATTTATTCATCCAATCTTTGATTTTAGTAAACTTAGTGTCGTTGGATTTGTATCAACAAGTAGAATCCAGATTTGATGATTTCAATTCCCAAGTTATAAGTTTTTTTAACTTTTAATTACTAAAATACCCCTAACTTCGGAGTCCCATAACTTCTTCATCCAGACTCCGTTTTCAGTGTTCTTTGGGTCATTGGATTCCATTTTGTAAATAGAATCTAATATTTACGTTTTAGTTCCTAATTCTAATTCCATAAAAAGTTACCCTCCTAGAAAACTCATACCTTGATCATGCAATAGTAGAATTTTGGGGTTGTTACACCAACTAACACGCCTCGATCCCTAAGGTTACTCTACGAACTCGTCAACGAAGATAGGCAATCAACCCCACATAGATCAATGAGGGAGTGCTTAACAATGTCATTGTTGAAGTCCCACTTATGGCAAAGGACCTATTATAAGTTTGCTAATGTGACGACCAGGGTTTTATATGATGCAAATTTGATAAAAAGGCGAGATCTCTTGTTTTATAAATATGAAATGCATGAAAATATTTTTCTTTTTGGAAAACAATCTTTTGTATAAAACGCCGAGTGTCAAAACACATTTTCAAATTATCTAGCCATGGCATAGTTTTAAATTGACTATATTCCCAAGAAAGTGTTAGTCACAGTCTCAGCTACAGAGAGTAACTACAATCAAGTAACATTGAAAGATAAGGTAGGGGTTTACTTACTTGTACTTAATCTAGGTGTCTTCTGTCACACGCGTACTCTGTCCTTAAATGTTTACTTTGTGTCTGAAAAATGTTGAGGATTGGGTGAGTATATACTATACTTAGTAGGAGTCCATCACTACTAGTTTTACAATGCCTGATATGTTTAAAATCATATGCTCTTTCAAAACATGTGCGTGTTTGAACACTCATGTTCAATATCGAGATTCAAAACCATTGTCAAATTGGAATACTGACGACTTAAAGAATCACATAATCCAAGTCGAAAGTATCATATATATCATAACATAATGATATGCATAAGATGCTCCACTGAATCCAACTCATAGATATATGGTATGGTTGACCAACCTCATGTCATGCTATATGCAATGCAAGTAAATCCTGAAACCATAGGGCCCAACTATGCCCACGACCTCGCCGCCGTGTGGTCCCCGGGTACTTGAGGACACTCGGTCATAGCCTCCACGGGGCATATGACACATCGACCCAGTGCCGTGACACCAGTGGTAGCCCCCTCTACCACATGCAGTCGACGTAGGGACATGCCCTTTTTGGGAGTGGTACCCATTTCAGCTAATAGTGGTAGAGGCTGGGAGGCCAACCCAGACGTCTCGACATAGCGGCCACGAGCTTATTAGCCCAAATCATATAAGATCAAACAAACGAAAGCCTCTTTTTCAAAACCTGTCCTCTTTGGGTCCCTCACAACTACCTGGCCCTCACAACTGCCAACCCAGCATCTTTTGGGCACTCCAGCGTCTTTTGGTAACTCTCAAGGACATGCAATTTTTTAAGAACTCAATGCTCACAAATCATGCAATATATGCAATCATTTGTAAAACATATCTATGCATAATGTATTTGTCATATGCATGCTGAATTCATTTATAAAATTAAATCATTCTAAACAAGTCATATAACTTATACTTAAAACATGCATTCAAAATAATCATAGGCTCTTTTTAAAAGTCTAGTAGCAATAGAGCACCTACCTGGCTAGATCGCGCTAATCCCCTTGTCCTCGTATGCTCCTAAACATGGTTTAGGGGAAAAAGGTTAGTTTGGCCTATTTCTATAGGTTTTAGAGTGGTTGATCTCACTACTTAGGCATTAAGGGTTCATTCCCTTGCCTATGGGTGTCCTAAGGTCCTAACTAGGCCTTGGTATCATCAGGTTTACAAAGTTTTAGTGGCCCCGAGCCACTATCATAGTCTAATGGTCGTGCCTACCTTATATTGGGCCTTGATCAGGTATTTTATAGTTTGGGTGTGTCCGCATCGTCGACATGGACACAACACCTTTTGCGGCGCCTCAATCGGAGCCCTAGAACTCAAGTTATGGGCAATTTAACATCATATATACATAAAGGTCAAACGAGGTGGAAGCTAGGGACGCTAACACATCCCACGTCAGCAGCATGCGCCCCAACTGGCACGTCTACAGAAGCTCTGGGCTTCCACTCGTCGTTCTCAGTTGCGAGCGCGTCCACAGACGCGCCCGTCTAGTTTTCTCAACGCTCAAGGCGCATTTCGTTTGGACGGGGACCTGGGTGTCCTAGGGATGCCCTGGTTCGACCCTGTTGAACCAGTGCGCCCCAGGGACCGTCCCTGGGTCCTTTGTGGCTCTCTAGAGCTCTGTTTTGCATGATTTTTCATGCAAAAACTTGGCAAAACTAAGTCGAGGACTAAGGGGGAGACGAGTTTGGAGGGGTTTTGGGCATACCTGGTTCATGACTGGGTTTTTCTCCATGTTTTCTCCTCTTGTTTGCTTCTCCACAAAGTGTTTTTCCCAAGCTTTTGGGCTGCCATTAGAGGTGCCCAAGAGCTCTATTTATAGAGCTATAAGAGGGTTCTGGAGGGGGCTCTTACCGCCATTGAATGGCAGTGGAGAAACCTCCAGAATGGCAGTGGTTTCTCCTCCAAACACTGCCGTTCTAGAACCCTCTAGGAGGTTGAAGAAGAGGGGTGCCCGTATCAAAACGGGCCCCTGTGTTTCTCAGGCTAAATCCGTTTTTAATGTAAATTACATTTTTGCCCCTGAACTTCAAAGGGCCATAACTTGCTCATCTTAACTCCGTTTTGGGTGATTTTGGTCTTGTTAGATTCCTTTTTCTAAGACACACCTAATGGTACCATTCTCAAGACCAAATTTTTGGGTCCAGTCAGGGTGAATAGTGAAATGACCAAAATACCCTTATCTTCAAAAAGTGAACTTTTCATTGCTAACTTGGGATTTCAATGTTACAAAATTGGAGTCATTACAGCTAATGGGATCAACTTGAGCACCCTCACATTGTCTCCTGCATGGGGTTTGCACAAATATCTACTTATAAAATACTTGACATTACATGTGATTTTTTTATGTTAGGTAATAATTATTTCTTTTATTTAGTTTCCTGAATGATTCAATGGTCCTTTTTGAGGTGAAGTGTGTACTTTACCAATTCCTTAACTGCAGCATCATCTGTGGAGTGATGGAGCAATGGACAATAGAGGCATGTTGATGATATGTTATCAGGGTTCTTTCGATGCTCCAAGGGGTAGGGCTTAATGAATTGCTTCAATAGTAGGTAAGTTTTATTTTTATTTTTTTTTCTTACCAACTTATTCTACACTTCTAACCTTGTAAAAATCATAAATAAGTAAGTATTTAATCTTTTTCATGTATTAAGTATAAATAAATATTTTTCATCTATATCTAATGCATTTGAAATATAAATTTGCAGAGCTTGGTTAACATGGGCTAATGTAACCAAGACTATGCAACCACCAAAACTCACTTGAAAGATTATTAAGGTTTTAATAATATTTAATTATTCTATTTTATAACTAATTAACGTACAATATTATAGATAGCACTTATTGATTCCTTTTGTTTTTCTTGTTGTGTAGTGCCTTAGACAATAGTCTAATTAGGAGTACAAATACTATGTGCTGTGATACATAAGGACCGTAGTACTCAATGGTGTTGGTGTCTCCTAATTTAAAAAGGTAAGACACTTTTTACTGGTCATAATCTTATATTTTTTACAAGTTTTATGGGTTCCAACTGAAAAGAATGTGCCAACTTAATTAAGTATATTGTATTACAAACTGCTATACTTTCTAAATGGAAAACAAGAAGAGTTGCTCCAAAGCAAACATTAACTATATATGAAGCAAATAGATTGAGTATGTAATGAATTTTAATTAGAACAATTGGAATAACTACATAAATATAAATTACCTTATATATGATCAAGTATTCTTTTCATTGATATGCATGAGTTTTTCTATTTTTTATTATTTTTATTGAAGTATATATACTTCATGGGATGAATGAGGGGAACTTAGAATTAAGTAAATGGGTGTGTGCTTGTGCTTGTGTGTGTATGGACTTGTAAATGAAGTGAACATGGATGTTGCATTTTCATTTATATGGATGTGTTCTTCTAGTTTTTATTATTTTTGTTGAAGTATACACATTTTATGGGATGAATGAGGGGAACTTAGAGTGTGGAAGTAAATGGGTATGTGTGTATAGACTTGTAAATGAAGTGAATGTGAAGGTTGCATTTTCATTGGTATGCAATTGTTCTTCTAGTTTTCATTATTTTTATTAAAGTATATATATTTTGTGGGATGAATGAGGGGAACTTGGAATGTGAATGTAAATGGCTATGCGTGTGTAGAATTGTAAATGGATGAGGAAGCATCCATGGCAATAATTTCCATGTCATCTATTTTGAATTAAGAGGAAACATCAACCAAGAGGATAATAGAAGGTTAATCTTTTGTGAGTTCAGTAAATCCTACTCAAAGAAGTAAATCAACATTTGGGAAATTGTCTGAAGGATTTAAAGGTATTATTGATAGAAAATAATAAACAATGTGGGAGTTAATTATTTGGATATGAGATAATACAAGGACTGGTATACACTATGTTGATGAATGTAAAAACAGATGGTGCTCATGAAGGTTGTTATATCTTAAGAAAATCAAGAGACTTTGGTTTGTGATTGAGTAAGAGTATTGCCACAAGAGTAGTATAATTTTCAGAGAAAAGAACTCCAGTCTAGAATTATATAATGAGTATCTTAATGAAGAAATTTAGACAATCTTTTGAAAGTGTGGAGTTTAGTTTATATGAATATATGAAATGCTCTTGTATAAATCTAATTATGAAATTGGTTGACCTTTGAACTTTTTCTTAAAAGGAACTACTTGACTTTAAGTTAGAAGCTTTTGTGACAATCAAAGAAATTTAGGTGGATAAGAGAATAGAGTAAAGCGACTACAGTACCTAATAATTGTAGAGGAAGCTTGAAGTAAGAAATGATAACTGGGTGTTGGATATAAAAACATAAAGACATACCTCCATGAGAAGAGATAGCATAGAAATGATGATTTAATAAGAAGTAAAGGTAGATTATCAAAGTGCATAGTGGAAGCAAATTTTATTGCTTGAAGAAGATGGAAAAGCTACATTAATAAGTGTTGTGAGCATTATGAGTTTGTTGTTGGGAATCATATGAGTGTTAAGGAGTTAGGAGAACTTAAATCTACGATGAGATGATGATGCATTTAGAATTATTTGAAAGATGACATAGTAAAGAATCTCAAGAATGAAGACCATTCCATTAGTCAAAGTATTATGACAACATTAATCTGACAAAGTAACCACTTGGGATACCAAAGGCGAGATGAGTAATACACACAGTGACTTAATTGTGTAGAGATGTACTAAAAAATTTCAAGGATGAAATTTCAACAAGGGGTGAAGGATGCAATCACCCCTAATTTTTATTTCATTTTGTGTAAATGAATTGAATTGAAAAGGAGAAACATAAAATTTAATTTCCAAGGTTTCGATCTCTAAGGATAACTAATGAAAGGCATGAAATTGACCATTGAAACTTCAATTTTGGTAATCTAATGGGAAAAACGAATGCAACAAGACCAAGAATGCTAAATCAAAGTTTGAAGGAAAAATATATAATTATTTTAATTAAATTATTTAATTTAAATTAAACAAAGGGTAAATAATAAATTGTCTTTAGGTGGGACTCGCCTGTTGTGAGATTAGCCATAAATGCAAGACTAATTTTTCATGCATTAAAAGGCAATGATTATCCACATTTATGGCTTGTAATGATTATAAAAGCATATAATAAGAAATTTAAAATCAGACGTACATGTAGGTTCTCACATTGACTCCCCTTCCACTCTCTCTCTCTCTCTCTCTCTCTCTCTCTCTCTCTCTCTCTCTCTCTCTCTCTCTCTCTCTCTCTCTCTCTCTCTCTCTCTCTCTCTCTCTCTCTCTCTCTCTCTCTCTCTCTCTCTCATGGTTAGATTGCTTAACCCGAGGCTGCATCGAGCGCCCAACAGCCAACACACCCCGGTGACCACATCGGCGCCCATTTTCCTCTATCCTCCCTTCTTCCCCTTTGGTGATTGCATTGACATCACCCTATCTTCCTCCCCACTCCTACTTCTTTGGTAATCCATGCCTGATGTCCACCTTGCTCGAATTCCCCCACTAGGCTATCGGCCTTCTCATCATTCCCTTTTTCTTCCATTCAACCTAGTTTTTTAGCCAGTGATTTGTCCTTGGATGGATCCGAGCAACCAATGATGGTAAGTGTAATAACCCCAAATTTTGTTAATTGATTGAGAAAATCAATTTGGTTTGAATTTTCAGAAATTCTGGGCTGGAATATTAGATTATTAGAAATTCTCCTTTTATAGCTATTAAAACATAATTTAAAACTTAGAAATTATGAATGTACTCGAAAAACCAATCGAAATGACACTAAATAGGTTCAATTCTGAGTTAAAATGAAAAATCCCTAATTTTCTTCATTTCTATGAATGAAAGGATAAAATGGTAATTTTACCTATAATCGAGACCTAATACATCAATATTTAGAATGTACTCAAAAATATGAATCCAACTCCACTAAGTACGCTCAATTCCGAGTTCAGGAGAATAAAATGGATTTTTCTTCATAAAAAGACAAAATGGCCCTTTCACACCCCGTGGGACCCACAAGAGACCCACAAACGAATCCAATGGCCAAAAAATATGTAATGAGTGGGAAAACCACTACCAGATGCTAGTGGAGAAGGAGATGGTAGTGGAGGATCCAATGTTAATTTAATATTTAAAAGAATTGAAACATGATTATTACAAGTAATTATGAAATTTTCAAAAACATCTATAAATACATCTCCAAAAATCTTTAAAAAATTTTCATTAAAATTCCCACTAAATCATCTTGCTTACTATAAAAACCTAGATCTAGATTCCTTCCCAAAATTCCAAAACTCCCAAAAATTTCCGTTCTTGCACTTTCTCTCTCTTTCTAATTGGAACAAGAGACCTAAATTCAATTAGGCACTTTGTCCAAAATTGAATGTCACAAATCTCACCATTCAAATTGTCCTAGACTACCTAATCTACGAAACCCCCAAATCAATTTCAAGATCCAACAGTGCAATCAACATGAAATCACAAAACAAGCAACTATCGGGCTATCTTATCATCAAAGGGTATTATTTCAAATTGGGTTTCAAATATATGTTTTTCTCCAATTAAGTAGGTGGAACCACTTCTTAAACTTATTTCATATTGTTTTATGTAAATTTTATTTTCTTGTAATTAGTTTTAGGTTAAGATTTATAAAAATAAAGTAAAGACTAGAACCCTTCAATTCTAGATGATGGAGGGCTCAGATGGAAAATCTAACCCATCCAATCGATTTAGAAGGGTCCAAAACCCATAGGGTAAAAATTTCAAGAATTTTTATTAAGTTTTGACCCCTTAATTGTAGAGGCATGATAGTCCAAAATGGACTGTCCAAACTCCCAAATCGGATCGGCTCCCAAGACGTGCTATGAAACACTGTATGGAAACGGGTCATGTGGGAGCGTTTCTATGCGCGAGCACTGCGTGCGATGCCATTTTGACAAAATGGCCATGCAATAGCGCTGGTCCCTGGGGAGCGCATTACACGTGCATCCCGGTGATGGTCACATGGTGACCACTTTGCTTGATCAATCTAGGTCGTTCGTTCCGCTGGGCCCAGATCAAATCTAGACCCTAGGAATGACTATGAACTTCACAGTTTAATTGTGGAGTCATTTGAACTCCAAATTGAGATCGAAAAGAAGCGATGGAAAGCTTATAAATTCTATTTTCTTCTAAAATCATAACATTTAGAAAATTCTCCATGAAACTTTTTGTATTTAAGAATTAAGCTTCTAATTTTCATGATCTTCAAGATCTGAGATGGGGATCATATTTTTTTATGATATAATGTTGAAATAAAGTGATAGCCATGACTTATTTGGAAAGATCTAAGATAAATTGAGGAATCTACCCTTTATGGTAGAAAAATCCTAAAAATACAAAGGGACCCACTTGATTAATAAGATTAAGTATGATTAGACCCTTGGTATAGATTGAATGAATGATATTATGATGGAATCCATTGACATCATGGATTGAATATGACAAAAAAACAAAGGGATATGATCTTGGACCTCAATGGAGTAAAAGCCCTAAAATTAATTAAAACCCTTAATTAAAAGGAAAAGATCTAAGATCTAATGGTTGGATTATAACTAAAGGTTTCTAATAATTTTAATCTAATTAGTTTCATTGTCTTTTATTTGATAATAGTATTGTAAATGTGATTTATGTTATAAAGCATGATAGTTCTTAAATTTTAGCATGCTATGTTCTATGTGTTATTAGATTGTTATAGTTTGATAGATTTAATTATCTTAGGGCCATGTTAGTTTATATTTGAAGTTTAAGCATGATTCCATTAGATTAGTAGTCAAATTTCATGTATTTTATAACTTAGGATCCATGTTAGTTTATTAGATTATAAATGCCTTAGAATGAGATAGATGTACAATTCTCTTATGATTTAAAGTGTATGATTATTTGAATTGTCAAAGTATAGTATAAGCATCTTAATTGTCTTTTTAAGTTAGTAGATATAATTGTTTAATTAGAGGTTATGTCTCAATATTCATAAATCACTAAAAAGGAAATCTAATGAAATAGAGATTCATAGACAATTAAGATGAGTGAATGACTTAGACTCAATATTAGTAAGGGCTATAGTTAGTAGGAAAATGTAAGGATTATCAAATCCTTGGCCCAAACTAGGAGAATAATAACACCATGAATGACATTTTAAATGTTCATGGACTTAATTAAAATCAATTAGAAAGAGTACTTACGGTTAACATGCTCATAACAACCTTATGAAAGGTTAAGCTAAGGTTAATCTAGTGAATGCTAAACATGATGGTTAAGGGAGCCTCATTCTTCCCCTACCTTCCATTGACATTTGTGAGGTCTAAAAGTGTCCATACATGAGGATTGAAGTAACCACTTTGTGTTCACCTATTCAGTTAGTAAGCCTTAGCCAATTGGAAATAAGAGGAGCAGTATAGACTTAGACTGAAATAAGTTATCTTCAACCAGTAAAATATTAACTAATTGAATAATAATAATAATAATAATAATAATAATAAGAGCATAAAAGGTTAGTAAATTATCTAACCCTCATAAAAATTGTAAGTAAGATAAGGATGATCAAATAAGATCCATTGGATCTTGAATGATTAAGAACAATAAAAAGAATTAAATACTTCTTGATGATATATATATATTGCTTGCAACTTAGATCAAATAGAATAAAAGATCTTAGATCAAATAGAAGATCTGAACCCTTGATCAATTATGACTCAAGGAAGAGAACAAAGATCATCCTCCTTATGGATGATCAAACAACTAAACTTAAATCAAAGAAGAACTAGATGATGGAAGATCTAAGTCCTTGATCTTTATCAACAAGTATAAATTGTTGATCAAAGGATCTATGAATGATCAAGATCAAAGAAAGAAATACACAAAGACTTAGAATAGAAAATAATTAGATCTGAAAGATTAGGAGATCATTCTAACCATTAGATCTATTGATCAATAAGATAAACACTATCTGAGGAAGATAGATCATGATAGGACACAAGATCTAGATCCTTTATATTAAAGGACAAGATTAGACAAAGAATATAGGTAGGATAAAAAATATAGGATTATTCAGATTGTATATATATTGACAGTATGTATGGATTTACTGATTACATACATCAATCAGGATCATGAAAGATCTGAAGAGATGGATCACCACTTGAAGGTAGGAGGATTTTATGAATGCATCTACATGAGAAGTACATGTTGTATACATGATTTTAGGTCTAGAAATGTTGACAAGTATAATGAAAATACTTGTAGTAAACCCATTGAAAACCCTTATGATCCAACCAAAACACATATGAAATAGTTAAGTTAGAATTGAGGAAACCCTATGTCAATAGGAAACTAGAAAGTATTCCAGCCCTAAGTAAATAGACAGATTGTCTAATAAGTATAAAATCAATACATGGGAATCATTCATATAGAATGGTGATCCCTAAACTTGTATGAACATGGGTATCATTCATTGTAAATGATAATCCCTAAGTTTGAAGTGAAATCCTATCCTCAGTATAAGAATACTAAAATACAAGGATAATTATATAAATAGACAAGACGTTTGATAAGTAGAAAGATTACTTTACATACAAGCATGGAGGCTTGTGGTATTATTTTAAATAGGCATAGGCCTGGGGATGCTATGCTAGGAGAGTAGTACGATTTGGCCATCCGCTCTCCAAAATGTGATATATATGATCATACCATACCCAAAGAGAGGCAAAATGTCGGGTGGGGCAATATGGGAAGGCCAACACTGTGGCGATCTGTCTACTCATATAGACACTACATAGATGATTTTCCACACTTGGTATCTGTGGAGTATAAAAGCAATTATCTCAGCGCGCTGGTACTGATCAGACTGCAACATAGTATTCCTTTGAGTATTTTTGTATTATGATGCATGGCATAGTGAAATGCCTTATGATATGGCATGATGAGATGCAGGGTAATCGTGGATTACCGATACTACCTAAATGAGGGAGTATTTCCAACAAAGTATAGATGATTTATCAACTCAGCATAAGCTAGATATGAATATGTTTTAAGATATTAACTATTTTTATGATTTTGACCGTATGTATATATCTATACACAGTATACCATATGTGTGCGTAAGGATGTACATGTATGACAAGTTAAAGAGATTGCTCCATGAGTATGAATAATGGGATTATGAAGTATTAGGATTATACTGTCAAAGTTTTATGCTTCTTGAATCCCCTACCAAGCATATCTTGCTGAGATATTGTAAATGTTTCAATGTTTAAAATATCTCAGATACAGAGAAGGAGAATTTGGAGCTCAAGACTTAAGAAGATTTGGAGGAATAATCAATCAGGGTATATCTCTTGAAGACATGTATTTTTATTTGAGAGCATTGTACTGTATTGAGATTTTTTAATATGTTGAGGTTAGAAATTTGGATTATGTAATTTGGACAAGTATTGTATTGATACCGGGCTATACTATGAACAACTGGATGAATTCTAGAATTTAATAAAAATATATTCCTTCAATGGAAATTTATCTTGTACAAAAATTCTACTTATGTTATGTATGAAGTGATGACTTAGGTTTTTTCAAAACTAGTTTTAAAGAAAAGAATTTTCCCTGCTTTGTTTTGCAAAATTTTTTTACTACTAAAGGCCTTGCCTTTGAAAAATGTATTACAAAATATGTTACAAAAACCCAGGTTGTCACAGTTAGGACAACCCATATGGAGGATTTGAGCCGTCCAATGAGATCGTTGGGTAGCCATGGATCTAGAGGGAGAGTGGATGGACAATCATCATCAGGCCATTCCACCTTCTTGCCAAATTTCCACATCCAAGGCGAACAAGGTAGATGCATAGTGGGAACGTGCTTGACCTGGTGCACTCATGTGTGTACGAGTGCACGTGCATCATAAATAGGACACACAAGAAGCACCCATGGTTAGATGACCATGATGCATGCTGGTGCATATAGATGACTTGTCACAGACACAATACATCCCCATGACAGGTTGATCCATTTTAAGAGATTTGCCATCTGTCTAGTAGATCTTAATGGATCCATTTAACATATCAACCCATCCAATTGACCTGTTTACATAGAAGCTTAAATTAGTAAATTTGGACCATTGAAATCAACCTTAAACACAAAATCTTCAATCTAAAAAGCCATACAAACTCGTTATTTGTTCCAAGATGTTTGTTGGACTTGTCTCGACTAGTAGACCCATAAATTCAGCAAATTTTAGGGTCTGAACACATTTTGAACATGATCTAAGGCCAGAGACCTTGTATGGCTTAGATCCGCATATCAAAAGTACTCAAATCATAAAAATTGATTTATTAGATGATTTAATAGGATAAATAGACTGATCTAGTTGTTAGATTGCCTGAAATCATGAATCTAGACCATAATATAAATTAAGAACCAATGATCTAATTGAACAAAGTTGGATCAGACCATCATATCAATGAATTAACTATTGGAATACAAATATTTCATAGAAAACATAAAAAATACATAAAAGTTATTATATATGCAGTATTTATGGTATGATGAAATAAAAGTCTTATAGTATGATATATGAGAAATTGTTATATCATGATTCTATCCCATGTATTGCAATTCATGCAATTCGCTTAAAAATCATGATTTGAGAATGCATTGCATGTTTGTTGAATACATGATTTGATTTGAAAGCTAGATGGGCTTGATGTTGGTATGGGGTACAAAATATGTATATGATATGGTATTTTCGTGGATTTGATATGAGACAGGTGAATAGCCTTATATTATTATTATGTTACATACAGGTATGGAGGCCTGGTGGATTTTGTTTTTGATAGGCATAGGCCTAAGGATGCTACGCTAGGAGAGTTATGATGGTTTGGCCACCTATTCTCTAAAACTTATAATATGAACATCATGCCCATAGCAAGGAAAAATGTTAGGTGGTGACAATTATGAGAAGGCCTCACTGTGATAGTCTGTCTCCCCATATAGACATGACGATGTATTTTTCCACCTTTTTGTCAATGGAGTATGGCAGTGGACCTGGTACGTAGATGTGCCCTACAACATAGTAGTCCTTTTACACTATATGTGTGGATTGTGATGATGTACGGCATGATAATATGCCTTGTTATGTGGCATGACGATATGCCTGATATTGGCTAATGACCATTGTGTTTACCCAGTATTTACTAGATGGATATGTGAACCCAACAGTGGCTAGTTTATTGTGAGTTTTGTATGGTTAGGGAAGTGATCATCGATGACTATAGTCACTACTTTAACAAGTTTGATATTATTTAACTCACATTACTATTCAGAAACTTTATCCAAGATTCTAATCATGAGTTATACACGACATTGCATTGCTGGATCTATTCATTATTTTTACATCTATTCAGAAAGTTTATTTGAGATTTTTTATTATAATTTGAATATGGTATTGCATTGTTTGATTTATTCATGTTATTTACATGAACTACATTGAAATTTGATATTCTAAATTTTCAGATGATCTTAAATTTAATCATGTAAATTATTGATGCATTGAAGTTATTATTAAATTGTGAAAAAAAAATGTTCCTGATTTCATATGCATCTTATTCCCTTACCAAGCATAGCTTACTGAGATATTGTAAATGTTTGAATGTCATAAGTGGTCAATTTTCTATAAGAAGTACCCAATTAGTTGCCCATGTTTTACAACTTAATATTAAACTAGGGTTTTTGGTTGGAATTTTATAACACATGCATTGCTAACCTAATAATTAAAAAATGTGATATTTTGCATGTTCAGAGGCTAATCTAGAGTAAGTATATGAATGATCATATTTTTAAGATTTAATTAGGGTTTTTCACCTTTTGTAGGTCTTACAGAGGTGATCCAAAGGCTGAGATTTATCGAGATAAGTATTGAAGATCAAGTCAAGGCCTAGATTCCAACATTTCAAAGTAGATTAAGGACCAAGATCATATTAAGGCAAGATGATGAATCAATGGAAGCAATTGGAAGATGTAAAGGTGACTAAAATGGGCCCATGAAGCAAGTCATGCATTTCCACCACCTTTGCATAAGAGCCATTCAAGCCACCTTAGCCATATAAGCCATGAGTGAAGGTGACATGTTAAACAATTCAAGTCATTAAAGCCAAGGGTATGAGCCATGAAGCCAAGCTAAATAAGCCCTTAAAATGAGCCACATAAGCCAATCAAGCCAAATGCCACATGGAGTCATATAGTTGGAGGACAGTCAAGCAATGATCTAGTTTCTAAATTTGATTTTTAAGGTTTAATTAGAAGGTTTGAGAGAATTATGTAAAAGGTAAGATGACTATGCATTGGTGGACCCATCAAGAGAGAAACCCTACTTTCAAAGTCCATCTCGCACTCTTTTTCCATTGAATTGACCTAGGGTTAGAAGTTAAAAGAGGGTAGCACCTCCTTAGGAGAAAGATGCCCTCCCTTTTCCTAATTGGTGATCAAGTAGTTTCCTAAATAGGAAGCCTTAGATCTACTTCAATTCAAATAATTTCAAAACCCTAGATCTTCATTCATTTTTTCTAAACCTTATTCCTTGACTTTCCATAGGGAAAGAGCTCCACTTTTGTTCTAGGAAAAGAACATCATCTTCCACCAAACCTTTCTCATTCAATACCCTAACCCTAGGACCACTTTCCTCATGGTTTTACCTCTTCTTAAGTTAGGAAACCACTCATCTATACATAATCCCATGTTCCATACGATTTTTTCAAGTAGAGGTGGGTGAGATACCTTGAAATCAAGCGCTCCTTTGGTGTTATTTGTTGCTTGAATTTGGGATTTCGTAGATGATTTTCTTCCTTTCTATTTCTAGTTCTTTTCTTGGTTATTTTCTTTCCAATTCAGGTTAGTAGTTTGCTTATTTGGTTTAGTTTTCATTGCTTGAATTTCTATTATTTTGCTTTCTAGTTTTGCGCCTTCCTTTCCATCTAGGTTCTCCATCTTTCTTTATCCCAATTCCACTTTTTTTTCTTTGTTATTGTCCTAAAATTCAAGTTAACACATCTCTAATAATGACAACAAATAGAAGAGCCAACTTAGAACCTTGATTTTTCCTCTTGAAATTCAAGTTTTTCAACACCATTCTCACCTTAGTTTTAGGTTAATTTCCTTATCTAAGTTCACCTACTTAGCTTTCTTTTCTCTTCAATTCATTCATAGGTTTTCTTTGCATGTCATCATACTTTTAGTTTGAGAGCAATAAATTGCATTGTTGGTGTTGTTTAAATATAATTTAATGCTTAAGAATTATACACAGTTTTCAGCAATAGAACATGTATAATGCTTTAATTTAGAGGTGATTTAATAAATTTTTGTGTGAGTTCTTATTATGGAAAGTTTCTTTTATCAAAGTACTTAATATCTAGGTTGTTTCCTTGCATGAAAGTAGTGGTTTCAATGGCTTTCTAATTCTTAATTTATTTCATGTTCCTAAGTAGTTGAAATTTGAAAATTTTCTCCTCCTAACTTTGTGCTTTATTTATAGCCATCTAAACAGCTTATTTGCCTGAATACTTAGGAACCCACTTAGCTTTTTAGCTTTTTGTTAAATCTATTAATTATTTTGCATGATAGTTCACTTTAAATTCATCAATTCTTGTCACTTTTGCATCTTTGAACCATGCATACAATCTATTGTATGTCCCGCAAGTGCATGAACTATTGTAGTGTAACTGATTCAAGTACGGGTCAATCCCACAAGGACTCACTTTAAGAATTTGGAGTTTTAATAAAATTTAATTATTCAAAAAATAAAATTTAATGAAAAAAATTACGGGTCAATCCCACAAGGACTCACTTTAAGAATTTGGAGTTTTAATAAAATTTAATTATTTAAAAATTGAAATTTAATGAAAAAAATTAACAGAAACTAAAATCAAGCTTCAGATGTAATTGATCAATGAGAATTATAGAAGTTCAACTCAAGAAGAAAGAAAATTAACTAAAGAAGCAAGAAAATTCTACTTCACAGGATTGATTATCATCAATTTCTTCAGATCTGGGCTTGTAAAATTTGATCAAACTTCATCAGCATCTTTCTGGTACTCTTGATCGATGATCCATTGGATGGATTAAGCAGATTCCAAAAATTCTAAGAGATCTAGGCTAGATAAGAATTTTGGGAATTGGATAGTTTATATCACTTTTTGGAGTTTAGAATAAAGATCAGAGACATTAATCATGCTAAGAGATGTCCTTAGAATGATGTATGAAAATTAATTGAAAATCTTATTTGAAACAGAGGAGGAATTAGTGTTACCCTGTTGGTTTAAGCTAAACCATTGATCTGGTTATGCTTAAATCAACCAAGATTTGATTTCTAGAATTATCTGATAACAAACAGAACCTAGATAACACAAAACTTAGATAAAGAAAAATACAAAATAGGGATTCAAATGAGATTTTAATTTTTACTAAGGGTATTTTTGGAATTTTCATTTTAAAATGAAACTAGTAAAAACCCGGCGAGGAAGATGGTGAAAGACGGAATGCCGGAGATGGGGAAAACTAAAAGAAGAAGAATTAGAGGGGTAGAAAGAGGAAACCATGGGAAAACCTGTGTCGGGTTTTCTCTATTGAAGACGCCTAGGGAGATATGGGCGTAGACCGGTGCTGATTGTGTTGTCTAGCAGTTGAGAAGTCTGGTGATGGTGCATGGAAGACAGAGATGCCGAGCCGACATAGTGATCAAAGATAGTTCTGGGCTATGACAGGAAATGGAAGAGGAGGAGAAACTATAAACTGGTTAGTTGCTGCTGGCTAGTGAACAAAGATAGGAAGGAATTAGGAATGAGGAATAATGGTGATGATTGGAGAGGAAAGAATTGCAAGAATAGTAACTAACAGCAGGGAAGACATAACTGTTGAGGGAGAGAGGGAATAAGGAGGGCTGGCACACCGGTGAATAGCAGAGAAGAGAGGTGTGTTTTCCCAGTATGGTTCAGAGGAGAGAACGGTGAGGGGCTAGTTCAATGGAACTAGGAAATAGAGGTAGGAACATGAAAGAAAGAAAGAGATATGAAGGGGAGATGATGCGAGAGAGTAGGGAGAGATAGAGAAGGTGGGTTGGGAACGACGCAAGCTGGAAGAGTAGATGTGTGTGCTAAGCAGTGAAGTAGATGGAGACTGGGTTGTGGTGTGATGATTAGTTTGCTTGGCTAGGAATGGTGGGTGTTGGGCAGAGGACAGGGGGATCGAGTGTTGAAGTTGGGAAGTAGCTGAGGAGAAAGGTAGACACTAATAGTGGGTGGGTGTGCGAGTGATGTAAACGAGAGAGAGATGGAATACGCAAATAATATGAACAAAAGATAAATGCAATTAACCACGTACCAGAAAAAAAGAAGAAAAAAGGCCAAATAAAGTGCTAAGGGAAGCAAAAGAAACTAAAACAAACTTCAAAGCCCCCAAAACTTCCCCAAGACTCCCATGGTTCCCTCTTTATAAGACTTTCCCTCCTTCTAATTGTCTTCTCCCCCTCTTTCCTTATCCTCTAAGAGTTAGTTTCCTCCCAAAAAACTTCCTTTCTTCCAAATCTTATCCATAGTCTCCTCTTGTGATTAGAACTCTTCTTTTTTTAAGAAACCTTCCAACTTTGATTTATCAATGATCTAGTCTGTCAATGCTCTCTTGGATAATTTTCACCATTAAACATCAATCTGAGCCATCCAAGCCTCGTTTAGTTGGTTTGCAAGACATTAGACTCGACCAGAGTCATTTAACCATACATTAAGCATCTCATTAGCTTAGATGATCATCTGATAGCTAATGTTGATAAATTAATTATTGGATGGTCAATTGGAGCTAAATTCAAAATCAAGTTAGATTTTATAAATTTGAATGGTTAGATGACCTAATTGAAAGCTAAATTAAGGATACAAGGACTAAAATTTAACAGTTAACACAATCCATGGATCACTCACATGGTACTAAGTCACTTTCCTTTTTGGTTTTTGATTAGTTTAGTTGCTTAATTTAGTTTTAGTAGTAGTTAGTTCATTGTTAGCATCTTAGTTTAGGTTTAGAAAGTTTCCTTTTTGAATTTTAGGAAGGTTTCATCTTTAGGAAATTTTAGGATTGAGAAAGTGTTAAATTTAGAAAGTCTTTTTAATGGTTGTTTCCATTCAAATGCATGTTTCTAATTCTTGTTAAAGTTGGATAGATCACATTGGTTACTTGTTTTTTCATGTTGGTTTAGTGTTAGAAAGTTTCCTAAATTGGTTTTAGAAAGTTCTAACTTTACAAAGTTTCTAATTCTAGTTTAGGGAAGTGTTAATTTAGGAAAGTGATATTTTTAGTAGTTTCCTTTAGTTTAAGTATCCTGATTTGATTCATGCTAATTTAGCATTAGTTTCCTTTATTTGTTTGCATACTAGTAAGGTTAGTTTCTAATTATTTAGTTCTAGTTGTGTAAACTTTAACCAAGAAACACACAATTCTTTGAGCATTTTGACAAAACATGGGGAATTTAGACTTATATTTCAACCAACTTTTGAGTACTTTTAGATACTGTGAAATGTGGAATGCAAGTGCATGCCACCATGGAGTTCCTAAGTGAACTCATTAGCTCTCTTGGGTCTTTGAAAAATTGTGGACCCACAGGAGTCACTTGCTAATGGCAAGATGGGTAACTATGCCCATTGGGCTCTGGGCAGCTACACTAACTATTCAAAATTCAAAGAATTTAATTCGGTTGCTGAAAGGCCTTGGACAAAAATAAGAATCATTCTTTACATCTATGTTAAAACCTCACGTTCCACCATACTCTAACCTAATTTTGTAGCTCTAAAGTCACAAAATTAGGTGACTACTAAGGGAAAATATTTTAGAGGATTCCTTGAGTAAGCAATTGATAATTAGATCTTTGCCAAAAATGGATGGTTCGAATCATTTTGGGAACTGTGCTAGAAGAATACATGATTGTTTCCTAGGGTGTGTATTAGGGACAAAACAAAAACTATACATAATCAGGCAATGTAGGCTTTCAAATGATTTTTTCTTCTTTTTTTTGAGTAAATCAATACATGTTTGTATAACCTTTTGTCCTAAACACACAATAATGTGTGTAAGGCACACAGTACGTGTTTTCTAAGGAAACTATGCACAAGTATGTGGTGATCTAAGCTTTTGAATGATTTGTTCTTTTATGGATGGACCAACAAATAATTGTGTAAACTATTGACTGAGAAACGCACAACTCTTTGAGCATTTTGACAAAACTTTGGGAATTTAAACTTAGATTTTGACCAAACTTTTGAGTATTTTTAGATACTATGAAATGTCAAATATGTGTGCATGCCACCACAGAGTTCCTAAGTGAGCTCATTAGCTCTTTTAAGTCTTGGAAAAATTGTGGGCCCACAGGAGTCATATACTAGTAGCAAGATGGGTATCTAGATCCGTTGGGTTCGGGGCACCTACACTAACTTTTCAAAATCGAACGAAGTTTTTTCAATTGTTGAATGGCCTTGGACAAAAATATGAATCTTTTTTCACCTCTATGCTAAAACGTCAAGTTCCACCATAATCTACCTAATTTCATAGCTCCAAAAGTCACAAAATTAGGTGACTACGATGGTAAAATATTTTAGAGGATTCTTAGAGTAAGAAATTGTTAATTAGATCTTTGCCAAAATGGATTGTTTGAATCATTTTGGGAAGTGTGCTAGAAGAATACATGATTGTTTTCATGGACACACGATTGTGTATTAGGGACAAAGCAAAAACTATACACAACCGCACAATGCAGGCTTTTGAATGATTTTTTATTTTTTATTTTTTTGTGAGTAGACAAAAGTTTACACAATCATGTGTGTAAGACACACGGTATGTTTTTTCTAAGCAAACTAGGCACATTTATATGGTGATCTAGGCTTTTGAATGATTGGTTCTTTTATGGGTGGACCAACAAATAGTTGTGTAAACCTTTGACAGAGAAACACATAATTCTTTGTGCATTTTGATGAAACTTTGGGATTTGAGCATAGATTTGACCATAGTTTTGAGTATTTTTAGAGATTGTGAAATGTGGAATGTGTGTGTATGCCACCACGGAGTTCCTAAGCGAAGTTGTTACTCTCTCAGGTCTTGGAAAAGTTGTGGGCTTGCAGGAGTCATTTGCTAGTATAAAGATGGATATCTATACCCTTTGGCTCCCTGGCAGTTACACTAACTGTTCCAAATTCAAGGAATTGTTTTTTGGTTGTTGAATGGCCTCAGACTAAAATAAGAATCGTTTTTTACCGCTATGTTAAAACCTCACTTTCCATCATACTCTGACCTAATTTCATGCCTCCAAAGTCATGATGATGTGAACCCTTGAATTGCATTTCAGGGCCGGAAACATGGCAACACCTTTAAAAGTTCGAAGCCAAGAAGTGCTTCTCCGATTTTTCACTTGAGGATAAAGGTTCCTAGAAAAATAATTAACCAAACATACAAAGCCACAATAGCAATCTTGCCCTTCTTTATCACGGCAACCGACATCAAGAGAGCCTACGTTGGCAGCCATGTAAGGAACATGGCCATGAAGTTACATACTGACAATGATTTCAATCATAATTTTTAAGTTCCATATGTTGATAAAGCAGCTGCAGCCATATTCATCTAGCCAAATCATCTATTGTAGAATGGCTTCCACATATCGGCCCTTCTGCTCATATTACAGAAAATCCAGGTAATTTTGTCAATTTTGTAACATGTAATGGATTCGATCTTATAATACTTGGGATGTTGATAATTTAGACATCTCTCGTAATGGTCCATGTCATCAAGGACATACCAACGGAAAATTTTAGCCATAGAGGTAAAAAGAATAGGTTGTGTGTTTTCTGAACCTAGAAGATGTGCTCTCTTCTCTACTGGTGAAAGTATTACATCATCTTCATCAGCACAACTTAATTTACTTACGGAACTTCATCTAATTTAAGTCGAGTTGTAGTGTCATCTTTATTAGCTGTTTACTAGATCTTGTAGACAAATGTGTATCATACGTTCCTTGTGCGTGAAGATTCCTTATTGGCACGTTCCAACGCCTAGATAGAGATGCGTGATAACCTCTGCAGCCGCAGAATTAACATCGCTATCTTTCATCTTATGCAAAATTGGCATCCATAGATCACGACTATCCACTTTATATTGTGACAATTTTGCTACTCTTACATGACCATTAGTTCGGTCTCTCATGTTCGAAAAATATATACAGAGATTGATTATCATTTCATACGTGAATACGTAATTTACATCTCTCGTCATGTCCCTATCTTCTATCTCGCAATCAATTTGGAGGAATTCTTATTAAGTCTTTGCCGTGATATCGTTTCCATTATTTGTGCACCAAACTAGGGCGGTGATAGCCCCACAACCTTTTTTGAGGAGTACGATGAGTATAGACACTCAAGAGGAATGTAATGCACACTTCTCCACAAGAATACGTAATTTAGATCTCGTCATGTCCCTATATTCTATCTCGCAAACAATTAGCAGGAATTCTTATTAAGTCTTTCCCGTGATATCGTTTCCATGATTTGTGCACCAAACTAGGGCGGTGATAGCCCCACAGCCTTGTTTGAGGAGTACGATGAGTATAGACACTCAGAGGAACGTGTAATACACACTTCTCTACAAGATCTAATAAAACAGGATAATACTGATAGCACTACACTAGACATTCAAGGAAAATACAGTTGATCATATCATTGTGATACTATCCTGTCATACTTATGGACTGACTTGTAACAAACTGTAACACTAGAGTAGAAGATCAATTGCCGTGTAAGGTTTTCATCAGTTGCCCGCTCTGCATGTATACTTCATACCCCAAATTTCTCCATTGAAAATCAAAATCATTGTTTTCTGAAGTGTAAAATAAAGTTAAATGTAAAAGACGAAAGTTACAGAAATTGTAAGCGGTAACAGCAATAGGATTGTTTGATGATTTGCTACTGAACCATGTCCTATCTAAGATGAGGCCAATTAGATGAACGGTTTGCATTGCTAAATATTTGTGCCTCACTTGTACTTTTACTGGAGTAAACGTGCTTATTGTCGGGCAAGCATGCACCAAAGCACACCTATTGGTATGACTATTGAAGAGCTTAAAAATGTCCAATGTTTTATGTTAAACATAAATACGATAAGTGCACAACTTGGTGGATGGAAGAAGAGGAAATGCATTACAAAGCAATCGATTTCTCCGTAAACCCACTCCAGGTTGAATCGAAACAGCTATACGATTGGCACGCCAGTCATTATATCTAGTGATTATTTTTATTTTGTGCACCGCTTTCATACATTGACGTTTGGAGGAGGAGGAGACATTCATGTGGAGCAAAAGGAATGGCCATGGGTCACTCTTGTTGAGTATCTTTGATTAGTTTACGAGGTCAAACTATGGAGTAGGCCGGGACCCGCCTGATTCCAAGTGATATAATGCCAAAAAGAGGTCAAACTCCGGAACTAAGATGGACATAATATAACCAAATTAACCGATGTCAATGGAAAAGGGGATCAGCATATACTCTTACTAGAAAAAGAAAAGAAGGAATAAAAGAAGACATCGACGGATTCTCTAATTAATGCATCATTGAGACCATATCTTCTGCGGAATTCTATTATAGTACATGACACATGCATGTTTCTCTCTTTTAATAGTGACACATGTATATTACAGTATTCATCTCTTTATTTTTCATTTTCTCTAACGGTTAAGCTTGGTCGATCCTCACAATGTCTTTTATTTGTCATTCACCCCTCGCCGCTGGTCCTGGTGACGATTACTCTTGGTGCTGGTATTATTTGCATCGAAAAGAGCTCCACGGGTGTTATTATCAAGAAGTAAAAACAGCAGAAGAAACACACAAAAGGCATAAAAACTGGACATGCAGGTTTTCCCTTTCTTTCTTATGGAAAGGTACCGTTCCAACTTATTTATTCGTTTTGGGGGGGGGGGGGGGGGGGGGGGGTGCTGGTGTGTTTCTCTTCAGCTATTATTACTTCACTAATTGCCAACTTTCTGATACCTGTCGTACGGTGCATAATATATTGTAGAAAATAACTTTTGCGTTTAGAAAGATTATAGGCATTACAATCCTTATTAGATTGTTAATATTCATGTATAAATTATAGTGTAAATCCAGAATAAACAATGAGAAAGACCTAGCTCTTCAACTTTGTAATGGTATCAGAGTTGGCAACATAAAAGGATTCGAGGTGATCATTGTTGCCGAAAGAACCCACTCCAAGAATTAGACCATCCTGCATGGATCCTTCAAAGACAAGCATTATAGTCTTCTTTGGTGAAGGTATTCACAGTGGACCGTCTGACACGAGACCCATCACGAATCAGACCACCCATTACTAGATTCGTCATCAGCAACCATTGTTGTCCCTTTCAGTGAAGACGCTGATCTTGCACTCCTCTTATTGGTCGTTATAGTGGTCCCTTACTCCAAAAACTAGCTATCAAACCTCGATCCTCTCACTGTATTGACGAACCTGCCACTCCTTTGAGGATGATTGTCGTTTGGCACTGACAAAAGAAACCAACGACGGCACCCTCTCCAACTCCTAGAAAAGGGAGCCGGTGAGAACCCCATCCCTCTCAACCCTCCTTGCTACATCCTTATTGTCATTTTTCTTGGAAAAATGAAAATTTTTCTTTAGTTTTAGCAATTGGCCTCTTCTCCGCTATCCCCTTCACTTGTATTTTCACTCCTTGACATCCACTGCTCAGCCCTTTGGCTTGGGGTTGAGAGCTGTGACATCCTTCAGCTTTGCTGTAGCAGTCGGCATCCTCGTAGCCGGCTTTCTAGCTCGCCACTCTTTTCACCTCTTTGATGTAGGAACTCTAGCCGGTGGACTTTGTCGGTTGTCTGATTTTTCACCAGATAAACAGGAAAAGAAATAATCTTAACAAACCAAGATATCAGCACCCCACTATTTTGATATAGACACCAATTATTGGAATTATTTGAGGTACATTCATTAGCAGGCTTTGTTGTTGATATTTACAACCAGCCTTATCGGGTTTGAGGTCCCTTCATTCGATGCCTTTTTAGAATTTGACATTGTCTTCTCGTACCTTCGAACTTAAACCCATTAATATTGAGTTAGATAGCAATAAATAGATCTATTAGGCCAAACCTATGACATTCATCCTTCAAAGTCAAGGACTTTGAATAATCATTACAGGCGAATCAGCGTGACCCAGAGTAGATGCATAGAAACTCTAAGAGCTGGAATGAAAAAACCACTATATTATAGCCTTAATTTGTTTGAATTGCACACTATCTATTACTATAACCATAATTGACTGTGATCTTACTCAATAAGTATGGCATAATCTTAGATCCACATATCTTCAAACTAACTTTGCCAAACGCTATCAATTAGAACTTGGGATTTGTCGTTTACAACAACAACCTAGACACCATATCCCTGAGTTTTCATACACAAATGCAAGCACTTAGAGAACAAATTTCATTCACTCAGTTAGCATGGACTCACTCTCATAGTGAATACCAACAACTTAGGCCGCAAACTCGTCTTTTCCAGTTTCTATTAGCTCTTACTGATGTATTCCATTCTTCATCACTCTCCTTTTCCAAGGGTCTATAGAGTTCTCCCAAAACTTACTGCAGGATATACTTGCAAGGGTAATCCTTCACTATCTTCAATTGATGTAGATCTTGTAGCCACTCATTGTCCTAGACCTGCTAAATCAACCGCAAGTTGTAAGAACCCTTTTACACTCACTATCGTAAGCGATGTCATTCAAAAAATGAATGCTTACGCCTTCAATGTCGCAACAAGGAATGCACCTCGTATGCTTCTATAGATGTTAGTCCATTTGTCGTGCCCTTAGCACAGCCTATATCATCTATAGGTGTCTCACTTTATGAGGTTCGTAAAGTTTTTATGACCTTTTCAATTAGGTCCTCTCTGACAATGACCATTTCTACCACTATTACTATGTTGCTTTTGCCACTATCCATTATTTATGTCTCATAACTCTACTTTGTTTTTTGATTCAAGAGCATCTAATCACATGGCTTACAATGTACAGGCCTTTTTGTTGAACAACAACATCTCAATTCATACTACCAACAATAACCCATTTTATGTCACACATATCGGTATAGCCAAAACTTGTAACTTGAAATCATATGATGTTTTATTAGTTCTTTATAACAATGTATTGTGCATGAACCATAGATCAAGAAAATATGGGTGGCAAGGATTAGGAGTGGTCACCTTTATTGCCTTCAGTCTCTTTACTTGCCCATTTAATCATCCACTATTGCTTTCACTAGTATTTAATTATGGCATGATTATTAAGTGTTTAATTTTGGCAAAAATATCATTGATCTTGCATCTAATTAGATCATCCAATTGTTAATTTGCAAAATTTAATGGCTAGATGATCATTAGAGCTGCTCAGATGATTAAAGCATGATTAGGATGAGTCTAATTAAGTTTTGTGTGCCACAGATCAACCAAAAAGAAATTGGACAACTCAAATCAAATTAAATGGATCAGATAATCCAAGATGCAATCTAGGTGCAAACTACCCAGAAAAAGGAGAAGTTGAAGACAATTAGGAAACAAACTCTAGATTTTGATAAGAAGCAAAGAAGTTCATTTGGAATGAACTTCAAATTCTAAGGAAAAGTCTATATAAAGGATGTTGGGCAATACGATAGGCATACTTAGAAGACAAAGACTTAGAAGCTGACCAAAGGAGGACTGAAGCCATCTCCCTTTAAACATCACCACATACCCATAACTTCTCCCCTATTTCAATCCCTATTTTCCTCTCTTCCAAGCACACCATTTCTTTTTTTGATTTTTTATTTCCATCATCGATCTTAGCCTATCTATTTCCAACCATGCCTACTCTCCCAGACATATCTCTACTTGTCACTTTCTCTCCTTCATTCCCTATCTATCTCCCTCATTCTTTGTTATCATTCACCATAGGATTGAAGCTCTGCACCATAGATTGAAGGAAAGAGAAGATAGAAAACTCCTCTCATTTGTTCCTAATTCCCAGTTCAATCTTTGTTCTTTCCTTAGTTGTTTTTGAGTTCCTCATCACCATGTTCCCTTCTCCCTATCATTGTTGGAGTACCTCTCGAGTTTCATCATCACTTTTACCTTCTTTCTTGAGTTCACAGTCACCTTAGTTCTCTACTATCTCATCCATCATTCCTAGCCTATCTCCTCAGTTTACAGTTGTTCCTCCCCTCTACTTCGTTTTCCTCTCTTCATTGTCCCTAGCCTATCTCTCATTCACAATCCCAGCTTCTTGCCAGTTGTTTTCTTATTTTTCTTTTTCAATTACTATCTTCAACCTTGTTTTTTATTTTTTCCTTTGATTTTTCTTTTATTTCTCATCAAATTTCCTTTGATTTTTTTGTAAATTTTATTGTTTTAATTGAAACCCAATTTAGGTTTGCTCCCAAATCTCCTCCTTTTCCTTTCATTTATGAGCTTCAAAAAGCATAGGAAGCTCCTTGCATTACACCTTTCTTTATGGTTATGGGTTGAGGAAGAATAAGAATTTTCATTGAAAATTCTAATTCTACTCTTAACCTAAATTATTTAATTCCTTATACATCTTTTTCTTCTTATCCCTATTTATCTTTATCCTTTTCCTTCTTTTATCTTATTCATATTTATTTTATTCTCAAACAAAACTTGAAAATTACTAAACAAGTCCTTGTTTGATTAATGCCTAACCAAATCAATGGTTTAGCTTTAACTAGTAGGGCCAATTCAGTTTTTTATCTTTTTCACCTTTAATTATCAATTAACTTTTAGATATTGAACCTAAAAATTAAATTCCTTAGTAACTCCTATTCCTTCATGAATATATTTGAGATAAATTTGCTTTTATTGACTCTACTCACATATTTAAAAGAGAGGTATGATTTAAACACTTTCTGAGAGTTTTAATTCAGAGTGTACTCCTATTAAGTGATGATTGACTCAATGCCGTGACACCAGTGGTAGCCCCTTGTACCACATACAGTTGACGTAGGGACATGTGCTTTTTGGGTGTGGTACTCATTCCACCTAATAGTGGTAGAGGCTGGGAGGCCACTCCAGACCTCTCAGCATAGCACCCACAATCTTACTAGCCCAAATCATATACGATCAAACAAGCAAAAACCTCTTTTTCAAAACCTGTCCTCTTTGGGTCCCTCACAACTGCCTACCCAGCGTCTTTTGGGCACTCCAGCGTCTTTTGGTAACCCTCAAGGACATGCAAATTTTCAAGAACTCAATGCTCACAAATCATGCAATATATGCAATTGTTTGAAAACATGTCTATGCATAATGTATTTTTCATATGCATGCTGAATTCGTTTATCAGATTAAGTCATGCTAAACAAGTCATCTAACTTAAACTTAAAACATGCATTCTCAAAACAATCATGGGTTCTTTTAAAAAGTCTAGTAGCGATAGAGCACCTACCTCGAAGTCTCCTGGAGTTGCGTCCTTCATCACTCAACCCGTCCCTGGTCTCATTTATAAAGTCTTGGATATGAATGGATACAAGGAGTCCTTATCAATTTCGATCTATTTAGAAATTAGATCGCTAGATTTGCCTTTTAGGGTCCATGGGTCCTTGCCTAATTCATTTGTCAGGCTAGATCCTATGATGTGGATCTACTATTTAATGATTAACTCTATAAATTGTCTTCTGATCCTAACTTTATAGTCTCATTAGGTCCGCGTGTCCCAGTTCCCAAGACACCCGTGCATCCTGGTTGAACCGCGACTGCCTCACATGCGTGCGCACCCAAAGGCCATGCCAGGGACCGTGTTTTGCTCTCGTACATGCATGCTCAAGCAACGCACTATGACACGCATCTTGGATGGCATCGCACGGACGCACCTTTGGTGTAGCATGGCGCGTCTCAACTCCCAAGGCACCCCGTGCATCTTGGTCGAGCCAGGCCCTGTGCCCCACGTCCCGCGCGCACTCGAAGGCTGCACCAGGGACAGTGTACGCACTGTCATATGCTTGGAACCCGTCCCAGGCACCCTGTCCCAAGCGCACGTGGAGCGTGGCATCCCTGGGATGCCTTGTTCGTATAGAGCCGGTTGGAGCTTGGGACATTTTCTGGCTGGAAAAATCGTGCTTTGGAGAGGGGGGAGATAGGGCTTTTTATAGCCTTGCTATGGCGGTGGAAGAAACCTCTGGAAATAGGGTTTCTAGAGAAGTCTAGAGGAAGAAGACAATGGGGTGCCGTTATCAAAACGGCCCCCTGTGTTTTCTGTCTTTTTTGTTTTTCTATTTAAATTATAGAAATGACCCTAATCTTTAAACGGTCGTAATGTTTTCATACGAACTCCATTTTCGGCGTTCTTTGAGGCGTTGGATTCCATTTTTCAAGGAGAATCTAATGGTGCCAAGTTTCCTTACAAATTTCTTCATTTACTAATTTAAATAAGGTAAAACATTCAACACAGTTCATTTCGTATAGAATATCCAATTTAATAGCGTAAATTTCTCGGGCATTACATTACATTTAGTATTTTTCCTATCATGCTTGTGACGACCCAGGTTTTTGAAAACATGATTTGTAAAGTGTTTTGAAAGGCAGGGCCCTTAAGAGTGTAAAATTTTTTCGCAAAACAAAGCAGCGGAAATTCTTTTCTTTAGAACTTGTTTTGAAAACCCAAGTCACCACTTCATACATAACATAAGTACAATTTGTGTACAAAATAAAATTCCATTGAAGGAATATACTTTTATTAAACTCCAGGATCCATCCAGTGGTTCACAAGATCTGACCAAATCTAGTACAATACTTGTCCAAATTACATAATCCAAAACTCAAGCTCACCATACAATAAAACTCTCAACAAATAAAAATACATGTCTTCAAGGGTATACCTTGAAGATTATTCTCTTCAAGTCTTCTATAGTCTTCAGCTCCTAACTCTCCTTCCCTGGATCTGAGATATTGCAACAAGTACAATATCTCAGCAAGCAATGCTTGGTAGGGGATTCAAGAAACATAATAATTGACAATGTAATTCCAATCCTTCATAATCTCAAGTTATCCTCAAACATACTCTTTATTTTGTAAGTTATGTATATCTATATACATACATACCCTTCATGGGTAAACCAATTAAATTTGTGAAAATAGTGAAATATCATTCCCAACTAAGCAGATCAATTCTCTTTATTTTGAGAATTTAGTATTACGACTAATCTCATACTTGGGAATTTCCCTTCTTGGGAAACATTGGTAATATACAATTACCTAGCATTTCATTATGCTATAACATAAGGCATTTCACTATGCTGTTCCCATATGCATCATAGTGCAAAATAATCGAGAAAGGTTGCTATCTTTGCCTCGATCCGTACTAGCGAGCTCGGATAGCGCCTGTTCACCACCGATACCACGGTGGAAAATATTATGTCACCGCCCGTATGGGGGCAAGACTTTCACGGTGGTGGCCTTCCCATAATTGCCACCACCCGACTTTTAGCCTCTCATTGGGCAAGGTATCATCATATCATCAAATTTCAAGGAGCGGGTGGCCAAACCCTCATAACTCCTCTAGCAATAGCATCCCCTAGGCTCATGCCTATTAAAACAAACTCACAAGCCTCCAAGCTTGTATGTAAAATAGATTCCATATATATCAGACCATACGTCTGTTTACTTAGGGCTGAAATATTTTCTAGTTCCCTATTCACTTATAGTTTAGTCCTTAACCATCTTATAGGTGTTTGGTTGGATCATAAGGTTTTCAAGAGATATACTACAAGTATTATCATTACTCTTGTCAACATAAGATCATGAGTACAATCATGAATATCTCATGTAAATGCATTCATCAAATCCTCCTACCTTTAAGGATTGATCTCTTTTTCCCAATCTTCCATGATCTTGACCGATGTATGTAATCTGTACATCCATACATATTGTCAATATATAAATTATGAACAATCCTATTGATCACTAAATCTGATGTTTAGAATGATCTTTAGATCATTCATATCTAAGTATTTTTCTATCTCTAAGTCTTTGTATGTTCATCTCCTTGATCTTGATCTTTCATAGATCCTTTGATTGACAATCTACTCATGTTGATAAAGATCAAGGTCCTAGATCTTCTATCAGCTAGTTCTTCTTTGATCTAAGTTCAGTTCTTGGATCATCCCTATGGAGGATGATCTTGGTTTTCTTCCTTGAATCACCTTTGATCAAGGGTTTGGATTATCTAATCTAATGAACTATAACAAGTATACTACTAAACATACATACTAAGTACAATATAGTGTTCTTATTCTTATTGTTCTTGATCATCCAAGATCTAATGGATCTTGTTTGATCATCCTTATCTTACTTACTATTTTTATTAGGGTTAGGTAATTTACTAACCTTTTATGCTCTTATGATTATTATTCCACCAGTTAATGTGCATGGTTGAAGGTAGCTTATTCAAGCCTAAATCTAGACTGCTTCTCTTATTTCCAATTGGCTAAGGCTTACTAGTTGAATGGGTGAACACAAAGTGGTTACTTCAATCCTTATGTAAGGAGGCGTTTAGACCTCACAAACGTCAACAGAAGGTAGGGGAAGAGCGAGGCTCTATTAGATAACCCCCTTAACCACTATGTTCATCATTCACTAGAATGACCATAGCTCAACCTTTCATAAGGTTCCTATAAGCATGTTTACTCTAAGTACTCTTTCTAATGGATTTTAATTAAGTCCATGAATATTTATAATGTCATTCATGGGGTTTATTATTCTTTTCCTAATTTGGGCTAAGGATTTGATAATCCTTATATTGTCCTACTAACTATAGCCCTTACTAATTAAGTCCAAAGTACTTCATTCTTATTTGTGTCATGAAACTCTACTTTCTCATTAGAATACATTTTTTATGTTTTATGCTCTTTATCTCATAACAAGTAAATCTACTACTAACATTCAACCATAAATGAATTATAAATTTAAAGCATAAAACTACCTAATTTAACATTCAATGAAAATGAGGCAAGGTACTTAAATTAAATCTAGCACCTTATGATAAGAATGAACACATATCATACTAAACTCTAAATGTTATACTAGCATGCTTTATAACATAATAACATAAAATGAAACTAATTATATTTACATTTTTAGAAACCTTTACTTATGATCCAACCATTTGATCTTAGATCTTTTCCTTTGATTAAGGACTTTAGTTATATTTAGAGAATTTTCTCTATTAAGGTCAAAAGATCACATTGATCTATTTTTATCATAATCCATCCATGATTTCCTTGGATTTCATCATATAAACATTTATTCTTTCCATCCCAAGGATTCGATCACACTTGATCTCATTGATCAAGTGGGTCCCTTTGTAATTTTTTGGGTTTTTCTACCATAAAGGGTAGATCCCTTAATATATCTCATATATATCCAATTTAAACATAGATATAACTTTATTTAAGTATTAGATCATTATTAAAACATGTTTCTAAGATCTGATCATCTCAGATCTTAAAAATCTATGTAATTGGAAACTTAATTCTTAAATACAGAAATTTTTTATTGAATAACATGTCATTTTTATTATTCCATAAGAAAATAGAGGTTTCAAGCTTTCCATATCTTCTTTCCGATCTCAATTTGGAGTTCAGATGACTCCAGAATTGATCCTGGAAGTTCACAGTCCTTCTTAGGGCCTAGACTTGATCTGGGCCCAAGGAAGGGACGGCCCAGATTAGTCGGGCGGAAAGACAGGCGGAACGAACCGAGCGGAACGAACCAGGGGTCGTCGGGCGCGTCCGCTGGGAAGAAACGCCTAAGCGTGACTGCGGGACGTCCACAGACGCGGACGGGACGAGCGGAACGCCCGTCGTCCGCGCGCCCGCAAACCGGGCTGTCGCTGGGCGCGTCCGCTCGTCATTTCTATGGACGCGCCTTCTTTGCACTTGAGCCGACGCCCCACGCGTATCGCACGCGCCATTCCGACGGTGCGTCACGCAGGCGTCTTGGGCGTCGTCTGATCTGGAGATCGGACAGTCCCTTCTGGACCGTCCAATCAATCCTCTTGCAATTGAGGGCCCAAAAGGTCTCTGATTTTGATGAAACTTCTACCCTAGGGGTTTTGGACCCTTCTGGATCGATTGGTACAGTCAGATTTCTCATATGAGCACTCCATCATCCCTAATTAAGGGTTCTGTTGTTGACTTTATTTTTATCTTTTTATTACCAAAATTAATTACAGTAAAATAAAAATTATATAAAACAATACTAAAAATATATGAAAAGGATTTCCACTTACTTGATTGGAGAGAAAACCTGATTTATATGCCCAATTTAAAAAAATACCTTGTTGATGAAGATATAGCCTAAAATCCACCTTTCTTGCAAATACCGTTGTTTGAACCGTTGGATCTTGAAATTTCTTTGGGGGTTTTGTAGAATAGATGTGTTGGGATGTTTTGGACGGTGGAATTTATCAAATTAGATCAAGAACAGAGTGCCTAATTGAATTTAGGTCTCCTGTTCTAATCTAAAAAGAAAAACAAGTTGGAAAGAGATCTTGCTCTTGGAAATTTTGGGGTTTTGAGAGGGATTCTAGATCTAATTTTTCAAGGAGATTGAAGATAATTTCGTGGGGATTTTATGAGGATTTTTGGAAGATTTTTGGGGTTGTATTTATAGGCATTTTGGGTCTTTTTCCATGATTATAATATGTTATTTTTTTAATATAAAATGGCATGAAAGTCTTCAATGCTCCCATGCCTAACTTTTCTTTCCCATGACTAGCTGATCTTTGTTGACCCATGTTTCACATGGGCTGCTGATCAAATTGGTTGTTGGGGACGTGGTGGTCCCCATGTGGGCCCCATGTGGGTCCCACATGGTGTAAAAAGTCCATTTTGCCCTTTATGCATAAAACTTTGGGTTTTATTCCCATGATCTCGGATTTGAGTGTACTTAGTGGCGCTGTATTCGTATTTCTCAGTACATTCTAAATTTTGATGTTTCATATTTTGATTTTTGGAATATTTTGATTTTTGGGTAAAATTACTATTTTACCCCTTTTGTCCAAAAAATGAAAAACTTAAGGATTTCTAATCCGAATTCGAAATTTGTCGTGCTTACAGTCATTTTGAAGGGTTTCCTAAGTTTAATTTCAATTTTACATGTCTTATGATTTGATTATACTTTTATAAAAAGTATATTTTAAATAACCCTAATATTTCAGCCCGAAATATCTAAAACTCAAACTTTATTGATTTTTCTCAATCAATTTACAAAAATTGGGGTTATTACAATCTTCCCCCCTTACAATAATTTCGTCCTCGAAATTTGTAATACAACTCACTTAGGAGTTTTCACAATTCTTTCATATCCTTACACATGTGGCCTTGCCACTTGTGGAAATTCTATTTCCTTTCGTCCCTTTTCTATACTATCTTTTTCTCAAAGGTTAAAATGCTCATCCATGACTAACCTTAATAATGCTCTATATAATAAAGCTGGTTATTGCTAGAATTTCCCAAAAAGATGATTAATAACTCTTATTGAGTTATCCCTTTTTGTTTCAAAACCTTCCATTTCACTTCATTGGTAATTTTCACCAATCTTTCCTTCACAATTTTCCATTATACCTTCTATTGCTCATCTAATTCTTTTTCAACATATAAAGTTTTGACATAGCTTTCCTACTATGTATCAACATATAAAGTTTGGACATAGCTTTCCTACTATGTATAGTCCTTAGACTTCCTATAATACATATTGATTGGATTCTATAACTTCAACTATTGTTCTTTGTAACAACCTTCCAATCTTTGGAAGTAATTTTCTCTTTTCTTATTCTTCCATTATTTGGAAGTGTATACTTTATTTCTTTTCTACAGTTCATACTTCTTTACTATTTCCTTCTATTGACAACTTCTTGTCAAATTTTGTCTTTGAATAATAGTTTCCTTGTAAGGAATCTTTGTTCATTCCCATCCATTATTTTTGTAACACTCTTTGAGTACCATTTTATTCATAATACTTGACTTTTTACATTTTTCCATCCAAGATAGTGTCGTTTAACTCTGCATATATATTCTTGATCCTCTTTTGTTATTTCTTTCTCATAATTAGAACAATATTCAGAACATTCTCACAATCTATGATAATATTTATCTCTTTTCCTCTTATATATATTTATATGTCATAGGCTTCAAAATTTCTAGATTTTGCATTTCCTCATGCTTCTTTCAAAGCATACCTCATAGCCTTTATCATATCATGCTAACTCTTTATTTGCGATATTCTTGATAATTTCAATTAAAAGAGTCCATATTGACTTTGTAATCATCCCTTCTCAAATCTTTACAAACACCATAATTTATCAACTAGTCTTTAATTCTCAACAATCTATTATCAACTCATTTAGGATTTATGTAACCAATGGAAAAACATCACCAAAAGAATGTCCTTATGTTATAAAATCAATAAGAGACATATTTCTCTAATTGTCATTGTCATTTCATATTTTGATCTTATATTCCACCTTTGTTGGGTCAAATTCCATGCTATCCTTAAAATTTATATAACCTAAACTTTGCTTTCTTTAATCACATGTATAGTTACAAGACAAGTTTTGTAAGTGTCTAACATATATCCCTTGAATGCTCTTGATTTCTTGAAATCTATTTCCATATGTCATTACCACTTCATTCAATATATTTCATTCTCCTCAAATTCATGAACATCTGTTCTCTAACTCATAGAACTTTTAAAATTTGTTTTTTTATTTTATACTTTGATGTTGCATTTCCAATTCCCAATTAATAAATTTGAAAATGCTCATCCTTATAGAGAAAAAGGATACTTAATTTCCTCAACATCATTTATGCATCCTTATATTGATTCCTCCTTTTCCTTTCCTAAAAGAAATTTGTTACTCTCATAATGTAAATTGCTATAATCACTCCATATCCTTAAAAAGTTGTTCTTTCAACTCATTCATATAATTTGATGTTCTTTTCCTCAACTATTATAGATATTTTCTCATTCAATCTCCTCTAAGATTGAAAATCTTCAAACTATCTTCAAATTTCTAACCACTTATTTCTCCAACAATTTGGATTTATATCTCATTCACAATCATCTTTAAACTTAAATTTAACAACCAATATTTGTTTTCATTTCTCATGTTTTATTTCACCTTTCCTTCAAAAAAATATATTTCCCCTTACTATATTTCTTAAATCTTTCAATATCACCAACTCCATCATGTAATTGGAAGTAGTATCTTTATTCATAGTTAGCTCTTCATTTGCCTTGATCAATAAGATGTACTCCTATTCATGATATTCAATGACTACATTTTTCTAATAAATATTTCAGTTTGTTTTCATGTTCCATGACCATGATAATCAATGACTTAATCAATGCTAATCAATATTTCTCTTTGTTTTCATGTTCCATGACCATGATAATCAATGACTTAATCAATGCTAATCAATGATAGTCCCAAAATTATTTTCAATAGCACCAAAGTTATTATATCAATAATTCTTTAATCCTTGAAAATCCTCTAGTGCTAATTTCCACAATGATTTGTCATACCTTTATAATTTCTAACTCGGTGATTTCATAATTGTTGTACCATATATAGAGCTATAATTTCTTTGTTAACCATATATTCTCATGGTTTAATTGTCTTTCTTAATAAGTTTGGGATCATATTTTTGTCCCTTTAACATTATCTAACTCTCTTTTTCCTTTTCATTTTATTCTAATATCAAAAATCATCTCTTCATGTTCTAAAATTTGATCATTTCTCCACTAAATCCTTTGCCTCATTAATTTTGGAGAAAAATACTTGCTTAACTCCTTACTCATATTTATTTCAAACTATTCTCATTTACAAATTTTGAACTTTCTCACCTATCTCCTTAAATTTCTTTCAAGTCATATCCTCTTTATTTTGATGATTATTTTCATTTAACTAATTGCCATAATACTATACATGTAGCAATTCTAATTCCTACATTTATATTTCTTTATATATTTAATGTTAACGTTGAATTTTACAATACTTCTAATGTTTTCATCTTTAACACTTATTTCTCATAAATCTCCATTTCATCTTTTCTATAAGGTTAAATTTTTTTTTTTTTTTTTCATCCTCTTTTCCAATTTATCACTTTTTTCTCTTTATCTGCATTTCTTCACTTAGTAATGGTTATATACATACTTTACTTAATAATGGTTATATACATACTTGTATTAAGGTACTTTGTATGTTTACTCAGGACTTTAGGTTAGACCTGAACATCATACCTTACATCTATTGTAATGTTTTTCCTATGGATTTCTATATCTTATTATTCCCTCTATTGGAATTCTTATTTGCTAAGTAGTATTTCTAGTCCTTTCACTAAGTAATATCGACTTTCCTTTCACTAAGTAATATCGACTTATACTATACTATTCCTTCATTACTCTAACTCTTTCTATATTTATTCTTAATTAATGAGTTTAACTCTTTCTATACTCATCCTTTACTAATGAGTTACTCTTTCTTCACAAATGAGTCTACTCTTTCCATATTCCTCAAATAATGAGTTTAACTCTTTCCTCACTAATGAGTCAACTCTTTACATCCTCTTCAACAAATGAGGCTACTCTTTCAAGACTTATCCTTCACTAATGAGTTACCTCCTTTTATACTTATCTCTTAACTAATGAGTTTATCACATAACTCCTTCTCATCAATCGATAACTTATCTCTTATTCACTCACTTTAGGTTGAACCTGAGCCTGCGTACTTGGTATTTCTACAGAAGGTGATGAACCTTGGGTTTGCTATAGGTGAGGAAGAAGGTTCTTCAACACCCTTGTCATCATCTCTTCCACATTGCTCATTGTTACTTTCTCCATATTGTCTTCGGGAGTATTTTGAGCCACTGTCTTGTGACTCTCTTTGGTGGCATCTATTCATAATTTCAATCAATCCTCTATACAACTACTTCTATCTTAATCTAGACTTGGATTATAATCTCTCTTTTGGACATATTTGTACTGTACTGTGACTGGATGAATCGCTCTGATACCAACTGTGACGACCCGGGTTTTTGAAAACATGATTTGTAAAGTGTTTTGAAAGGCAGGGCCCTTAAGAGTGTAAATATTTTTCGCAAAACAAAGCAGCGAAAATTCTTTTCTTTAGAACTTGTTTTGAAAACCCAAGTCACCACTTCATACATAACATAAGTACAATTTGTGTACAAAATAAAATTCCATTGAAGGAATATACTTTTATTAAACTCCAGGATCCATCCAGTGGTTCACAAGATCTGACCAAATCTAGTACAATACTTGTCCAAATTACATAATCCAAAACTCAAGCTCACCATACAATAAAACTCTCAACAAATAAAAATACATGTCTTCAAGGGTATACCTTGAAGATTATTCTCTTCAAGTCTTCTATAGTCTTCAGCTCCTAACTCTCCTTCCCTGGATCTGAGATATTGCAACAAGTACAATATCTCAGCAAGCAATGCTTGGTAGGGGATTCAAGAAACATAATAATTGACAATGTAATTCCAATCCTTCATAATCTCGTTATCCTCAAACATACTCTTTATTTTGTAAGTTATGTATATCTATATACATACATACCCTTCATGGGTAAACCAATTAAATTTGTGAAAATAGTGAAATATCATTCCCAACTAAGTGATCAATTCTCTTTATTTTGAGAATTTAGTATTACGGCTAATCTCATACTGGGAATTTCCCTTCTTGGGAAACATTGGTAATATACAATTACCTAGCATTTCATTATGCTATAACATAAGGCATTTCACTATGCCTGTTCCCATATGCATCATAGTGCAAAATAATCAGAAAGGTTGCTATCTTTGCCTCGATCCGTACTAGCGCGCTCGGATAACCGCCTGTTCACCACTGATACCACGGTGGAAAATATTATGTCACTGCCCGTATGGGGGGGCAAGACTTTCACAGTGGTGGCCTTCCCATAATTGCCACCACCCGACTTTTAGCCTCTCATTGGGCAAGGTATCATCATATCATCAAATTTCAAGGAGCGGGTGGCCAAACCCTCATAACTCCTCTAGCAATAGCATCCCCTAGGCTCATGCCTATTAAAACAAACTCACAAGCCTCCAAGCTTGTATGTAAAATAGATTCCATATATATCAGACCATACGTCTGTTTACTTAGGGCTGAAATATTTTCTAGTTCCCTATTCACTTATAGTTAGTCCTTAACCATCTTATAGGTGTTTGGTTGGATCATAAGGTTTTCAAGAGATATACTACAAGTATTATCATTACTCTTGTCAACATAAGATCATGAGTACAATCATGAATATCTCATGTAAATGCATTCATCAAATCCTCCTACCTTTAAGGATTGATCTCTTTTTCCCAATCTTCCATGATCTTGACCGATGTATGTAATCTGTACATCCATACATATTGTCAATATATAAATTATGAACAATCCTATTGATCACTAGATCTGATGTTTAGAATGATCTTTAGATCATTCATATCTAAGTATTTTTCTATCTCTAAGTCTTTGTATGTTCATCTCCTTGATCTTGATCTTTCATAGATCCTTTGATTGACAATCTACTCATGTTGATAAAGATCAAGGTCCTAGATCTTCTATCAGCTAGTTCTTCTTTGATCTAAGTTCAGTTCTTGGATCATCCTTATGGAGGATGATCGTGGTTTTCTTCCTTGAATCACCTTTGATCAAGGGTTTGGATTATCTAATCTAATGAACTATAACAAGTATACTACTAAACATACATACTAAGTACAATATAGTGTTCTTATTCTTATTGTTCTTGATCATCCAAGATCTAATGGATCTTGTTTGATCATCCTTATCTTACTTACTATTTTTATTAGGGTTAGGTAATTTACTAACCTTTTATGCTCTTATGATTATTATTCAACCAATTAATGTGCATGGTTGAAGGTAGCTTATTCAAGCCTAAATCTAGACTGCTCCTCTTATTTCCAATTGGCTAAGGCTTACTAGTTGAATGGGTGAACACAAAGTGGTTACTTCAATCCTTATGTAAGGAGGCGTTTAGACCTCACAAACGTCAACAGAAGGTAGGGGAAGAGCGAGGCTCTATTAGATAACCCCCTTAACCACTATGTTCATCATTCACTAGAATGACCATAGCTCAACCTTTCATAAGGTTCCTATAAGCATGTTTACCCTAAGTACTCTTTCTAATGGATTTTAATTAAGTCCATGAATATTTATAATGTCATTCATGGGGTTTATTATTCTTTTCCTAATTTGGGCTAAGGATTTGATAATCCTTATATTGTCCTACTAACTATAGCCCTTACTAATTAAGTCCAAAGTACTTCATTCTTATTTGTGTCATGAAACTCTACTTTCTCATTAGAATACATTTTTGATGTTTTATGCTCTTTATCTCATAACAAGTAAATCTACTACTAACATTCAACCATAAATGAAGTATAAATTTAAAGCATAAAACTACCTAATTTGACATTCAATGAAAATGAGGCAAGGTACTTAAATTAAATCTAGCACCTTATGATAAGAATGAACACATATCATACTAAACTCTAAATGTTATACTAGCATGCTTTATAACATAATAACATAAAATGAAACTAATTATATTTACATTTTTAGAAACCTTTACTTATGATCCAACCATTTGATCTTAGATCTTTTCCTTTGATTAAGGACTTTAGTTATATTTAGAGAATTTTCTCTATTAAGGTCAAAAGATCACATTGATCTATTTTTATCATAATCCATCCATGATTTCCTTGGATTTCATCATATAAACATTTATTCTTTCCATCCCAAGGATTCGATCACACTTGATCTCATTGATCAAGTGGGTCCCTTTGTAATTTTTTGGGTTTTTCTACCATAAAGGGTAGATCCCTTAATATATCTCATATATATCCAATTTAAACATAGATATAACTTTATTTAAGTATTAGATCATTATTAAAACATGTTTCTAAGATCTGATCATCTCAGATCTTGAAAATCTATGTAATTGGAAACTTAATTCTTAAATACAGAAATTTTTTATTGAATAACATGTCATTTTTATTATTCCATAAGAAAATAGAGGTTTCAAGCTTTCCATATCTTCTTTCCGATCTCAATTTGGAGTTCAGATGACTCCAGAATTGATCCTGGAAGTTCACAGTCCTTCCTAGGGCCTAGACTTGATCTGGGCCCAAGGAAGGGACGGCCCAGATTAGTCGGGCGGAAAGACAGGCGGAACGAACCGAGCGGAACGAACCAGGGGTCGTCGGGCGCGTCCGCTGGGAAGAAACGCCTAAGCGTGACTGCGGGACGTCCACAGACGCAGA
Source organism: Warburgia ugandensis (assembly GCA_035236585.1). Lineage (NCBI taxonomy): Eukaryota > Viridiplantae > Streptophyta > Magnoliopsida > Canellales > Canellaceae > Warburgia > Warburgia ugandensis. Next base: position 77,665,916 of record CP141131.1, on the reverse strand, counting down.
CGGGACGAGCGGAACGCCCGTCGTCCGCGCGCCCGCAAACCGGGCTGTCGCTGGGCGCGTCCGCTCGTCCGTTTGATGAACGCGCCTTCATTGCACTTGAGCCGACGCCCCACGCATATCGCACGCGCCGTTCCGACGGTGCGTCACGCGGGCGTCTTGGGCGTCGTCTGATCTGGAGATCGGACGGTCCCTTCGGACCGTCCAATCAATCCTCTTGCAATTGAGGGCCCAAAAGGTCTCTGATTTTGATGAAACTTCTACCCTAGGGGTTTTGGACCCTTTTGGATCGATTGGTACAGTCAGATTTCTCATCTGAGCACTCCATCATCCCTAATTAAGGGTTCTGTTGTTGACTTTATTTTTATCTTTTTATTACCAAAATTAATTACAGTAAAATAAAAATTACATAAAACAATACTAAAAATATATGAAAAGGATTTCCACTTACTTGATTGGAGAGAAAACCTGATTTGTATGCCCAATTTAAAAAAATACCTTGTTGATGAAGATATAGCCTAAAATCCACCTTTCTTGCAAATACCGTTGTTTGAACCGTTGGATCTTGAAATTTCTTTGGGGGTTTTGTAGAATAGATGTGTTGGGATGTTTTGGACGGTGGAATTTATCAAATTAGATCAAGAACAGAGTGCCTAATTGAATTTAGGTCTCTTGTTCTAATCTAAAAAGAAAAACAAGTTGGAAAGAGATCTAGCTCTTGGAAATTTTGGGGTTTTGAGAGGGATTCTAGATCTAATTTTTCAAGGAGATTGAAGATAATTTCGTGGGGATTTTATGAGGATTTTTGGAAGATTTTTGGGGTTGTATTTATAGGCATTTTGGGTCTTTTTCCATGATTATAATATGTTATTTTTTTAATATAAAATGGCATGAAAGTCTTCAATGCTCCCATGCCTAACTTTTCTTCCCCATGACTAGCTGATCTTTGTTGACCCATGTTTCACATGGGCTGCTGATCAAATTGGTTGTTGGGGACGTGGTGGTGCCCATGTGGGTCCCACATGGTGTAAAAAGTCCATTTTGCCCTTTATGCATAAAACTTTGGGTTTTATTCCCATGATCTTGGATTTGAGTGTACTTAGTGGCGCTGGATTCGTATTTCTCAGTACATTCTAAATTTTGATGTTTCATATTTTGATTTTTGGAATATTTTGATTTTTGGGTAAAATTACTATTTTACCCCTTTTGTCCAAAAAATGAAAAACTTAAGGATTTCTAATCCGAATTCGAAATTTGTCGTGCTTACAGTCATTTTGAAGGGTTTCCTAAGTTTAATTTCAATTTTACATGTCTTATGATTTGATTATACTTTTATAAAAAGTATATTTTAAATAACCCTAATATTTCAGCCCGAAATATCTAAAACTCAAACTTTATTGATTTTTCTCAATCAATTTACAAAAATTGGGGTTATTACAATCTTCCCCCCTTACAATAATTTCGTCCTCGAAATTTGTAATACAACTCACTTAGGAGTTTTCACAATTCTTTCATATCCTTACACATGTGGCCTTGCCACTTGTGGAAATTCTATTTCCTTTCGTCCCTTTTCTATACTATCTTTTTCTCAAAGGTTAAAATGCTCATCCATGACTAACCTTAATAATGCTCTATATAATAAAGCTGGTTATTGCTAGAATTTCCCAAAAAGATGATTAATAACTCTTATTGAGTTATCCCTTTTTGTTTCAAAACCTTCCATTTCACTTCATTGGTAATTTTCACCAATCTTTCCTTCACAATTTTCCATTATACCTTCTATTGCTCATCTAATTCTTTTTCAACATATAAAGTTTTGACATAGCTTTCCTACTATGTATCAACATATAAAGTTTGGACATAGCTTTCCTACTATGTATAGTCCTTAGACTTCCTATAATACATATTGATTGGATTCTATAACTTCAACTATTGTTCTTTGTAACAACCTTCCAATCTTTGGAAGTAATTTTCTCTTTTCTTATTCTTCCATTATTTGGAAGTGTATACTTTATTTCTTTTCTACAGTTCATACTTCTTTACTATTTCCTTCTATTGACAACTTCTTGTCAAATTTTGTCTTTGAATAATAGTTTCCTTGTAAGGAATCTTTGTTCATTCCCATCCATTATTTTTGTAACACTCTTTGAGTACCATTTTATTCATAATACTTGACTTTTTACATTTTTCCATCCAAGATAGTGTCGTTTAACTCTGCATATATATTCTTGATCCTCTTTTGTTATTTCTTTCTCATAATTAGAACAATATTCAGAACATTCTCACAATCTATGATAATATTTATCTCTTTTCCTCTTATATATATTTATATGTCATAGGCTTCAAAATTTCTAGATTTTGCATTTCCTCATGCTTCTTTCAAAGCATACCTCATAGCCTTTATCATATCATGCTAACTCTTTATTTGCGATATTCTTGATAATTTCAATTAAAAGAGTCCATATTGACTTTGTAATCATCCCTTCTCAAATCTTTACAAACACCATAATTTATCAACTAGTCTTTAATTCTCAACAATCTATTATCAACTCATTTAGGATTTATGTAACCAATGGAAAAACATCACCAAAAGAATGTCCTTATGTTATAAAATCAATAAGAGACATATTTCTCTAATTGTCATTGTCATTTCATATTTTGATCTTATATTCCACCTTTGTTGGGTCAAATTCCATGCTATCCTTAAAATTTATATAACCTAAACTTTGCTTTCTTTAATCACATGTATAGTTACAAGACAAGTTTTGTAAGTGTCTAACATATATCCCTTGAATGCTCTTGATTTCTTGAAATCTATTTCCATATGTCATTACCACTTCATTCAATATATTTCATTCTCCTCAAATTCATGAACATCTGTTCTCTAACTCATAGAACTTTTAAAATTTGTTTTTTATTTTATACTTTGATGTTGCATTTCCAATTCCCAATTAATAAATTTGAAAATGCTCATCCTTATAGAGAAAAAGGATACTTAATTTCCTCAACATCATTTATGCATCCTTATATTGATTCCTCCTTTTCTTTTCCTAAAAGAAATTTGTTACTCTCATAATGTAAATTGCTATAATCACTCCATATCCTTAAAAAGTTGTTCTTTCAACTCATTCATATAATTTGATGTTCTTTTCCTCAACTATTATAGATATTTTCTCATTCAATCTCCTGTAAGATTGAAAATCTTCAAACTATCTTCAAATTTCTAACCACTTATTTCTCCAACAATTTGGATTTATATCTCATTCACAATCATCTTTAAACTTAAATTTAACAACCAATATTTGTTTTCATTTCTCATGTTTTATTTCACCTTTCCTTCAAAAAAATATATTTCCCCTTACTATATTTCTTAAATCTTTCAATATCACCAACTCCATCATGTAATTGGAAGTAGTATCTTTATTCATAGTTAGCTCTTCATTTGCCTTGATCAATAAGATGTACTCCTATTCATGATATTCAATGACTACATTTTTCTAATAAATATTTCAGTTTGTTTTCATGTTCCATGACCATGATAATCAATGACTTAATCAATGCTAATCAATATTTCTCTTTGTTTTCATGTTCCATGACCATGATAATCAATGACTTAATCAATGCTAATCAATGATAGTCCCAAAATTATTTTCAATAGCACCAAAGTTATTATATCAATAATTCTTTAATCCTTGAAAATCCTCTAGTGCTAATTTCCACAATGATTTGTCATACCTTTATAATTTCTAACTCGGTGATTTCATAATTGTTGTACCATATATAGAGCTATAATTTCTTTGTTAACCATATATTCTCATGGTTTAATTGTCTTTCTTAATAAGTTTGGGATCATATTTTTGTCCCTTTAACATTATCTAACTCTCTTATTCCTTTTCATTTTATTCTAATATAAAAAATCATCTCTTCATGTTCTAAAATTTGATCATTTCTCCACTAAATCCTTTGCCTCATTAATTTTGGAGAAAAATACTTGCTTAACTCCTTACTCATATTTATTTCAAACTATTCTCATTTACAAATTTTGAACTTTCTCACCTATCTCCTTAAATTTCATTCAACAAATGAGGCTACTCTTTCAAGACTTATCCTTCACTAATGAGTTACCTCCTTTTATACTTATCTCTTAACTAATGAGTTTATCACATAACTCCTTCTCATCAACTGATAACTTATCTCTTATTCACTCACTTTAGGTTGAACCTGAGCCTGCGTACTTGGTATTTCTACAGAAGGTGATGAACCTTGGGTTTGCTATAGGTGAGGAAGAAGGTTCTTCAACACCCTTGTCATCATCTCTTCCACATTGCTCATTGTTACTTTCTCCATATTGTCTTCGGGAGTATTTTGAGCTGCCTGTCTTGTGACTCTCTTTGGTGGCATCTATTCATAATTTCAATCAATCCTCTATACAACTACTTCTATCTTAATCTAGACTTGGATTATAATCTCTCTTTTGGACATATTTGTACTGTACTGTGACTGGATGAATCGCTCTGATACCAACTGTGACGACCCGGGTTTTTGAAAACATGATTTGTAAAGTGTTTTGAAAGGCAGGGCCCTTAAGAGTGTAAAATTTTTTCGCAAAACAAAGCAGCGGAAATTCTTTTCTTTAGAACTTGTTTTGAAAACCCAAGTCACCACTTCATATATAACATAAGTACAATTTGTGTACAAAATAAAATTCCATTGAAGGAATATACTTTTATTAAACTCCAGGATCCATCCAAAGGGTTGACAAGATCTGACCAAATCTAGTACAATACTTGTCCAAATTACATAATCCAAAACTCAAGCTCACCATACAATAAAACTCTCAACAAATAAAAATATATGTCTTCAAGGGTATACCTTGAAGATTATTCTCTTCAAGTCTTCTATAGTCTTCAGCTCCTAACTCTCCTTCCCTGGATCTGAGATATTGCAACAAGTACAATATCTCAAAGAAACAATGCTTGGTAGGGGATTCAAGAAACATAATAATTGACAATGTAATTCCAATCCTTCATAATCTCGTTATCCTCAAACATACTCTTTATTTTGTAAGTTATGTATATCTATATACATACATACCCTTCATGGGTAAACCAATCAAATTTGTGAAAATAGTGAAATATCATTCCCAACTAAGCTGATCAATTCTCTTTATTTTGAGAATTTAGTATTACAGCTAATCTCATACTGGGAATTTCCCTTCTTGGGAAACATTGGTAATATACAATTACCTAGCATTTCATTATGCTATAACATAAGGCATTTCACTATGCCTGTTCCCATATGCATCATAGTGCAAAATAATTAGAAAGGTTGCTATGCTGCAATCTGATCCGTACTAGCGCGCTCGGATAACTGCCCTGTTCACCACTGATACCACGGTGGAAAATATTATGTCACTGCCCGTATGGGGGGCAAGACTTTCACAGTGGTGGCCTTCCCATAATTGCCACCACCCGACTTTTAGCCTCTCATTGGGCAAGGTATCATCATATCATCAAATTTCAAGGAGCGGGTGGCCAAACCCTCATAACTCCTCTAGCAATAGCATCCCCTAGGCTCATGCCTATTAAAACAAACTCACAAGCCTCCAAGCTTGTATGTAAAATAGATTCCATATATATCAGACCATACGTCTTTTTACTTAGGGCTGAAATATTTTCTAGTTCCCTATTCACTTATAGTTTAGTCCTTAACCATCTTATAGGTGTTTGGTTGGATCATAAGGTTTTCAAGAGATATACTACAAGTATTATCATTACTCTTGTCAACATAAGATCATGAGTACAATCATGAATATCTCATGTAAATGCATTCATCAAATCCTCCTACCTTTAAGGATTGATCTCTTTTTCCCAATCTTCCATGATCTTGACCGATGTATGTAATCTGTACATCCATACATATTGTCAATATATAAATTATGAACAATCCTATTGATCACTAGATCTGATGTTTAGAATGATCTTTAGATCATTCATATCTAAGTATTTTTCTATCTCTAAGTCTTTGTATGTTCATCTCCTTGATCTTGATCTTTCATAGATCCTTTGATTGACAATCTACTCATGTTGATAAAGATCAAGGTCCTAGATCTTCTATCAACTAGTTCTTCTTTGATCTAAGTTCAGTTCTTGGATCATCCCTGTGGAGGATGATCTTGGTTTTCTTCCTTGAATCACCTTTGATCAAGGGTTTGGATTATCTAATCTAATGAACTATAACAAGTATACTACTAAACATACATACTAAGTACAATATAGTGTTCTTATTCTTATTGTTCTTGATCATCGAAGATCTAATGGATCTTGTTCGATCATCCTTATCTTACTTACTGTTTTTATTAGGGTTAGGTAATTTACTAACCTTTTATGCTCTTATGATTATTATTCAACCAGTTAATGTGCATGGTTGAAGGTAGCTTATTCAAGCCTAAATCTAGACTGCTCCTCTTATTTCCAATTGGCTAAGGCTTACTAGTTGAATGGGTGAACACAAAGTGGTTACTTCAATCCTTATGTAAGGAGGCGTTTAGACCTCACAAACGTCAACAGAAGGTAGGGGAAGAGCGAGGCTCTATTAGATAACCCCCTTAACCACTATGTTCATCATTCACTAGAATGACCATAGCTCAACCTTTCATAAGGTTCCTATAAGCATGTTTACTCTAAGTACTCTTTCTAATGGATTTTAATTAAGTCCATGAATATTTATAATGTCATTCATGGGGTTTATTATTCTTTTCCTAATTTGGGCTAAGGATTTGATAATCCTTATATTGTCCTACTAACTATAGCCCTTACTAATTAAGTCCAAAGTACTTCATTCTTATTTGTGTCATGAAACTCTACTTTCTCATTAGAATACATTTTTGATGTTTTATGCTCTTTATCTCATAACAAGTAAATCTACTACTAACATTCAACCATAAATGAAGTATAAATTTAAAGCATAAAACTACCTAATTTAACATTCAATGAAAATGAGGCAAGGTACTTAAATTAAATCTAGCACCTTATGATAAGAATGAACACATATCATACTAAACTCTAAATGTTATACTAGCATGCTTTATAACATAATAATATAAAATGAAACTAATTATATTTACATTTTTAGAAACCTTTACTTATGATCCAACCATTTGATCTTAGATCTTTTCCTTTGATTAAGGACTTTAGTTATATTTAGAGAATTTTCTCTATTAAGGTCAAAAGATCACATTGATCTATTTTTATCATAATCCATCCATGATTTCCTTGGATTTCATCATATAAACATTTATTCTTTCCATCCCAAGGATCTGATCACACTTGATCTCATTGATCAAGTGGGTCCCTTTCTAATTTTTTGGGTTTTTCTACCATAAAGGGTAGATCCCTTAATATATCTCATATATATCCAATTTAAACATAGATATAACTTTATTTAAGTATTAGATCATTATTAAAACATGTTTCTAAGATCTGATCATCTCAGATCTTGAAAATCTATGTAATTGGAAACTTAATTCTTAAATACAGAAATTTTTTATTGAATAACATGTCATTTTTATTATTCCATAAGAAAATAGAGGTTTCAAGCTTTCCATATCTTCTTTCCGATCTCAATTTGGAGTTCATATGACTCCAGAATTGATCCTGAAAGTTCACAGTCCTTCCTAGGGCCTAGATTTGATCTGGGCCCAAGGAAGGGACGGCCCAGATTAGTCGGGCGGAAAGACAGGCAGAACGAACCGAGCGGAACGAACCAGGGGTCGTCGGGCGCGTCCGCTGGGATGAAACGCCTAAGCGTGACTGCGGGACGTCCACAGACGCGGACGGGACGAGCGGAACGCCCGTCGTCCGCGCGCCCGCAAACCGGGCTGTCGCTGGGCGCGTCCGCTCGTCATTTCTATGGACGCGCCTTCTTTGCACTTGAGCCGACGCCCCACGCGTATCGCACGCGCCGTTCCGACGGTGCGTCACGCGGGCGTCTTGGGCGTCGTCTGATCTGGAGATCGGACAGTCCCTTCTGGACCGTCCAATCAATCCTCTTGCAATTGAGGGCCCAAAAGGTCTCTGATTTTGATGAAACTTCTACCCTATGGGTTTTGGACCCTTTTGGATCGATTGGTACAGTCAGATTTCTCATCTGAGCACTCCATCATCCCTAATTAAGGGTTCTGTTGTTGACTTTATTTTTATCTTTTTATTACCAAAATTAATTACAGTAAAATAAAAATTACATAAAACAGTACTAAAAATATATGAAAAGGATTTCCACTTACTTGATTGGAGAGAAAACCTGATTTGTATGCCCAATTTAAAAAAATACCTTGTTGATGAAGATATAGCCTAAAATCCACCTTTCTTGCAAATACCGTTGTTTGAACCGTTGGATCTTGAAATTTCTTTGGGGGTTTTGTAGAATAGATGTGTTGGGATGTTTTGGACGGTGGAATTTATCAAATTAGATCAAGAACAGAGTGCCTAATTGAATTTAGGTCTCTTGTTCTAATCTAAAAAGAAAAACAAGTTGGAAAGAGATCTAGCTCTTGGAAATTTTGGGGTTTTGAGAGGGATTCTAGATCTAATTTTTCAAGGAGATTGAAGATAATTTCATGGGGATTTTATGAGGATTTTTGGAAGATTTTTGGGGTTGTATTTATAGGCATTTTGGGTCTTTTTCCATGATTATAATATGTTATTTTTTTAATATAAAATGGCATGAAAGTCTTCAATGCTCCCATGCCTAACTTTTCTTCCCCATGACTAGATGATCTTTGTTGACCCATGTTTCACATGGGCTGCTGATCAAATTGGTTGTTGGGGACGTGGTGGTCCCCATGTGGGCCCCATGTGGGTCCCACATGGTGTAAAAAGTCCATTTTGCCCTTTATGCATAAAACTTTGGGTTTTATTCCCATGATCTCGGATTTGAGTGTACTTAGTGGCGCTGGATTCGTATTTCTCAGTACATTCTAAATTTTGATGTTTCATATTTTGATTTTTGGAATATTTCGATTTTTAGGTAAAATTACTATTTTACCCCTTTTGTCCAAAAAATGAAAAACTTAAGGATTTCTAATCCGAATTCGAAATTTGTCGTGCTTACAGTCATTTTGAAGGGTTTCCTAAGTTTAATTTCAATTTTACATGTCTTATGATTTGATTATACTTTTATAAAAAGTATATTTTAAATAACCCTAATATTTCAGCCCGAAATATCTAAAACTCAAACTTTATTGATTTTTCTCAATCAATTTACAAAAATTGGGGTTATTACAATCTTCCCCCCTTACAATAATTTCGTCCTCGAAATTTGTAATACAACTCACTTAGGAGTTTTCACAATTCTTTCATATCCTTACACATGTGGCCTTGCCACTTGTGGAAATTCTATTTCCTTTCGTCCCTTTTCTATACTATCTTTTTCTCAAAGGTTAAAATGCTCATCCATGACTAACCTTAATAATGCTCTATATAATAAAGCTGGTTATTGCTAGAATTTCCCAAAAAGATGATTAATAACTCTTATTGAGTTATCCCTTTTTGTTTCAAAACCTTCCATTTCACTTCATTGGTAATTTTCACCAATCTTTCCTTACTTCACAATTTTCCATTATACCTTCTATTGCTCATCTAATTCTTTTTCAACATATAAAGTTTTGACATAGCTTTCCTACTATGTATCAACATATAAAGTTTGGACATAGCTTTCCTACTATGTATAGTCCTTAGACTTCCTATAATACATATTGATTGGATTCTATAACTTCAACTATTGTTCTTTGTAACAACCTTCCAATCTTTGGAAGTAATTTTCTCTTTTCTTATTCTTCCATTATTTGGAAGTGTATACTTTATTTCTTTTCTACAGTTCATACTTCTTTACTATTTCCTTCTATTGACAACTTCTTGTCAAATTTTGTCTTTGAATAATAGTTTCCTTGTAAGGAATCTTTGTTCATTCCCATCCATTATTTTTGTAACACTCTTTGAGTACCATTTTATTCATAATACTTGACTTTTTACATTTTTCCATCCAAGATAGTGTCGTTTAACTCTGCATATATATTCTTGATCCTCTTTTGTTATTTCTTTCTCATAATTAGAACAATATTCAGAACATTCTCACAATCTATGATAATATTTATCTCTTTTCCTCTTATATATATTTATATGTCATAGGCTTCAAAATTTCTAGATTTTGCATTTCCTCATGCTTCTTTCAAAGCATACCTCATAGCCTTTATCATATCATGCTAACTCTTTATTTGCGATATTCTTGATAATTTCAATTAAAAGAGTCCATATTGACTTTGTAATCATCCCTTCTCAAATCTTTACAAACACCATAATTTATCAACTAGTCTTTAATTCTCAACAATCTATTATCAACTCATTTAGGATTTATGTAACCAATGGAAAAACATCACCAAAAGAATGTCCTTATGTTATAAAATCAATAAGAGACATATTTCTCTAATTGTCATTGTCATTTCATATTTTGATCTTATATTCCACCTTTGTTGGGTCAAATTCCATGCTATCCTTAAAATTTATATAACCTAAACTTTGCTTTCTTTAATCACATGTATAGTTACAAGACAAGTTTTGTAAGTGTCTAACATATATCCCTTGAATGCTCTTGATTTCTTGAAATCTATTTCCATATGTCATTACCACTTCATTCAATATATTTCATTCTCCTCAAATTCATGAACATCTGTTCTCTAACTCATAGAACTTTTAAAATTTGGTTTTTTATTTTATACTTTGATGTTGCATTTCCAATTCCCAATTAATAAATTTGAAAATGCTCATCCTTATAGAGAAAAAGGATACTTAATTTCCTCAACATCATTTATGCATCCTTATATTGATTCCTCCTTTTCTTTTCCTAAAAGAAATTTGTTACTCTCATAATGTAAATTGCTATAATCACTCCATATCCTTAAAAAGTTGTTCTTTCAACTCATTCATATAATTTGATGTTCTTTTCCTCAACTATTATAGATATTTTCTCATTCAATCTCCTGTAAGATTGAAAATCTTCAAACTATCTTCAAATTTCTAACCACTTATTTCTCCAACAATTTGGATTTATATCTCATTCACAATCATCTTTAAACTTAAATTTAACAACCAATATTTGTTTTCATTTCTCATGTTTTATTTCACCTTTCCTTCAAAAAAATATATTTCCCCTTACTATATTTCTTAAATCTTTCAATATCACCAACTCCATCATGTAATTGGAAGTAGTATCTTTATTCATAGTTAGCTCTTCATTTGCCTTGATCAATAAGATGTACTCCTATTCATGATATTCAATGACTATATTTTTCTAATAAATATTTCAGTTTGTTTTCATGTTCCATGACCATGATAATCAATGACTTAATCAATGCTAATCAATATTTCTCTTTGTTTTCATGTTCCATGACCATGATAATCAATGACTTAATCAATGCTAATCAATGATAGTCCCAAAATTATTTTCAATAGCACCAAAGTTATTATATCAATAATTCTTTAATCCTTGAAAATCCTCTAGTGCTAATTTCCGCAATGATTTGTCATACCTTTATAATTTCTAACTCGGTGATTTCATAATTGTTGTACCATATATAGAGCTATAATTTCTTTGTTAACCATATATTCTCATGGTTTAATTGTCTTTCTTAATAAGTTTGGGATCATATTTTTGTCCCTTTAACATTATCTAACTCTCTTTTTCCTTTTCATTTTATTCTAATATCAAAAATCATCTCTTCATGTTCTAAAATTTGATCATTTCTCCACTAAATCCTTTGCCTCATTAATTTTGGAGAAAAATACTTGCTTAACTCCTTACTCATATTTATTTCAAACTATTCTCATTTACAAATTTTGAACTTTCTCACCTATCTCCTTAAATTTCTTTCAAGTCATATCCTCTTTATTTTGATGATTATTTTCATTTAACTAATTGCCATAATACTATACATGTAGCAATTCTAATTCCTACATTTATATTTCTTTATATATTTAATGTTAACGTTGAATTTTACAATACTTCTAATGTTTTCATCTTTAACACTTATTTCTCATAAATCTCCATTTCATCTTTTCTATAAGGTTAAATTTTTTATTTTTTTTTTCATCCTCTTTTCCAATTTATCACTTTTTTCTCTTTATCTGCATTTCTTCACTTAGTAATGGTTATATACATACTTTACTTAATAATGGTTATATACATACTTGTATTAAGGTACTTTGTATGTTTACTCAGGACTTTAGGTTAGACCTGAACATCATACCTTACATCTATTGTAATGTTTTTCCTATGGATTTCTATATCTTATTATTCCCTCTATTGGAATTCTTATTTGCTAAGTAGTATTTCTAGTCCTTTCACTAAGTAATATCGACTTTCCTTTCACTAAGTAATATCGACTTATACTATACTATTCCTTCATTACTCTAACTCTTTCTATATTTATTCTTAATTAATGAGTTTAACTCTTTCTATACTCATCCTTTACTAATGAGTCACTCTTTCTTCACAAATGAGTCTACTCTTTCCATATTCCTCAAATAATGAGTTTAACTCTTTCCTCACTAATGAGTCAACTCTTTACATCCTCTTCAACAAATGAGGCTACTCTTTCAAGACTTATCCTTCACTAATGAGTTACCTCCTTTTATACTTATCTCTTAACTAATGAGTTTATCACATAACTCCTTCTCATCAGCGATAACTTATCTCTTATTCACTCACTTTAGGTTGAACCTGAGCCTGCGTACTTGGTATTTCTACAGAAGGTGATGAACCTTGGGTTTGCTATAGGTGAGGAAGAAGGTTCTTCAACACCCTTGTCATCATCTCTTCCACATTGCTCATTGTTACTTTCTCCATATTGTCTTCGGGAGTATTTTGAGGCACTGTCTTGTGACTCTCTTTGGTGGCATCTATTCATAATTTCAATCAATCCTCTATACAACTACTTCTATCTTAATCTAGACTTGGATTATAATCTCTCTTTTGGACATATTTGTACTGTACTGTGACTGGATGAATCGCTCTGATACCAACTGTGACGACCCGGATTTTTGAAAACATGATTTGTAAAGTGTTTTGAAAGGCAGGGCCCTTAAGAGTGTAAATATTTTTCGCAAAACAAAGCAGCGGAAATTCTTTTCTTTAGAACTTGTTTTGAAAACCCAAGTCACCACTTCATACATAACATAAGTACAATTTGTGTACAAAATAAAATTCCATTGAAGGAATATACTTTTATTAAACTCAGGGATCCATCCAAAGTGGTTCACAAGATACCAAATCTAGTACAATACTTGTCCAAATTACATAATCCAAAACTCAAGCTCACCATACAATAAAACTCTCAACAAATAAAAATACATGTCTTCAAGGGTATACCTTGAAGATTATTCTCTTCAAGTCTTCTATAGTCTTCAGCTCCTAACTCTCCTTCCTCGGATCCGAGATATTGCAACAAGTACAATATCTCGGCAAGCAATGCTTGGTAGGGGATTCAAGAAACATAATAATTGACAATGTAATTCCAATCCTTCATAATCTCGTTATCCTCAAACATACTCTTTATTTTGTAAGTTATGTATATCTATATACATACATACCCTTCATGGGTAAACCAATTAAATTTGTGAAAATAGTGAAATATCATTCCCAACTAAGCTGATCAATTCTCTTTATTTTGAGAATTTAGTATTCTGACTAATCTCATACTTGGGAATTTCCCTTCTTGGGAAACATTGGTAATATACAATTACCTAGCATTTCATTATGCTATAACATAAGGCATTTCACTATGCCTGTTCCCATATGCATCATAGTGCAAAATAATCGAGAAGGTTGCTTTATGTCATAGCCTCGATCCGTACTAGCGCTCGGATAATCGCCTGTTCACCACTGATACCACGGTGGAAAATATTATGTCACTGCCCGTATGGGGGGGGCAAGACTTTCACAGTGGTGGCCTTCCCATAATTGCCACCACCCGACTTTTAGCCTCTCATTGGGCAAGGTATCATCATATCATCAAATTTCAAGGAGCGGGTGGCCAAACCCTCATAACTCCTCTGAAGAATAGCATCCCCTAGGCTCATGCCTATTAAAACAAACTCACAGGCCTCCAAGCTTGTATGTAAAATAGATTCCATATATATCAGACCATACGTCTGTTTACTTAGGGCTGAAATATTTTCTAGTTCCCTATTCACTTATAGTTTAGTCCTTAACCATCTTATAGGTGTTTGGTTGGATCATAAGGTTTTCAAGAGATATACTACAAGTATTATCATTACTCTTGTCAACATAAGATCATGAGTACAATCATGAATATCTCATGTAAATGCATTCATCAAATCCTCCTACCTTTAAGGATTGATCTCTTTTTCCCAATCTTCCATGATCTTGACCGATGTATGTAATCTGTACATCCATACATATTGTCAATATATAAATTATGAACAATCCTATTGATCACTAGATCTGATGTTTAGAATGATCTTTAGATCATTCATATCTAAGTATTTTTCTATCTCTAAGTCTTTGTATGTTCATCTCCTTGATCTTGATCTTTCATAGATCCTTTGATTGACAATCTACTCATGTTGATAAAGATCAAGGTCCTAGATCTTCTATCGGCTAGTTCTTCTTTGATCTAAGTTCAGTTCTTGGATCATCCCTATGGAGGATGATCTTGGTTTTCTTCCTTGAATCACCTTTGATCAAGGGTTTGGATTATCTAATCTAATGAACTATAACAAGTATACTACTAAACATACATACTAAGTACAATATAGTGTTCTTATTCTTATTGTTCTTGATCATCCAAGATCTAATGGATCTTGTTTGATCATCCTTATCTTACTTACTATTTTTATTAGGGTTAGGTAATTTACTAACCTTTTATGCTCTTATGATTATTATTCAACCAGTTAATGTGCATGGTTGAAGGTAGCTTATTCAAGCCTAAATCTAGACTGCTCCTCTTATTTCCAATTGGCTAAGGCTTACTAGTTGAATGGGTGAACACAAAGTGGTTACTTCAATCCTTATGTAAGGAGGCGTTTAGACCTCACAAACGTCAACAGAAGGTAGGGGAAGAGCGAGGCTCTATTAGATAACCCCCTTAACCACTATGTTCATCATTCACTAGAATGACCATAGCTCAACCTTTCATAAGGTTCCTATAAGCATGTTTACTCTAAGTACTCTTTCTAATGGATTTTAATTAAGTCCATGAATATTTATAATGTCATTCATGGGGTTTATTATTCTTTTCCTAATTTGGGCTAAGGATTTGATAATCCTTATATTGTCCTACTAACTATAGCCCTTACTAATTAAGTCCAAAGTACTTCATTCTTATTTGTGTCATGAAACTCTACTTTCTCATTAGAATACATTTTTGATGTTTTATGCTCTTTATCTCATAACAAGTAAATCTACTACTAACATTCAACCATAAATGAAGTATAAATTTAAAGCATAAAACTACCTAATTTGACATTCAATGAAAATGAGGCAAGGTACTTAAATTAAATCTAGCACCTTATGATAAGAATGAACACATATCATACTAAACTCTAAATGTTATACTAGCATGCTTTATAACATAATAATATAAAATGAAACTAATTATATTTACATTTTTAGAAACCTTTACTTATGATCCAACCATTTGATCTTAGATCTTTTCCTTTGATTAAGGACTTTAGTTATATTTAGAGAATTTTCTCTATTAAGGTCAAAAGATCACATTGATCTATTTTTATCATAATCCATCCATGATTTCCTTGGATTTCATCATATAAACATTTATTCTTTCCATCCCAAGGATCTGATCACACTTGATCTCATTGATCAAGTGGGTCCCTTTGTATTTTTAGGGTTTTTCTACCATAAAGGGTAGATCCCTTAATATATCTCATATATATCCAATTTAAACATAGATATAACTTTATTTAAGTATTAGATCATTATTAAAACATGTTTCTAAGATCTGATCATCTCAGATCTTGAAAATCTATGTAATTGGAAACTTAATTCTTAAATACAGAAAGTTTTTATTGAATAACATGTCCTTTTTATTATTCCATAAGAAAATAGAGGTTTCAAGCTTTCCATAGCTTCTTTCCGATCTCAATTTGGAGTTCAGATGACTCCAGAATTGATCCTGGAAGTTCACAGTCCTTCCTAGGGCCTAGATTTGATCTGGGCCCAAGGAAGGGACGGCCCAGATTAGTCGGGCGGAAAGACAGGCGGAACGAACCGAGCGGAACGAACCAGGGGTCGTCGGGCGCGTCCGCTGGGAAGAAACGCCTAAGCGTGACTGCGGGACGTCCACAGACGCGGACGGGACGAGCGGAACGCCCGTCGTCCGCGCGCCCGCAAACCGGGCTGTCGCTGGGCGCGTCCGCTCGTCCTTTTTATGAACGCGCCTTCATTGCACTTGAGCCGACGCCCCACGCGTATCGCACGCGCCGTTCCGACGGTGCGTCACGCGGGCGTCTTGGGCGTCGTCTGATCTGGAGATCGGACAGTCCCTTCTGGACCGTCCAATCAATCCTCTTGCAATTGAGGGCCCAAAAGGTCTCTGATTTTGATGAAACTTCTACCCTAGGGGTTTTGGACCCTTCTGGATCGATTGGTACAGTCAGATTTCTCATCTGAGCACTCCATCATCCCTAATTAAGGGTTCTGTTGTTGACTTTATTTTTATCTTTTTATTACCAAAATTAATTACAGTAAAATAAAAATTACATAAAACAATACTAAAAATATATGAAAAGGATTTCCACTTACTTGATTGGAGAGAAAACCTGATTTATATGCCCAATTTAAAAAAATACCTTGTTGATGAAGATATAGCCTAAAATCCACCTTTCTTGCAAATACCGTTGTTTGAACCGTTGGATCTTGAAATTTCTTTGGGGGTTTTGTAGAATAGATGTGTTGGGATGTTTTGGACGGTGAAATTTATCAAATTAGATCAAGAACAAAGTGCCTAATTGAATTTAGGTCTCTTGTTCTAATCTAAAAAGAAAAACAAGTTGGAAAGAGATCTAGCTCTTGGAAATTTTGGGGTTTTGAGAGGGATTCTAGATCTAATTTTTCAAGGAGATTGAAGATAATTTCGTGGGGATTTTATGAGGATTTTTGGAAGATTTTTGGGGTTGTATTTATAGGCATTTTGGGTCTTTTTCCATGATTATAATATGTTATTTTTTTAATATAAAATGGCATGAAAGTCTTCAATGCTCCCATGCCTAACTTTTCTTCCCCATGACTAGCTGATCTTTGTTGACCCATGTTTCACATGGGCTGCTGATCAAATTGGTTGTTGGGGACGTGGTGGTCCCCATGTGGGCCCCATGTGGGTCCCACATGGTGTAAAAAGTCCATTTTGCCCTTTATGCATAAAACTTTGGGTTTTATTCCCATGATCTCGGATTTGAGTGTACTTAGTGGCGCTGGATTCGTATTTCTCAGTACATTCTAAATTTTGATGTTTCATATTTTGATTTTTGGAATATTTTGATTTTTGGGTAAAATTACTATTTTACCCCTTTTGTCCAAAAAAATGAAAAACTTAAGGATTTCTCATCCGAATTCAAAATTTGTCGTGCTTACAGTCATTTTGAAGGGTTTGCTAAGTTTAATTTCAATTTTACATGTCTTATGATTTGATTATACTTTTATAAAAAGTATATTTTAAATAACCCTAATATTTCACTGAAATATCTAAAACTCAAACTTTATTGATTTTTCTCAATCAATTTACAAAAATTGGGGTTATTACAATCTTCCCCCCTTACAATAATTTCGTCCTCGAAATTTGTAATACAACTCACTTAGGAGTTTTCACAATTCTTTCATATCCTTACACATGTGGCCTTGCCACTTGTGGAAATTCTATTTCCTTTCGTCCCTTTTCTATACTATCTTTTTCTCAAAGGTTAAAATGCTCATCCATGACTAACCTTAATAATGCTCTATATAATAAAGCTGGTTATTGCTAGAATTTCCCAAAAAGATGATTAATAACTCTTATTGAGTTATCCCTTTTTGTTTCAAAACCTTCCATTTCACTTCATTGGTAATTTTCACCAATCTTTCCTTACTTCACAATTTTCCATTATACCTTCTATTGCTCATCTAATTCTTTTTCAACATATAAAGTTTTGACATAGCTTTCCTACTATGTATCAACATATAAAGTTTGGACATAGCTTTCCTACTATGTATAGTCCTTAGACTTCCTATAATACATATTGATTGGATTCTATAACTTCAACTATTGTTCTTTGTAACAACCTTCCAATCTTTGGAAGTAATTTTAAGGATAGCATGGAATTTGACTCAACAATTTGGATTTATATCTCATTCACAATCATCTTTAAACTTAAATTTAACAACCAATATTTGTTTTCATTTCTCATGTTTTATTTCACCTTTCCTTCAAAAAAATATATTTCCCCTTACTATATTTCTTAAATCTTTCAATATCACCAACTCCATCATGTAATTGGAAGTAGTATCTTTATTCATAGTTAGCGCTTCATTTGCCTTGATCAATAAGATGTACTCCTATTCATGATATTCAATGACTATATTTTTCTAATAAATACTTCTGTTTGTTTTCATGTTCCATGACCATGATAATCAATGACTTAATCAATGCTAATCAATATTTCTCTTTGTTTTCATGTTCCATGACCATGATAATCAATGACTTAATCAATGCTAATCAATGATAGTCCCAAAATTATTTTCAATAGCACCAAAGTTATTATATCAATAATTCTTTAATCCTTGAAAATCCTCTAGTGCTAATTTCCACAATGATTTGTCATACCTTTATAATTTCTAACTCGGTGATTTCATAATTGTTGTACCATATATAGAGCTATAATTTCTTTGTTAACCATATATTCTCATGGTTTAATTGTCTTTCTTAATAAGTTTGGGATCATATTTTTGTCCCTTTAACATTATCTAACTCTCTTTTTCCTTTTCATTTTATTTCAAACTATTCTCATTTACAAATTTTGAACTTTCTCACCTATCTCCTTAAATTTCTTTCAAGTCATATCCTCTTTATTTTGATGATTATTTTCATTTAACTAATTGCCATAATACTATACATGTAGCAATTCTAATTCCTACATTTATATTTCTTTATATATTTAATGTTAACGTTGAATTTTACAATACTTCTAATGTTTTCATCTTTAACACTTATTTCTCATAAATCTCCATTTCATCTTTTCTATAAGGTTAAATTTTTTTTTTTTTTTTTTCATCCTCTTTTCCAATTTATCACTTTTTTCTCTTTATCTGCATTTCTTCACTTAGTAATGGTTATATACATACTTTACTTAATAATGGTTATATACATACTTGTATTAAGGTACTTTGTATGTTTACTCAGGACTTTAGGTTAGACCTGAACATCATACCTTACATCTATTGTAATGTTTTTCCTATGGATTTCTATATCTTATTATTCCCTCTATTGGAATTCTTATTTGCTAAGTAGTATTTCTAGTCCTTTCACTAAGTAATATCGACTTTCCTTTCACTAAGTAATATCGACTTATACTATACTATTCCTTCATTACTCTAACTCTTTCTATATTTATTCTTAATTAATGAGTTTAACTCTTTCTATACTCATCCTTTACTAATGAGTCACTCTTTCTTCACAAATGAGTCTACTCTTTCCATATTCCTCAAATAATGAGTTTAACTCTTTCCTCACTAATGAGTCAACTCTTTACATCCTCTTCAACAAATGAGGCTACTCTTTCAAGACTTATCCTTCACTAATGAGTTACCTCCTTTTATACTTATCTCTTAACTAATGAGTTTATCACATAACTCCTTCTCATCAACTGATAACTTATCTCTTATTCACTCACTTTAGGTTGAACCTGAGCCTGCGTACTTGGTATTTCTACAGAAGGTGATGAACCTTGGGTTTGCTATAGGTGAGGAAGAAGGTTCTTCAACACCCTTGTCATCATCTCTTCCACATTGCTCATTGTTACTTTCTCCATATTGTCTTCGGGAGTATTTTGAGCTGCCTGTCTTGTGACTCTCTTTGGTGGCATCTATTCATAATTTCAATCAATCCTCTATACAACTACTTCTATCTTAATCTAGACTTGGATTATAATCTCTCTTTTGGACATATTTGTACTGTACTGTGACTGGATGAATCGCTCTGATACCAACTGTGACGACCCGGATTTTTGAAAACATGATTTGTAAAGTGTTTTGAAAGGCAGGGCCCTTAAGAGTGTAAATATTTTTCGCAAAACAAAGCAGCGGAAATTCTTTTCTTTAGAACTTGTTTTGAAAACCCAAGTCACCACTTCATACATAACATAAGTACAATTTGTGTACAAAATAAAATTCCATTGAAGGAATATACTTTTATTAAACTCCAGGATCCATCCAGTGGTTCACAAGATCTGACCAAATCTAGTACAATACTTGTCCAAATTACATAATCCAAAACTCAAGCTCACCATACAATAAAACTCTCAACAAATAAAAATACATGTCTTCAAGGGTATACCTTGAAGATTATTCTCTTCAAGTCTTCTATAGTCTTCAGCTCCTAACTCTCCTTCCCTGGATCTGAGATATTGCAACAAGTACAATATCTCAGCAAGCAATGCTTGGTAGGGGATTCAAGAAACATAATAATTGACAATGTAATTCCAATCCTTCATAATCTCGTTATCCTCAAACATACTCTTTATTTTGTAAGTTATGTATATCTATATACATACATACCCTTCATGGGTAAACCAATTAAATTTGTGAAAATAGTGAAATATCATTCCCAACTAAGCCGATCTATTCACTTTATTTTGAGAATTTACTATTACTGCTAATCTCATACTGGGAATTTCCCTTCTTGGGAAACATTGGTAATATACAATTACCTAGCATTTCATTATGCTATAACATAAGGCATTTCACTATGCCTGTTCCCATATGCATCATAGTGCAAAATAATCGAAAGGTTGCTATCTTTGCGGTCGATCCGTACTAGCGCGCTCGGATAATCGCCTGTTCACCACCGATACCACGGTGGAAAATATTATGTCACTGCCCGTATGGGGGGGCAAGACTTTCACAGTGGTGGCCTTCCCATAATTGCCACCACCCGACTTTTAGCCTCTCATTGGGCAAGGTATCATCATATCATCAAATTTCAAGGAGCGGGTGGCCAAACCCTCATAACTCCTCTAAGAATAGCATCCCCTAGGCTCATGCCTATTAAAACAAACTCACAAGCCTCCAAGCTTGTATGTAAAATAGATTCCATATATATCAGACCATACGTCTGTTTACTTAGGGCTGAAATATTTTCTAGTTCCCTATTCACTTATAGTTTAGTCCTTAACCATCTTATAGGTGTTTGGTTGGATCATAAGGTTTTCAAGAGATATACTACAAGTATTATCATTACTCTTGTCAACATAAGATCATGAGTACAATCATGAATATCTCATGTAAATGCATTCATCAAATCCTCCTACCTTTAAGGATTGATCTCTTTTTCCCAATCTTCCATGATCTTGACCGATGTATGTAATCTGTACATCCATACATATTGTCAATATATAAATTATGAACAATCCTATTGATCACTAGATCTGATGTTTAGAATGATCTTTAGATCATTCATATCTAAGTATTTTTCTATCTCTAAGTCTTTGTATGTTCATCTCCTTGATCTTGATCTTTCATAGATCCTTTGATTGACAATCTACTCATGTTGATAAAGATCAAGGTCCTAGCTCTTCTATCATCTAGTTCTTCTTTGATCTAAGTTCAGTTCTTGGATCATCCCTATGGAGGATGATCTTGGTTTTCTTCCTTGAATCACCTTTGATCAAGGGTTTGGATTATCTAATCTAATGAACTATAATAAGTATACTACTAAACATACATACTAAGTACAATATAGTGTTCTTATTCTTATTGTTCTTGATCATCCAAGATCTAATGGATCTTGTTTGATCGTCCTTATCTTTCTTACTGTTTTTATTAGGGTTAGGTAATTTACTAACCTTTTATGCTCTTATGATTATTATTCAACCAGTTAATGTGCATGGTTGAAGGTAGCTTATTCAAGCCTAAATCTAGACTGCTCCTCTTATTTCCAATTGGCTAAGGCTTACTAGTTGAATGGGTGAACACAAAGTGGTTACTTCAATCCTTATGTAAGGAGGCGTTTAGACCTCACAAACGTCAACAGAAGGTAGGGGAAGAGCGAGGCTCTATTAGATAACCCCTTAACCACTATGTTCATCATTCACTAGAATGACCATAGCTCAACCTTTCATAAGGTTCCTATAAGCATGTTTACTCTAAGTACTCTTTCTAATGGATTTTAATTAAGTCCATGAATATTTATAATGTCATTCATGGGGTTTATTATTCTTTTCCTAATTTGGGCTAAGGATTTGATAATCCTTATATTGTCCTACTAACTATAGCCCTTACTAATTAAGTCCAAAGTACTTCATTCTTATTTGTGTCATGAAACTCTACTTTCTCATTAGAATACATTTTTGATGTTTTATGCTCTTTATCTCATAACAAGTAAATCTACTACTAACATTCAACCATAAATGAAGTATAAATTTAAAGCATAAAACTACCTAATTTGACATTCAATGAAAATGAGGCAAGGTACTTAAATTAAATCTAGCACCTTATGATAAGAATGAACACATATCATACTAAACTCTAAATGTTATACTAGCATGCTTTATAACATAATAATATAAAATGAAACTAATTATATTTACATTTTTAGAAACCTTTACTTATGATCCAACCATTTGATCTTAGATCTTTTCCTTTGATTAAGGACTTTAGTTATATTTAGAGAATTTTCTCTATTAAGGTCAAAAGATCACATTGATCTATTTTTATCATAATCCATCCATGATTTCCTTGGATTTCATCATATAAACATTTATTCTTTCCATCCCAAGGATTCGATCACACTTGATCTCATTGATCAAGTGGGTCCCTTTGTATTTTTTGGGTTTTTCTACCATAAAGGGTAGATCCCTTAATATATCTCATATATATCCAATTTAAACATAGATATAACTTTATTTAAGTATTAGATCATTATTAAAACATGTTTCTAAGATTCGATCATCTCAGATCTTGAAAATCTATGTAATTGGAAACTTAATTCTTAAATACAGAAAGTTTTTATTGAATAACATGTCCTTTTTATTATTTCATAAGAAAATAGAGGTTTCAAGCTTTCCATAGCTTCTTTCCGATCTCAATTTGGAGTTCAGATGACTCCAGAATTGATCCTGGAAGTTCACAGTCCTTCCTAGGGCCTAGATTTGATCTGGGCCCAAGGAAGGGACGGCCCAGATTAGTCGGGCGGAAAGACAGGCGGAACGAACCGAGCGGAACGAACCAGGGGTCGTCGGGCGCGTCCGCTGGGAAGAAACGCCTAAGCGTGATTGCGGGACGTCCACAGACGCGGACGGGACGAGCGGAACGCCCGTCGTCCGCGCGCCCGCAAACCGGGCTGTCGCTGGGCGCGTCCGCTCGTCCGTTTGATGAACGCGCCTTCATTGCACTTGAGCCGACGCCCCACACGTATCGCACGCGCCGTTCCGACGGTGCGTCACGCGGGCGTCTTGGGCGTCGTCTGATCTGGAGATCGGACAGTCCCTTCTGGACCGTCCAATCAATCCTCTTGCAATTGAGGGCCCAAAAGGTCTCTGATTTTGATGAAACTTCTACCCTAGGGGTTTTGGACCCTTCTGGATCGATTGGTACATTCAGATTTCTCATAAGAGCACTCCATCATCCCTAATTAAGGGTTCTGTTGTTGACTTTATTTTTATCTTTTTATTACCAAAATTAATTACAGTAAAATAAAAATTACATAAAACAATACTAAAAATATATGAAAAGGATTTCCACTTACTTGATTGGAGAGAAAACCTGATTTATATGCCCAATTAAAAAAAATACCTTGTTGATGAAGATATAGCCTAAAATCCACCTTTCTTGCAAATACCGTTGTTTGAACCGTTGGATCTTGAAATTTCTTTGGGGGTTTTGTAGAATAGATGTGTTGGGATGTTTTGGACGGTGGAATTTATCAAATTAGATCAAGAACAGAGTGCCTAATTGAATTTAGGTCTCTTGTTCTAATCTAAAAAGAAAAACAAGTTGGAAAGAGATCTAGCTCTTGGAAATTTTGGGGTTTTGAGAGGGATTCTAGATCTAATTTTTCAAGGAGATTGAAGATAATTTCGTGGGGATTTTATGAGGATTTTTGGAAGATTTTTGGGGTTGTATTTATAGGCATTTTGGGTCTTTTTCCATGATTATAATATGTTATTTTTTTAATATAAAATGGCATGAAAGTCTTCAATGCTCCCATGCCTAACTTTTCTTCCCCATGACTAGCTGATCTTTGTTGACCCATGTTTCACATGGGCTGCTGATCAAATTGGTTGTTGGGGACGTGGTGGTCCCCATGTGGGCCCCACATGGTGTAAAAAGTCCGTTTTGCCCTTTATGCATAAAACTTTGGGTTTTATTCCCATGATCTCGGATTTGAGTGTACTTAGTGGCGTTGGATTCGTATTTCTTAGTACATTATAAATTTTGATGTTTCATATTTTGATTTTTGGAATATTTTGATTTTTGGGTAAAATTACTATTTTACCCCTTTGTCCAAAAAATGAAAAACTTAAGGATTTCTCATCCGAATTCAAAATTTGTCGTGCTTACAGTCATTTTGAAGGGTTTGCTAAGTTTAATTTCAATTTTACATGTCTTATGATTTGATTATACTTTTATAAAAAGTATATTTTAAATAACCCTAATATTTCACCAGAAATATCTAAAACTCAAACTTTATTGATTTTTCTCAATCAATTTACAAAAATTGGGGTTATTACAATCTTCCCCCCTTACAATAATTTCGTCCTCGAAATTTGTAATACAACTCACTTAGGAGTTTTCACAATTCTTTCATATCCTTACACATGTGGCCTTGCCACTTGTGGAAATTCTATTTCCTTTCGTCCCTTTTCTATACTATCTTTTCTCAAAGGTTAAAATGCTCATCCATGACTAACCTTAATAATGCTCTATATAATAAAGCTGGTTATTGCTAGAATTTCCCAAAAGATGATTAATAACTCTTATTGAGTTATCCCTTTTTGTTTCAAAACCTTCCATTTCACTTCATTGGTAATTTTCACCAATCTTTCCTTACTTCACAATTTTCCATTATACCTTCTATTGCTCATCTAATTCTTTTTCAACATATAAAGTTTTGACATAGCTTTCCTACTATGTATCAACATATAAAGTTTGGACATAGCTTTCCTACTATGTATAGTCCTTAGACTTCCTATAATACATATTGATTGGATTCTATAACTTCAACTATTGTTCTTTGTAACAACCTTCCAATCTTTGGAAGTAATTTTAAGGATAGCATGGAATTTGACTCAACAATTTGGATTTATATCTCATTCACAATCATCTTTAAACTTAAATTTAACAACCAATATTTGTTTTCATTTCTCATGTTTTATTTCACCTTTCCTTCAAAAAAATATATTTCCCCTTACTATATTTCTTAAATCTTTCAATATCACCAACTCCATCATGTAATTGGAAGTAGTATCTTTATTCATAGTTAGCGCTTCATTTGCCTTGATCAATAAGATGTACTCCTATTCATGATATTCAATGACTATATTTTTCTAATAAATACTTGTTTGTTTTCATGTTCCATGACCATGATAATCAATGACTTAATCAATGCTAATCAATATTTCTCTTTGTTTTCATGTTCCATGACCATGATAATCAATGACTTAATCAATGCTAATCAATGATAGTCCCAAAATTATTTTCAATAGCACCAAAGTTATTATATCAATAATTCTTTAATCCTTGAAAATCCTCTAGTGCTAATTTCCACAATGATTTGTCATACCTTTATAATTTCTAACTCGGTGATTTCATAATTGTTGTACCATATATAGAGCTATAATTTCTTTGTTAACCATATATTCTCATGGTTTAATTGTCTTTCTTAATAAGTTTGGGATCATATTTTTGTCCCTTTAACATTATCTAACTCTCTTTTTCCTTTTCATTTTATTTCAAACTATTCTCATTTACAAATTTTGAACTTTCTCACCTATCTCCTTAAATTTCTTTCAAGTCATATCCTCTTTATTTTGATGATTATTTTCATTTAACTAATTGCCATAATACTATACATGTAGCAATTCTAATTCCTACATTTATATTTCTTTATATATTTAATGTTAACGTTGAATTTTACAATACTTCTAATGTTTTCATCTTTAACACTTATTTCTCATAAATCTCCATTTCATCTTTTCTATAAGGTTAAATTTGTTTGTTTTTTTTCATCCTCTTTTCCAATTTATCACTTTTTTCTCTTTATCTGCATTTCTTCACTTAGTAATGGTTATATACATACTTTACTTAATAATGGTTATATACATACTTGTATTAAGGTACTTTGTATGTTTACTCTGGACTTTAGGTTAGACCTGAACATCATACCTTACATCTATTGTAATGTTTTTCCTATGGATTTCTATATCTTATTATTCCCTCTATTGGAATTCTTATTTGCTAAGTAGTATTTCTAGTCCTTTCACTAAGTAATATCGACTTTCCTTTCACTAAGTAATATCGACTTATACTATACTATTCCTTCATTACTCTAACTCTTTCTATATTTATTCTTAATTAATGAGTTTAACTCTTTCTATACTCATCCTTTACTAATGAGTCACTCTTTCTTCACAAATGAGTCTACTCTTTCCATATTCCTCAAATAATGAGTTTAACTCTTTCCTCACTAATGAGTCAACTCTTTACATCCTCTTCAACAAATGAGGCTACTCTTTCAAGACTTATCCTTCACTAATGAGTTACCTCCTTTTATACTTATCTCTTAACTAATGAGTTTATCACATAACTCCTTCTCATCAGCGATAACTTATCTCTTATTCACTCACTTTAGGTTGAACACGAGCTGCGTACTTGGTATTTCTACGAAGGTGATGAACCTTGGGTTTGCTATAGGTGAGGAAGAAGGTTCTTCAACACCCTTGTCATCATCTCTTCCACATTGCTCATTGTTACTTTCTCCATATTGTCTTCGGGAGTATTTTGAGCTGCCTGTCTTGTGACTCTCTTTGGTGGCATCTATTCATAATTTCAATCAATCCTCTATACAACTACTTCTATCTTAATCTAGACTTGGATTATAATCTCTCTTTTGGACATATTTGTACTGTACTGTGACTGGATGAATCGCTCTGATACCAACTGTGACGACCCGGATTTTTGAAAACATGATTTGTAAAGTCTTTCCAAAACCCTATCCTTAAGAGTGTAAATATTTTTCGCAAAACAAAGCAGCGGAAATTCTTTTCTTTAGAACTTGTTTTGAAAACCCAAGTCACCACTTCATATATAACATAAGTACAATTTGTGTACAAAATAAAATTCCATTGAAGGAATATACTTTTATTAAACTCCAGGATCCATCCAGTGGTTCACAAGATCTGACCAAATCTAGTACAATACTTGTCCAAATTACATAATCCAAAACTCAAGCTCACCATACAATAAAACTCTCAACAAATAAAAATACATGTCTTCAAGGGTATACCTTGAAGATTATTCTCTTCAAGTCTTCTATAGTCTTCAGCTCCTAACTCTCCTTCCCTGGATCTGAGATATTGCAACAAGTACAATATCTCGGCAAGCAATGCTTGGTAGGGGATTCAAGAAACATAATAATTGACAATGTAATTCCAATCCTTCATAATCTCGTTATCCTCAAACATACTCTTTATTTTGTAAGTTATGTATATCTATATACATACATACCCTTCATGGGTAAACCAATTAAATTTGTGAAAATAGTGAAATATCATTCCCAACTAAGCTGATCAATTCTCTTTATTTTGAGAATTTAGTATTACGACTAATCTCATACTTGGGAATTTCCCTTCTTGGGAAACATTGGTAATATACAATTACCTCGCATTTCATTATGCTATAACATAAGGCATTTCACTATGCCTCGTTCCCATATGCATCATAGTGCAAAATAATTAGAAAGGTTGCTATCTTTGCAGTCGATCCGTACTAGCGCGCTCGGATAAGCGCCTGTTCACCACTGATACCACGGTGGAAAATATTATGTCACTGCCCGTATGGGGGGCAAGACTTTCACAGTGGTGGCCTTCCCATAATTGCCACCACCCGACTTTTAGCCTCTCATTGGGCAAGGTATCATCATATCATCAAATTTCAAGGAGCGGGTGGCCAAACCCTCATAACTCCTCTAGCAATAGCATCCCCTAGGCTCATGCCTATTAAAACAAACTCACAAGCCTCCAAGCTTGTATGTAAAATAGATTCCATATATATCAGACCATACGTCTGTTTACTTAGGGCTGAAATATTTTCTAGTTCCCTATTCACTTATAGTTTAGTCCTTAACCATCTTATAGGTGTTTGGTTGGATCATAAGGTTTTCAAGAGATATACTACAAGTATTATCATTACTCTTGTCAACATAAGATCATGAGTACAATCATGAATATCTCATGTAAATGCATTCATCAAATCCTCCTACCTTTAAGGATTGATCTCTTTTTCCCAATCTTCCATGATCTTGACCGATGTATGTAATCTGTACATCCATACATATTGTCAATATATAAATTATGAACAATCCTATTGATCACTAGATCTGATGTTTAGAATGATCTTTAGATCATTCATATCTAAGTATTTTTCTATCTCTAAGTCTTTGTATGTTCATCTCCTTGATCTTGATCTTTCATAGATCCTTTGATTAACAATCTACTCATGTTGATAAAGATCAAGGTCCTAGCTCTTCTATCATCTAGTTCTTCTTTGATCTAAGTTCAGTTCTTGGATCATCCCTATGGAGGATGATCTTGGTTTTCTTCCTTGAATCACCTTTGATCAAGGGTTTGGATTATCTAATCTAATGAACTATAATAAGTATACTACTAAACATACATACTAAGTACAATATAGTGTTCTTATTCTTATTGTTCTTGATCATCCAAGATCTAATGGATCTTGTTTGATCGTCCTTATCTTTCTTACTGTTTTTATTAGGGTTAGGTAATTTACTAACCTTTTATGCTCTTATGATTATTATTCAACCAGTTAATGTGCATGGTTGAAGGTAGCTTATTCAAGCCTAAATCTATTTGCTCCTCTTATTTCCAATTGGCTAAGGCTTACTAGTTGAATGGGTGAACACAAAGTGGTTACTTCAATCCTCATGTAAGGAGGCGTTTAGACCTCACAAACGTCAACAGAAGGTAGGGGAAGAGCAAGGCTCTATTAGATAACCCCCTTAACCACTATGTTCATCATTCACTAGAATGACCATAGCTCAACCTTTCATAAGGTTCCTATAAGCATGTTTACTCTAAGTACTCTTTCTAATGGATTTTAATTAAGTCCATGAATATTTATAATGTCATTCATGGGGTTTATTATTCTTTTCCTAATTTGGGCTAAAGATTTGATAATCCTTATATTGTCCTACTAACTATAGCCCTTACTAATTAAGTCCAAAGTACTTCATTCTTATTTGTGTCATGAAACTCTACTTTCTCATTAGAATACATTTTTTTTTATGTTTTATGCTCTTTATCTCATAACAAGTAAATCTACTACTAAGATTCAACCATAAATGAATTATAAATTTAAAGCATAAAACTAGCTAATTTAACATTCAATGAAAATGAGGCAAGGTACTTAAATTAAATCTAGCACCTTATGATAAGAATGAACACATATCATACTAAACTCTAAATGTTATACTAGCATGCTTTATAACATAATAACATAAAATGAAACTAATTATATTTACATTTTTAGAAACCTTTACTTATGATCCAACCATTTGATCTTAGATCTTTTTCTTTGATTAAGGACTTTAGTTATATTTAGAGAATTTTCTCTATTAAGGTCAAAAGATCACATTGATCTATTTTTATCATAATCCATCCATGATTTCCTTGGATTTCATCATATAAACATTTATTCTTTCCATCCCAAGGATCTGATCACACTTGATCTCATTGATCAAGTGGGTCCCTTTGTAATTTTTTGGATTTTTCTACCATAAAGGGTAGATCCCTTAATATATCTCATATATATCCAATTTAAACATAGATATAACTTTATTTAAGTATTAGATCATTATTAAAACATGTTTCTAAGATCTGATCATCTCAGATCTTGAAAATCTATGTAATTGGAAACTTAATTCTTAAATACAGAAATTTTTTATTGAATAACATGTCATTTTTATTATTCCATAAGAAAATAGAGGTTTCAAGCTTTCCATATCTTCTTTCCGATCTCAATTTGGAGTTCAGATGACTCCAGAATTGATCCTGGAAGTTCACAGTCCTTCCTAGGGCCTAGACTTGATCTGGGCCCAAGGAAGGGACGGCCCAGATTAGTCGGGCGGAAAGACAGGTTGAACGAACCGAGCGGAACGAACTAGGGGTCGTCGGGCGCGTCCGCTGGGAAGAAACGCCTAAGCGTGACTGCGGGACGTCCACAGATGCGGACAGGATGAGCGGAACGCCCGTCGTCCGCGCGCCCGCAAACCGGGCTGTCGCTGGGCGCGTCCACTCGTCATTTCTATGGACGCGCCTTCTTTGCACTTGAGCCGACGCCCCAAGCATATCGCACGCGCCGTTCCGACGGTGCGTCACGCGGGCGTCTTGGGCGTCGTCTGATCTGGAGATCGGACAGTCCCTTCTGGACCGTCCAATCAATCCTCTTGCAATTGAGGGCCCAAAAGGTCTCTGCTTTTGATGAAACTTCTACCCTAGGGGTTTTGGACGCTTTTGGATCGATTGGTACAGTCAGATTTCTCATCTGAGCACTCCATCATCCCTAATTAAGGGTTCTGTTGTTGACTTTATTTTTATCTTTTTATTACCAAAATTAATTACAGTAAAATAAAAATTACATAAAACAATACTAAAAATATATGAAAAGGATTTCCACTTACTTGATTGGAGAGAAAACCTGATTTATATGCCCAATTTAAAAAAATACCTTGTTGATGAAGATATAGCCTAAAATCCACCTTTCTTGCAAATACTGTTGTTTGAACCGTTGGATCTTGAAATTTCTTTGGGGGTTTTGTAGAATAGATGTGTTGGGATGTTTTGGACGGTGAAATTTATCAAATTAGATCAAGAACAGAGTGCCTAATTGAATTTAGGTCTCTTGTTCTAATCTAAAAAGAAAAACAAGTTGGAAAGAGATCTAGCTCTTGGAAATTTTGGGGTTTTGAGAGGGATTCTAGATCTAATTTTTCAAGGAGATTGAAGATAATTTCGTGGGGATTTTATGAGGATTTTTGGAAGATTTTTGGGGTTGTATTTATAGGCATTTTGGGTCTTTTTCCATGATTATAATATGTTATTTTTTAATATAAAATGGCATGAAAGTCTTCAATGCTCCCATGCCTAACTTTTCTTCCCCATGACTAGCTGATCTTTGTTGACCCATGTTTCACATGGGCTGCTGATCAAATTGGTTGTTGGGGACGTGGTGGTCCCCATGTGGGCCCCATGTGGGTCCCACATGGTGTAAAAAGTCCATTTTGCCCTTTATGCATAAAACTTTGGGTTTTATTCCCATGATCTCGGATTTGAGTGTACTTAGTGGCGCTGGATTCGTATTTCTCAGTACATTCTAAATTTTGATGTTTCATATTTTGATTTTTGGAATATTTTGATTTTTGGGTAAAATTACTATTTTACCCCTTTTGTCCAAAAAATGAAAAACTTAAGGATTTCTAATCCGAATTCGAAATTTGTCGTGCTTACAGTCATTTTGAAGGGTTTCCTAAGTTTAATTTCAATTTTACATGTCTTATGATTTGATTATACTTTTATAAAAAGTATATTTTAAATAACCCTAATATTTCAGCCCGAAATATCTAAAACTCAAACTTTATTGATTTTTCTCAATCAATTTACAAAAATTGGGGTTATTACAATGCGCTCATGAGAATACCTCTATCATACATGATTGATATTATGACATCTTGCTCCACATTATTTATAACTCATTTTAATGCATGATTCATGATATATTGGCATGTCTCTTGACTTGATTTTCTTGAGATGATTTGCATATGGGAATTTTTATGATTTATCTCGTGTTTTCCTATTTTATGACGAGTGTTTCTGCCCAGTTGGTACTGTGCTAGGAAGGTCATAGGGTTGACCACCAGTCCTTTGAAATTATGGATGATAAACACAAGCCCTAATATGTGGGCAGACTACGTGTGGTTTGTGGTAATTAGGGGAAGGCCACCCACACAAGTTCAACTATTTCCCATGTATGGAGGACAATAGTCTCCCGTTTCAGTGTCGACGGAAAGTGACAATGGTTGAGACCCTGGAGTGATTGCCACTATAGCATTATAGCCCATTCTCTTATTCTATATGCTCATGTGGTATTGATATATTGGGTGAAGCTTATGTGGGTGGCCAAATGTGGGTGGTCCTATGGGCTGAGCCAGCTACTTGATGTGCGAGCTATAGGTGAGGAATCTTGGAATTAGAATGAGTACTCATTGCAAGTGATATGAGTGTAGTAGGACACTCTTAGGGCATGATTATGTATGAGCACCCTGTTTATCATGACATGCATTCATATTTTGATGATGATACTAATCATTACTTGATTCTGATAGATGCATAACCATGCGTTACTCATGCTTTACATGCCACGGTGATTGGATATGATATCTTTGTGTTCAAGAGTAAAACATGCTTTAACTACCATTGTTTTGTTCAAACTCATGATTTTTCATTCGCTATTTACCATGGATGCCTAATGATTTGATGTACTATATCATGCTTTACTCCATGAGATTTATCAGGACATCAATACTCTTACAGCACTCTATCACATTGCATTTCTTATAAATTGTGATTACCTGTACAAGTAATACCTTACTGAGGCATTGCTTTGGTTTGCAATTCCTTTGTAACACCCCTAATTTTTGTAATGAAATAAAATAAATAATGAAATGAAAAATTTTGAAGGAAAATTAGGCTGGAATATTAGGGTTACTAAAAATGAACTTCTCATAGAAGTGGAATCAGGGTATAAGACATTTAAAATTGAAAACATATTTAACGAACCCTTCAAAATGACTGTAAGCACAACAATTTCTGAATACAGATGAAAAATCCATATTTTTCTTCATTTTTATGAATAAAAGGATAAAATTATAATTTTACAAATAACCAAGATCTGAGACATCAAAATCTAGAATTTACTAAAAAATACGAATCCAACACCACTAAGTACGCTCAATTTTGAGCTCGAGAGAATAAAACAAAATTTTCTTCATAAAAGGGCAATTTGATCATTCTACAGATTTGTGGGGTCCACAAGGGACCCACAAAGAGATCCAACGGCCAAAAAACAGGCCATCATTAGTCAAACCACTACCCTACTAGTGGAGAAGGAGGTGGTAGTGGGAATCCTAAGACAATTTAATAATCAAAAGAATTAAACATGATAATTACAAGTAATGATGGAAAATTCAAAACACCCCTATAAATAGCTCATAAAAATCCAAAAAATTCTCCTAATGATCCTCATGGGGTCCCATAGAATTTCACAAAATCCCAGATCTAGAAACATCCCCAATCTCCTCCAAATTTTCTTTCTTTTCCTCTTTCTTTTTTTCTCTATGGGCATGTCCACAGAAGCACCCACACTCCAGACTCAGTGGAGCCGTCAAGTGCATCCATGGACACTCAACCACGATGGAACTAGGTTTCTGCCTGGAAACCCTATTTGAATTAGCCATCACTTTTGAACCATTAAAACTGCATCTCCATTGTTAGATATGTTTTAAAAATTGTGATATACAAAAGACCTTTAATTCCATGATGATCCATTTCTTGGATCTCCCACAAACTCACAACAAAAAATATGAACGTATCAATTACCATCTCCAGCAGAGTTTTCACCTAATTTCCCCCAATCTGACCAGTAAATAGTAATCTTGAACCATTTAAGAGCATGAGCATGGCGTGGTCTACCAAAGCCCCATGCTATCCCACCTTCTTTGGCAACAGAAACGACAAATTTTGGGACTGTATATGATTTCCGGTGACTAGGGTGGAATTCTAGATTTCTCCATATTCTTCGATGTTTTCCTTCTCCTCCAGTGATCTTATCTTCACCGGACCAACCCAAGTAGGTAGCCCTTACTCCCTTCTTTCCATTTCGGTAGGTCCATGTTGTTTTTCGACCACCATGACGTCTCCCCCAGCCATTGATCTATCGGAGACGATGGATCCAGCTTGGGTGATGGAGATCTAATCACTGACGGCTCAAATGAATCTTTTGAGCCAATGGATGATTTCTTGGGGCCCAAAACCCCCAGGAGAAGAAATCTAAGCATTGGATTATGATGGATGTAGGAGAACTAATCATGGGCAATCCGATGGTCCAGATCTGGACATCTTGTCTATAGCTGGTCACCTCCACCCGACCACTTGGGATAGGTGGTAATGGGTGTGGGCCACTGGTCATTCTGCACCCGTAAACCCAGATTTGATCTGGACCTTCCAGTTTTGCACTGAAATCTTAGATCTTTTATTAAGGGCTAGATATAACTCTGATGTTAGATTAGAAAGCTTCTTTAGATTCTATATAATGTTTTCTAATTACTGAACTTAGTCGATCCATGTTTTAAATTGTATTTACATGTGCTATTTAGTAAAATCTATAGTAACAGTAGTGGATCATGACCAAGATGATCCAAAAATGAAAATTTGAACTTATGGATGTGTTCAGAGGGTGACAATACCCATAGGATCATGATCACAGTAAGATTTCTATGTGGATAGATCCAGTAATTAAACCAAAAATAGTAAGATTGAAATTCAGCCCTTAAAATGGGTTGAAATCTTAAAAACTCAAATTTGATCTCAATTTAACTCCAAATTGAGATCAATAAGTTGTTTTGGATTCATATTAATGATTAAAATATACTGAAAAAAATAAAATCACAATTTTAATTCATTAAATTTTCTGAAATTAAGTAGAAAAGTGTACTAATATCCTTGATCTACAAGATCTAGAATGATTAGACCAATAAAACCTTATTGGATGATGATATAATCATTTAATAACTTAAATTAGTGAGTTATATGCAATTTTATAGGCAGACCGTAAGAGATCTAGCTTAAAAGTAATAAAAACCATAAAAAGGGAAGCAAATCTCCTTAATCGAGTTGATCAAGGATGATTGGACTATATGGATATGTGTTGATGATGAAATTGAGTTAATATTATATGGATTTATAGAATGGATGATAATGATTTGGGTTAGATCAAGATCTATGCCCTTAAAATGGATAAAAGAACTTGAGATCTTCTTGATTAGTTACATCAAGAAGGATCAAATCACTCGATGAGATGCATAAATGATCCAATTATGAAATCACATCAAGAAGAAGTGTTAGATCTAAAATAAAATGAAGGATCAAGATTTTAAATGCTAAAAAGATGAAAAATGAATAAGGATCAATTAAGACCGTTGGATCATGATAGCATGTTACATTTCTATTTGAATTATTGAACATTATAATTGTCTTTCATTATTTAGTAGATTTAATTATAGCTTTATTTATTTAATTGCTTAATTATGCTTTTTATTTATGCTTTAATGCTTATGTAATGGAAATTTCATTGAAATTGTAATTAAATGAAATTAGAATGGAAGGACATTTACATGGAATGTATGACATGGACTTAATGATAGTAAGGACCATAGTTAGTAGGATAATATAAGGAATATAAATTCCTTGGTCCAAATGAGGAGAATAATCAAACTCCATGAATGACATTTTAATGTTCATTGATTTAATTAAAATCAAGTAGAAAGAGTACTTAGGGTTAAATGCTAATAAGAACCTTATGAAAAGGTTGAGTTAAGGTCAAGCTAGTGAATGATGAACATAGTGGTTAAGGGGGTTATCTAATAGAACCTCACTCTTCCCTCACCTTCCATTGACGTTTGTGAGGTCTAAACGCCTCCTTACATGAGGATTGAAGTAACCACTATGTGTTCAACTATTCAACTAGTAAGCCTTAGCCAATTTGACATAAGAGGAGTTGTTTAGACTTAGGATGAAATAAGCTACCCTCAACCAACAAAACATTAATTGGTTGAGTAATAATAATAAGAGCGTAAAAGGTTAGTAAATCATCTAATCTTAATAAAAATTGTAATCAACATAAGGATGATCAGACAAGATCTAGAGGATCTTGAATGATAAAAAACAATAAGAATTCTAAAGTTGTATTGTATTATGTATATGTAGAAATTTTGTATGTATATGTAGAAAAATGTAGGTAGAGAACCCAAACCCTTGATCAAACATGATTCATAGAAAGATTATGGTATCCCATATAGGAATACATAATTGAATAGAGAAATAACCTTATACGTATGATTCGACAGATGGATGAATCTAGACCATGATGGACATTGTGGAAGAATACAATTGAGATGTATGAATCAAGATACTACTTTAAACTAGGTGGATATACAAAGATGTATTAGAGACTCATGTGTATACATACATGATTTTTTGTCTAGAATTATAGACCTTCATGATATAATTATGCTTAGTACCTTAGCATAGTCATGATCCAAAACATATGATCCAACTAAGTGATCCAAAAGATATGATCCAAGTAAGTGATCCAAAACCTATGATCCAACTAAGTGATCCACAAACATGTGATCCAACTAAGTGATCCAACCTCATAATCTAATCAAATTGATCCAATTTGATGAGGATCAATTTGATGATAAAGTCTAATGAGGTGAAAGTAATGAGATATGGAGACCAAGGAAACCCTAAGAATAGGGTATAAAAAATATTCCAGCCTTAGTTAAATAGACACATCGTCTGATATTTACAATGTATTTTACATACAAGTATGGAGGCTTGCAATTTTGTTTTACATAGAGTTAGAGACTGGGGATGCTATGCTAGGGAAGTTCTGAGGGTTTGGCCACCCGCTTTCTGAAACTTATATGATGGATACCATGCCCAAAGAGAGGTTAAATGTCGGGTGGGGCAATAATGCGAAGGCCCCACTGTGATAGCTATGGTCCACCCCATGAGGACATGGATTTATTAATCCACAGTTAGTATCAATGGAGGATTATATAGTTATTCGGGTGCACCATATAGATTGAGGCTGTAGCATAGTAGTCCTAATGTGTTTTGTATTATGGTGCACATATGACAGGCATATTGTAATGCCATGGCATGATAAGATGCCACTACATGAGTTCTTAGAAATCCTCGTATAAAGATTGGCTGGATACTGAATTCCTAAATGGAAGTATAGCCAGGGGAAGGAACAAGTTTTGAGTAATCTTCACTATATTAACTAATTTGTCCTATATTACATAAATAATGTATATACTCTATGCATGAGTATGAGATAACTAATGAATGGATAACCGTGATGGATTAATGATTGAGGTATGTATTCTTATATTAGTGAAGTAGTATATTTTTGTATCCCCTACCAAGCATAGCTTGTTGAGGTATTGTAAATGTTTCCATGTTTACATTACGTCAGATATAGAGAAGCAGGGTTAGAAGCTTAAGATTGCAGAAGACTTAAGAAGATTTGGAAGAATAATCCATCAAAGTATTCCTTTGAAGACATGTATTTTTATTTGAGAGTATTGCATTGTATTGAGAGTTTTTTATGTATGGTATGGTTGAAATTTGGACTATGTAATTTGGACAAACATTGTACTACTACTAGGCTATATTGTGAACCATTGGATGGATTCTGGAATTTAATAAAACTATATTCCTTCAATGGAATTATATCTTGTATAAAAATTATACTTATGTTATGTATGAGGTGATGCCTTGGGTTTTTCAAAAGAAGTTTTAAAGAAAAGAATTTTTGCAGTTTTGTTTTGAGATTTTTTTTTACTAAAGGCGCCTGCCTTTGAAAAATGTATTAAAAAATGTGTTACAAAAGTCGGGTCATCACGACCTCGGATATAGTGAGTAGTAGCAGGTTTGACATGTTGAAGGAGCAGGCAAAAGTGATGGCAATTTCTAGTAAAGTATTGAAGATATTTCAAAAACTATAAGGTTTGTTCGGACCTTACTTTGGTTATGGCTTATGGATTGTACTTTAGTATGATTTATTCTGTGACATGGATGTAAGCATATGTATTCATATTAGATGTGATGGTTATGTATGGACAAAACTTGGGAAATGTTGTCATGTATTGATTTTATTATCCATTGTTGGAGTATATTTTTTTTATTGAGTATGGTATTTGCTTTGTATGGATGGGCATGGAGACTGAGTCTCCTAAGGGTAATGTCATATTATTGTTTTATCAAGTGGTTTTTGTATAGCACTTGTAATGTGCAATTGTCCAAAATACTAAGGAGACTATTAGATTTTTGGGAGAAATGGGATCTCATTTCACTATTAAATTTGTGATTTTGTGGTTGTATGACTCTCAGGATTTTGAAATAAATACTTTTATTTGATTTTTGTTTTTGGTAGATTTAAAAATCAAAGTTTTTAAAATAGGGATCTTGGCATATTTTTAAAATTGTTATTTTATTGTTGTGAAAACTTGGGTGTCACAAAAACTATAAAACTCCACAAAAATCCAAGCAAAAGAGAACATATACCCTAAGGAAAAAGACGCCTCCTCCATTGGAGACAGTGACATCCTCTTCCTCACTCCTCATTCTCACGCTTTTGCTTGGTTTTTCTTAGATTTCTTTGGCTCCTATTCTTTTCCTAAAGTACGAGGCATCCTTCAAGTGCTCCATGTCTAGTTTTTATGCTTTTCAAGGTTGGCCAACTCACTTCTTCTCTTATTTACCTTATTTCCTTGATCCTTTCATGCTAGTTTGTTTTGTATTGCTTTCCTTTTCTTTTCTTCTTTTGTCCTTAAAAAACTAAGATTCAAAAGGCTGGTTTTCCCTTGAAATGATAACCAAGGGAAGTCATCTTGAAACAAGTTTTTTTTGTTTGCTTTTCATTACCTTTGAGTTCCCTTTTAGCCACCTTGACTTCTTACATTTTTTCTTTAGATTCCATTGGTTGATTGCCTTATTATTCCATAGATTTCCTTTGAATATCTAGAAATTTTGGAGGAGAAATCATCTCTATTATTTAGTTTTGGATTTAAAGTTGGAGAAAAGGTGGTACATTTTCATCAAAAGTGGAATTCACTCTTAATGTTTTCACTTGTATGCAACTTATTAATGAGTAATGGAATCTTGCTTGGTTGATGAAAGTCATATGTTAATTTCTTAATCGTTACATGTTGATGATCCCTTGAATTAGTGACTGTCTTAAGTTAAAATCATCAAACAATTCAATCAAAAGTTATAAGAAACCATGTGTCAGCTCCAAAAGTGGCAGCCATGGTTTTGAAATAGTTAAAGGTTGAAACTTGAACGCAAATTGTCAATTTATTGTTTCCTCATAGTTCTTTGACTTCATTGCTTCTTTAATCACATAGGGAAAATAATTCTCAATTCATGTTGAAATCATGTACGCTGTCCATAAGTGGGGTATAATGGTTTGAATAAATTGGAGGAATGAAATTCAAGTTAAGTTGTTTTCGTCCAAGCAAGGAATAGAAATCTTGTTGTGGTTGTTTGCTTGATTTTGATTAGTTTGTTTGCATGTTGTTGCTTAGATTGTAATTGTCAAAGTTTCCTTTCCCATGAGATTACTTACTTTGTTTAGAAGTGCATGAGTAGGAAATTAATATTTTAAAGCATGTTTCCTCATATTAATTGTTGATTTCATGTTTAGGAAAGTTGTTTATTTACACTTTAGGATGGTTTCACTTTAAGAATGTTTTAGTTTAGGAAAGTCATCAAATTAGAAATTTTTTAATTTATGAAAATTTTAATTTTGAAAGTTCATTTTTTAGGAAAGTTTCTAATTTTAGAATAATTTTCAATTCCATATGTGAATTTCCAATTTTAGATTAGGTTATCTATCTCTTAAACTTTGGCTAGTTTAGATAGGTTAAAGTAAGACTAGTAGCATCACATTAGTCCAACTTCTCATGAGATCAACCTCAATAGAGTGCTATATTGCAAATGATACGTGCACTTGCGAGTTTTAATTAAAGCACCAAGAAATTTTTGGCCTTGTTGCATACTGATATATCTCTTAAACTCAACTTTGTACTAATAATAATGGACAAGTGTGATGGTAGAGCAGACAAGCTTGAAACTATGTTTCAATCCTTTATGGCTGCCACATCTCTTAACCTCTTAAAGAGGTTTGTCATCTCTGTTCTAGCCCATCTCACATCACTGCGTCTTGTCGATCAAATAGAGTGCTGAACAGCTATCTTGTTGACCAAACAAATGCATTGAATGCATATTGCCAACCTAGCAACAACCCATATTCTAAGACCTGCAAACTTGGATGGGCTAGGGATCCCAACTTTTCATGGCCAAAGAATAACTACCAAGGGGGACCATCTGTGAACCCTCCTCCCCAAAGCTTTCCTCCTAGTGTTATAGTTCCTCAATAGCCACTAGCTTCCAACAACCTATGCAACTAAAGAAACCATCTTTTGAGGATATGATTCAGAGCATGTTTGAAAAACAAAATGGAGACATAAAAAGGTCTCTGAACCAATTCAAAAATATCAATTCTTAGGCTATAGCTTAGCTAGAGATGTATGTCAGCCAATTATTAGCTGAATCAAAGAATAGAGGAAAGAGTCTGTTCCCTAGTCAACCCATCCTTAACCCTATGGGTCAATTTGAGATAAGGTCAAGTTCTAAAAATCAAAACCCTCATGAGCATGCCAAGTTTATAACCACCCTTAGGAGCAGTCGTCAGATCAATAATAAAGGAGGGTAGATTGAAGAAAAGGAAGACGAGAATTCAAAGGAAATGACACAAGAGTAAAAGACTAAACACAAACCTCTTGCTCCATTTGAGCATATAGTGGAGGCACCTTATGTGCCCAAAGCCCCATTCCCTCAACTACTCAACAAGGCTAAAAAAGGAATAAATTTTAATGAGATAATGGAAATGTTTAAACATGTACAAAATAAATATTCCATTACTCAATGCTACAAAAGATATTCTTTCTTATGCCAAGTTTCTTAAAGAACTTTACACTACAAAGTGAAAGCTTAATGCGCAAAAGAAAGCCTTCGTCACTCAGCAGGTGAGCTCTTTTATTCAACACAAAGACACAAAAATTTAGAGATCCACGACATCCTACAATTTCTTGCATTACAGGTGATCATGTCATAGATAGGGCACTTTTTGACTTAGGGACTAGTGTTAATCTGTTGCCATACTTTGTCTATGAGTAGTTAGACCTTTGTGAACATAACCCAACCAATTAAGATTCCATGTGGTATGGTCGAGGATGTATTAGTATAGGTGGACTGGTTTTATTTCCATTTTGATTTGATTGTCTTGTATACCCAACTTGCATCAAACCCTAAAAGTTAGATCCCAGTGATTCTTAGACATCCATTACTAACAACATCCAATGCAATCATAAATTATAGAAATGGAGTATCACAATTATCTTTTGGCAATATGAAAGTTGAGTTCAATGTTTTTAATGCCAACCATTAACAATTAAATCTTGATGACTCTTGCAACATGATTAAAGATTTAACTTCAAAAGTTTTACCACCATTGTCTACCGTCGATCTACTAGAGGCCTATCTTATATAGTGTAATTACAATTATGAATGTTTAGCTAAAGACATTAACATAGCACTTACTGGGATGCAACCCAGGGTTTTAGAGTCTGCATTGCTCAATTATAAAATAGATGTCTTATGTTTTCAAACATTGAGGACATTGTTTCATTCAGGTTTGGGGGTGCAGATGCATATAGTGATTTTGAATTTTCTTGAACTTAAAAAAAAAAAACCAATTTTGGAAGAGTTCCCTTACTGTGATGAGAACTTAATGTTCAAAATTTAGTAATTCTATTGTTTTCCCTTCTTAATGGGAGGGTATATGGCTAATTTTGCATATTATTCATGTGTTGAAGCATTTAATGAAGATTAATTCTACTATGAGGCCCTTACTAACAGTAATTCCATTCCACCATAGTGGGTGTCTTCCTTTTGTGCTAAAGAGGCACTGTGGTTATAGTGGGTGTCTTAAAATCCAAGTGATTTTTCCATGCCTTCCATTGACATTTGTTGAGGTTTAAATGCCTCATAAAATGAGTATAGTATTAACCACTATTGAGAAAAACTTAACTCATAGGTAGTAGTCAACTTTGGACAAAAGGAGGAGCTGTCTAGATCTAGGTCTAAGAAGCTACCACCTATGAACTAAGAAATATAATCTTGACACTGCTCAATTAATGGATGCTAGGATTTGATTGTGCATGATGTGGAGTTAGAGTCAACATATAGATTAGGATAGTTTGTGCAAGGTCATCAATCTTAGAGCCTAGAGTTATCACCTTTCAGCCTAAAGATTCAATGCACCCTAAGACAAGGGGAAAGAAACCAAGTTCCTATTCCCATGGATGAACCACTAGTAGAAGTCAAGTGCAAGGCCATTAGAGATTTCTATGGGCCCCCACAACTCAACACCTCATCCTACATAGCTTTACCTCCTATAAATGTAGACAACTTTGACTTAAAGCAGAGAGTCATACAATTGCTTCCCACTTTTTATGATCGAGATCAAGAAGACCCCTACCTACATATCAAGGAGTTCCATGATATTTATTCCATGCTAGATTTTGAAAATTTTTGAACGATTCTATTAGTTCTAGGCCATTCTCATTCTCTCTTAAGGCAAAGCTAAATCATGGATGAATTTCTTGGAGGTACATTCCGTCAATACACGGGACCAATTGTCTAGATAGTTTTTGAACAAGTTCGTCCCTTTTCATAAAACAAATGCCCTTAGTCATGAAATTATTGATTTCCAACAAAGTGATGATGAATGATACTATGAATGGTGGGAACGGTGGAATGAACTATTATAGAAGGGCCCACATCATTGATTCAAAAAATGACAATAAGTTCAATACTTTTATGAGGCATTGATGCCTCAAAATAGACAAATGATCGATGTAGCAAGTGCATACTCATTTATCCAACTAACTCGACTCTGTACTAGCAAGAATGGACAAGTATGATGGTAGAGCGACTAAGCTTCAAATT
The DNA here is from genome assembly GCA_035236585.1 of Warburgia ugandensis. NCBI lineage: Eukaryota > Viridiplantae > Streptophyta > Magnoliopsida > Canellales > Canellaceae > Warburgia > Warburgia ugandensis. The sequence continues at coordinate 77,622,483 of CP141131.1, read as the reverse complement.
ATGTTTTAGTCCTTTATGGCTGCCACATCTCTGAAACCTGCCACATCACCACATCTTGTCCATCAAATAGATTGCAGAACAATATCTTGTTGACCAAGTAAATGCATTAAATGCATATCGGCAACCTTGAAACACCCCATATTTTGAGACCTATAACCTTGGATGGGCAAGGCATCCTAATTTTTTCTTGTCAAAGAATAACTACCAAGGGTGACTATTTGTAAACTGTCTTACCCAAAACTTTCATCATAAAACTACAATTCCCCAAAAGCCACATGGCTTCCAGCAACCTCAACAACAAAAGAAGCCATATTTTGAGGAAAACATTTGGACCGTTCTTAAATTTTTTTTAAAAGAACATGATGACACTAAAAAGGCCTTACACCAATTGCAAAATCATAGTAGACATTCAACCCATGTCAACTCTCAAGCCATAGCCAAGTTAGATATGCAGGTAAGCCAATTGTCAACTGAGCCACATAATAGAGGAAATAGTTAGTTCCCTAGTCAACCCATCCCTAACCTTACAGGCCAATTTGAGATAGGGTCAAGTTATCAAAAACTTAACCCTCATGAGCATGCCAAGTCTATAACCACCCTTAGGAGTGATTGTGTAGGCTTAGGAAGTTGCAAAGGAGAAAGAGGTAACCAAAACATAAGAGAAAGAGAAAAGATAGAAAAACCTTACAGAACCTATAATGGAGGCACCCTATGTGCCGAAAACCCCATTCCCTTAACTACTAAACAAGGCTAAGAAAGGAACATTTTTAATGAGATAATGGAAGTATTTGCATCGATTATTCAATGCTATAAAGGATATTCCTACTTATGCCAAGTTCTTGAAAGAGCTCTACACAAGAATAAGAAAGCTAAATGTACAAAAGAAAGCTTTCCTCAACAAGTAGGTAAACTATTTGATTCAACACAAGACCTACTAAAGTTTAGAGACCATGTCATAGATAGGGCATTACTTGACCTATGGACGGGTGTTAACTTGTTTCCATACTCTGTCTATGAGTAATTGAGACTGGATGTGTTAAAACCAACCACTACCATATTGCAATGGGTGGATAGAGTTGTCAAGATACTTAATGGTTTGGTTGAATATGTCTTGACATAGGTCGACCAGTTTTATTACCTAGTTGATTTCATTATGCTGGACACACAACTTTTATTTGGTCTTGGCAGTCAGATTTCAGTTATCCTTGGATGTCCATTCTTAGCAACGTCCAATGCCATTATTAACTATAAGAATGGTGTAACAAAATTGTCATTTGACAACATGGAAGTTAAGATAAATGTCTTTAATTTCAATCAACAACATTTAGACCTCGATGATTCTTGCTATATCAATTTGATTGAGAGTCTAATTAATGACATTCATCCACCATTATCCAACTCTGGCCTATTGGAGGCTTGTCTCATGCACTTTAATGAATAATTTGATCTAGACATGTCTATTGAAGAGCTAAACAACCTTTTGAAGGCTGTTCCAATCATGGATATGTCCAAGTGGGGTCCTTATGTGGAACCACTACGACCTTCTAAATCTGTCCCCATGCCCTCAATAGGGCAACCACCATCTCTGGACGTAAAACCCTTGCCTAACAACTTGAAATATTCATACCTAGGACCAAATGAAGCCTTACCCATGATAATAGCATCAAATTTAGATAATGATCAGGAGGGTAAGCTTTTAGATGCCATTCAGGAACATAAAACTGCCCTAAGGTGGACGATAACAGACATAAAATGGATTAGTCCAGCCATATGCATGCATAAGATACACCTAGAAGAAAATGCAAAACCTTCTAGGAAAACTCAAAGATGACTGAATCCCCACATAAAGGATGTGGTCAAAGAAGAAGTCTTAAAGTTTCTTTATGTTGGAATTATATATCTTATCTCTGATAGCACTTGGGTTAGCTCCGTTCAGGTTGTGCCTAAGAAATTCGGGGTCATGATGGTCATAAATGAGGAGAATGAATTAGTACTCACTTGCATGACCACCAGTTACAGAGTTTGTATTGACTATCAAAAGTTGAATGCAATCACGAGGCAAGATCACTTTGCATAAGAACCACCCAATTAGTTACCCATGTGTTACAACTTATAGGTTAAATTAGGATTTTAGGATAAAAGTTCATAACACATGCATTTTTTACCTAATGAAGCAAAAGTTGTTATTTTGTAGGTCTAGAAGCTAATCCAAAGTATGTGATTAACCATGTTTTTCTATGATTTAATTAGAAATTTTCACTTTTTGTAGGAAGTAAGATGGTGATTCAATGGCCAAGATCAATCGGGATAAAATTGAAAATCAAGATCAAAAGATTAAGTCAAAGCCTCGAAATCATCTCTTCAACATAATCCAAAGGCCAAGATCATCTTAAGATGCACTATGAATTTCCATTGTAAAGTTGCATCTTTTTAAATCTCTATCACATTCCACCTCTTAGGAAACTTTCCAACCAACCAAAACTCTCCACCCAACACCCTCCATCTCATTCTCACCCACTTTCATAAAACAAAGGAGCTTCAACGACTTTGGAAAGGGCGAGACACCCCTTCTAAAAAAGGTGGAGGAGATTCAAGAAGATTATCTAAGAGATATTCTGAAGATAATCAAGCAAAATATATTAGAATAAGATGGCATGTGGATCAATGAGATAATAGAATTTCATTTTCTCTCTCTTTTCCCCACTTTTTCCTAAATTTTCAGCTCACCCATAAGATGCACTATGAATTTCCATTGTAAATTTGCATCTTTTTAAAACTCTATCACATTCCACCTCTTAGGAAACTTTCCAACCAAACCAAACTCTTCAGCCAACACCCTCCATCTCATTCCCACCCACTTTCATAAAACAAGGGACCTTCAATTACTTTGGAAGGGGCGAGATACCCCTTCTAGAAAAGGTGGCTTCTCCCACCTCCTTCCACACATTTTCCTATATGATATCCTAACCTTTTCCCCATCCTAGCCATTGGAATTTACACACTTTAATCCCCACCATACCTTAGCATTAAGGAAATGATAGGTGTTTAATTTTAGCCAAATTACCCCTAATTTAGCATTTCATTGGATCATCTAACTCAACAATTTGATGATTTTTAGATAAAATATAAATTTTAGCTCAAATTGACCATCCAACCATAAATTGTCAAATTTAAATGTTAGAAGATCATCAGAGCTAAGCATATGCTTAATGTACGATTTAGATGACTCTAATTTAGTCTTTTATTTCGCAGATCAACCAAAAGAGGCATGGATGACTCAGATCAAATTTCAACAAGGCAAATTATCGAAAGGGCATTGAATGGACCAAATCACTCAATAAAGTAAGATGAGATAGTTTCTGAAAAGAAAAAATGGTTTTAAAGGAAAGAGAAATTTTTTAAGGGTATGTAAAGATGCAAAATAGAAGACACTCCAAGTTGGAAAGTCTTATCCATGGTGGAATTGGAAAGAGGAGAGCTCATACATGAGGAAGCCATAAGTGGAGGGAGGCAGCCCCCTTGGACAGTAGGAGGAAATTGCAGGGGAAGCAGCACTACGCCATGCTTTTTTATTTCTTTTTCTTTTTCATTTTCATTCCCTCATTTCATTCTTTTCCTATGTTTTTTTATTCTTTCTGTAGTCCTCTTTTTCTCACCATCTCTTTCTCTTCTCTATAGTTTCTCTTCCATGCACAACCCAGCCATTACCATAGATAAACCCACCAACCTCTATTCTCTTTTCACCGAACCCTTTTTATCCTTTCTAGGTTTCCAATAGGAAACCGTTCCTAGCCTCTACTTCACTCCTTAGTCAATTTTTTTTCACATGCCTATCATGATCAGACAGACCAGCCCTTTTCCTTGCTTCTTCATCACCACACAAACATCTCTGTTTCTGGTCCTCCCTTCTACCACACCGACACCATCCTCCGTACTTCTCCTTCTTCTCTCCTACTCAGTCTCCCTCTTCTTTCATCTCTTTGTGGCTTCGCCATTCATTATGTCATTTACCTAGCACTAGCTAGATAGACAGATTGCACCAGCCTAGTCCACCCAAGGCAAATCGGGTACCCCTCCACTTGACTCCTCTGCCCAGCAGCATCATTGCAACGCCTTCTTCTAGGTTCCCCTGCCCTACTCACTCAATCACTGGTGTCGGGTGTGACGACTCGTGTTTTTGTAAGACATTTTTCAAAGGCAGGGCACCCTTAGTAGTAAATTTTTTGGCAAAACAAAGCAGTAGAAATTCTTTTCTTTAGAACTTATTTTGTAAAACCCAAGTCATCACTTCATACATAACATAAGTAGAATTTTGTACAAGATAAAATTCGATTTAAGGAATATACTTTTTTTTTAAATTCAAAAATCCATCCAGTGGTTCATAGTACAGCACAGGTATTAGTATAATACTTGTCCAATTTACATAATCTAAATTTCAAAGCTCACCATACAATAAAAACTCTGAATACTTAAAAGCAAGGTTCGTATAAGTTTGAGGACCGGCATTCTTTATGAATGATTCCCATGTATTGATTTTATACTTATTAGACAATTTGTCAGTTTATCTAGGGCTGGAATACCTTCTAGTTCCCTATTCACTTAGGGTTTTCCTTAATTCTAACTTAACCATTTCATATGTGTTTTGGTTGGATTATAAGGGTTTTCAAGAGGTGTAATACAAGTATTTACATTACACTTGTCAACATTTCTAGACATAAGATCATGTATTCAACATGGAGATGCATTCATAAAATCCTCCTACCTTCAAGTAGTGATTCATCTCTTCAAATCTTCTATGATCCTAATTGACATATGAAATCTATAAATCCATACATACTGTCAATATTTATACAATTTGAATAATCCTATATTTTTTATCCTATCTATATTCTGTCTAATCTTGTGCTTTGATATAAAGAATCTAGATCTTATGTCCTATCATGATTTATCTTCCTCAGATAGTATTGATCAATAGATCTGACGGTTAGAATGATCTTCTAATCTCTCAGATATAAGTATTTTCTATTCTAAGTTTTTGTGTATTCCTTTCTTTGAGCTTGATCTTTCATAGATCCTTTGATCAACAATTTATACTTGTTGATAAAGATTAAGGGCTTAGATCTTCTATCATCTAGTTCTTCTTTATTCTAAGTTCAGTTGTTTGATCATCCCTAAGGAGGATGATCTTGGTTCTCTTCGTTGAATCATATTTGATCAAGGGTTCAGATCTTCTATTCTATTTGATCTAAGATCGTCTATTCTATTTGGTCTAAATTGCAAGCAATATATATATCATACATTTCAAAATATTTATTTCTTTTATTGTTCTTGATCATTCAAGATCCCATGGATCTTGTTTGATCATCCTTATCTTACTTACAATTTTTATTAGGATTAGATAATTTACTAACCTTTTATGCTCTTATTATTATTATTCGACTAGTTAATGTTTTACTAGTTGAAGATGGCTTATTTCATCCTAAATCTAGATAGATCCTCTTATTTCCAATTGATTAAGGCTTACTAGCTAAATGACTACACACATAGTGATTACTTCAATCCTCACGTAAGGAGGCGTTTAGACCTCACAAATGTCAACAAAATGTAAGGGAAGAGCGAGGCTCTATTAGAGAACCCCCTTAACCACCATGTTCAACATTCACTAGAGTGACCTTAGCTCAAACTTTCAAAAGGTTCCTATGAGCATTTTCACCCTAAGTACTCTTTCTAATTGATTTTAATTAAATTCATGAACATTTAAAATGTCATTCATGGGGTTTATTATTCTCTTAGTTTGGGCCAAAGATTTGATAATTCTTATATTGTCCTACTAACTATAGCCCTTACTAATATTAAGTCAAAGTCATTCACTCATCTTAATTGTCCATACATCTCTGTATTCCATTAGTTTACATTTTTGGTGATTTATGCTCATTATATCTTAACAACTACTTAACAATTGAATCTACTAATAAAATTTCACAAAAAATAAATCATAAACTTCAAAGCATAAATCCAATATAAGTTTAACAACCATTTATACTAACATGCTTCCTTTGGATGTAACTTAACCTAATAGAATAAAACTATACTTAAACTAGCATGATCCTAAGTTATGAAATACATGAAATTTTACTACTAATCTAATGTTACCATGCTAAAATCTGAAATTTAAACTAACATGGCCCTAAGATAATTAAATCTACCAATCTAATAACAAACTAATAACATTTAGAGCATAGCATGCTAAAAATTTAAGAATTACACTATCATGCTTCCTAATTTATAACATAAATCACTTTTACAATTCTATTATAAAATAAAAGGAAATTAAACTAATTAGATTAAGATTATTAGAAACTTTTACTTATGATCCAACCATTAGATCTTAGATCTTTTCCTTTAGATCAAGGGTTTTGATTATATTTAGGGCTTTTACTCCATTAAGATCCAAAGATGATATCCACTTATTTTTGTCACATTTAATGCATGATCTAATTGGATTTCATCATAATCCCATTCATACAACCCATCCAACGGGTTTGATAATGCTTGATCTCATTGATCAAGTGGGTCCTTTTGTATTTTTAGGGCTTTTCTACCATAAAGGGTAAATCTCTCAATTTATCTTAGATCTATCAAAATAAATCAGAGATATTACTTTATTTAAACCTTATTTCATCATTAAGTCAGATCCCCAAGATCTGAATATCTCATATCTTGAAGATAGTGAATATTGGAAGCTTATTTCCCAAAAACAGAAAGTTTCTTAAAGATTTTTATCAATTTTATGCTTTCAGAAGAAACTAGACATTACAAGCTTTCCATAGCTTCTTTTCGATCTTAATTTGGAATTCAGATGACTCCACAATTGATGAATAAGTTTACAATTGTTCCAAAGGTCCATAATTGATCTGGGCTCAGCAGAATGGACTTTCTTGATCTTTAGGCAGAGCGGGTCCAGTTGGGTAGAGTGATCGCCGCGCTCGCATCACCGGAACACACGTGGTAATGCACTTCCTTGGACCTACACTGTCACACGAATGTTCCGTCGGGACGTCATGGCATGAGGAGAGTGTGCGCAGAGATGCTCCCTCAGGGCATGTCTTGTTATGGCATCCCAGGAGCCGGATCTTATAAGGAAGATTAGATAGTCTGTTTTGGACCGTCCAATCAATTCCTCTTCAATCAAGGGCTCAAAACATGATGAAATTTCTTGAAAATTCTACCTTATGGATTCTGAAGCCTTTTGGAACAATTGGATGGCTCAAAATTTCCATCTGAGCCCTCCATCAAACATAAACGAAGGGTTCTTATCTTTACTTGATTTTTATAAATTTTAACCTAAACTTAATTATAGAAAAATAAAATTATATAAATTAACATGAAATAAGTATGGGAAGAGTTTCCACCTACTTGTTTGGAGAAAAGTATAAGTTTTGTAACCCAATTTTAAAGAAATATCCCTTTGATGATAAGATCACTCGATAACTGCTTGTTTTGTGATTTCCTGTTGATTGCACAGTTGGATCTTGAAATTTCTTTTGGGGTTTTGTACGTAAGGTACTCTAGTACAATATGAATAGTGGGATTGATTTGTGGGTCCCTTGTGGGCCCCATGGAGGTGTGAAAGGACTATTTTGCCCTTTTATGGAGAAAAATCTGTTTCATTCTCTAGAACTCAGAATTGAGCGTACTTAGTGGTGTTCGAATCGTATTTCTGAGTACATTATAAATATTGATGTCTTATATCTTGGTTATGGGTAAAATGGTCTTTTATTCATAAAAGTAAAAAAATTAGGGATTTTTCATTTTAACTAGGAATTGAACATACTTAGTGTCATTTTGATAGGTTTTTCAAGTACATTAATAATTTATAAGTTTTAAATAGTGTTTTAATCTCTATAAAATGATAATTTCCAATAATCTAATATTTCAGCTCAAAATTTCTAAAAATTCAAACTAAATTGATTTTCTCAATCAATTTACAAAAATTGGGGTTATAACAATCTTCCCCCCTTGTAATAATTTTGTCCTCAAAATTCGCATCTCAACTTATGAGTTTTCATTAACTCATTCATAAGTTTTCTCATATGGTCTTGCCACTTAAGGAAGCCTCCATTTCCTTTCATTCATAGTTCATGTTACCTTCTCCTTAAAGGTAAAATCACATTTTTGGGTCATAAACACACATCTTACTAATAATGCTAATGCATTAATCTCTTAAGCTAATTTTTTACTAGACTTTCTAAAAGGATTAATAACTCTCAATTGAGTTATCACTTATGTTCAAAATTCTCTATTTCTAATATCTATTTCCTCAGAGATTTATGTTTTATTTTTCCTATGAGGGTTGAAGTTATTTCATCTATTTCAAATCTCAAACCTTCCAATGATAGATTTATGCATATTCATAGCAAAGAAAAATTATTGTTCCTATATCCTCAATCACATAATACTTTTACATCACTATAAGGCATAAACAATTACCTTCAATCTTTCCTTTTGACGATTGACCTTTCAAAATAGCAAATACCCTCCCTTAGTGTTGAGGGACATTTTTTGGTTTTTCATCCTTGATTCCCAAATGTTTGTTGCAGTGATCAGCCATATGCCCCAACTCTCCACACTTATAACATTTGACTGTTGTTGTGGCAATTGATTATAACATGGCTTTCTAGGATGAAATCTTTTACATCTAAAACATGATTTCTGATTCTATCTAATTTTAGGATTTCCTTGGTTTCTTTGTGGCCTAAAATTTTTCATGGGTCCTTTGTTTTTCTTAAAAGGTCGTGGATTGAAGTCTCCCACTTCTCCTCTTTTCTCAATTTGGTTTCTCTTGAACTTGTCTTCAAATTTTGAGGCCATTTCCACACATTCTGCCAAAGTCATGGGTTTAGTACAAACTACCTTTCCTTTCAACCCTGGGTGCAGCCCTTCTATGAATCAATTCACTGTGTGTGTTTTAATGTTACACACATGAGTTGTAAATCTCCTTAACTATGTAAATTGATTATCGCACTGTACCACTAACATGTTTCCTTGTCTAAGTTCTAGAAACTCTATTAGCTTTCTTGCTTGCTCATGAGAAGGGAAATATTTATGGTTGAAAACTTCCTTAAATTCCTCCCATGTAGTATTTTTAGAATTTGAGAAGAAGGTATTGTTAGCTTATCTCCACCAAAATGTAGCTTCTTGTTTTAATAGATAGGTGGCAAATTTAACCTTCAACTCTGGAGGAGTACGTAGTGCACTAAAAGTCCTTTCTAGTTCATATATCCATTCTTCAGCCTTCTCAGCTTCGCCCTTACCATTATACCCAGTAGCCATCTTTTGAAACCTTTCTATCATTTTGTCAACCTTTTCTAGGGCTAATGGAGAATTTCTAGCTTCTTCACTTGGTACAAGGGAAGATTGACCATGTACCAGTGTGGGAGTATTTAGTGTTGGTGTTGGTGTATTGTGTCTCACTTCAGGTGGAGCATGAGCCTGAGTACTTGATACCTCTGCTGGAGGTGATGAACTTTGGGTCTATTGAATGTGAGGAAGAAGGTTCCTTAATACTCTTGTTACCATCTCTTCCACATTATCCATTGTTAATCTCTCCATATTATCTTCTGGTGTATTTTGAGTTGTATGCCTTGTGACTCTCTTTGGCAACATCTGCTCATAAATCGAAATTCCTATCAGTTTTCCATACAACTATTTCTATCATATAAGTAGAATCAATATTACTAAATTCAACAAATTAATATCCCTATTCATTCATAGGCCTTCCCTTTCCATTATATCATCAATGCAAATTATAGTCCATAATTATTTCCATATTTCAATTCTATCATGTAGTTGAATCAAAATTCCTCTAAATTTTATCCTTATTTATCTTTATTAAAATTCTTTTCATTCACCAATTTTTAAAATATTTACCTACCTCCTTAAATTATTCTCAAGTATGATCATCTCTATTTTGATTATTAAATCCTTTAGCTAATTGTCATAATACTACATCTATGTAGTAATTGTAACTCTTACATTTACATTTACATTTATTATTTATTATTATTAATTTTGAATTTTGTAATAATTCTAAGGTTTTATCTTTAGTATCTATTTCACCTTTCCTATAAGGCTTGGATTTTTTCCTTCTTCATCCTTTCCATCCTATTTTTCCAATTTATCATCTCTTTCTCTTAATCTCCATTATTCCACCAAATAATAATTATATTAATGTATCTTATTTCTACAAGTATCTTTACTTAAGATTTCAGGTTATACCTGAATATCATACATTACATCTTCCTCTATTGTAATACTTTCCTTGTTTCTAAACTTACTATTCCCTATATTGATACCATTAACTTACTAAGTAGTACTCTGAGTTATTTCATTAAGTACTATCTACTTATACTCCACAAATACTTCATGAGTTAATTACATTAATTCCTCACCTAATGAGTTAATCACATAACTCTTCCTACACTCATTCTCAACTAATGAGTTAATCACATAAATCATTCTTTACTCATTCTCATCAAATACTATCTTATTTCTTATTCACTCATTATTTCTCATCCTCTAATTGGATTGTCATCTTCATATTGGACATAAGGGTACTGTACTGTGACTAGATGAATGGCTCTGATACCAATTGTGATGACTCAGGTTTTTGTAACACATTTTGTAATACATTTTTCAAAGGAAGGGCGCCCTTAGTAGTAAAAAAATTTCACAAAACAAAGTAGTGGAAATTCTTTTCTTTAGAACTTGTTTTGTAAAACCCAAGTCATAACTTCATACATAACATATGTACAATTTTGTACAAGATAAAATTTCATTGAAGAAATATACTTTTATTAAATTCCAGAATCCATCTAGTGGTCCACAGTATAGCCCGGGTATCAGTACAATACTTGTCCAAATTATATAATCCAAATTTCAAAGCTCACCATACAATAAAAACTCTCAATATAATACAATGATATCAAACAAAAAATACATGTCTTCAAGGGATATACCCTGATTGATTATTCTTCTAAGTCTTCTTAAGTCTTGAGCTCCTAATTCTCCTTTTGTGTATCTAAGATATTGTAAAGATTCAAACATTTACAATATCTCAGTAAGCTATGCTTGGTAGGGGAGTCAAGAAGCATAATAATGTGACAGTATAATCCTAATACTTCATAATCCCATTATTCACACTCATGGATCAATCTCTTTACTTTGTCATATATGTACATCCTTACACATGCATACTGTATATGTCATATAGATATATAGATGGTCAAAATAGTGAACAATAGTTAATATATCAAATATCAATAGTCACACTCAGACACACTAAGTTGATCGATCGTCCAGACTCTGCTAGAAAATACTCCCTCATTTGGGCAGTATCATCACACTACGCCATACTGAGTTGATAAAACATCCAAACTTTGCTGGGAAAATACTTCCTTATTTGGATAGTATCGGCATCTCATTATGCAATGCATCATAATGCAAAATACTCAAAGGACTACTATGCTGCAGTCTGATCTGTACTAACATGCTCAGATAATTGCTTTCATACTCCATGAATACCAAAGGTGGAAAATCATCTATGTCCTATCTATATGGGGAGACAGACCATCACAATTGTGGCCTTCTCTTAATTACCCTCTTAGTATATCAATATATATTATAGACACCCGCCATGATATTTAGGCAAATTGCATGCAATTTGTGGTAATTATGCGTAGGCCACCCACGGATGTCCTACCATCCTCCATGCTTGACAAACACTAGTCACCCATTTCGGTGTTGATGGTGAGCGGTAGTGATTTATAACTAGAGTGGTTGCCACTGCAGCATAGCAATCCATGCACTTATTCTATATGCTCATGTAGTATGACACAAGGGGGACACCATGACGACGCACCTTCAGGGTGAAGCTTATGTGGGCAGCCGAATATGAGTGTGCCTATGGGTTTAGGGAGTTACCTGGTGTGCGAGCTACAAGTAAGGGACCCAAGGATTGGTATGAGTGCTCATGGCCAGATATGAGAGGGTGGTGGGACACTTGTGGGACATGGTTGGCTTGCATGTTCTATCATTCATGATATGCATTCATACCTTGATATGATGGATTTGATTGTATTTAACTCTTCCAGTTTCATAAGCATGCATTATCCATGTTATGCATGCCACGGTATTTGGTTTTGATACTTCAACATTTTATGCACCAGAATCATATCTTCATCTGTTATTGTATTTAATTCTAACTTATTATTCGTGCATCATTTGTCTCCTAGATATTGATGAATTGACTTATTATATGAATGATTTTGCATCCATGAGATTTATCATAAACTCTGATATTTATACATCACACTAGCTATTCTTTATTGATATTAAATGTGGTCACCAACACAAGTGATTACTTGCTGAGGCATTGCTTTGGTTTGTAATGCCTCAAATACAGAGAGAACCAGCAAGCATGACATGCAAATAGAGTAGCGGGGGCAATGGTAGCCTTCAGCAATGTATAGAAGAAATTTTAGAAATGAAAACAGTTTGTTCAAAACCTTACCTTAGTTTTTATTTATGGACTATATATTGGTCTGATTTACATTGTGAGTTGGATGTATGGATACATTCATGTTGGATGTGATGGTTGTACATGGACAAACCATAGGCAATGTTGTCATATGATTGTTTTTTTTTTTTTTTGTATTCAGTGTTGAAAATATGTTTTTATTGAGTATTGTATTTAATCTGGATGGATGGGCATGGACACTAAGTCTTTGAGGTGTTGTATTATTTTATTGTATTTATCATGTAATATTGTATCGCATGTGATATATGTGATGGTTAAAAATACAGAGGAAACTCTATCAAAATTTTGATAGAAATGAGGATATCATTTCACTATTAAAATCTATAAGTTTGTGGTTGTATGTCTCCTGGAGTTTTGAAATGATTATTTTTTTCAAGTTTTTTTTTAATCAATTTTAAAATCAAAGTTTTCAAATAGGGATCTCAACATTTTGAAGGAATTGGTATTATATTTTTGTGTAAAATTAGGGTTGTCATAATTTAGAAGTGCATGATTAGGAAATTAGTTTGTTAAAGCATGTTTCCTTAGATTAGTTGTTAATTTCATGTTTAGGGAAGTTACTTTAGGAAAGTTGTTTAATTACACTTTAGGAAAATTTCAATCTAGAAAAGTTTTAATTTAGAAGTGCATATCTTAGGAAAGATTTTAATTTTGGCAAGTTTGTAATGTCATCTTAATTTCCCATTCCATATGTTAATTTTGAAATTTAGATAAGTTAAATATTTCTTGAATTTTGGCTAGGTTAGATAGTTTAAAGTAGGGCCACTAGCATCACATTAGGTCAACTCCTTGTGGGGTTGACCTCACTAGTATCTATATTGCAAACGATTTCTGTGCTTTCTAGTTTTAATTAAAACAACAGCACTAACTTTTCCATGTTGCAATCTACATCTAATAATGTATCATGACCATCTTTGATTCCATTTGAGATAAGAAGGCAATAAATTGTCATATATTTCTCAACTCACATCTTGTTTTTATCCCAACTAATGGATCACCTAAAATTTTGTCCTTTGGATGACCATAGACATATCTCCATTCCTTTAACAATGCTTGAGTTAGGTCTTTTTGTTATGGTTGACAACTCTTTGCATGCCTTGGAGTGGCTTCATCTCCACTAGTATTGAGTTTTTCCATTTCTTATTCATAATCATCCTTTCCATTTAAGACAGATGGCTTTCTCAAAGAATGATCAAGTTTATCAAAAACATCATGAATGGATTCTTTAACTGCTAGAGTCCTCAAGTTAAAATATTTGATAATTTTCTATGCAAATATTGACCAAGAAAAATACCATCCCTACTTATGCATCAAACATTCTTAGGTTATTCTTTCTGCTATTCAAAAGTATTTTGGCAAACTATTTTTTCATTGAGTATAGTCCTACCAGTTTCCTCTATGGAATTGTTCTTCCTTTTAACTGGACCAGACTTATTGAGGGGTCTTAGGAGTTAAAAAATGATGTCATCATTGATATACCATTTTTCAAAATCTTGATTTTTCAAAACATTTGAAAGTTTCATCCTTTGAAGTTAAAATTTCATGCATGTAAATCTTGAGAAATCATTAACAATGATCAATGCATACCTTTTATCACCAGAGCTAAATGTTTTGGAAACAGAAAACAAATCAACATGCAACAATGCTAAGGTCATTCAGTTCAAACTATATTCTTTGATTTGAAAGAATTCTTTTCTTGCTTCCCTTTCTGTCAAGCTTACAATTCTTCAAATGAATGCTTTCAATATGCCACCTAAAAGATATTTTCTTAGAACCTTTTCTAAATGATTCATACAAGTATGACCTAACGTTCTATGCAATGTACTATATACCTTATAAAATATTGTAAATCATTAGTGGAATCTAAAGTACGAGTTACTTATAGACTATGGAAGTAGCTGCTTTGGTTGGCTAGTTGAACTATTATAAAAATCATGTTTCTAGCTTCTTGATTTCCAAAGTTTTCATTTCTATGAATGTTGTTGATTGTTGAACACTTTTATGGAATGTTGGAAAAATTTCTAAAACTTGAGTTGGGCCCAATTCTCCAACCCCCCCCCCCCCCCCCACTCCAATCCCTCTTGGGAACTTACACGTTTTAACTTTTTTTGATGTGGTCAAACCCACTAAGTCTAAATTTTTTATTTTATTATACTAATAAAATTTTCACCCTTCACAAAAAAAAACAAGTAGAGGAGAGGTTAGAATCAAAACAAGGTCTAGTGGACATAATTAATTGGTAGAGGGCTTAATTAATTAAGCACACTAAATGGATAACATCAGAAAAGTAAGGCTATAATCACATCTTGCAAATAATTACAATTTCAAATATCAATCATTGTTTTTTTGTTTCATTCCATTGATTGGCCAAAGAAACTACTTGTCTCTTCCTCTTCCTCTATTAGGCATATGAAACTTCATTTGCTGATCTAGGTATGCCAACATTTAGAATCACCTTGTAGCAAAGTATCATGTATTTTGACCATGATAATAGAAAACCTCCAGCCCATATATTTAAGTTAGTTACTTTGAAACCAAGGGGTCTCCTTTGATGATGAAAGATGTATTTTGAAATCTTTATAATAGTAAAATCAAGACTAGGCTCCTAGTAGTTTTGTTTTAATTGCTTTACCACCAATTGAACCAACAAATTAGAATTCTGGCCAGATGTTCCCTTGTAAGTCATGAATTAATCCTCCAATAGTTTGCCCTTCATTTTTTTATAGATATGATCCATTGCAGATTAATTTCATCCATCCATCATGTAGTTAAACTTGTCTTTCTTCTTACTCATCAATCCAAGGATCACATCCCAATTTCTTTTAGTTTCTTGCATTGAATATTCCATGAATTCATTATTTGTTTTTACCCAGTATGTCACCAATAGCATAAGCTTTTCAACCATGTGATAAACTGGTGATGGTTTTCCCTATAAAAATCTTCCATTCCCTTCTTCCCCTATTATTCATATTACTGCTAAGGGTGTCCACATACATAATTTGTTTTCTTAACTAATTTTGAATGCATTCTCCCTCTAAACCACACTAATGAACGAGGCACTACCCTTTAAGTTAAACAAGGATAATAAATTATTCCACACGTAAACTTGATTGAATAATGAATAAACATATGATGGATTGATTTAGTTTCTTTATTACAAAGAACATGTCAATTTATGCAATCATATCCTGAATTTTTGGAGGAATATTCCAATTCTAAACACTAGCTGCAAGTTGCAAAATCACACTCATATTCATCAAGAATAAAAGTAAGAAGAGACTGTCAATTTATGCAATTATATCCTTTTCACTCTCTCTTCATTTACAAATTCTCAAGTGCAAAGCTTCCATCATCAATGGTAGCTTACAACACTTTACCAGAATAGCCCAAAATTTTATTCTAATGTCTTGTCAAGAAAGAATCATCTACCTATACTCATACACTTGCAATTGTTTCTCATGAAAAGAAAGCTGTACTAGTAAGTGTGTCTACTTTGAAAGCTAACTAATCAATTAGATTAAAAGAAAGACCAATCTCCCTAAACTGATCCTACCTTCATAGACTAAAAACCCATTATGTAAATAGATCTAGGTGCCAGCCATAGTGGTAAGTGAAGATGTTCTAAAGCTACTACAGTTGTCCCTAGTGAAGAGACCTGAATTTTTTGGCTGGTGATTGTTTGAAGTAAGGCAAAAGCTATGGTAAAGCTAAGCTCCATTCTTAAATAAAGGATAGAATAGGAGACTTTGATCTAGATTAGAATAGTAAAGACACTAGAGCAACATGTTGAAAGGAGATGAAGAGAAGGGAGGAAAAGATAGAGCAAGAAGGAGAAGACCGTGCCTGCTAAAGGAACTGATAGCACCAATGAGAAGGAGAACTTATTGGCGGGGTTTGCTAGAGTTGTAGGAATACATCAGAGAAGATGGTAGCTCTGATCATTGATCTGATCCGATCATTCTCTTCACCACAAGAGCACCAACAAAAACTCCAAGTTTATTGGGTGATCCGTGTTGATCTTGACCATTGATCAAAGAGGAGAACGATGCACAATGAACTCAAAGACTTCACTGAAAAATTGTGATTTGGATTTTTTGGCTAATCTTGTGATTCATGCTAGATTTACATTTTATTGATGATCCGATCATTGATTTCTTAATCCATGCTTAGATATGCATTAAATAGGCTTGAAATATCTTAGATATAGTTGAAATTGTCAATCTAAATAGAAATCAATTTGACAATTTTAGTCATTCAATTAGGCACTATTGAAATAGTGGCTTTGTGACATCTGATCGATGATCAGATGTGGCAGATGAATTTTGTGACCATGAATAAGACAAATTCATTTGAAACCATTTGATTAGAATGCCAATCATTGGAGATTAATGGGAAGACCTATGATTTTGATCATGGACAAGAGAAAAACAAAAGAAATTTGAATGATCCTACCATTAGTTTCTAAATTCATGTTTAGAAATGCTTGATGATAGACTTAGGATAGCTCAGATTTGAGGAAGATCATTAATCCGAACCTGAAATAGATAAGGTGATCTTGATCATTCGATTAGTTATTGTTAGAATTTAGGCATGGCAATTTTAGATCAATGACTAGACATTACCATTAAATTCATTGACCTTCAAGTTGTCTATAAATTGAGAAAGATTTTAGATCTAAATATTGATTTGTAAGATGCAAACATCTAATAGAAGATCTAATCATCAGATCAAAGGTTTTTGACATCAATCAGGGATCAGACATAGATTCTAAGTATGTAGAAACTAAAGACGTATAATTTAGAATGATCAGATTAGATGATGCATCTAGAGCCATTCAACTGTTAAATTTATAATCCAATGAATTTATGAAAGTTACTTGATAAGTTGAATGCATTGTTAGCACAAATTTGTATGATAGAGGTTGAGATTGACTGATTCTATTGATTTTTTGGAGTAATTAGGACTGCATTTTTAGGTAGGCTTTCTTCCATTACATGTGTTCTACTTCAATTGAAAAATTCAAGAATCATGTTTAAATAGATGAAATCCTAATTTAATTTATGAGAATTGTCACATCCAGAGTTATTATAATTATGGTTGAGATTTTCAGAACATCATTAAAATAGTTAACTATAGATTGTCTATAGTTTCAGTTTAATCCACCATGTATATTCAAATTATAAACATGGTGAATTAGCATGATTACAAATATTAATTTTTCATAAGTATGGATTTAAGTATTTTGAGGTTCAATTTGAAAGATGATTAGTACTCAATCGATGAGTTACATTAAATACAAGGTACTAGATTTATCGTGTTGTTTTTTGATGATTTGTTTTAGACAATTGCTCCGGCCCAATGGAAACTGTACTAGGAGAGTAGTAGGGTCAGCCACCTACTCTTCGAAGTTTATATACATGTTATAGCCAGGATTGGCTTTTCCCAAGGTGGGTATCATGGGAAGGCTCCACTTGGCATTGATTCACATTGTCTTATGGTGTGGATCATAGCCTCCTGATCGTGGTTTGAGTTGCAGATGCAGAGTGGTCAATGAGTTTAGTTCTTATTGTGGATGTGACCTGGCGCTATGAGTGTGATAAGGTGACAATTCCCTATACTAATATCGCATGATATACCAAAATGTTGGTGTGACTACTCAAGAACAAGGTGCAATTATTAAAATACTTTTGAAAATCTATGAGATAGAGTAATTTTCTATTGATGGATCCTTATACTTTTTCCAGTACTGTATGCGTTTATGACTTCTTGAATGCATCGCTGCCTTCCAGAATGATTTTGTAAAGAAAGTGAATTTCAATAGTATGATATTATTGAAATCTCATAAGTGAATTATATTTGAATAGTTTTCTTCTGTACATAACTTCACTTAGTCATTTTGTACAAATGGAAATGATTGCTTAAATTTATTAGATTTTATTATTAGATTCTATTATGAAATATTATGCTTATTTGGAATTGTAAATATTAAATGTAATGCTATACACCTACACAAGCATAGCTTGCTCAGATGTTGTAGTGTTTACAATATCTCATATCCAAATAAGTAATTGGGAGCAGCTTTCAGTTGTAAAGAGGCATACAAGGCTTACAGAGGAGAGGGTTTGATGAGTACTAAGGTAGTATGAGCTAGCTTTATTGATGTATATTTCTAAATACACTTTCAACTATGGGTTACATTCGAACTATAAGACTATTAAACTTTGAGCCTTCCTTATGACTTGGATTTATATATTATATGCAATATGTATGATAGATTGTGATTGTGACTAGTGGAGATTTTAGGTAAATGGTGAGATTTAAATCTTCCTGTATTAAAATTTAGGTTTTCTTAAAACTTTTTGAAAGTTTGAGTGTAGGGGTGTGGAGACAGAGTCCCTAATTATGTTGTTGATAATTGTGGAATTATCAGGTGTTGTCCATGATAGCATTAAATGTGAATGTAAAAAAAATAGAGGAAACTTTGTCAAATTTTCAATAGAAATGGGATGTCTATTTCATTGTTAAATCCAAGCTTTTGTTAAAGTTACGACACAGACTTTTTGCAGAGGAAAAAAAGTGTTTTCTTAAAGAAAATATAATGTTAATATTTTTTTCAAAATGAAAATTCATAATAGGGATCCTAACTTATTTTAAAATAATTTAAAAATGTATTTAAAAAGCTGGGTGGACAGTTAGTATCAGAGCACAATTTATTCCACTCATAGTCAATCCAATAAGTCCATATAGTCATAACGGTCCATAAAGTGTTGTAGTAGAGGGTGACTTGGAAGGAAAATTTAGACAAATTGTGTTGATTTTTAATAGATGGCTCCTCGTAGAAGGGTATGTCTACTCCCGCCACTCTAGCTTTGCACCTATCGAGTCTTCAAGGCAAGGGAATCAGCTAGCAAAGACTATAGCTCAACTCATTCAAGGTCTTTTGCCACATCTTCAATAGTAGCATGCCCATACACATACTATAATAGTTTTTAGTGAGCATTCACCCACAACCTATATCAACATCTAATAG
This sequence comes from Warburgia ugandensis, assembly GCA_035236585.1. Taxonomy (NCBI): domain Eukaryota; kingdom Viridiplantae; phylum Streptophyta; class Magnoliopsida; order Canellales; family Canellaceae; genus Warburgia; species Warburgia ugandensis. The sequence goes on along the minus strand of CP141131.1, from coordinate 77,602,855 downwards.
GCAAGCCCAAACACATCCTGTAGTAGCATCTGATGAGTAGGCTCAGGCTCAGATAGAGATGGTATTGAGTAAAGTGGAAGATAACTAGGGAAAGAATCTTAGCATAGTTCATAAGTTACTAGATCAATTTCAAAAGATGGTACCCTAATTATTAGGCAAGGGTGAATCTAAGGTTACTGAGAAGTGGATCTTTATGATTGAGAAGGCTTTCAATGCCATGGAGGTGCCTGCAAATACATAGGTATAGATTGTGACATATATTCTAATAGGAGAGGCTAGATTTTGGTGTTAGACTACAAAGAGGACTCATTTTCCTAGTGGTATGGCTACTTGGGAGAGTTTTTAGAGCATGTTTGATGACAAGTACTTTCCACTCCATCTATAGAAGGAAAAAGATATGGAATTCCTAACCCTAAAGCACAATAATCTCATACTTCAACAGTATGAGAACTATTTCACTTAGTCAAGGAGGTTTATTCCTAGTACTAGCATGACTGATTCATAAGTGGTAGATTGGTTCATTTATGGCTTGAGTTTGATGTTGAGGAATTGAGTATTATTGACATAGCTATCTATAGTGGCCAAAGCAGTTGAGATAGCGGCCATTATGGAGCAAGATCTTAGATGGGGTAAGACAGAGTGGAAGGAGTGTGAGTAGGATGGTAGTAGTTTAGGACACCCTCGTAAGGGCAAGAGGCCCTTCTCCTCTATAAATCCATATAGAAACCCTCGACAATAGCAACAAGTTACTAAACAAGGTGGAAGCTTTGAGGGGAAAAGAGTCCTAGGTCCAAAAGGAACTGTCCTTGCTAGATATGTCCTAGTACAAGATGGCCATAGTTCCAACATCATCCATAACAGAGATAGCTGTTACGTTGTTATGGTTGTGGAGATTCTGGTAATTTCCTTAGGCATTGCCTAAGGAGACAAGGAGGTAGGCAGATAGATAGATGGACAGACATACCTATAATGGAGTTAGGACAGATACAGTTCAATGTAGTTAGGGTCGTGTAATTCCTATCATGTCAGGATAGGTGTAGGCCTTGAATGCCATCATAGAAGATACTTTTCTAGTTGCAGATAGACATGCTAGCATTCTGTTTGATTTAGGATCCACATATTCATTCATTTCTAGTATTTTTGTATTATGTGAGGACTTGCCTATACATGTCTTAGGTTTTGGTATAGATGTAATGACCTAGTGGGAGAGTCAATTAAGACTAGAGAGTTTCTTTAGGGTGTGTTAATAAAGAGCATGGGTAAAAGGATGGATGTTGACCTTATCATCCTTAGTATGGTTGATTTTGATGTTATTTTGGGGATGGATTGGTTGGTGACATATTGGGAAAAATTGGATTGTCATAAGAAGAAGATCATATTTGGCACACTAGGACAATTAATGATCTCATTTCAATGTCATTTTAGTGTAGGAAGGACAACACATGAACTTGTGTTATTTCTTCCATGAAAGCAGCACAACATTAATCTATGGGGTGTCTTAGCAAGTGTAATTATGTTAGAGATTAGAAAACCACAAATTGAGGAAATAGATATGGTTTGAGAGTTCCAAGATATATTCCGAGAGGAGCTTCCTAGATTGCCTCTGTGGAGAGATATTATTTTTACGATTGAAATTGTGCTGGAACATCTCCTATTTCTAAGGTGCCTTATTGAATTGCTCCACCTGAGCTGAGAGAGCTCAAGAGTCAATAATATGACTTATTGGATAGAGGTTTCATTAGACCCAGTGAATTACCTGGGGGACCCAATCCTTTTTGTGAAGAAGAAGGACAGATTTATGTGGTCATGTATTGATTATTGCATGCTAAATAGCATCACATAAGAACTAGTATCATTTACCACAAATTGACAATTTATTTTGTCCAACTCTAGTCTACATAGATCTTTTTGATGATTGATCTGAGGTCAGGGTATTGCCAACTAAAGTTTCAGGAGGAGGATGTCCCTAAGATAGCTTTCAGGACTTGTTATGGCCACCACGAGTTCTTGGTGATACCATTTGGGTTGACTAATGCACCAATAGTATTTATAGGTCTCATGAATTAGATCTTTCGAGCTTATTTAGATAAGTTTGTTATTATGTTTGTGGACGATATACTTGTCTATTCTATTAGTAGAGAGAAACACAAGGAACACCTACATATTGTTCTTGAAACTTTATGGAACCATTGCTTATACGCAAATTTTAGTAGATGTGATTTCTGGTTGGAGTAGATGCATTTCCTTAGACATTTTATATGTAAGGATGGTGTAGCAGTAGACCCGACAAAAGTTCAGGTAGTTATGGGGCTGCGAATGACCCAAGACGATGATAATGATTCATAGCTTTCTTGATCTGACAAGTTATTACCACAGGTTTATTAAGGGATTCTCCAAGATTGTATTGCTTCTGATCTCATTGACTAGGAAGGAGACAAAGTTTGTGCAAACTCAAGCTTGTGAGGTGAGCTTCCTAGAGCTTAAGAGGAGACCTATCTCTGCACCAGTGTTGTCCTTACCAATAGGAAATGGTGGTTTTGTAGTTTACAGTGACGCATCTGGTAAGGGACTTGTATGTGTGCTAATGCAACATCACATGATGATTGCCTATGTGTCTTGAAAGTTGAAAACACATGAGGTAAATTATCCCACACATGATTTGGATTTGGCAGTAGTTGTATTTGCATTGAAGATGTGGTGTCGCTACCTATATGGAGAGAAGTTTGAGGTTTTCACTGATCATAAAAGCTTCAAATATCTCTTTACATATAGTGAGTTGAATACAAGTCAGTGAATGTGGATGGAATGCCTCAAGGATTATGATTTTACTATCTAGTA